>JARQOC010000012.1:67014121-67708759 GCA_033576535.1 Allobates femoralis
CTGTTCTAGCCTCCTGTGACATCACATGTGAGATTTAAACAAAACATCACAGGAAGTGCAGTAAAAAAATAAATCATATTTTGGGACTTTCAGGATAGGGAGAAATGTTAGGTATTATGTAATAAAGCAAATTGCAAAAGTGCTTAGCTTGTAAAGATAGATATTTAGAAAGGACATTTTATGTAGTGGACCACCCCTTTAAGGAAATTGAAAAAGGGGGTGTCTCATAGTAAACCAACCCTTAGGCCAGGTTCACATTGCGTTAGTGCCGCCTGTTACAACGGACACGTTAATTGTATTCGTTGTAACTGAGAGCAAAAGTGGCATTTTTGAGTGCATACATTTTTGCTAGCTCAAAAATGTATGTGCTATATGGAGACGAGACACATAATAGGATAGATAGATAAAGGATAGTAGAAAGATAGATGTGAGAATCGCATTACCAGTCTCCCCGCTCTCTCTGCTGTTTCCGGGTCACTGGGTGAATATTCATGAGCTTAATGAGGGGCATCGGAAACAGCAGAGAGATAGAACAGGGAGGCTGGTAATGCTATTCTATAAAGAAAAGGACAGCGCCTAACACGTTGGTGTCTGCTTCAATGGTGTTTATTCTTGTCCATACAAGCTTGTATGGACATGGAATAAACACCATTGAAGCAGACACCAACGTGTGAGGCGCTGTCCTTTTCTTTATATGATATGTGATTGGTCTGGGTGGAACTCCCTGGATATGACCTGCGCCACACGAATTGGGTAAAGTATAGACCCACAAAAAAAAGGTCACATGGTGCTGTACCCCCTTTGTTATTTGGTAATGGTATCTATCTATCTATCTATCTATCTATATCTATCTATCTATCTATCTTCTGTCATCTTTTATCTATCCTATCATATATCTATCCTATCATCCTTTGCAAATGCAATATAACGCATGCTGCACATTTGTACAAACCTGTAGCATTGTGTTATATTGCATCTGTTCACTAATGTACAGAAAAACACTGCAGTCCATGTGCGTTTCAACAAATGTATACTTGCAAACACATACCTATATGGCATGCATTAGTATGCATTTGATGAATGGAAGCCAACGGATGCTTTAACATGTCTGTAAGGCTGCTTTCACATCAGCAGTTTTCGCTGATCGGGCAGTTGCGGTGAAAAAAACACAACTGCCGCAATTACCGCATAACGGCTGCACTTGTGGTTCACTTGCGGCAAGCCCCATACAATGTCTATGGGGCTTGCGGTAAGTGTGCGGCAAGTGCGGTTTTGGCACTTGCGGCAGGTGTGGCTGTGAAAAAAAAGCGGTATGACGTGGTTTTTTCGCGGCCGCAAGTGCCGATACCGCACTTGCCGCACCTGCCGCAAGCCTCATAGACATTGTATGGGGCTTGCTGCAAGTAAACCGCAAGTGCAGCCGTTATGCGGTAATCAGCGGCAGTTGCAGTTTTTTCACCGCAACTGCCGCGATCAGTGAAAACCGCTGATGTGAAAGGGGCCTAAGATCCCTTTCACATCAGCGTTTTATTTTAAACGTCCGCACTTGCAGCACAGTTGCGGCAAGCCCAATCCGTTCCCTACGGGGCTTGTGGCAAATGCTGGAAGTGCAGTATTGCTGTGATTAGGCACTTGCAGCAGTTATGGCTGCGCAACACAACCGCAGCTGATCTTCCTGATTTGTAAAAAAACGCAAGTGTAAAAGCAGTCTTTCATTGCGTTTATGCTGCTGTCAAACAGATCTGACAGCACATACATAATGTGAACCTAGCCTTAACGTGTAAGAGAGGGAGACAAGAACGTCTCTGCTGCTAGTACCCCATGGGTTTCCTGATATATTCCAAAGTGTTTGTCCATACACAACTTATTCCTGCAGATTTTGTTGCGGGATGCAAAGGCTGAAATCTCTGGTGTACGCCGCAGCATAATTTGACATGCTTGTGATGTAAAATCTGCAGCAACAGTCAATTTTCCCTGAAATGTGTAGCTGATTCAGTAAACTCTCATTCACAACATTGCTAAAGTAATTTGCCATACATATACATATACATTATAGACATCATATACATTATATTTTCTTGTTGGTCTTCTCAAACAATTATTACAAACTCTTAAAGATGCATCAACTCTCCCCCCACGTTGGCTTAACACAAGCTTAAACACACAATTCTGGATCATCTTTTCATAGATATTTGTAGTATGCCATTTCTCTGCTTTATGACTTAATTGCCGATGTGTCCTTAAATATTCTATCACTGTTTCCATTTCCAGGAAAAATTAGAGAAAGGTTTGCAATGCACATGAGAAAAAATGCTCCAGATTGTATACATTTTTGGATGACTGACAGCTTCTCTACTGTTTTCAGTATAAATGTAGTCTTTGACCAATGGGGCATGGTCATCGACTGTTCTTCACAGGGTCTTTCTGAGGACGACATACAATATAAATACCTGTACTAGAGAAATGAGAGCCAACTCTCAGGCACAGATACAGTCATGGCCAAAAGTGTTGGCACCCTTGAAATTGTTACTGAAAATGAAGTATTTCTCCCAGAAAATGATTGCACTTACATAGATTTTGTTATAAACATATTTATTTCCTTTGTATGTTTTGGAACAACATTAAAAAAAACTGAGAAAAAGATGAATTGGACAAAATGTCACACAAAACCCCCAAAATAGACAAAATTCTTAGCACTGTCAACTTAATATTTAGTTGAACACCTTTGGAACAAATAACTGCAATCAGTCACTTTATATAACCATCCACAAGCTTCTTACACCTGTCACCTGGAATTTTGGACTCTTCTTTATAATCTGCTCCAGGTCTCTCATGTATGAAGGTGCCTTCTCCCAACAGCAATTTTAAGATCTCACCACAGATGATCAATGAGATTTAGATCCGGACTTATTGCTATCACTTTAGAACTCTCCAGTACTTTGTTTCCATCGGTTCTGGGGGCTTCTTGAAGAATGTTTGGGATCATTGTCCTGCTGGACGACCCATGACCCACAAACCCAGCTTTCTGACACTTGGCACAAATTGCCACCCAAAATCCTTTGGTAGTCTTCAGATTTTAGGATGCACAAAGTTAAGGCACTCATTGCCAGAGGCAGCAAATACATCCTAAAACATAATTGATCCTCCACCATATGTGACTCTAGGTCCTGTGCTCTTTTTTTTGTAGGCCTCAATCCGTTTTTGGCAAACTGTAAAATGATGTGCTTTACCAAAAAGCTCTGTCTTATCTCATCTGTCCTCAAGACGCGTTTCCAGAAATATTTTGGCTTACTCATGTACATTTCGGCAAACTACAGTCAAGTTTTTTCATGTCTATGTGTCAGCAGTGGGGTCCTCCTGGGTCTCCTTATCATTTCATTTCATTCACATGTGGATGGATAGTTTTTGCTGACATTGATGCACCCTGGGCCTGCTGGACAGCTTGAATTTCTTTGGAACTTCATTAGGGCTGCTTATCCACCATCTGGACTATCCTGCGTTGCAACCTTTCATCAATTTTTCTCTATCAGACAAGTCCAGGGAGTTTAGCTACAGTGCCATTGGTTGTAAACATCTTGATTCTGTTGCAAACTGTGGACAAAGGAACATCAGGAACATCCAGATCTCTGAAAATGGACTTGTAAGCTTGAGATTGTTGATATTTTCAACAATTTTCATTCTCAAGTCCTCAGACAGTTGTTCTCGTCTTTCTGTTTTCCGTGCTTAGTGTGGCATACATAGACACACAATGCAAAGATTGAGCCAACTTCTCCCCTTTTTATGAGGTTTCAGGTGTGATTTCCATGGTGCCCACTCCTGTTACTTGTCACATGTGAGTGTAAACGAGCATCACATGCTTGAAGCAAAGTTATTTACCTACAATTTTGGAAAGGTGCCAATAATTTTGTCTTGCCCATTTTTGGGGATTGTGTGAAATTATGTTCAATTTGCCTTCCTTTCTCAGTTTTTTTTTTGTGTTGTTCCAAAACACACAAAGTAAATAAACGTGTATATGACAAAACATGTAATTGCAATAATTTATTTAGGAGACATACTTCATTTTATGGAACAGTTGGCAAATAGCAGGTTCTCATTAAAGCAGTATTACAGTGGAAAATCGCACTGAAACCGGCGCATGTGAACAGAGCCTAAGCGATGTACAATTTGTAATTCTAATGTCTATTTGACGACTACTTAGAATGTAGGTGAACAGTAAGCCCCGCTCAGATTAGTGCTAATACTGCATTGAGACACGCTGTGAAAATGGCATTGTTATTTAGAAACGTTACAAAACTCAGCCTCTGTTTTCATGCCACTCGCCACTATTTCACCGAGCCAATTTAGCTGCCTTCCTGCAGGGAGCGAATGGAGCAATTAAAATTAGAAACAGAGATTTTCACATTCATAGGATCCACATCAGGGATGAGTGATCATAAATTAAATCATTTCCTCTCCCTGCAAAGTCATATTTGTATTAAATGAGGCTGAGAGACCGATACGGTGAGGTACAGCGAAAGCCAGACTACAACATGTAATATGCCACAGAGGAGAAGTTATGTATAGAAGACAAGTTGAATACCGAGAATATGCCACTGATCATGTGAGACAAGTAAGGGGAGTGATACATTATAAAGTAAAATGTAGAAGGTGTTAATAGGCCATAAAATAAGGAGCCCTAAGTACTGCTGCATTGGCCTCATACACAATAGAAATCTGAATACTTCACTTCGGAATGAGAACATATCCGGCAATGTCATCAACTCAGAAGTGGCGGAACCAGTGGGGCCATCTACATCCAACTACTGTTTGGAGATGTCTGGCCAGAAGTGATCTTCGTAGAAGAATTGCGTCCAAAAAGCCATATCTTTGACATGGTTACTCAACTATACACAAAAATCGGGTAACTGGGTGACCTGGACTGATGGTTCGAAATAATAAATACCTGTAACAGGAGATGGTGTGTTTGCTGAAGGGCTCAAGAGTGGTACAGTGATGCATGGTAGACGTTCCTGCATCTTTGGGCTGCATTTCAGCAAATGGAGTTGGGGATTGTGTCAGGATTAATGGTGACCCCCGATGCTGAAAAATACAGTCCATCAGTGTAATATCATCAGGGAGGCGTCCGATTGGATACAACTCTCCAAAATCAATCCTCAGTAGGGCGACTCCAAACATGCAGACAAAAAGAACAAGGAGTCTTGGAAGTGATTATCTGAGAGTCCTGATCTCACCATCATCCAGTCTGTCTAGGATTACATGAAGATACAGAAGGATCCGCACAAGCCGATACACACAGATCAGTAGTCGGTTCTCCAAGATGTTTGGAAGAACATTCCTGTCAAGTTCCTTCAAAACCTATGCTCAAACCTCAGTATTATTGTGTTTTCTATGAGAGCCACTGGCAGAATAATCTCCCAGAGAACAAAAGTATCTTCCAACGTGCTGGATCCTTCTGTCCAGACGTCACCTGTCAGGTGACATTTAGGATTCCCCCATGCATGTTGGCTCACCTGCTATATTTGTGGATTCATCCATATTTAGTCTGTGTTTGGAACCCTTTAGTGTCCAACATATTATGCTAATTAAATTATTTATGGTGATGGGAGCTATATTTTTTTACTAGTCATAGAGCTAAATTATATACATTGGAGAGAGTTATCTGCTTACAGACTATTATTACATTAGCTGGAAATTAACATTTTGCTGTAGCTGCTAAGGTCTCCTATATATTCAGGGGATTTGGATTTCCGTATCAGACAAGTAGAGGCCAATGATATGAAGATATATTAAATGGCCATTGTGCTTTCAGAAAACTTGATCTTATTTGATAGATAATGTGCTACATAGACAGTATTTTAAAAAAAATCATATAATTTAATAATTGTTGTCTTACGTCCCCCCAAAAATAATCTCCTAAATTGCTAGCCGCGAGGTGTTCCCCTTCTGCCTAACTATTGTCTGTAGCACGTTGTCAAGTGCAATCTGTCTCCAGCAGAAGACATGCCAAGACTGATCACAGTCATTAGAAATTAGCTTTTCTCTCTCTCTAGTTTGTCAAACAGCATACAGCCAGAACAGAGAGGCACCGTTTTAGTTTAGGACAGAGAATGTAAGTTCCAGCACCTGTAGTGCGGGTATAATGCTGATGAATATGAAAGGCTCCCTCAGAAAAAATAGACGGCTAGTTAGAGTGCATGACGATAAGTACAGGTTTTAGTATGTGCAACAAAAGCATTTGTGCTTGTTGTAAGGACAAGACAGACCTTTTCTACAGGTTTAGTGTGAAATATTACATTATACATAAAGATATTGGATCTAAAAATGACATGGTGCTAAATGTTAAAACATTAGTTTGAAATCACCGGCAGCTATGTTTGCCTGGCTTCTGTATGTTATCTATATTGGCTGGAGATCTCTCCGTCATTCCATAATCATTCCATCCTGTTCATTATTATCTATGAAATTGCCATGTTATGTGTGTAATTGTAGTATGAAACTTCTACAATCGCCACACAGAGGAATGTAAATTGATTAAATGTGCACTGTATGCATTCTTATTAGTTCAGTCAGTATTCTGATCATTTGTTATTTCCAAGCAGTCTTTCTAGCTCCAAACTATATCATGTGAAATCATCATACTGATCATCTTCCCCGGTGGCATCTGATCACCGATGATGGTGTGTGATCAGATGCCCTGACACGCCGCACATGCATCAGACTGACCTATAGCAATAAATGGTACAAAGGAAAAACGGAAACTTCATAACTTAATGCCTTAAATGAAGGTTGACCCTGGGATGTAAGGGCTTCTTCAAGGTTACTGGGCATGACCGGCTTGGTTGGTGGGCTAGGCTGTTTCCTCCTATGCAGTATAATTATGCAAGGGGGCCGAAGACTTCCCCACTACTGCTAGGGACTCTTACACACAGACCCCCCTTCTTTCATAAATAACTCCATTCCCTACAACTCCATTTCCACCTGGACTTATAAAAATAGTGTTTGTTCTGTCTGGAAATGTCGGACTGCATTTCGAACACGCCTCTATCACGTGACGGAACCATACATTCTATCATCTACTCTTAAAGGGAATCGTCAGACCAAAAATCCATATAAAAATGCTATCATTTTCTGATTCCTTTCTCTAAGCTCTCTCTATTCATGTATTTCTATTATTTATACTTCCCTCTTATCCTCTGCAAACTTAAAAATAAAAGATGAATTTCATCTGTCGATCACAGTGAGCTCTCTGCAGCTCACTCACCAAAGAATGAATATTCATGCATCACTACACTGTCCTGCCCTACACTCTGATCTGTCTATTGTGTGACTCATTCACTGCAGACAGAGAAGGGAGAAGGTAGGAGGGGTGATCTTAGCTGCAGCTATGGGCTCTTCATGTCATTGTGTGTATTTGAGACGTGTTGTGTGTGCAGTCTGAGATATTTCTATATGATTATAAAGACATTTGATTTACTCAGCAGATACACACATTACATGTATGCAGGTAAAGCAAAGTTCATATATACACACAACAATCTTACAGATAGCACAGGCTGCAGCACAAATCACCTCCCCCCTCCCAGAACAGAGCACAGAGGGAGGGAGTGAACACAAGCTTGGATGGGTGTGGATATTTAAATAACACTTATACAGCAGCCGGACTATTCAGTTGGTAATATAATGGAGAGGACTAATGTACCAGCTCCCTGCAGTTGGTAAAATAATGATCTTACATGTTTTTAAAAGGTCTGCCCAGGCACTATTCAAGGATAATATTAGTATCATGTCCCTTTAAATTAAGTCCTACAGTGGGGAAAAAAGTATGTAGTCAGCCATCAATTGTGCAAGTTCTCCCACTTAAAAAGATGAGAGAGGCCTGTCATTGACATCATAGGTAGATCTCAACTATGACAGACAAAATGAGAAAACAAATCCTGAAAACCACTCTGTCTGATATGGCAAGAAATATTTTTCAAAGTTTGGTGAAAAATAAGTATTTGGTCACCTACAAACAAGCACGATTTCTGGCTCTCACAGACCTGTAACTTTTTCTATAAGAGGCTCCTCGGTCCTCCACTCATTACCTGTAGTACTGGCACCTGTTTGAACTTGTTATCATTATAAAAGACACCTGTCCACAACCTCAAACACTCACACTCCAAACTCCACTATGGTGAAGACCAAAGAGCTGTTGAAGGACACCAGAAACAAAATTGTAGCCCTGCACCAGGCTGGGAAGACTGGATCTGCAATAGGCAAGCAACGTGATGTGAAGAAATCAATTGTGGAAGCAATAATTAGAAAATGGAAGACATACAAGACCACTGATGATCTCCCTCGATTGGGGCTCCACGCAGGATCTCACCCCGTGGGGTCAAAATGATCTTAAGAACGGTGTGCAAATATCCCAGAACCACACGGGGGGAACTAGTGAATGACCTGCAGAGAGTTGGGACCATCGTTACACAGGCTACCATCAGTAGTAACACACTACGCCGCCATAAACTCAGATCCTGCAGTACCAGATGTGTACCCCTGCTTAAGCTATTACATGTCCGGGACCATCTGAAGTTTGCTAGCATTTGAATGATCCAGAAGAGTATTGGGAGAAAGCCATGTGGTCAGATGAAACCAAAGTAGAATTGTTTGGTAGAAATATAATGCGTTGTGTTTGGAGGAGCAAGAATGCTGAGTTGCATCCAAAGAACACTATACCTACTGTGAAGCATGGGGGTGGCCACATCATGCTTTGGGGCTGTTTCTCTGCCAAGGGACCAGGACATCTGATCCGTGTACATTAAAGAATGAATGAGGCTATGTATTGTAACATTTTTGAGTGCAAACCTCCTTCCATCAGCAAGGGCATTGAAGATGAAACGTGACTGGTTTTTCAACATGACAACGATCCAAAGCACACCACCAGGACAATGAAGGAGTGGCTTCGTAAAAAGCATTTCAAGGTCCTGGAGTAGCCTAGCCAGTCTTCAGATCTCAACCCAATAGGAGTCCTTTGGAGGGAGTTGAAAGTCTGTGTTGCCAAGCATCACATCAATGCTCTAGAGGAGCTCTGCATGGAGGAATGGGCCGACATACCAGCAACAATGTGTGCCAACCTTTTGAAGACTTACAGAAAACGTTTCACCTCTGTCATTGCCAACAAAGATTTTGTTATTGACCAAATACTTATTTTCCACCAAAATTTGAAAAAAATATCTTTCCCAATCAGACAATGTGATATTCAGGATTTGTTTTCTCATTTTGTCTCTCATAGTTGAGGTCACTTGTGATGTCAATTACAGGCCGACCTCATTTTTTTAAGTGGGAGAACTTGCATAATTGGTGGCTGATAAATACTCTTCTTCACTACTATATATGTCTTAAGTGCATGGATATGCACTTCCCCCATCCTACTGTATCCTAACCCGCCCCTCTTAGACTGTGAGCCCTCGTGGACAGGGTCCCTGCCCCTCCTGTACCTGTACATCCTGATTCGCCTAGATTTAGTGTACTTGTTCTTGTCTCCCTCATCCTCACGTAAAGCGCCATGGAACCTAATGGCGCTATATAAATAAATAATAATAATAATAATATAAACCAGGTCAGGGTATCCCGCCGGAGAAGGTAAACCTCTAAGTAGTAAGAGAGGGGGCTAAATCCAGGATCCACAGGTGAGACCACCAAAATAGGAAGAAAATGGAATAGAATCCAAAAAATGTATGCTTTCATATTAAAAAGTGACAATGTTAAAACATTAGATTGATAAAGAGCAGATGATGAAACCTGACACATTTCGGATCTACAAAGTTTGATTCTTATTCATAGGTACCTAATGAACAAGATCAAATTTTGTAGATCCAAAACGCGTCAGATTCATTACGTGCTCTTTATCGATCTAATGTTTTAACATTGTCTTTTTTTAATGCAAACAAATAATTTTTGGGGGGGATTTTATTCACATTTGCTTCCTATTATGGCAGTCTCATCTGTGGATCCTGAATTTAGCCCTCCTCCATTGTTACTTACAAGTATAATGATGAATTTTATGCAGCTCAAAAGTCTTCCTAGGTTATTATGGCCACGTTTGCGTCATAGGGTAGAAAATCCTTCCGGACCATTGTAGAAGCTGGATAATTTCCCTGAAACAAATAAACATCATGTTGTTTGATATAATTGTGTGGGCATCAGGAACATATTGTTCACCTATTAGCATACGATTCCTATGTCTGCTCCAACTGAAAAGAATCCTTTCTCATATTGATTGGTCTATGGTCCTTGTGTCAATAATGAATCATAACCCCAATTCTTTGTTTCAGCCTTGTATATATTTTTTCCTTTTTAACCCCTTAGCTTTACAGCCATATATCATTTTTACCATTTCATAGTTTGAGTGATATCATACATTTTATCATATAAGTACTGAAAAAAACATTCCAAGTGGAATAAATGGTGCAGAAAATGCAGTTCCCCATTGTTGTTTTAAGGTTTTTTTATGATGTTTATTGTGCTGTGAAAATGACCCAGCATCTCAGGACAATTTCTCATGTTTACCGAGACCAATTTGGGGTGCAAAGGAAGTTTTCAGCAGTATTTTAGCATTTTTTTATAGAAAGGTTTTGTAACTTAAATGCAATTCTAGCATTTTATTTCTTTTCTCTAACACAAACATGGGTAAATGTATTTGTTTATTTGGACAGAAGGGACTTTCTACCATGACAGTATCAAATATGTTTATTCTGAAAAACAAGAAAAACTAAGGAGAGTAATTCAATTTTTTTTTAATTCACTTTTAATTTTTTGTCTTGTTTTATTTGTTGATTTTTTTTGCAATAAATTCTTCCAAAAATTCTCAGTTTTTATCCTTTGCTTATTCTGCGACTTTGTAGCTCAAACATTTCAGGCATACATGAAACCACGGCAGGACTGGGACTGAAGTGCATTAGCGCAAAAATGTAGCGTCTTTTTAAAATGAACACAGTTGATGAATCAACCAGAAACTTGTAGGAACCTCAAATCCTGCCCAGAATGACAAGCACTAATAAAAAAAATAACAACACATGTAAATTTGAGACTTAAAGAAGTGCTCCCATCAAAGTTTTTTATGTTCCTAATATATTGCAGTCATCATCGTATTATTTAGCACTATGTACTATTGCTCATTTTGACTTTCTATCCAGTAAATTTTTCTTTTTTCTCTTCTCTATGTAGAAACAGGAAGTCTCTTGTCCCTGCATTAATCATTCCAGGAATCACAACTACAAGATTATTATTTTGTTTCTCCCACTGAGAGCAATCAGTCTTTCATTCCAGCTCCTAACCCCGCTGCTCCCTTCTCCCCCAGCCAGGGACATGTCATTGATGACTCAAGCAGGGAAAGATTCTCCCTGTTTCTATATAGTGCTTAAGAGGATTCAGCTTGTCAGTTTTTAATCAGGTGATGTCACAGACCTAATGGAAAAGAGAAGAATTAACAGGGTAGAAAGGCAAAATGAGCAATTGTAAGTACGCAGTTCTATATAATATGATTGCAATATTTGAAGAGGATAAAACCTTTGATGGGCATGCTTCTTTAAAGTCAACCCACAAAAGTAAGAATTAACTGTGACCCACTCTTCGTTGCTTTTTCCATCTGTATCTTCTGTCTGCTATATAAAGGAAGGACTGTTTTAAATTTGCGAGGTGAGAGACACAGTTTATTCTTACTGTTGTGGACACATAAAAATGGCTTTAAAAAAAAGTGTAGATTAAAAGAAGAATATGGCGCAAGTGCGATGGTGAATCTGGCCCATTTTGTACAATAACTAACAATGGAGACTCACACAGATATCCAAAAAATAAAAATTTAAGCAAGGTAGAGCACAAAACCCCAGATTACCGTGAGGATGTCAAGCACCATCCCAACGTGCATTTCACGGTAGCTTCATGGGGGCTTCTAAAATGAAAAGGAGTTGTAATACCAAGTATAATTACCCATATAATGGAGCATATTGTTTCTGTGCAAACAACAAAGGGGAAGCAGAGCTTGTATGAGTGGGCAATGACTCCTTTATAGGGCTAATAGGCTGGGGTAAGACATTGATGACTTATTCTAAGCATTTTTCATCAATATATTCGACTACAGACATCCTTGATATGAAATCCATTATTTTTCAATATGTTAGTGATTCCTTAGAGTTGACACTACATGCACTAAGTGTTAGGCCTCATTCATACATCAGTATTTTTACAGCAGCGTTTGTCTGCCAAGCTGGTAAAGGAACGTATAGAAAAACTATAATTGAAAGATTAATCCCTTTTCTGTGTTTTGGAGACACTCCTGTTTTTGGCAAGCAAATACTGATCAAAACTATTGATGTGTGAATGAGCACATATGTTGCATTGTTTTTTCCTTCATTTTATGTCCTCCCTAAAGACTTAGATGCTTTCCCCATTCTGTGCACTCTCATCTGCCTTTTAACTCCCCACCCCTCTTACCTGTAGTATCTCTAACCCCTTTGAAAGGAACGAATGGGAGATCAGAGGAAAGAGAGGCAGCAATACACAGTGCTGTAAAATCATTGTGCAGCAGCACAGCCCGCTATATGAAGGAGATCCAAAGCTCCACATCACCAAAAGCATACACACATTTTTAATAATGGCTGTCCTGAAGGTTGTGTATTTACCAATTAGAAAGCAAATGAGCAATAAAAGTCCAAAAGTGCAAATGTAGACAAATGTATAAAGTATTGTCCAATGGTTTTAGGAGGTTGTGGAGATGGATATTCTGCTAAATCATTGTTCTGATACTATACGTTTATAGTATATATGTCTATGAGCACCTGCTAATCTTCAGTGGTAAGTTTCATTTATACAGCAATAGTATATACACTCTTCAGGTGTATGACTTAAAGTCATTAATTCCATATATTCAGATTTACATTAGTATTAGGCAGTTTTTTGCCACGTGAGAAATTTGGCTGAAAAGACTAACTGCCTATGAAAGTATCAATGCACTCGACTCCTTGAGATGACCGGTTAATGACCTCTTTCCCTTTCTCACCCGGTTTAAACTCAACTGAGAACTTGGCGTCCATTCTTAAGTGTGAGATTTACAGTGAGGAGAATAATAGGAATGGTTGGAGAGCATCTGGGAGGTTGTGCTGCCAGGGTGGCCGCCAACATATCAAGACGCTCAGCCGCAGTGAAAATGAAGGGATAGAAGGACGGACACATAACTTTTCCAGCATTTCAAAGCAATGATACATTATTTCATGTATATTGATTTCAAACCTACTTTTAATCAATTCAATTTAATCTTTTTGATGTTCTGCAAAATCCTGCATTGCCTAATAATCGCCAAAGACCGCAATGGTTGGTCCAGTCATGCCTGAAATCTGGTCAGGGTCACCTCTTGGTGCTTTGATTTTCTCCCAGCTATAGTTTTGTCATTGTTTTAATTCAATCCAGCCTATATCTGCTGCCATGTATGCATGTTACAGGTTGTCCACCACTGGTTGGCTGCAGCACTCATATTTCACCGGACAAAAACTCGGGATTATATCTGAACGCTGCAGCTGATCAGTGACAGCACTTTTGGAGGTACCATATATATATACACTGTATATATATAATTAGATGTAGACCCTAGTGTTGCCTGGGCGTAATGCCCATATATTGTCGGAATGCCCATATATAGCAATATCACCCATATATGGTAACATCACCCCTATATATTGTAATGTATGTATGTGTATGTATTATCGTAGCTCTGCCTCTTCCAGTAGCTCCACCCTTACACATAGCCACACCCACTCCATATAGCTCCACCTTTCCAGTAGATCCACCCTTACACATAGCCACACCCACTCCATAAAGCTCCACCCATTCCAGTAGCTCCACCCTTACACATAGCCACACCCACTCCATATAGCTCTACCGCTTCATAGCTCCACCTCTCCACTTAGTCCTGGGGCAGGAAAAGAGAGAGAAAGCACTGGAGACTTCTAAGGTGGCCAACAATGAGTCCAGACCTGAATCCCATAGAACACCTGTGGAGAGATCTAAAAATGGCAGTTTGGAGAAGGCACCCTTCAAATATCAGGGACCTGGAGCAGTTTGCCAAAGAAGAATGGTCTAAAATTCCAGCAGAGCATTGTAAGAAACTCATTGATGGTTACTGGAAGCGATTGATCGCAGTTATTTAGGCTAAAGGTTGTGCAACCAAGTATTAGGCCGAGGGTGCCAATACTTTTGTCTGGCCCATTTTTGGAGTTTTGTGTGAAATGATCAATGTTTTGCTTTTTGCTTCATTCTCTTTTGTGTTTTTTCATTGAAGACAAATTAAATGAAGATAATAATACCAAAGAATTTGTGATAATACTCAGTTTCTTCCTAAAAATGATTGCAATCGGACAGAATTGCAGGGGTGTGAATACTTTTGACCACAACTGTATACTATTACAACACTTTATAATAACACTATTTAGACCAAATGTTTATATTTCACCACCATTTGTACAGGGCACTGGTGGGCCTGTACTGTCCTGCTATCTCTAGGGCATTAGGCAACCATAAAATAAATGCGTTTTTTGCATTTGTGTAATCTTTATTACAGAAATGTTATCTGAATTATTAAGTAGAGGCGACATGAAATCATTACACAACTTTACGGTGGTCTAGGTTTCGATGGTTAAAAATGGCGTCCTAAAGGTCAGACATCCGTAGACCACTAGAGATAGTCATTCCAATATATGAACACCATTTAATAAGGTACTGGTCAGGGCTGTGGAGTCAGAGTTGTGGAGTTGGAGTCAGAGTCGGTGGTCATTTTGGTGGAGTTGGAGTTGGATTCAGGGAATTGAAGAATCAGAGTTGGTGTCAGATGTTTGGCTTACTGACTTCACAGCCCTGGTTGTGGACTTTGAGTTGGAGTCGGTGTCCTTTTGATGAAGTTTGAGTTGGATTCAGGGAAATTGAGGAGTCAGAGTCGGAGTTAAATGTTTTTGGTTTACCGACTCCACAGCCCTGATACCACATCATGTTTATTCTTATGTACAAACACCTAATTCTCAGACTCTACGTCAAATCAACCATTCACATTCAGCCCCAACAGTCTACAACTCTACTCCACCTCCCCAAGAGGATTCACTCCAAGACCTATACAGTATATGAATTTACACAGAAATAATTCTTATTTGTAACTTCTTTTAACACTTTTGTATTAGTTTTCAAGTATAAAAACAACATACAAGATGTAAAAATTAAACTATGGAACTGTTATCCAGACCCCTTCCTTCCCCCTGTGTATTTATAATGTTTAAAAAAAGTTTATCACATTATATGATTTGCTGAGAAATAAACTACCGTATATAATTTCTATTATTCTTATTGGTATTGCTGTTGATTTTGATAATATAAGAGTGTGGATTTTAGGACCAGAGAATATACCTTCCTATTTGTCCATATTCTATGAAATTACCACAAATCAGATGGAAAAAGGTACAAAACATAGCAAGTTGTGTCAGAAATGATTGTATATTCATTAAAACATGTTTTCTGTAAGCAGACTCTTTCTTCTGTATTCCTAATTCATACCATAGGAAGGTAGTATGCCTGCTCCCTGCTACTTATGCAGCACCTTCTCCCGTATCACCTCCGATCACAGCTCCGTCCTCTTGATTCTCAGTATCTTCTCATTGGCTTCAGTTTGGTCCTTTGCTCTGCTTGATTGGTGGGCCGAGCAGAGAGGTTAAAGTGTCAGGATAATTGGCAAAACTAATTAAGCTGAAAGGGCAGCCACATTCTAATCAGAGACTTCTAAAAGGCAAAATGCAAATGTCCTGCACAGATGGGCGAACTGTGAGCATCCTAATGAGAGAGCCGGGAGCGTGCCGGTGCTGGTCAGCGAGAGGTGTGTGTCAGCGTGTAGGCTGTGATCACTACCTGCTGAAAGTGTGATGGAAATGATCCCCTCACATCATCCCTGCTATCTATCTGTGATACGCCCTAGCCTCTCTATTTAGAAGAACTCTCACATGTTATTCTTGCTGGCAACAATACCAAATCATGACAATAATACCAGTTTTCAAGGTTTCCTTTATTTTCAGTGAAATACCTTTTCACAAATGCAGTGTTGAAAGGTCGCCCTTCTACACAGTCCTAACCCCATATTCCCCATTATTCCTTTTTACAGTGAAATGAGGATAGGGAAGGATTTTATTTGCAATTTTCTCTGCAATGAATAGGATAAAATACATGACATATCCGCAAATAAGTCATTGACAGATTTTTTTCCACCTCAATTTACATTCCATGATAACTTGCCTTGAGGGGACAGTGTTGTGTTGCGATGAGAGATCAGGGGACTACACAAACATAAGCTTATACAAATGATAGCATTTCTTTCATTTAGATGATATAGTATTTAAAATTGTTCCATTCAATAAACAGTAACTATTTGCCTAAAATTGTGTTGGTGAATTTCAAGGTTTTAGTCTATTAGTAGCTCCTAACCATTAAGGCTAGTCCAGACCATTTATTGACTTCATGCTCATTCAACAATTTCCATGTAAGAACCTGAAAATTGGGACTCGGACATACCTCGACAGAGCCAAAAATACACAGCAGCAGAAAAAAAGTTAAGCAGAGTGCAAAGCTACATATTTTGGGACTCCTGTTGCCTAATTGTGGTCTATAGCTCTATTGGTCGCAAATCTGAACAAAATTCCCCCTGGAGTCTGACCTCTGAATCTGGCCCTATTATTGAATAGTGACTAAGAGTTTTATCTAGCTACTCATGCTCTAAGGCAGGGGTCCCCAACTTGTAGCTCAAGAGCCGCATGTGGCTTGTGGGCCTGTGATGTGTGGCTCACGGCTGTCTTCCAGCTTGGTTCATAAGCACCAGTTCCAGTAAACAGCCATGAAGATCAGGTCTCCAGATGGTGACTTTTATGAGTACCCTTGTACAGAAGAGCAGCTCTGAATGGGGGTAAGGTACCCCTGGAAGTTGGTATACTATGAGAGCTGGATGTGGCTCATGCCCCTCTCTTAGAGCTGGATGTGACTCTCGGACCTATGATGTGTGGCTCGTGGGCCTGTGATGTGTGGCTCATGGCTGTCTTCCAGCTTGGTGTATTTGCACCAGGTCTACCAAACAGCTATGAATAGCAGCTCTCCAGATGGTGACTTTTATGAGTAGCCCCACACTGAAGAGCAGATCTGAATGGGTGTAAGAGAAACCCCTGGAATTTGGTGTTCCACAGGAGCTGGATCTGGCTTGTGCCCCTCTCGTAGACCTGGATGTGGCTCATGACCATCTCACAGCTACAGGCTGCCACTCAGCTGCCAGGCTTTACCTTGGCTGGCAATCAAAATACAGGGAAACCCATTATTTTTTTTTAATTATTTAAATAAATAATTAAAAAAAAAATATGTGTGCGTCACCTTATTTTTGAATACAGCAAAGGTAAAACCCAGGTAACTGGGGCTGGTATTCTCAGTGTGGTGAAGCCCAGAGTTATTGGTCCCCCCAGGCTAAAGAATAGCAGCCCCAGAAATTGGCGCATCAATTCCTGGCACTTTATCCAGTTCTTCACGATGCCCTGGTGCGGTCGCATTGTGGTGATAGAAGGCTTTAATGACAGCTATTGATTGACTGCAAGGATTCACGGTTTCTAAATCGGGAACGGACTGCAGTTATGCAGTATGCATGTTCCCAACCAGAGCCCCGATTATTGGGCATGGCCTTCATCAATACAAGGTTACACCCACTAGATGGCTGCTCCCACTAGTCAGACACGGTCCGCTCCCAGCTTAGAAACTGGCGAATCCTCATGGTGTACAGTGCAGCCGCAGGGAGGATTGATAAGTCTGCAGTCACATAGAGTGACACAGAGTGACTGCAGAATTATTGTTTTAGCCTGGACAACCCCTATTATCATGAATTGATGTGATGGATTTGGTGCATCTAGTCTCAATTCTTGGCTTCTAATTTTAAGGAGAAGTTAATATATCTGATAAGAAAGAGGTTTCTTGGAGCCATGTCTCAAGTTTTCTGTCCTTTATTGGTGTAAAAAGATTAAAATCATCACAACATCCCTCGCAGGGGACCAGACATCCAGACGCATTTCGGGGAGAACTCCTTAATCGTTGGTTGGGTAATATATCTGACTCAGGATATTTTTTTTAAAACAACACTTGAGTTTTTCAGCCAAAGCCAAAAGTGGACCTTTTATTTCACATTTCTTTTAAATAAAGTACAAGTGGCTTTTGCTTAAAAACCGCATTGCAAAGTTCTTTAAAAAAAATTCAATAAACTACGCTAGGTATATGCGAAATGTGTATGAACACAATGCCATGAGAATTTAATAAACAGCTTATTTGGAAAATCAGATATTTCCCAAGTAACAGCTAGGCTAGGGTCAGATTAATGTTAATCAGGAATTGCGTTAAAAACATAGGTTTTGGTAGCATAAATGCGGTGCTACCGCCATGGTAGTGCCGCATTAAAGCTGCCAATGTTTCCCTATGGAGACACGGCCTGTAGTGTGGCTCAAACACCAGTATCTGATTGAAATCTCACGTTATTTCCTAACGTTAGGAAAAAGTGCAAGATTTCACTCAGATGGCTGCGTTGGAGACGTGCTACAGGCCGCGTCTCCATAGGGTAGCATTGGCAGCGTTAATGCGGCACTACCATGGCGGTAGCACTGCGTTTATGCTGCTAAAACCTATGTTTTAAATGCAAGCCACTTTTAACATTAATCGGACCCTAGCCTTACCGTACTATTGTATTTATATAACACATACTCATTAGAAAAGTAGAAGCAAGATGTAGAACGACACTTAAAATTAACATTGATTGTTATTTAATTGTAATTAAAAATACTCAATATTAAAGAAGCATGAGCGTCAATATGGGACTAACTCCTCTCTCCACAATAATCCCTTGTTAAAAAGTATAATGAACCAGCTGATTATAATATATATATATATATATTAATATAAATATATATAATATATTCTGTATATAGTAATAAATTATTATATACAGGTATAGTTGATATTATAAATAAGTGCTAGCAAGTAGATATAATCATAGCAGGGTATAAATGTCATTGATAATAATGGCTAAGTATAGATAGACTAATAAATAGATATAATAGGTAAATAGCTTTAAAGGGAACCTGTCAGCTACTTTTTGCCCCTAACCTATCACTGCCTGTCCCTGCAGCTTCCTTCTACATCCCTACTCATTCCTGTCTGAGCTAAATCTGTAGTATAATGGTTGGAAAAAATGCTTGCGCCATTGTTATCACATCCCGGTGGATCCTGCGCAGTTTTGGGATTATTGGGTATCCTGGCCGGTTTCAGAATGCGCACTGTACATGCTTTGGAGCCAGTCAGTATACCCAATACACCCCCACACTGTGCAGGACCCACCGAGGCGTGATAGCAACGGAGCAAGGAGGGACATGGAGCCTTAGAGGACGTCCACACGTCTAGACGAGCCTCATAACTGAGGGGAATATGTAAGTTATAAACGGCGTTGTTTTCAACCATTATACTACACATTTTGGTCCGATAGGGATGTACCATGAAGCTGCGGGGACAGGTAGTGATAGGTTTGGGGACGTAAACTAGCTGACAGGTTCCCTTTAAGTGGCATACATAATAATGAAAACAGACCTTGAGATATGTAGAGGGGAGTGAGTCCAGGAACCCAACGTGAGTTTCACATAGCTTCCTCAGGGGACAAGGTTTAAGGGAACCTGACAGCAGATTCATGCTGAGCACAGGCATCATGAATAGGAGACTGTATCTGCTATGTCAGCCATGCAAAACCTCCTGTGAAACGCGACAGACGACTGCTCCATACACACTCCCCTGCAGCCGGTCTGTCATTCATGCAGCTCGTTATTTAGACTTGAATTTGCAGCCAGGTTCACTTAAATGGGCACCATTGCACTAGATAGGCCTTATTGGATACAGTCTGTCTAGCTGATATGTAATTGCCCAAGCGTTAAACCTCTTCATCTTGTTTAGGGTTTCTTATAAACTGGCTTATACTGTACAATACTACATGATAATTAGATAAATATACATAGAATGTCAAACTAGGAGTAAGTGAGAACTTGTGGGACCAGAAGCCTTTATTGAGAACTCCAGTGTCAGTGCTCTAACTAAAGGAGCCATTGGCCGAGCCCAATGTTAGGATGCTGTTCTCTGTTCAATAGACACACTGTGTTATAAATGACCCCATCTGTATCTTTTCATATATCTTCTTGCTGGTATGTTTAAAAAGCATTTAACATTTATTGGAACACAGAGATGAAACTCTGACTTCTGCCCTAATGCTCTGTAATTAATTTTTTTTTTTTCTAGAAATGGTATTTATTATAGTCTTCATGTTCAGGCTTTATCTAATGCATAATGTTCATTCCCAGCCTCTAATTGCATTTAAATTAAAATTGTCCTAGCAGGGAGATGAATAGTGTGCGGCGCGCTGGAATCACTCAGCTGGTCCCGGGCAGGCTGGGCTGCACAGCGCTTTGGAGCTGATGTTGGGGGGAGCGTTGAAGTTCATTAATTTTTATTGCTCAGGTAGTTGGAGTAAAGCAGGTTATTTTCTGTGAAATTTATATTTATGTGTGTGTCGGTGGCCGAGCTATGATGAGAGGCCCAGAGGGATAAGCAGCTTTTATTTCAATATTTTCTTTCACTGGCACCTGTTCCTAGGGAATATGTGACATGTATATCTACACTGTGATTCCATTGTTTGGTGTTGTAGATCACGAATAACCACATCTCTACATGCACTGCATCATTGTGTACCATTACTATATTACACTGCCGTGTGTACATTCCAACATGCACTGAAGCTTTGTGTACCATTACTGTATTACATTGCCATTGTATTTACTGGGATTGAAGAAATCCTGTTAGTTGGCACCTCCACTCACCACCTACGCGGTGTGCACACCATTATACCCTATTAATTGTACATCCCTACATGCACTGAAGCATTGTGTACCATTACTATATTACAATACTGTGTGTGCACTGAAGCATTGTGTACCATTACTGTATTACATTGCCGTCTGTACATCCCTACATGCACTGAAGCATTGTGTACCATTACTGTATTACATTGCCGTGTGAACATCACTACATACACTGCAGCATTGTGTACCATTACTGTATTACATTGCCGTCTGTACATCCCTACATGCACTGAAGCATTGTGTACCATTACTGTATTACATTGCCGTGTGAACATCACTACATACACTGCAGCATTGTGTACCATTACTGTATTACATTGCCGTGTGTACATCCCTACATGCACTGAAGCATTGTGCACCATTACTATATTACAATACCGTGTGTACATCCCTACATGCACTGAAGCATTGTGCACCATTACTATATTACAATACCGTGTGTACATCCCTACATAACACTGCAGCATTGTGTACCATTACTATATTACAATACCGTGTGTACATCCCTACATGCACTGAAGCATTGTGTACCATTACTATATTACAATACCGTGTGTACATCCCTACATGCACTGAAGCATTGTGTACCATTACTATATTACAATACCGTGTGTACATCCCTACATGCACTGAAGCATTGTGTACCATTACTATATTACAATACTGTGTGTGCACTGAAGCATTGTGTACCATTACTGTATTACATTGCTGTGTGTACATCCCTACATGCACTGCATCATTGTGTACCATTACTATATTACATTGCCGTGTGTACATCCCTACATGCACTGAAGCATTGTGTACCATTACTGTATTACATTGCCGTGTGTACATCCCTACATAGCCCTGCAGCATTGTGCACCATGAGCATATTACATTGTCATGTGTACATCCCTACATATCACTGCATCATTGTGCACCATGAGCATATTACACTGCTGTATGTATATCCCTACATACACTGAAGCATTGTGCAGCACCCTGAGTGTATTACATTGCCGTGTGTACATCCCTACATAGCATTGTGCACCCTGAGTGTATTATGCTGCCATGTGTACATCACTACAAGCACTGCAGCATTGTGCACCATTACTGTATTACAACGCCGTGTGTGCATCATTATAAGCACTGCAGCATTATTCTGTCTCCACAATACACTGCTTGTTTTAGGCGCTTGAGCTTCATTTCTCTTGATGCATGTATAGACCGTTTACTCATATGTAGAAATGTCATCTGATGGCTTGAACTCAACTGCAGCAGCATGTATCAAGACTCCTGAAGAAGTGTTTTTTTTATTTTCAACTAAATTCTTGAATTTCTGTACAATAGGTAAAAAAGATGATTCTATCAGAGCTCAAAAAGATGGTGCTAATAAGTTGACTGACCACATAAAATGGAGACTAAGGAAGGGGTAATTAGCATCAGAGCAGCTACAGGGATAGAGGAGAAACAGCCTTCTAAAAAAGGCAAGCCTATTGCATAGAAACACAGTGAAAACAATACAATGGCAATACAACACTGTATGATTCCCAAGTTGTGGGACATGACACTCCCTGTCTGAAATCTTTAGATTTCATGATATTCCCGTCATGACGTGATGTCTTCAACAATGTCCACCGCCGTTCTAGGAACCTGAAAGACAAAGAAACAAGCAAACTTGCAACAATGAAACTGTAAACAGTTCTAAAGTCCAAACTTGTTGCAGATGGCCTGTAGTACCACAACAGGAGGAAAAATCCAAGTCCAAAAGAAAACCAATCATTGGATTGGGGAAGCCACAACGTGCAAATTCTATCACCAAACACAACCCAACAATCAAATGGATTGTGTTTAAAGTTAAATCCAAATGTGAAATTTTCCATATCCATTCACAGCTGGAAGTATGTGGAAATACGCTCGCTGCCGTGAGATGTGTTCATCATGTCTTAATTCATGTGACATCTTCTCCAATGAAGCTTAGACTGACGTACTTCAGATGGGTACCAGCTTGAAGGATGATCGGCTTGAGAAGTGCCCAAAGTGATGAAACCTCAGCTTTCACACTGATACCTTGCATATGCAGCGTCTTCTGATGGCTGGTCTGGTATCCCCATCAAATTCCATCTCCACAAGCTCAAAGGCAACGTTGGCATCAATAGAACAAAGGTAAGGTCCTTGTGTAGAAAGCTTGGAGACGAGAGACACATATTGTCAGCAACGCTAGATGCAACCATGATTTCAGTTCCTTGATCCGCTGAGTTAAAGTCAGTGGAGACATGGTCCCACTGCTCAGGAATCACTTCGGCAATTTCCACTGCTAGCAAAGCAGCACAGTGTTCAAGTCCTGGAACAGGGTATGGAGGTTCTGGAGTCAAGTTAACCTTACATCCGCATTGTACCTTGTTGATTTATGAAGTCTTAAGATAGGCTCACACATCTATGGCTTCTGTAGATATGTCAGAGGGGACATCGATTCTCTGCTGATGGCATCTGAAAGAAACTTTAAGGCATAACAATGCGGGACTTGGAGAAGTTCTAAGACCTTCAGATAATGTAAGTTTGAAGCCGCATACAAAACCAGGAATGGAATAAAAATATTTTCTTCTTTATTAAAACATTATTTAAAATGTCATGATGGAGTCCACTGACGCGTTTCGATGTACCACTCATCTTAGTCAACAACCAACTTAGTTGACTAAGACCCTTATTGCGACGAAACACATCAAATGCACTCCATCATGACATTTTAAATAATTTTCTAATTAAGAAGAAAATATTTTTATTCAGGTCCTGGCCATGTGTGCGGCTCCAAACTTGCATTGTATGGGCTGCCGGATCCTGCAGGAATGAGCACCATCGGGAGGAGTCTTTTGTGCATGACTGCAGAAACATATGGCAGGAGGAGTATGTGGCAGCTTACCTTCTTTTTTTTTTTTTTTTAAGACCTTCAGAGACTTCTTCCATGTCTCCCACCTTTGTTGTTTCTGGGACAGCAGCAGAGTGTCCCAATTAGTGTTCTCAGCAGTAAACTGTCTCAGCAGAATCTTGCCTTGAATGGTGATGGGTGCAATAAACCCAACAAGATCATAAATGCTCTTTATGGAATGTGAATGTGTCCTGTTTAACCTCCCATAGTTGACCAAGGCTGCGTTGCATGGGAGGAACATCAATACCCAGATGGAGGTCCTTTAAATTTGTGGCATAGTCCTCAAATGGAAACACTTTCATTACCTCTTGTCTTTTGGAGATGATCTTGTGAAGTCTGAGGTTTGATGCAGACAGCATTTCCTTTGTCCTAGAGAGCATATCAATGGCCTCTTCAATTGTGGTCAAAGACTTGAGCCCATCATCTACGTTGAAGCTCTTCCCTACAAATTGACAAGCATCAGATCCGTACTCTCTCACCGTCCTGGACTGTCCGTCCCATTGCATAGATCATCACAACAGTTGAAGGGCTGTTGGCATGTACCTCCATTCAGTAATCTAGGTCCTTCTCATGGATGTCGTTATTCTTGTGTCATAGGGACCTGAGGGAGTTTCTACTGTCTTTCTTCACGATAAAGCAAGCCGATATCAGCCATTACTGCAACATGTTTTTGTCTGAAGCGAATCAATACTCCCGTGAGGCTGTTTGGGTTAGGCCTAGTGAGGAGTAAGGTAATGAGAGAGATGCCTTCATACTGAGCACAGGAGTCAAACACCACTCTGAATTGGTTGGGTGATAGACTCCACAGAATGGAAGGTAGTACCAGCATTCTTCTCCTTCCTTCAGTGGTGGTGCAGGTTCCGCATCATCTCAGTTGAATATTTTCTGCATGAAGTCAATGGAATGGTTTTTTTTCTATCTCTGGTTTTCTTTTAAGGGTGCGTTTTAAAGATGAAAAACTTGCAGTTACTTTCTACAGATTGGCAACCTTGTTCTTGGAGAAGGAAAGGGTAAAGGAGCTACAAAGCTGTTGAAATAATCTTGAACAAATTATTTATCCATAACCTTTGTGAATTCCCTATCCTCTGTTGCAGGCGTTAACTTGTTGTATTCACCTGTAGAGTTTAACACAGTTGACCCAAGGTTATAATCACAGGGCACAACATGTTCATGTCATCAAGAGTTTTTTGTCTCCACTTATTGTCACTTACCTTCACCTTTACCCAATATTGATGTGGGCATGGCTAAAAATAAGAGCTGCGACCACTTTTCAAGATATAGTCTTGGAGCATTTTGACCTGGAAACGTAGGAAAGTATGGTGCGGCTAGGCATTTAGTCCAGTAACCGGTTTGGTGTGTATAGTCCCTGCCACATGTGAAACTGTAACTATGTGGTTGTCAGGAGTATGGCGACTTGCTGGCACATTAGGTTGCATGTAGGCATTAATGTGTGGGGTTTGCAGAGCTGCAGGGTTCCAGTGCTTTCTGGTGCATAAAGGAGGTTCAAGGTTGGGAGTTGGCAGTGCATTGTACCAACATTGAATGCAGGATGCTGTTGAAGAATCTGAGCCCTGGTGCATTGGAGAAGTGTCAGTACTGTCAGGAACAATATTAGTGATCAGCGGTTCACCATTTTGGCTAAGCACATAGTATCTGATCTGCATAAGGGGTTCTAATGCATCCATTTCACATAAACTGAGACTGTCTCTTTGAGTTTCACTGACAGCTTGTTCAAGAACCTTCAACTTTGCCATGGATGTTGCATGCTCACATTCCTTTTCTAAAGCTTCTATATCCTCCCTCATGTGTGCTGCTTCTGCATCCATTTCAGCCATGAGAGTATTACAATGCCAAGTTTGTTATCCGTGTTGTGTGACATCACCGTGCAGTTATTTTGTCATTTGAATTAAGTGTTTACTTTCAATGAAAAAAAAGTCTTGCATTTTTTTTTTTAAGTTTAACATATTTTTTCAGGAACTCCACACTTACATTAGCCACAGTAAAGAGAATCTGACCCTTTTTTATTTCTCCTGAAGCATCTAATGAGGGTGTGTAAAGGTCATTGTAAAATGGGGGGGCAGGGGCTGAGGCAAAAGAGCTGTGACATTGCCTATTGTGATTGATGGACCCTGCGTTATCAGCGGTGTATAGCGGTTTTATCTATCATTGTAATCCTACCTCTGATGGTAATGAGCCTGCAGTAAACCTTTCTTGAGTGGACAGGAAGTATACAGCTAAAATAAAACAGTGGCCAGAGTGAATAGTGCAAGATTTCTACTTTTTTATTTTCTTTGGGATAATGAAAACACTTAAGACATTTGCAACATTTTTAAAAAAAATACAAGAAATATGATTTAAGCAATAAGTGATTTTCTGACGATAGCTACTGTTTAAGATGAACCAAATTACAACTAATTTTTGGCTCAAAAAACTAGTCTTTAACTAAGCAAACCAGGATGTAATGTAAAGTTAGTATATAAGATGCGCCACATTTAGCATGAATTAATGTAAAGGATTTGGTGCATTAGTTTAGTTTATACATAATCATCATTTTTAGTGACAAAATATTTTTTCATGCTTTATTTTGAAATTTTTAAACATTTTTTCCCCTCAGTTGGCTACATACAATATTTATGTAGTCTTATATTTAGCACCGTATAGTAACTCTGGCCAACATTTTATAGCACAATGCCCATCCTGGCCCTTATCTTGCAGTTGTCCCCATCCCAATCCCCATATTATAGCAATGTCACCATACTGGTCCCTTTCTTGTAGTATTGTCCTCATATTGGTCCCCATCTTGTAGTAAATTGCCCCATCCTGGTCCTTATCATGTAGTAATATCCCCATACTGGTCCTCATTTTGCAGTAACTTTCCCCATCTGGGTCTTCACCTTGTAATAATGTCCCGATCCGGGTCCTCTTGTAGTAGTAATGTCCCTATATTGAAAAAATGCCCCACACTGGTCTTCATCTTGTGGTACTGTTTCAATCCTTGTCCTCTTCTTACAGTAATGTTCCCATCCTGGTCCCCATTTTGTAGTAATATCCCCATCCTGTTCCCTATCTTGTAGTGATATGCCTTTTCCGTGTCCCCTTCTTGTAGTAATATCCCCATCCTGTTCCCCATCTTGTAGTGATATGCCTTTTCCGTGTCCCCTTCTTGTAGTAATATCCCCATCCTGTTCCCCATCTTGTAGTGATATGCCTTTTCCATGTCCCCTTCTTGTAGTATTGTACCCATCCTTGGCCTCATCTTGTAATAATGTCCCCATCCTAGTAACCATCTTGTAGTAGTGTCCCCATCCTGGTCCCATTATAGTAATGTCCCCATCCTGGTCCCCTCTTTGTAGTAATGTCCCATCCTGGTCTCCATCTTGTAGCAATGTCCTCTTTCTGGTTACCGTCTTGTACTAATAGCCCATCCTGGTCCCTATCTTGTGGTAATATTGCTATCTTTTAGTAATATCCCCTATTGTGCAATTCTTCACATACACATTAAAAATATTCTTCTCACCTGTCCTTTGTTCTCTCTGTGTTCTCTTGCACATGTGGACATCGTAGAACCCCCTACAATCGTTGTCCAGTCCAGGGCAGCCGCTGGCCAACCAGAGGCCAGCATCTTGTGTTGACTTGACAGTATATGACTTATGTCACTGTCATGTGCCACCGTATTGGCAAGTTCACATCAGCTGCTGGCCTGTGATTGGCTGGTGGCTGGCATTGGCATTGCAGTTCAGACAGCTGGCCTCTGCACAGCAATATATTTCAATTGAATGTGTAATCAAAGAACTTAAATTAAACTGAAATAAAGCATTGACATTGGCGGTCTCCTGGACCAGGCTGCGATTGTCAAGTGCTCTACGGTGTCTGCGGGTCACATGAAGCAGACTCAGGGACCATATACGGCCCACAGGTCACGTGTTTAAGGCCCCTGCATTGAACTGTATGTTTCAATACTACATCCTAATAAATGCTCGGATCTCCATCCATTACCCCTATAGTTAACATATTCTAGTTGTAGTCTATTATTTTGTAAGGATATATGTATTACTACTCAATCTGTAGCTATTTGTGGCACGTATCAGTCAGAGCCAAATTGCTTTTTCTAATGAAAAAGCTCTTTATGGTCTATTTACGAAGAAGGAATGATGTGGTACTGAAGGCTAATAAACTAATTTTTCTCCTTTATTCCCCTCTATTTATGCAAGCATGCCTATATCACTAAGTGCAAGGGTTTCATCCATGCATATGAGAAGGTATATACTCATGGTTAAAATTGTTGGTACCCTTGAAATTGTTCTAGAAAATGAAGTTTTTCTCTCAGAGAATTATTGCAATTACACATGTTTTCTTATACACATATTTATTTAATTTGTGCCTATTGGAACAACACAAAAAAAAACTGAGAAAAAAAGGCAAATTGGACATAACTTCACATAAAACCCCCAAAATGTGCAGGGCAAAATTATTGGCACCTTCCCAGAATTTTGGGTAAAACAACTATGTTTCAAGCATGTGATGCTCGTTCATACTCACCTGTGGCAAATAACAGGTGTGGGCAATATGAAAATCACACCTGGAACTGGATACAAATTGGAGAAGTTGACTCCATCTTTGCATTATGTGTCTGTGTGTGCCACACTAAGCATGGAGAAGAGAAAGAGGAGAAGAGAAATGTCTGAGCAGTTGAGAACCAAAATTGTTGAAAAATATCAACAATCTCAATATTACAAGTCCATCTACAGAGATCTAGATTCGTCTTTGTCCATGGTGAGCAATATAATCAAAAAGTGAGATGTTCAGATTATGAAGGATGTTAGTCTTAAATCTTTTGTTGAATGGAGAATATGAATAGTCTACTAAACTGAGATAAGAGCATTTGGAGGGTTGTGCAGCATTTAGGACAACTTTGTAGGTATCATATATGTAGTCATGTATGCATACCGTATGTAGTCATGCATTAGATGACTACATACTAGGGCATCTCAATGAATTTGAATATCATCAAAAATCAATATCATATTGCCATGTTTTAGGGCATTTCTGGAAGCCCTGAAACACATTGATTAATAAATCAATATATTCACCCTTTGATATCTCATGGAAAACAGCAACTTGGTTTTTAACCCTTCATCCTCCATACTTTAATTTTTTGAGTTAATGACCTTAGGGTTTTCATCGGCTGTAAGTCATAATCAGCAATATTAACAGAAATAAACACTTATATTAACTTTTTCATGATATTCTAATTCATTGTGATGCACTAGTATCTGATAAATGATCATTCATGTGCCCTTGTTCTGCCTTCTTCCACATGTGGAGCTGTGGATATATAGCATACAGCTTAACACTCATTCACTTCCCCAAGGAACAGACTGTAGGATTTCTGGAGTCTATATTTATTGAGGTGATGAACTTGATTGCGTGAACGTTAATGTGTGTGGTAAAAACTAGAATACAAGTTTAGAATAATCAGTCAGTACTTTGTGCATTAAAGAAACTAGCACTAACACAGTCATAACACAGGTTACAGTCAACATGAGTAACTAGGGTAAAGGTCACTGCAGCAGGCTGTATTCTATACAGAATGCATCTATCTGCATACAGTGCAAAAGCCATTAACTCAAATAGTGTATCTGAGAGCACAATACACTTTACTTTTCAGTATTCTACACAGAAATACCTTTATCTACATAAAATGCAAACATGCTAGCATGAAGAATTACGGGGTATAACACTATCACACAGTTCTCTCTGTACTAACAGCTGAATTATAACCTGTTCACACAGATTCTACACAAAAACATGTAACTGCATTGTTCTTACTGGAATCATCTGACGAGACGAAAGTTGTAAGGAATGGAGAGCCAGAATAACATGTCTTCTCTTCTCACTGAAGAACTGGGAAACTGACTACAAGGATCTCTTTCTCCTGGAGGAAGGAGGGAGGCGGTCCCTTGGCACACACTATTCTTAAAGGGGACAGACTAAGAGCTCTGCTAGATCATGTTTAACATCTAAACAACGTAAACAGGCAACTAATGACCTCTACAGGTCGTAACTAGTATAACTTTATGAATATTTTCTTAGCTGCTCATGAATGGGCAGAACAGCCCTACATTATCTCATTCATGCTGTATGCCTCAATCAGTGTTAGATTAAACCCTCTAGAGTCACCTAGGGAGTCAATATTCTTGGGCCCCTCCAGCAAATTATGTTATAATATATTTTAAAATTTACTAACAGTGGTAATACACCAATTAAATTTTATTAAACAGAATAAAAATTAAGTTAATCAAACTTCATTATAACTTCGAAAAGGTAATTAACTGATGTCGACCTTGATTGTGACCTTAAATGTAAGCATATACCTATGAATGTTCCTTAATGATTTTTTATAAAGTGTCTAAAGTGTCTTAAGGTGACTAGTGCCACAATAACCTGGAGGTTTCTTTTTCACTGTGGATAATCTGCTTTTTATAATGTTGGAAAAGTGCACGTCTACCAAGGGCACGGAGTGATGGCAGCATCTTCTCTTTTAATATAAAGCAGTATATTGGATTTTTGATACCATCAATGACATATAGTCCACTGACAACATCAGTGCTCATGAAGCCCACCATAAGGACGCTGTCACCACCACCACGTGTCACTGTAGACTCATTGCTTTTTTTGTACGCCTCATCTTTGTGATGCCATACAGTTTTGAAGCCAACAGTTTCGAAAACATTTCTCTTGGTCTCATCAGTCCAGAGTAGAGTCCCAGGAGTCTTCATATTTTTCAGCTTGAACATGGACAAATTGTAGGTGGCTTTGTGTGCATGGGCTTTAGGATATGCTTTCTTCGAGGATGGCATCCATTCATACTATTCCTCTTTAGTGTTCGCTATATTTTTTCATGGGAAACTGTCTACGTTACCTAACTGCAGTGACCCTTCATAATGATTTTCTTGAATCCTCATCAGAAGACCGCTCCTTTTTAGGTGATAACTCCTATAGTCGGCCTGGACGTATCTTTGAGATAGTTGGAGTTCCATCTTTGTTCCACTTTTGCCCCAGTCTCTGACGGATGTATACAGCTTTGTGATCTCCTTGTAGTCTTCACTTTTCTTGTGTAAAGAAAGAAAATAATTATTTACACATTTCTCTTTCACATGGTGCTGACAGCATATAATGAGAGGAGGTTTTCTTAAGTAACACCTTTTGCATAGTCACCTGTCTGCTGGACGCCTGCTTAATGGATAATTAGATTTACCTGTGGCTTAATTCTACTTAATTAGAATGTTGTAGTCTACACTTTCCTATGGTTTCCAAGGCTGTATTCACACCACGGTTTTAGCCATCCTGTTGTGTTTGTTTTTAACCCTTTAATCACCAATATTGGCTATACCCATCATAGCTTTGAACTGTCACTGTGTGTAAACGCTCTCTTTGGTCAAATAAATGCAGAAAATATCTCCCTAAATTTACCACTAACATGAAGTCTAATATGTCATTAAAAAACAGTCTTCGAGTCAATGGGATCTGTTGAAGCGTTCAAGAGTTATTAACTCATAAAGTGACACTGGACAAATTTGCAAAATGAGGCTTTGGTCCTTAAGGGGTTAAAAGAACAGAACATGATGATTTTTAGCCTCCTATGTATCCCTATAGTGCCGGATTGGTTATAAATGGCCATCCGGGTTTGTGAATTCAGTCCCGGATTTGTTTCTGTCCTTTTTTTTTCCCGACCCCAAAATCGGAGCAGTCTCCGATTTTGGGCTCCGGTGAAAAAATCGTACTAAACCGGACAGAAACAAATCCGGGGTGATCCGTTGCCCATAACATGGGAGTCTATGGGCACCAAATCCGTGAAAAAAATCGGATCATTTCCCGGATCTGATTTTCTGCACAAAGCATGCTCAGAAATACTGCCATTCTAGCTTCAGCACCATGGACAGAAGTACTTCACGCACAGGTTGTGAATTCAGCACCAAGGGCAGCGGCAGAGCAGACATAGGCAGACTTCAGCACCATGGACAGCAGCAGAAAATGATTCCTGCAAAAAACAGGATCCCGGACCATATTTGGCCTGTCCGTCCCTGTCTGTGAGGTCCTGCAAAAAACTGGATCCCGCTGACAGGAACAAAACCGTGGTGTGAAGCTAGCCTAAGCCTTTCATTGGGGTGTACTCATTTTTGCAACATTGTCTTGAATTAATTTGATTGGAAAACACATTTTTGGTGTGAGTGCAAAATAATGGGCGGCACTGTGGCTCAAGTGGTTAGCACTGCAGCCTTTCCAGCACTGGGGTCTTAAGATCCTGGGTTCAATTCCCACCAAGGACACTAAGGACAACATCTGCAAGGAGTTTGTATGTTCTCCCCGCGTTTGCGCGGGTTTCCTCCGGGCACTCCGGTTTCCTCCCACATTGCAAAGACATACTGATAGGATGTTTATATTGTGAGCTCCACAGGAGACAGCATTACTGATGTATGGAAAGTGCTATGGAATTAATAGCGCTATATAAATGATACTATTATATTATAAATAACAAATCTTGTTTGCAATCAGTGGCCGACATTTGTAACAGTTAGTCCTATGATATAAGATTTTGATTCTGAAAGGAAACAAAAGGTTTTCTGACAAATCTGTCAGGGTGTACTCATACTGAGCACTGAATAAATGTATAAAGATGAGAATGAGCCCACAAGTTTTGCAGATTATATCCACAATGTTGGTAAATACTGACATGGTATATAATGACAAAGAATATGATGGGATGATCAACAACAGGAAAAAAGCTAAACACTAGGACTATCACTAAAAGGGGACATACTATCGAAACAGTCTGTACACAAAACATACACATCTCAGTGATGAGACCAGAATAAGGCAGCCATGTAGTCATAGGCTGGATACAACACTGCAAACTATGGAGGGACACATTTTAGTAACAGCTCAGTGTGTACTGGTAACGGTATAATGGATTTAGTTAATCCATTGTGACGCACTTCTGTCTGGAGACTCCCTTGTGTGCGAGTGGATCCTTGTATCGTGTTCTAGTGCAGGTTACTCTCTAATTACACTCAGGCAGCGCTTGTATTCCCATAGCGCTGATATTTTTCTGCCTGGATGAGTTATCGTCTTGTTCGGCAGGATGGAACACCAGCCGCAGGTTGTTTCTGATTCCCCCTGTTTCCACCCACCCCGTCTGTGTAACGCACGCCTCCCTCTCTTCACCCCTGCACCGTCTGTAGCTGCAGTCAAGTTGTCCATGACAGACAGCTCCACACAATCTTATGGGCTGGAGCGTAGGTTTCAACGTAACCTCCTAAGCAGTAGCATATTTTATTGGCGTGTAGAGGTGACCAGCTTCCACCACGGGTTATTTTAAGTAAAGTAAATGCCATGGCATCATCTCAATTATCAGGAAAACAAAGGAAAGATCTATGTTCATTCCTTTTCCAGACTTTCAGAAATCCTATAGATTCCTCTTCTATACGTAATTTGTGCTAGCACTAACACATAGATTTAGAAGCATTTACAAGTCAAAATTAGTTTAAACTATCTACCATAAGAAGTCATGAAATAGGTGGCCAGACAACCACAGTAACTTTAACCTCGTATTCAAAATGACTCCTTTTTATTATTATAGAAAAAGAACTAGCCCCTGCTAAAGGGACACCTAATTTAATTTCCTCACAATAGTGTCCTCTGTCACCTAGTCTCACCCTACAATAGTTACACAGCTATATATACAGTATATATAAAAGGGGAGACAAGGGTTGCAGAATCTAAGTGTAGATATATATTTGCATCTGCCACAACAAATTTTAATTTTTGCACTTACCCTTTAGATGTCTTGTATTTTCACTCAAATGATCCCAATAGTGGATCAGCTCCTTGTAATCCTCCGGTCTGCATCACAAATGTGTGAGCCTTGTTGCAAGGCTCACATGCGGATATTGTAGCAGGTGGAAGATTTCCCTTTTCAGCGCTTTCAGTGGATAAGGATGGTTAGAGATGATATATTTTTCTCAATATCAAATTTATTAGGACACTTTACTAAGAACAAACAATGCGTTTCTGCCAGCAACAGCCTTCATCAGGTAGAATATGAACTCTGTAATATGAATATATCCTTAATGGTTGGCGAGATGTTCTTTTCCTGAAATTCTGTGCCCTTTTTCTCCATAAATAGCTTGGATTACTGTGGTCAAAGAGTTCTATTTTAACCTCATCTGCCCACAGGACTTGTTTACAAAAATGTTATAAAGCTTGTTGAGATGGTCCTTTGCATACTTCAGATGTTGAATTGTATGGTGAGGACGTAAGGGAGGTTTTCTTCTAATGACTATTCCATAAAGGCCATATTTGTGCAAGTGTCTCTGAACAGTAGAACTATTTGCACAACTCCAGAGTCTGCTAAATCTTCCTGAAGTATTTTGCAGTCAAACAGGGCTGATTTGCCTCTCTCAGTCCTATGAGCAGCTCTTAGGCTGGTTTCACATAGCATATTTTTTCCTGTCCGTGGGATCCTACTTTTTGCAAGACCGAATGGACACCACAGGAGGTGACCTATTTCTGTGTCCGGGGCCGTGATTATCACGGATCCGGACACAGAGATGACAGCAGGCAGCGGGGCACTTTCACTTCCACGATGTGTATATATATACATTGCGGAAGTGAAATTTAGTAATTAAAAGGGTTAAAAATAAAAAAAAATATGTATGCTCACCTGTCCAGCGAGTCCCCCGACGCCTCCAGCAAGCTCCAGATGCTTAGTGGACCTGCGGTTTTTGTCACAACCTGGCAGCGTCATTGGGTCACGTTACCACGGTTACCGTCATGTGACCCTGATCAGTTGATTGGGTTGTGACGTAACCGCAGGTCCTCTAAATATCCGGAGCTTGCTGGAGGCGGCGGGCGATCGCTGGAAAGGTGAGACTATAATTTTTCTTATTTTTAACCCTTTCTTTCACTAAATTTCACTTCCGCAATGTATGCCTATACATTGTGGAAGTGAAATTAGATGGTAAGGAGCAATTTTAGTGTACTGAGCATGCTCAGTACACTAAAATTAGGTCCGAGAAGCGATCCTGTGTTTTCTTTGGACCCGTGCTCCATTGGCCCCCAGGTTAAAGGATTTGGCCTTATTGTCATCCGATTTTGTCAGATCCGATTTGTGTCCAATTTTTTGCTGGGCCCAAAATCGGAGCAGTCTCCGATTTTGGGTACAGCAAAAAATTGGACACAAATCAGATCCAACAAAATCGGATGGCAATTAGGCCAAATCCGATCTGTGCCCATAGGATACCATAGGGGCCTAAATCGGATTCGTGGCTATCCGTTTGACAACGGTTAGCCACGGATCCTCAAAAATCACAATGTGAAAGCAGCCTTACTGAAATATTGCTTGGTCTTGCAGACCTTATCTTGACCTCCACTGTTCCTTTTATCTGCCATTTCTTAATTACATTTGAAATAAGTAAAGGCAACTTGAAAACGCTTTCCTATCTTCTTATAGCCTTCTCCTGCTTTGTTGTCCTCCACCATTTTAATTTTGAAAGTGCTAGGCAACTGCATATTTTTAGTGTAAACTCTGTGGTCTTTCTGTAAGTTGTCTTGTTGGTGCAGAATTTTTGTGGGTCGGGTCTTCTTTATCTATTTCTCCCCTGGCTGCTTTCCTCCCCTTTATTTAAGTTTTGTGCCATTGCCAACACCATTGTCCATATAGCTGGCGTGTGTGCAGAGCTCTGTTCACATTGTAGTTGAATTCTTCAATAAAAATCAGTGCTTGCGCGTACCTCAATCTCAGGTACCATTGTTTTTAAGACACTCTCTCTTCAAATATTATCTGAAACAAACTAGTGATATCGGCTTCAATAAAATGGCACTATAGATCGCGGCATGCCCACATGCTGACTCCAGCACCATTTTATACAAGAAGTAGTTGGTCACCGCACCCAGGGTTACCTGCTAGGCCTTTCCTACTTCAGGCCAGCAACTGGACGCACGTCATAAAGGTTAAAGAAGACAGCGCCACAGACCTTTGATGGTGAATAATCCTTGTGTCTTTTTATTCCATGGTCAAAAGAAGCGACGTTTCGACCACCCCTGTGGTCTTTATCAAGCTTCTTTTGACCATGGAATAAAAAGACTCCAGCACCATTTTATTGAAGAATTCAACCACAACATAAACATAGCACTGCACACATTGGTCATCCCGGTTTTGACAGAAGGATGTGTTCAGCATATTATAGATTATTGATTATGCTTGATAGGGGTCTACTTTCAATAGCAAGTAGTGATATATATAGATGTAGCAATGCTGGTAGTGATATAAGGGTATAACATTGGATTTTGATAGTGTATCTATATCTATATATATATATATATAATATATATACACATAAAGTACATATATATATACTGATATACGCTCGTAGGCAGCTCTTCTGTGGATATTTTGTCCCCCTCTACTAGTGTGAGAGCACCTGTCAGCCTTCCCCTCTGCGGACCCTCTTACATGACAGGTAAGGGGAGCACTCAGACATGGTCTTTTTGTATCCATTAGAAATCAGAGCAGTGGCGTGGGCTGTAGTTGGTATACGTAGGCAGCTGGCCCAGTCTGCAGGTCACGCTTCAAAGACCCAGAAAGGAGGGGTAGAAGGGCAAGGTGCTGCTGTCTGCTCACTCAACTGGATTTGAGCAGCTCCATCCTCACATTCAGGTGTCAAGAATATTTCCACTGGAGGCTTCTATCACTTTATATTCTGTCCGTAACTTGACCGACCTGTCCTGCTGACACCAAACTAAAGCCTGTTCTATATAGTGTATAGGTTCAACAACAAAAAAATGTTGTCTTTATACTATGATTAAGGTGTAGAAATTAATTCTAACATAAACCTTTACAATATTGTTGTGTGATTTTAATGTTTGTGTGTGTTTCCTTTATCAAACTGGTTGTCTTAGCCCAACTGATTCCTGTACAGACTACAGAATCGGACCGCGCAGTTCATAGTGGTACCTGCATAGGGTAGAATGGCCCCAACTCCAGACTAAATAATGACAACTAGAGCGCAGTGCAGAGTGCAATTTGCCTACTGAAAGGAAAGAGATAGGAAGAGATTCCCGAGTAAGGCTACGTTCACACATTTGCGTATTTTGCTGCGCTTTTTTGCGCGCGCTTTTTGCCGCGTTTTTCGGCCGCACAAAAAAGCGCAGCAAAATACGCAGGGGCTTTCACACACTGCGCTTTCTTTCCCCCAGAAAGCGCAGTGATGTCACAGAGGGGAGGAAGAATCCAGCTTCCTCCTCCCCTCTGTGACATGTGTGACCGCCCCATTAGACTTCACAGTGTTAATAAACACTGTGAAATCTAAATTAAACAAAAGCAAGTGTGTGAAAAATAAAAAAGAATCAATACTTCACCTCTCCGACGCCTTCTCCCGGTGTCTGGTGCCGTCTGCCGCTCTCCGGTGTCCGATTCTAAGTGTGATGTCTTCTCACAGGACCTGTGGTGATGTCAGAGGGGGGCGTTCCCGGGGTGGTCCCATCGCTGATTGGCTGCTCGCGGTCATGTGGTATCACATGACCGCGAGTGCCCGGGAACGCCCCGCCTCTGACGTCACCACAGGTCTTGTCAGAAGAGATCTGACTAGAACCGGGGATCGCACAGCGGCAGAAGGCGTCGGAAGGTGATGTATTCATTCTTTTTTATTTTTCACACACTTGCTTTTGTTTAATTTAGATTTCACAGTGTGTATTAATACACTGTGAAGTCTAATGGGCGGCCACAGCTGTCACAGAGGGGAGGAGGAAGCAGGATTCTTCCTCCCCTCTGGGAGAATACGCAGAAGTAGCTGCGTAAACAATTGACATATCAATTGTTTACGGAGCTGCGTTTTCTCCCGGAAAACGCACTGCGTACTTTTACGCAATGTCTGCACTGCAAAGTGAATTTCCCATTCACTTTGCAGGCAGACATAAGGCACATTGCGTATTTTGAAAAGAGCGCGTAAAAAAACGCGGCAAAATACGCAATGTGTGAACGCAGCCTAAGTAAACAAAGTAAACAACGAGTAGGTAAAACAAAGTGAAAATGATGTACTGCTAGATAAGGTAAAAAATGTTTGTAAAGTGTTAGCCAGTAGATAGAAAAATATTGGAATCTAAGAGTCCTCAGTGGTTGATACCTTTTAATGGCTAATTGAAAAATGGTACACATAGCAAGCTTTCGGGACACTATGGCCCCTTCATCAGGCTGATAATGACACAGATTCTGAAGATACACATATATACATAAGCAAAAGAAAAAAAAAAAGGAAAAAAAAAGTGTTAGATGCTATAGTAAATACGACAGGTGACGTAAAGCCAGAGTCAGGGTAGGGAGGGGTAGAGGAGCTGGGAAAGAGAAAACAAAATACTAAGAAAAGTGGGACCAATTGTATTATTGTTATATGATTAGTAGCCTGTGGAGACATGAAAATACTTCAATGAGTTGTGGAGAGCAATAAATCGAGAGGGTTCACATAAGGAAAGCCAAGAGTTCATAGTCCTCAAAATGAGGTCTCTTGGAGATGTGATATCGCCAAGTGTCCTTTCAATTTATATTAAAATGCATGAATCTGTGATGTCGCTAGATAGCATCCCACCTACTTCCTAGCTGCATACGTGCAGCGTGAAGAGAAAAATAAGCAGACAAATAACCTCTAGATAGTCTTAAGGCCCAGTTACACGGTTCAAGATCGTGAACGATATCGCTGAAACATCACGGGTTTGGAGTCGTTCAAACGACATTGTTAGGACGTCGTTGCATGTGACACAGATACGACTATGATAAATCGTTAGACCGCTGATCGCAGATTTGAGAACATGTTGTCAAATCAGACGATCCTCGATCAGCCAACCTACTGCATCGTTGTGTGTGACACCGCGATAACAATGTCGTTAACGACTTTGCCTTTTCACATCAGTGAACAAGTATCGTTCCTGGGTTGTGTGAACGATAGCTGCTCGCCACATCGTTGGTGCGTCGTGCACGATATCTAGACGTGTGACATCTCACCAACGATGTCAAAAAGATGTTCTAAGACCAAGATCATTGATGATATCTTAACGACATTGAAGTGTGTAATGGTACCTTTACACTGACTGGAATATATTGCCTATACACTGGCAATTAAAATTAGAGAACAATGTATGATCACTTGATTTTTCCAGACAGAATGTAATTAATCTACATTGATGAACATTTGGCGGTTTTTGTTTAAAGGGTGCACCATGCCACTAGAAGAGGGTTTCCCAAAATAACCGACTTAAGACCTTTATTTTACACAAAACGTGATGATCATAATTAGAGGACAGCAATGACTGTAGGCAGAGAAAGATTAAATCTAAATGTTGTGAAGGTTACAACAGTCACCAATCAGTAGGACGTTTACAGGTCTTTACTTTGTACAGGCCTTTACGTTGAATGACGTCCGCACATCTGCGGCCACAGGACATCACTAGTCTCTCACACTGCTTCTGGGGATTTTGGTCATCTCTTTGTCCAGTCTCTTCCACAGTTCTGTGACTGTTGTGGGTTTCTTGTCCAAAACATTGTCATCAAGGATTTGCCAAAGGATTTCTATTGGGTTTAGATTAGGACTCTGGGCTGTGGCCATTTCCTTATTTCAATGTTTCATGTTTCAGTGAACTGCTTTACCCATTTTCATGTGTGACAGGATGCACTGTCCTGCATGGAAATTGCTGGCTGACTGAGTACTGAATGCAATTAAGTAACCACATGTTGTTGAAGAAGATTCTGATACTGACTTCCCTACACACTTGGTTCAGTCTTTCCACAGTTTTTGCCAACATAAATGTTTCCTATCAGATCCAAATAAATTAAACTTTCTTTCATCACTAATATGAACTGTGAACCATTTCTCCTCTGTCCATGCAACATGCTCTTCACCAAAGGTGAGTCTAGCCTATTGATTCATTCTGCTAATGAGAGGTTTAGTGGGCTTTCAGTCCAAATATTCTTAAAATACTGCTATTTACTCATGTTAGGATATTTTCACATTGGACAACACAATGACCTTAGCATTAAGAAAATTGTGTGTTGTTCCCTAATGTAGTGTACAACGGCGGTATGGCTAGACATCCAAATGAGAATATCACCAGCAGGAAACACTAGCAGGGGGAAAGTATATATAGCCATGCCTAAAAGGTGATTGGAAAGATAAGTGTATGAATTAAACCCACTGTTAAAAAAGATTAAAGCTAGGAAAACAAATAATAAACAACCAGAGAAAATGTGTATTTGCTGTGGCTTAGCAGACAGACAAGCCAACCACAATGCACAGGGTCATAGGCAAAATCCCTGATGCATTACATTGGCAGTGTAGGACCATACAAGGTAGAAGGAACAGAGGGGCACTCACTGGTCAGTTTCTTCAGGCATGTTTATTGAACACATGGTGCAGAAATTGTTCAGAGGTGCATCACGAGCGGGGAGGGAAGCTGGAGACACAGGACGACAGCGCCGTTTTGCACACACAGGTGCTTCTACGGGTCCACAAGTGGTGTCCTCCAGCCCCTCCTTAAAAACAAGTGGGTGGGGACAACAAATTAAAAACAAGAGGTAATTAAAACCATACACAGAATGTCTATACACAAAGCACCATTTCACAGGTTAATCATATCGCAATAAGGCAGAATAAGGAAGAAAAAAGCAGACTAAAGGAGAAAAAAAGGAGAACTAAACACATTGATCCCAGCCAATGGCCCTCCACAAAAAGATAGCCATATCTATTCTGTCGTTCAGGCCACAGGCGCTCTGGGCATTCATATGCAGAATCCACCTAGACTCGCATTGAAGGAGCCTTTTATTAAAGTCCCCTCCCTGGGCCGAAGGTATCAACCTTTCGAGCCCTGCAAACGACAGAACCTCTGGGTTGCCATCATGGCATTTCCGTATGTGCTGTATTAGATGTGGTGAGCCCTTGCCGGAGCCGATGTATTTAAAATGCTCCCTGAACCTTACATAAAGCGGTCTAATGGTTTTACCAATATAATATAAACCGCACAGGCAAAAAATCACATAACACATTTGGTTTTACACGAGATGAACTGGCTGACCCTGTGCCATCTATCACCTATCTGGAACGGATTGGTAGTCAAGTGGAAAAAACAGAATGGGCAACACTTACATCTGTGATTCCCAGTCAAACCCAACTCGCCTAGCCAGAATTTTTTGGGGTCAATCTGTTCCTAGCTAACACATCCCTTATGTTTTGACACTTCCTATGGGTGATCAGGGGTCTTTGCTGAACCATTTCAAAGAGATCCTTGTCTTCTTCAAGTTTGTGCCAGTGTTTCAGAATGACAGACCTACCGTATTTGCCGGCGTATAAGACGGGTTTTTAACCCCTAAAATTCTCCTCCCAAGTCGGGGCTCGTCTTATACGCCGGGTCAGGCGGGGTACTGAAGAAAAAAATGCCGGCATCGGTCCGCCGTGCATAATATAAGGGGCCCCCCCCCCCCGAAAATGAGCGGTGGCAGGTGGCAGGCAAGAAAAAAAAATGATACTCACCTGCCTCTGCCGTCCATGTCTTCCGGAGCTTCCCGCTGCCACCACCGCTGTGTACATAGCCGCCGGGCGCCATAGATGTACGATCAGGAGGCTGCTGGTGTCTGATTGGCTGAGGCATTACCGTACATCTCCTGAACGGAGGTAACTGCGCCGCTCAGTGTGTATGTACGGTAATGCCAGGGCCAATCAGACGCCAGCAGCTGCCTGATTGGCTGATGGCTTATTATCGTACAGCTATGGTGCCCGGCTACGTACAGCGGCGGTGGCGGTGGCGGTGGTAAGCTCCGGCAGGGTCCGGTGGCACAGCAGTGGCACAGTGTGTCTTACTGTGTGTGTGTGTCTGACTGTGTGTGTGTGACTGTGTGTGTGTGACTGTGTGTGTCTGTGTCTGACTGTGTGCGTGTTGTGTGTCTGTGTCTGACTGTGTGCGTGTTGTGTGTCTGTCTGACTGTGTGTGTGTGTGACTGTGTGTGTCTGTGTTTGACTGTGTGCGTGTTGTGTGTCTGTGTCTGACTGTGTGCGTGTTGTGTGTCTGTCTGACTGTGTGTGTGTGTGACTGTGTGTGTCTGTGTCTGGCTGTGTGTGTGTCTTACTGTGTGTGTGTCTGTGTCTAACTGTGTGTGTGTCTGACTGTGTGTGTGACTGCAGAGGAATATTGGGGGTTGATGGAGGCTGTACTCCCCACCACCACTGTAATACTATAATATATGGAGGACTACGGGGGTGCATTACACTATATGGAGCATAATGGGGTGCATTATATTATCTAGGGGACTATGGCGTGCATTGCACTATATGGAGGACTACGGGGGTGCATTACACTATATGGAGCACAATGGGGTACATTATGTTATCTAGAGGACTATGGCGTGCATTGCACTATATGGAGGACTACGGGGGTGCATTACACTATATGGAGCACAATGGGGTGCATTATATTATCTAGGGGACTATGGCGTGCATTGCACTATATGGAGGACTACGGGGGTGCATTACACTATATGGAGCACAATGGGGTACATTATGTTATCTAGAGGACTATGGCGTGCATTGCACTATATGGAGGACTACGGGGGTGCATTACACTATATGGAGCACAATGGGGTGCATTATATTATCTAGAGGACTATGGCGTGCATTGCACTATATGGAGGACTACGGGGGTGCATTACACTATATGGAGCACAATAGGGTGCATTATATTATCTAGAGGACTATGGCGTGCATTGCACTATATGGAGGACTACGGGGGTGCATTACACTATATGGAGCACTATGGGGTGCATTATATTATCTAGGGGACTATGGCGTGCATTACACTATATGGAGGACTACGGGGTGCATTATAATATATTGAGGACTTTGATGATGCATTATAATTTATGGAGACAATTATACTATATGGAAGCCATTATAATACTTAGAGGGCTCTGTGGGAGCATGATAATACTTGAAGGGGTATGAGGGAGCCTCTATACTTTATGCAGGGCTATTTTAGGGCTGTGTGGTGGCCATAATACAGTGTGAAGAGATGTAGGGGTCATTATTCTATATGTGGGTCCATTATATTGTGTGGGGGTCATAGTGGGAATCATGCCGTAGAAGAGGGGGTAGTCTTATACGGCGAGTATATCCCAAACTCCATATTTTAAGTGGAAAAGTTGGGGGTCGTCTTATACGCCCAGTCGTCTTATACGCCGGAAAATACGGTAATTGCTTTATCCATCAAACCGTATTTAAAGTTAAACACACACCACTTGTTTTGTGACTTTGTGGATTGTGGACTTTGTAAGGTTACTAAATTAGGGCCTGAGAACAACAAAGACTGTTCATTAGGATTGGAGCAGAGCGGGGAAGCCCGCATCACTTTGGTGTAAGCCGCATCCAACAGGGGTGGGGGGTACCCCCTGGCCAGGAATCTATCTTTGAGGTCAGCTGCCTGAGCCTTCAATCTACCAGTGTCACTATTAATTCTTTTTAACCGCAGGAATTGTCCGTAAGGCAGGGAACGTTTAACATGGTGGGGATGAGCACTGCTGAAGTGAAGCAAAGCATTCTTAGCAATGGGTTTTCTAAAAACCTCTCTTACTAGCTTCCCATCTACTATATTGAGTTTGACATCCAAAAATTCAAGAGAGTCACCCCAAAAGCAGAGGTGAACCTCATGTTGAAACTGTTGGTATTGTGCAGATGTTCCACAAAATTTAAAATAACCCTTGGCAGACCCATCCCACACCATGAAAATATCGTCCACATACCTCACGTACTTCCTGATGTTTTTAAGAAACGGATTTGAAAAATGGTTTTGTCTACATTGAGTTTAAAGGGAACCAACCACCCCAAATGACCCCCCGGACTGTTAATATGTGTCCCTACACCAAGCACACACATTTGGGGCAATCGTTTTTGCTAAAAAAACTGTTTAGTAGAAGCTAAGATATAGCTTTATGAAGTTTAATAAATTCAGCCTAATGGGTGTTACCTAGCTTTGTCCTCGTGCATTTCTTCGTGCCTGTCAGCCTCCTCTCCCCTCCTCCCTTCAGTGAAGCCCTTCTGTGCAAGCCGAAAATGCCCCGCCTATCTGCTGCTGCCTGATAAATTATGCACGCCCATCTCTGCAGCTAAGAGCCTGGCCGCGTCATGAAGGGGGCGGGGCTAGACGTGTCATGCCTGAGCCCCGCCCCTTTCATGACGCGATTTAGCCCCGCCCCTTTCATGACGCGGCCAGGCTCTTAGAAGGTGAGAGAGGCGTGCATAATTTATCAGGCAGCAGCAGACAGGCGGGGCATTTTCGGCTTGCACAGAAGGGCTTCACTGAAGGGAGGAGGGGAGAGGAGGCTGACAGGCACGAAGAAATGCACGAGGACAAAGCTAGGTAACACCCATTAGGCTGAATTTATTAAACTTCATAAAGCTATATCTTAGCTTCTACTAAACAGTTTTTTTAGCAAAAACGATTGCCCCAAATGTGTGTGCTGGGTGTAGGGACACATATTAACAGTCCGGTGGGGTCATTTGGGGTGGTTGGTTCCCTTTAAGGAAGTGGGAGGAGAAGGAGGATATGGCTGATAGACACTTCGGGATTCTGGACAGCAGAGAGGTGACATCTGGGCCAGAAAGGTAGATCTGAGTGTCAACAGCGTACAGGAGATACTGGAAACAATGGGACTTTGAGTTGTCCGAGACCAAGAGTATAGATTGAAAAAAGGAGGGGCCCGAGGACATAGCCTTGAGGGACCCCAACAGAGAGGGGATGGGGTGAGGAGGTTGTGTGGGAGTGGGAGACACTAAATGTGCGGTTGGAAAGATAGGAGGAGATCCAGCAGAGGGCAAGGTCAGTGATACCAATGGAAGAGAGGATCTGTAATAAGATGCAGTGGTCGACTGTGTCGAATGCAGAGGACAGGTCTAAAAGGAGGAGGACGGAGAACTGTTTGTTAGCTTTGGCCGTGAGTAAGTCGTTAGTAATTTTGGTCAGGGCAGTTTCAGTGGAGTGGTGGGGGCGGAAGCCGGATTGAAGGTTGTCAAAGAGAGAGTTGGATGAGAGGTGGGATGAGATTACAGTGTGGACAGGCTTTTCGAGAAGTTTGGAAGCGAACGGGAGCAGAGATATGGGCCGGTAGCTGGATGTGGAAGTGGGGTTAAGGGATGGCTTCTTTACGATAGGTGTAATTGTTGTGTGTTTGAAAGCAGAAGGAAAGGTACCAGCAGTTAGTGATAGGTTGAAGAGGTCGGTTAGGGCTGGGATAAGTGTTGTGGTGAGGTTGGGAAGGAGGTGGGATGGGATACGGTCCAGTGCACAAGTGGTGAGGTGCGATCTGGAGAGGAGGTGTGCAAGTTCTCCTTCAGTGATGGTTGAGAGGAGGGTTAATGGGGGAGAGGATTGATCCAGTATACATGGGGGTTGCGGTGGTTGGATAGCAAATACCTGTCTGATCTGGTCGATCTTGTTGGTGAAGTATGTTGCAAAGTCTTTTGCAGAGATACGAGAAGTAGGAGGGGACAGTGGGGGGCGGAGGAGGGAATTAAATGTGTTGAATAACTGCCTGGTGTTGTGGGACAGAGAGGATATGAGGGTGATGAAGTAATGTTTGTGAAAACATGGAGGAGTGAAGATCATTATAGATTTCAATGGGTAAGCGTGTGTACGTGTCTATGCTACATGTGACTCCACATGTACAGAAAACATACACGTGTGAAGGAGGCCTAATAACAAACGTGGAGGTCTCTCCTAGACGTCCAGCTGTCATAGTAACCCATTCGTGTCCTGTGATCAAGTCAGGAGTGCACCAATGGATTGATGGAATGACGCAACTCCATGACAGCACACCATTGATAACTGTCAAGAGTTTGACAGCAGCATTTAATAGGTTAACAGTGACAGGTGGAGGAAAGGATCTGTATACAATATATTGTTGAAGTCTATTTGATATATGGTGAGCCTCATATTTTAGCTATCAAGTATTACCTGCATTTTGATGCTGTGTCTGAGATGTGACTGTGTTTGTGGTGTCGGCATATGACCTGAGCTGTATGTGAAGGTGCTGGCCGACTGCTCATTTCTTGAGCTAAGCCAATCCCCTTGCCTATCTATGCAGCAGATGTGACAAAGAAGTGGGCTACCCTAGCTTTAGTAATGAGTGGTTAGCCAGCCCCCTTCATACTCCACTTTGATCATGTGCCAACAGAGGAAAGACTGTCCTGTATTGTGCACAAACTAGAGGAGGTCTTTGCCAGGGCTGTGGAGAACCAGGTCTGTGGAGTCGGAGTCATGGAGTGAGAGTCGGTGTTTGACTCGGTAGAAAATGGACCGACTCCGACTCCTAAAATATATAAATAATTGGATACAGTATGCAGTATGTTCTGCTTATTATGATCATTAATTATTTTTATGTTCTATCTAAATATCTTGATTTTTGTATTATAATAATAATTAAAAACCTGATGTTTCAATTGTTCTACAATAAATTTATCACTTAAACATTAGGCATGTATGAGGGAGTCGGATTCAGGGACATTCAGAAGTCGGAGCCGGTGGTTTGGCTTACCGACTCCACAGCCCTGTGGGGAACCTTACAGATGTGACCTATGTGCCGCCCAGCTTAGGGGACCGGGATACCCGGCGCAGGGTCCCTTTCCTTGGGGGAGTCACTGGTGGCTGGACCCAGGCCGTGGCCCCAGGCTGGCACACTCCTAAAAGGGGGTATTTACAGGGGATTTAGAAGTTTATATAATTTATAAAGTTTGTAGATGTTATTGTCGTGACGCCACCCAGAATAATGTGGCTATATATGGCCACCGCTGCCTTGTACTGGCCAGGGGATGATGGTGAGAGGCAGCTGAGATGGTATAGCCCTTTTCCGGGTAGGGCTGTAGGGTCCCCTGGACAGGTGATGTTAAAGTTAATGATGGATGAAGATGGAAGTATGGTGAGGAGATGTTAAGGACACAGACACTTACTTGATTCACAGCAAATTCTCTCAGCGGTGATGGTCCCAATCCTGGATAGATGGTAGCTGTTAAATCAGAGGCTGAGGCACAGATGAGGTTTAACTGGTTTACTTTCAACCAAACTATAATACAACAAGTCCCGTCTCCGGAGTCTGCAATAGGGGTTCAGTTGCTCAGGCCCCACCGGGTCCTTTACCTCCCGCTTGCGCTGTCTATGTGGCCCTGCTGCCGTGTGTGAACTCGCTGCTGGCCCAAATCTGTCCTCTCTGGGTCCCACTCAACAGGCAACTTGAGTCCTTTGTCTCTCTCTGCTTACCCCCTCCGGGAGTACTGCTGAACTCTTAGTATGTTGCTGTGTCTGGCCCTGTGAAGCTTGTTGTTACCTCACGTTTTTCCGGTTGCTGTATTGTATATAACTAATGCAGCCACGGATCCGGTATCCGTATCTGCGCTTTTTATCTAGGGTAGATAATGATGCTACCCGATTCTGAAAGTGTTCCTCTTATCAGTTTTCTCCTCCTCAGACCGATGGCTTGGCCCTGGAAATTGTCAGTCAGTCCTCAGGAACTCAATGCAGCTCCTGTCACTCTGAGCTACTGGCTCCAACTGTCTGAAAATTTACCTCAAACCAGTGTTTTATCTCTAGGGAAGTCTCTGGTGTCTCTGGAGCTCCCCCTACTGGCCAAAGGTGGTAGTGCAGTGGCATGGCTTTCTAAGTGAGTGCAACTATTATGATCTTATACTGTGGCTAATACCCGCAGGGGTGCCACACCTATGTTGCATACCTTCCTCATTTAGGCAGAGTTAGCTGTAATTTGTTATACAGAAAACCCATTTAATTTTGAAGACCGCTGCTGTGAAGGGCTTTACTCAATAAAAAGCCTCTGACAGCAGGGGCTATTGATCCGTCGTGCAGATCTGCTGCTATACTAAGGTCATATCCAAGGTGTTCTGCCCTGTACACTGTCTGCATTTAGCGTCTTCCACAGGTAATGGCAACTGATTAAGGGGAGTGGGAGGTGAGCTGCTTTGGATTACCAACATTCTAATGGAAAACCCATTTAATTTGATTTCATATGTTACATTTGAGTCTTTATTTAGGTTTCCCATTGTTATGTTCCTATTACTTTAAACTATACAAAAAGATGGAAGCGTGATGTATGTTTGGGCGCTGAGGTAAGGAAGATCACTGATGCTGGCTTCTTTTCCGGACTTTATTAAAATAATTGCAGTTATAATTATTCAAGCTTAAGGCTCTCAAAACCCACGATGCATTTCGACGTACACGCACGTCTTTCTCAAGTGAAGACGTGCGTGTACGTCGAAATGCATCGTGGGTTTTGAGAGCCTTAAGCTTGAATAATTATAACTGCAATTATTTTAATAAAGTCCGGAAAAGAAGCCAGCATCAGAGATCTTCCTTACCTCAGCGCCCAAACATACATCACGCTTCCATCTTTTTGTATCATTCTGACTCCCTATGGGGAGAGTGGTGGAGTGAGCTGCAGAGGAGGGAGAGGACCTGAAAAGACGCCAGCTGGATCGGCCCCTTTACTAGACACGTGACGCCGCCCGGCACTAGTGTTTCCCCGGAGAAGACCTCGTAGGAAGCACGAGGACGGAACCGGAGGATTCTGCTGCTTCAAATTAATAAGCTTATCTACGGGCTGTGGTTTATAACCAGACCAGGTGAGTTTAAATGCAAAAGAACCGCCCGCTAACAGCCCCATGTGTATAGGCGCACTACAAGCTGTTGTTGTTTTTTCTTTTACATATTACTTTAAACTAGGAAATCGAACGTTCGAACAATTCCAAATTATTAGACCTTCCTTTAGTTTTTTCTTTGTTTCTTTTGTGGCTTTTTTTAAAGACATTTATTTTTTTCTAACGCATTAAAAAAATGCAACAGGGAACCTGAAAGTGATCCAAAAAATGTCCCAGATATGTGAAAATGCCGCAAGATTAACACACTGTAGTGGTTTTTATATTCACATTTGTAGCTTTTTTGCTCCCGCAAAGAAACTTGAGCAAATAGTCGACCAAATAAAAGACACAATTTTAACAGTTAAAGTAATATGTTCACTATGACATGTGATGGAACACTCCTAAACCTCGATGTTCTTACTATTGAACACTCCTAAACCTCGATGTTCTTACTATTGAACACTCCTAAACCTCGATGTTCTTACTATTGCTTGTATTGATGGGATAAGCTGTTTTCCCTTTAGAGCTTTGCCAATTGTTAGCACAGCGCTGACATGTTGCGTATTCTTGCATACTTTTCAGATGACGACACTGCACCCCCTTTCTGAATTCTTTTCCCGGTCTCCAAGCTGCCCCACACTTGTGTACTGTTGCTTAGAAACTTGGAGGACTAAACATCTTCCCCATTCATAGGGAGATGCTTCATGTGGAGGGAACCCACGGGGGGCTGTGGTTGATCTGGCTAATGTGATGGAGCTCTCACACTCCTGAACGAGCCTTGTTCTTTTAAAGGATAGTAGTTCTGTCATTGTCCCATGACTTTTACCTCCAACAAGGACAAGGACATCATAAAGGGCTGGCACTGTGCGAAAGAAAAATGTGGCATAGAAAAAGTTCTGGAAACATAAAAGTTGCCTCAGAAATTGAGTACACACAAGATTTTTTTTCTTTTGGCTGACAGTGGGTGGAGGAAGCAATTCAATGGCGGGGAGTTCTGTGTTCTACAAAGACATGCACTAAAGCTGTACGGTTGCATCTGCCGAGAGGGATGATGTGGCCTGAAAGGAACACTGTCCACTGGAGTGGTGTAAATCTACATGATAATGTATTCCTGAAGAACAGTTTGATTTGTACGATACACAGAGACATTTTTTATTTCAGAACATAGAATAAAACATTTATCAGGAAAGCTCAGATTTTTCTCCAAAGCAAAATGGAACAAATGACTAATGGTATATGGAGCACTCTACTACGTAACGTTCCACCACTCATGTAATTACAGCACTTTATTTACATTTTCAACCTGTTGCAGTATTCTTCCCTTTGCTCCAGGAACTCCTTGTCATTACCCTATTCAGTCTTCATCAATATAGTATCCAAGTGCACCAGCCAATAGATTCAGAACAACTGAAATGGGCACTCCAAGGGGATAAGAAATTCTTCTACTGTCCCTGCCCTCATAAACTAAAAAGATGGGATGCACAGTGCTGTTCCTGTACCTGTAATTAAGTGAGATGGCAGCTGCTCTTTGCTGCCCCCACTCCCCTCTGGGACGCCACATCACTCATAAGGAGGGGGAGGGCTTGCTTTCAAACACATTTTTTTCTTGCCACTCTTCCTTAAAGGTTTGTGGAGTATATACAGTTAATATTAGTCCTCTGGATCAGTTCTGCCACCTAAGCTGCAGATCTACAGTAAGGGCAGGGACACACTGTCCGACAGACATGTGAGTCAGTTCGACGAGTCTCGGATGAGTAACTTGGAATGGCCTCCTCCTCTCTGGAGGGGAGTGTCAGCTGCTTGTGTTTATAAGCAGCTGCACACTCCCATCCTGACAGGGGAAGGCCATTCCAAGTTAATCATCTGAGATTCGTCCAACTGACTCGCATGTCTGTCGGACAGTGTGTCCACAGTGTGTCCATGCCCTAACCTTGAGACTCTTGGCTGCTTCTCTAATGAGTGCTCTCCTTACTTGGGATGTCACAGTTAGTGAGGCCAGCACTCCTCTTCGGTGCCCTCAATCCTGTCAGTTGTCTGCTTGGCTCCGCAAAACTTTCATGATTTTTAGCAGTGTCCTGCTCGGTGTTATCGCCAGTCCCCAGTGCTCACCTCTGATACAGCGATACGTCCCTTCTGGGTTTTCAGACAGATGGGGCTGCACACGATGGGTACTTGCCTTATTCTTTTATTATGCCAGTGGGTTTATTCACATGGTGTGGGTAGTGGGTGGGAGGACGGGGGTTCATGCAACGGCCATTTCGCACCGCAAGTTGTGCTTCCACGGGTACAATCCTTTGTACCCGTTGAAGCACCATTTGCGGTGCAAAACGGCTGTTGTATGAACCCCCCTGTTCTCCCACCCACTACCGACACCATGTGAGTAAACCCACTGGCATAATAAAAGAATAAGGCAAGCACTCATCATGTGCAGCCTCATCTGTCTGAAAACCCGGAAGTTACTTGGGATTTCAGTTTAGGTGGGCGGCCATGCCTTGCAGTTGTGAAATTCTTCCTTTTTTGTATGATGGATTGAATGGTGCTCTGTGAAATGCTCATAGCTTTGGCTATTTTTTTTTTTTTATAACAACCCTGCTTTACTCTTCTCTACAACCTTATCCCTGACCTGTCTGGTGTGTACCTTGGTTTTCATGAAGCTTTTTTTTTATCTGTAATGTTCTCAAACAAATATCTGAGGCCTTCACAGACCAATTGCAGCTATACTGAGAATAAATTACACAAAGATGGACTCAATTTACTAGTTATGTGATGTCTAGAGGAAATTGGTCACACAGGATTTTATATAGGGCTATTCAACTATAAGGGCTGAATACAAAGGCACGTCACAACTTCCAAATTTATATTTTTTTAAATATTTAGAAAATCCTGTATCATTTCCTTTACACTTCACAGATTATTTGTGTTGTATATCACATAAAATCTCAATTACCGTATATACTCGTGTATAAGCTGAGTTTTTCAGCCCAAAAATTGGGCTGAAAAGTCCCCCCCTCGGCTTATACACGGGTCAATACGGTAATCCTATGGTGGGGGCTGTGTCCGGGTGCTGGGGAGGCTGGAGAAGGCGAGGGGAGGCTGCTGACTGAGCGGCCCGTCACGTGGGGCCGCTCATTAGATATGCACAGCTCCCCCCGCCCATCACAGCGGCAGGGGGAGCTGTGCATACAGCCCCAGTGGTATACAGCAGGCCCCCAGTGGGGTATACAGCAGGCCCCCAGTGGCACTCGCCCCCCCATACTGTGCAGAGCCCCCCCGCTGCATTATCTTACCATCCAGCGTCTTCATCACCGTGGGTCGTCCAGTCCTTGCTCGCGCGCTGTATTCCCGGCTCAAGTGACCCGGCGCGATGACGTCATCCCACTGCGACCGCCGGGTCACATGAGACCGGGAACACAGCGCGCGAGGATGGACTGGACGACCCACGGTGATGAAGACGCTGGATGGTAAGATAATGCAGCGGGGGGCTCTGCACAGTGTGGGGGGAGAGTACCACTGGGGGCCTGCTGTATACCCCACTGGGGGCCTGCTGTATACCCCACTGGGGGCCTGCTGTATACCCCACTGGGGGGGCCTGTATACAATACTGCTGGGGGCTGTATACCACTGGGGGGACCTGTATACCTTACTGCTGGGGGCTGTATACCTGTCCTGGGGGCTGTATACCACTGGGAGGGCATGTATACCTCACTGCTGGGGGTTGTATACCTGTGCTGGGGTCCACCTTCGGCTTATACGCGAGTCAATACGTTTTCCCAGTTTTTGGAGGCAAAAGTAGGGGGGTCGGCTTATACACGAGTATATACGGTAAATACTTTTAACCTTCTGAGTGTAATGTGGAAAAATGTGCAAAACTTCATGGGGTAGGAATACCGTACTTTTTGAAGACGCTGTATGTTACATAGTATCTGTAGGTCAGTAAAACTAAAAGGTACCAATTTATTTACTTATTTTGGAATATAGGGCTATGTTCCCACATTGCATTGTTGCTGACATTTTTGTTAATGCAAATTAAAAGCTGTTATTTACATTACCAGCAAAAGCTATGAGATTTCAGAAATGTCATGCAGACAATTGCTTTTTTTTACTGAGTGAAATGAAAAACTGCTGGGTTTTTTGTTTTTAAAACTGCAGCATGTCTTTTCTTGTAGCATATTTGCAGCGTTTAATTTTAAAACAGAAAGCAATGAGAGTTCAAAAAGCAACCGTGCAGTGTTCCTGCAAACTAACTTTATTAAACCAATTATAGCAGAGCTGTGTTTACGTGCATGTAGCAGGATTAAGTATTTGTATTTAGCAAAGCTGTGTTTGTGTGCATGTTGCAGAGCTACCTGTTTGTATGTAGTAGAGCGGTGTTTGTGTATGAAGCAGAGCTGCGTTGGTGTGTATGTAGCAGAGCTATGTGTTTTCATGTAGCAGAGCTGTGTTTGTGCATATGCAGCAGAGCTATGTTTTTGTATGTAGCAGAGCTGTGTGTATTTACAGCAGTGTTGAGTATGCATTTGCTTAACATACAGCAGTGTCATATACATGTGTGCACTGCAGAGAGTGTATATATAAGGCTGGAGTCACACTTGCATGTGTCTCGTACAAGCCTCTGATAGCATCACCTGGCACAGCCAGCCACTCTGTAGACAGGAAAGTGTCAGCTATATGTATTTCTATGCAGCTCCATGCTTCTGTCAGGAGAACGTGTGGCTGTGCCAGGTGATGCGATCCAAGGCTTGTGCGAGTCAAACGCAAGTGTGACACCAGCCTAATGTGCATACTGTAAAACTTTACGTGGATAATATATATATATATATATATATATATATATATATATAAAACAACAAGAAAAAAACTGCACAGCACTCAAAGACAAATGTGAACTGGTGCTAGCAAAGACGCAGGGTCATATAATGTGAAAAAATTCTTGCAGCACACAGCTACTACCAATGATGTACAAATGCTACAAGCTATATGTGTTTGAGGAATGCATCTGATGAAGTAGTTGAGAGAACTGTGAGAGGCCGGTTGTGGAAACAGTGTGTCGAGGTGGAGGCAATACTTTTCACTCAACCCTTTATTAAAGTGAGTTCTAGAGAACTTGTCATATCCTGTGTAAATACAAAGGAGAAAATGATTGACGTCCCCTACAAGTTCATTATGTGATTGAGGTGATGCACGTTACAGATATGCCTTCTGGTAAGGCTAAGGTCGCACCACCGTATGTTTGGTTTGAGTGATGTCCGAGAAAAAACTGACATCACATAGACAGCATTAGGTCCAATGTTACTCCATTGGGCTTTTTAGCAGAGCAGTGTTTACAGATTATTTGCCGTTTAGTATCGAAGCAAAATTTATTTGATCATGTATATTTTTAAATTATGTTTGTGGATATCATATGGATGTCACTGGACTGATTCGTTAATGTAAAAAATGGACACACAGATGGCACAGGGGATTCCATACAGATTTTCGGTGGTGATTTGCTTGCTGAGCGCGTTGACACTCAAATGGTAGCGAGATTATGGCAATCAGGCATATTTTACAGTAAAATAAAGTCCACCAGTTTAACGCATCATAAACCGCATACAGTGCATAATTCATTTATAAGACTAAGGAACTAAGGAACATTAGTGACATACCAGTCTGTTCCAACGGCGAATATGCCTGCCTGGCATTTACTCTCACATATCAATGGAACATTAGTGACATACCAGTCTGATCCAACGGCGGATACGCCCGCCTGGCTTTTACTTGCATAGTTCATCCCCGTGTGTCAGTACAGGCATCACAACCCTCACACTCTGACATCGCAGTCCACTGTCCAGGAAACTGCCTCACTGGGATCACCAACTCCTATCGGTTCCAGACCCTCAGCAGGACTGAAGCTTCCTGAACACTGAACCTCCAGATCGTGTGCACACAGCCACTTCCAAGCATTCCAACTCAGGTGCCTTCCAGGACAATGGCTGCTCCAAACATTGAGAGTGAGCCCTCACAGGCTCTGCCAGTCTCTCCAGTCATCTATGGTCTCTCTGTCAGTAGCCCATGTCCTCACACAAACACACTATAAGGTATGAGCCACACACATCCCCTCAGCAATCTGCAATCTTCAATCTTCCACAAGTCCCATAGTGATCTTTCTGGGTTTCTATTGCTGAATTACAAGGCCCAGCATACATATTTGCAATGCAGCAAGCCGCTGCATCACAGTGCTCATGTAAATTTACCATGATATAAAGAAAGGTAAAAGCTGGAAGGTGAGGAACGTTTGTAGTGATTATAGAAATGGCCTAAACATCTATCTGGTTTGCTAATGTTTTAAAGTGGTAAAATCTTTACTAAATGTTTGTCCTGTGCAGGTGAATAAGACCAGATAACTGACTGGTTGGACTGTTCCTGGGGTAGAGGACAGTGTGTAATAAAACATGTAGTTTTTTCTTGCAGCAAGCTATTCCTCTGAAACCCTAACCAATTTGCCATTTTGTTTGGTTTTCTTAATATTTTTGTTTCGAGAAAAGAAAAAACTATTGTTTTACACAGGACGACAAGGATTAAAAAGTCTAGTCTTGAGGTAGATAGACCAAGCAGTTCTCTCGCCATCGGATTCTGTGTGTGACTCAAACAGCCGCACTCCCAGACTGAAATATACACACACTGGCGCTTTCACACTGTCAACATGCTTCAGGGCAGACAATTTACATCTGAATGATTCACATTTGCATATAATGCATCTGATCTGCATATATCAGCTCTCATCTGCATATGAAATGCATGCTGGTGGCCTATCAGTGGCTAAAGCTGAGATTCGGAGACCAAGGTCACAGTCACAAGGTCATAGTGGAGTGCAGGAAGGGCGGGATATCCCTGGAGAATGAGGATAGTCCTTCCCATCAATTAGTGTTTACACTTCCTAAGTATTGAGGAGTAAAGTGAGATGGCCATTTCTGGTTGACTGCGTAGCTGCTGGAATAGTAGTCGTTCCACGCTGTGGTAGTACTCTATAGTAGCTATATTCAAGTTTATGCTAAACTCTTTTTTTTTTAAAATAGGTCAATGCAACAGTGCGGGGTGGACAAAGAAGGTGAATATTCAAAGACATGGCCTACTTGTGTGTTCTCTTCTACACTTCTTATGTAATCCATGTGGAGAGAGAAGGGTAAAAGCCGCACTGCCGTAAGGAATATCCAGACCAAATAGGATTCAAGTTTGTACCAAACTCTATTTAAAAAAAAAAATAGATTAATGCAACAGTTTGGGGTTTAAATAGACAAGGAAGGAAAGTCAATATTCATAGACGTGCCCAACTTTTTTTTCTCTTCTACTCTTCCTCTAGAATCCATGTGAAGACATAAAATAAAGGCTAAAAGCCACTCTGCTGCAAGGAGCATCCAAACCAAAGAGGATGAAGAAAGGTGATTTTTATTACATCAACGCGTTTCAGAGACCGATTTCTCCTACTTCAGGACAAAAATTACATGTTATATGTGACTTTTTTTGTCCTGAAGTAGGAGAAATCGGTCTCTGAAACGCGTTGATGTAATAAAAATCACCTTTCTTCATCCTCTTTGGTCCGGCTGTTCCTTGCGGTAGCATAGCAGATAGAAAACAAGCGGTGTCAGAGGTTTGGAGCGCTAAAGAAACCACGGGTTGGTGATTAAATTACCAATAATTTATTGCACGAACAGCAGGGGTCCAGTAAGCCACAACGCGTTTCGACGCACAGATGCGTCTTTCTCAAGTGGAACCTCCACTTGAGAAAGACGCATCTGTGCGTCGAAACGCGTTGTGGCTTACTGGACCCCTGCTGTTCGTGCAATAAATTATTGGTAATTTAATCACCAACCCGTGGTTTCTTTAGCGCTCCAAACCTCTGACACCGCTTGTTTTCTATCTGCTAATCTCTTTCTCCCTTGTTGGAGTGCGGTGTGTGAGCTGCTCTAAGATCCACAGTACCTGGCAGTACATCATAAAGACCCACCCTTGAATGATCAACTGATACACAGTGTGGAGCTGGGACGGAAGCCAGTGCAGCGAGTCTGCCTCTTCGGGTGGAGGAGTGAAGGAGCCCACCTCCATCTCCAGAGGAACTAAGGAGCCGACCACCAGGCCCGGAGTATCTGAGGAGGAGGGAATATTGGCCCCTGTCACCACAGTGATCCACATTAAGCCATCAGTCTGGTTGTGCGGGGTGTTGCACAACCAGTAAAGGTTAGTGCAAACATAGTAAAACCGTGTATTAAGTTCCTCCAGTTGCAGTGTGGCGCAATATCTGTTTTTTCCTTGCGGTAGCATGGCTTTTACCCATCTCTCTCTGCACATAGATTACTATCTTCAGGGGTGCTGCAGCAGCCACGTTAATGTCTTCATGGCTTCTCACCAGTACGTCAGATCAGCTGATTGTCCACTTGATGGACCCATTTTTCTCCCCAGATAAGTCCCTAGTGCGCTTCTATTGTCTTTTACAGTTTTTTCTATCCTTCGTATGTCATGCACACCTACATAGTGTTTACTTTTAAAGGTGCCTTTACGCTGCAAGATTATCATTCAGAAACACTTGTTTCACTATAATATTTCTATGTGAACACACTGCTCCCTAATTTGTGGAGTGAAATTATTTTTAAACAGGCTTTATAAAATTCATAGTTCTCGGCAGCACATCGTCCTGTGTAAACAAAACTCCCGCTGCCGAGAGCAATGATAGCTTGTGAGCGCAGAATGATCCATTACAGATCAGTGCACATCAGAAGTGTACTGTGTAGATAGGCTATTAATCCACCGGTGATCAGTATGCAAGTTTCTTGTTAGCAGTCATTAAGTTCTATGTTTTGACTTATGTTAATGGATCATAATTATTTCCTGGATTCTCCAAACTCTCACATTAATATTACACATGTACATGTGAATTACCAGTGTTTTAGAAAGGCTCAGATACTTTTAATATGGGGTTCGCTCTGGAAAACGGCTTTCTAAATCCCCAGAATCCACGGTATCTGTCCTACTTTGAATTGTTGCCTCCCAGTGACAGTCTATTCCGGTGTGACCGGCATCATTCGCTCACCTGTGCATTACAGGGTAGAGCTCATTATATCTGGGCACCAGGCACTTGGGCATAATGTCCAATCAGTTAGACAAAAACATTTAAAAGCAAAGCATTTGTCATTTGATAAATGAGTACACCTGCCTCTGAGCCTGGCTCTCGTCGTTCCCTTGGAGCATGACAGTGAATACTCTTACTGTATGTGTATGGAGGAGTTGGCAGCAGAGAAGAATGATGGGTCTCATTCCTTTCATGCACTCTGTTTCCTTTCAGGGATTCTTAGGGCTTTCTAAATGTGGCCATCAATTGACTCTCTTCCCCTGTGTATAATGTCATTTTGTTCTATCTACCATGTCTGGTTTCGTTCTGATCACTCATTCCCCGATATATAGCAAAATGAATGATTGCGGAGAAAGCTGTAGATGCCGCCATCTTGGCACTAAAGTGTTCTGTCCTTCCATTGTGAAGGCAGTTAGACATTACAGTACGGAAAGCCGGGGATGGATAGAGCGAACACATTCTGCTAACCTGCAGGTATTGAGCATTAGCATATTTGCTCAGACATACCACCAAGCAGTGATGTTTGCCTCCTGCACTGCATAATAACAGGAATGATTAGACTGAGATTTGTGACTGACGTGACACCAGATCTGTTCTCTAAGCTGCAGTGATGTATTTCAGAGCTGCAGTTATTTTATGAAAAGAATCAAATGTCCAACAAGCCTGAAGTGGGAAATATAGTCTGCAAACAATGATGCCAACACTCAAGGTGCTGACTTAATAGCTGTTTACAAATACCTCAAGGGCTGTCACACTGTAGAGGGATTCGCTTATTAACATTTGCACAAGGAAAGACTAGAAGCAACAAGGATGAAAGTGAATGGGAGGAGACACAGGTTAGATATTAGGAAAAACGTTTTGACAGTGAGGGTGATCAACGAGTAGAACAGGTATCCACGAGAGGTGGTGAGTTCTCCTTCAATGGAAGTCTTCACACAGAGGCTGGACAGACATCTGTCTGGGATGATTTAGTGAATCCTGCTTTGAACAGGAGGTTGAACCAGATGACCCAGGAGGAACCTTCCAACTCTACTATTCTATGATTCTAACGAAAAGTTGGTCTTGTTTCTTATACTGCCTGCTAACGCACCGCGGGCTTTATGATTCCTAATGAGGGAGAATATAATCAGATTACTATAACACAATTGCTCCTCTCCAAATGATATTCCTATAACCAAGTAAATTAGGAGACATAAAGTGGATGAGTTTTAGACAGATTTGTTTCACTGTAGTTTTTTAATTAAAAGAAAAAATTAGAAAAAAACTTTTAATGGACTAATTTTAATTTCGGTATCTCACAACGAGCAGGTTAATTACACCTCGTTAATCAGGACTTGGCACTATGGCACTCGGTGTCATTTTGAATTTAGAGTAATGTGGAGTGAACTGCTCGCCTCTGCTATTCCCAGGGCCCAACTCGGAGAGCTTCCTCTGCACAGCCTCAGGTCCACAAATCGAGAGCTGCTCACACACCGCTGCAAGACTTTCAGAACACAGATAATCAATTGCTGAACAACGGCTGATGTAGAGGACTCAGCACATGGATATTAAATTACTGAACAATGGTGGCTGCCGAGGGCCTAGATGTTCATTTACTGGATTACATGTACCTTCAACCGCAAACCAATATTCAATTACCTGTCTTCAGGACTACATGGAGGATGACCATAGACACTGATTACGGGGCACTGTTGATGCATATGGCCTTAGTTATTTATAGCAACCGGCTAAAGAAGTCCTGTATTTCTTCCCTACCTTTTCATTGAATGTAGAATCCACCGCTTAGTGTTCCTTAACCCCTTCCAAACATGGCTATTTTCCTGTTTTGCCTTTTTGTTTTTCCCTCTCCTTCTAAGAGACATGCCTTTTTTATTTTTCTGTCTACATACCCTTATGGGCTTGCTTTTTTGCAGGACTAATTGTAATTTTGAACAATACTATTCATTTTCTCATGTGATCTGCTGGTAAGCAAGAAGAAAAGAACAAAGTGTGACAAAAATTGAGAAAAAAAAAGTGCAATTTCACAATTGCTTATTTTCTGACAATACCAAAATTATATTTTTATACATGTTTGGTATCATCAAGAAAAAAAAATTGCAAAATTGCACTTCTTTAGCAATTTTCGCCACACTTTTTTTTTTTTATCATTGCTTACCAGTAGGTCTCTTATTTACCGTATATACTCGTGTATAAGCCGACCCCCCTACTTTTGCTCCCAAAATCTGGGAAAACCTATTGACTCGTGTATAAGCCGAGGGTGGAACCCAGCACAGATATACAGCCCCCAGCAGTGTGGTATACAGGCCCCCCCAGTGGTATACAGGCCTCCCCAGTGGTAGTATACAGCCCCCAGCAGTGTGGTATACAGCAGCTTCCCCAGTGGTATATACAGGCCCCAGCAGTGTTACAGCAGCCTCCGCAGTGGTATATACAGCAGCAGCCCCAGTGGTAGTATACAGCACCCAGCAGCCCAGAGGTATATACAGCAGCCCCAGTGGTAGTATACAGCAGCCCCAGAGGTATATACAGCAGCCCCAGTGGTAGTATACAGCAGCCCCAGAGGTATATAGAGCAGCCCCAATGGTAGTATACAGCAGCCCCAGAGGTATATAGAGCAGCCCCAGTGGTAGTATACAGCAGCCCCAGCAGCCCCAGAGGTATATAGAGCAGCCCCAGTGGTAGTATACAGCAGCCCGCCCGCCACCCCCATCAGTATACAGGCCCCCCCATTAGTATCCAGGGCCCCCCCTTGCTCCGGAAACCTGTAAAGTAAAATCAATATACTTATCACTGTCCTGTCACCGCCGTCCACGCCGCTGCCATCGCGATCCTCCGTCTTCATCCAGCGTCTTCCGGCTTCCTGTGGTCAGCGCAGGCAATGACGTCATTGCCTGCGCCGACCACAGGAAGCCGGAAGAAGATGGATGAAGCCGGAGGATAGCGATGGCAGCGGTGGGGACGGCGGCGACAGGACAGTGATAAGTATAATGATTTTACTTTACAGGTTTCCGGAGCAAGGGAGGGCCCTGGATACTAATGGGGGGGGGCCTGTATACTGATGCGGGTTGCCGGTGGGCTGCTACAGTATATGACTCGCATATAAGCCGAGGGGGGGTACTTTTCAGCCCAATTTTTGGGCTGAAAAACTCGGCTTATACGCGAGTATATACGGTACTTTTATTTTAAGTGGTGAAAAAAAATCTGACATTTGTAGAAAATATAAATTGCTTATGCCACCATTTTCCCAAACTGTAACATTTTCAGTTTTCTGTCTATTGTTTAGAAAACTGGGCACTACAACTGCACTGACCGGACTCTGGCTACCAGCACAGCTGGTGAAATAAGTGGAGTGGGCCAAATACAGGGCTCTTGCGTTGCTCTGTTACTGTGCGCATCAGATATCAAAGAAGTTGTAGAAAGAACGAAGAAGATCCGGTATCAGTTTTTATTTCCAGTTGTGCACGAAGACAAGTGAAGGGAGAGGTGGGAGGATGGACAACGGTCCACCGTATCGGATCAGATAGGTACTTCTACGGGTCCTATCTACGAGACCCGTAGAAGTACCTATCTGGTACGAAACGGTGGACCGTTGTCCATCCTCCCACCTCTCCCTTCACTTGTCTTCATGCACAACTGGAAATAAAAACTGATACCGGATCTTCTTCGTTCTTTCTACAACTTCTTTGATTTTCAGTTTTCCATCGATAGGACTGTGTAAGGGTTTGTTTTTTTTGTACCCTGAGCATTCCGGAGCATTATCCACGCTCGTTCCTCACAAAACCACCTTTAGGTTGGATCTGCACATTGCTTAGGTTGGTTTCCTGAGGAAGGAGTGGGGGTAACGCTCCGAAACATGTTGATAAAGCCAATATTACTTGACAGATCCTTGTGGTCCTTTCATTGTATGGCAGTGCAGATCAGCTAAGCACTGTATTTTTGGGTTTGTCCTCTGTATACACGTGGAGTGTGGATCCTATAGCAGCCGTACCATACACTTATACTGGTTGTGTGTCACACAACCTATCCAAGTGAGCAGTGACATCTGTTTCGACATGAGTGTTTTAAAAGAGAAGACCCTATTGCGCTTTTATTTTCTTTTTGTAGTTGCTTCTATACTTGTCAAAATAGCAGACTGAAGCCCATACTGATGCACGGATGTTCTGAGTTGGCAATCCCTGAGTTAGGTACGTATCAAAAAGTAGGAAAAAATCCAGCACTGAATCCTATTAAATAGAACCTTAAAAATTAATTTTATTTAGGAAAAAATTAAAACTCAAACATTGCTCTTATGCATTTCAGACCATAGAGACGGTCCTTAATCTATGATCTAAAACACATAAGGGCAATGTTTTCAATGTGTGCGATTTAATTTTTTCCAAATAAAATGTATTTTAAGGAGATGTTCTACAGGACTCAGTGCTGGATTTTTTTCCCCTATTTTTTTAAGGATATCACAGCCATCATCTGCCAGGAAAGATGCAGGCTCAGCTTGTAAGTCTGCATCAAAGTCAGGCAATTAACATGACGCAACAAGTAGTCATATGATGGTAAATGGTTAAAGAGTTTGGCCTACAGTTACATATCTCATCCACTCTATAGATCATAAATATGCTCGTAAGAATGATTTATGCCATTTTCTTACTTTATTTAGTGCCACTTGGCTTTAGCAATCTAATGAGCTGAAAGGGTAACTACTTTTAAGTAACTTTTCAGAATAGGTTGTCCTTTTATAAAGAATAACACTATTTCTGGTTATTACATCCTGCCTCTTTACCAGTTTTCCATCATGCATCTTTTATCTCTTACTTTGCGGTTCATTCTCAGGGAGTGGGTGGAGATGAGCTGCTATGATATCTCCCGTACAAAGTACAGAGTGGGATTCCTGCTCTTCTTTAATTGTTTTAGCAAACAGGAGTAGCAGCATGTAGGATATTACACGTCAGGAGTGATCAGTGTAGACTCAAGCACTGCGAAGAGCTGAAACACTAAGGGTACCTTCACATGCCGCAATATCTTCTGGCAATCCTAAAGGCGATATATCGCCCCGGAGCAATCGCCATGAAATTGCCTCTCAGTTGCGGCATGTGATTGGGGAATTTTCGCGGCGATAAATCGCCTCTCGGCCGTCGCCTGATTCTTGAGCACTGCTCTGAAATAGCCGCAATCATGAAGGCGATATTTCGGGTTGTGGCATGTGATAGAGCGATAGTTATGGAAACAGCATTGCCTATGATTTCCCGTAGGCGTGCCTCAGCGTGCTGGAGTCCGCGCCCTGTCTGAAATGATTGGTGTGGGCTACTGTGATCTCATTGGCTGTCACTTGACACCCACCGTGCCATATTTGAAGAGCTGTCCGTTCACCACCACACAATGGCAATGGCGTCATGTATTAGCCAGCCTTCCAGAGCAGGCTGCCAAATCGTAACGCTGTTGTATTGTCCAATGAGAGTGTATGGGGGCGGTGTAAACCACTGCGGCACACCTATCTCCTCGCCGCACTGAACATTTACGCCACATTGCCTTTGGAATTGCGGCATGTGAATCGGCGATGGAATTCGGCAGGATTGCTTCTGCTGTTGGTGAGGTGATTTCCGGAGCGACACATCGCCTTACTTTCAGGGCGAAATTGCAGTGTGTGATGCCGCCATCGGCGATCTGAGGCGAGCATGAAAAACGTGCGCGCGCACGTCATATCGCATCATATCGCCAGGCGATATTGCGCTGTGTGAAGGTACCCTAACACTTCAGCACAATCTTTCTGTGTCTCCCTCTGCCTGTTTCCTCTTACTACTCCACCAACCCTCCCCATAGAGAATAATAGGTTGGGGAATATGGCACCACAATGAGCTGGCAGTGTGTCTTGTCTGAGTCAGATGAATTTGTGCAGTTTTTTTCTCGTGGACAATGAGTTCAGGAGGCAGGGAAAGGAGAAGAAGTGGCTGATAAAGGAAGCAGATTTCTTCATATATTGTAGCTTTTTATATTCACCTGTACTACTAAATTATGCAAAGTTCTTTGAAAGTTCAGTTCCCATTGAATGTTTTTCTCCACTGCAGAGCAGCAAGTAACTTTCTGTCTTCTCTGCAGTAATCAATGAATCACTATGGAGAGAACTGGATTTTGGGAGAGTGACAGAACATTTGTGACCAGTGGGAGTAAGCCTACTTGACTGACATTTCCATACACTTTGAACACCAGATGGCACCATATTTTGCAAGAAAATGTCATAACTTTTCTTGACAGTTTTTAACTAGAAAGTAAATTGCAAATATTATTCACTTTGTATGATCTATACGTCGATCTATATACAGTGGGTGCAGAAAGTATTCAGACCCCTTTATATTTTTCGATTTTTGTTTAATTGCAGCCATTTGGTAAATTTTAAAACACTTCATTTTTTTCTCATTAATGTACTCTCTGCACCCTATATTGTCTGAAAAAAACAGAAATGTAGAATTTTTGCAAATTTATTAAAATAGAATAACTGAAATATCACATGGTCATAAGTATTCAGATCCTTTGCTCAACATCATATTTAAGGTCACATGTTGTCCATTTCCTTGTGATCCTCCTTGAGATGGTTCTACTCCTTCATTGCAGTCCAGCTGTGTTAATTAAACTGATAGGACTTGATTTGGAAAGGCACACACCTGTCTATATAAGACCTGTCACAGTGCATGTCAGACCAAATGAGAATCATGAGGTCAAAGGAACTGCCCAAGGAGCTTAGAGACAGAATTGTAGGTCCAAGGCCAAGGTTACAAAAGAATTTTTGCAATGCTCAAGGTTCCTAAGAGCACAGTGGCCTCCATAATCCTTAAATGAAAGAAGTTTGGGACCACCAGAAGTCTTCCTAGACCTGGCTGTCCTGTCAAACTGAGCAATCATGGGAAAAGAGCATTGATGAGAGAGGTAAAGAATAACCCCAAGATCACTTTGGCTGGGCTCAAGAGATAAAATAGGGAGATGGGAGAAAGTTCCACAAAGTCAACTATCACTGCAGCCCTCCACCAGTCGGGCCTTTATGGCAGAGTGGCCGACGAAGCCTCTCCTCAGTGCAAGACATATGAAAGCCTGCATAGAGTTTGCAAAAAAAAAAACACATGAAGGACTCCCAGACTATGAGAAATAAGATTCTCTGGTCTGATGAGACGAAGGTAGAATTTAATGGTGATAATTCTAAGCGGTATGTGTGGAGAAAACCAGGCACTGCTCATCACATGATCAATACAATCCCAACAGTGAAACATTATATTTACATTTTTTTTTCTAATACACTTGCAACAATTTCTACATTTCTGTTTTTTTTAGTCAAGATTGGGGTGCAGAGTGTACATCAATGAGAAAAAAATGAACTTTTTTGAATTTACCAAATGGCTGCAATGAAACAAAGAGTGAAACATTTAAAGGGGTCTGAATACTTTCCTGTACCCACTGTGTATGGCTGGTTTCACATTTGCATTTGTGTCTGCATGCGGAGGGCATGCAGACGCAAACACATTGCAAACGCAGTCATACTGATGCTGAACGCAGTGGAGAATCTCCGCATGCGTTCACATCAGTATCCAGGCCTGGCCAAGCCAATCAGCTGTCTCGGCGGCGGCTGGGAGTTGGAGATTAGGGGCGGAGATCTCCTCCTCCCGGCTGCCGCTGATCTCAACACCGCCGGGAGATTAGCGGCGACCAGGAGAGGAGATCAGCAGCTGCTCCAGCTGATCTCCCGGTGACCGCCGCTGATCTCCGGTGACCCACTGATCTCCGTGACCGCGCTGATCTCCCGTGCCCGCTGATCTCCCGGTGGCTGTCGCTGATGACCCGGGAGATCAGCGGTGGCCGCCGGGAGAGATTTCAATGAGATCTGCAGCGTTCTCCTGCGCTGTCATACGGAGGACACTGCGGATCCATTGACTCCCATGCATTGTTTGTGCGTTTGCGGGAGCTTACAATAAAACAAGCTCCCTCAAACAGGCTGCGTTCGACTGCAGGGGAGGGCGCATAAATTATGCGCATCGAACGCAACCGAACGCAGCCAAACGCAGGTACTATGCGTTCCCATGTTAAACATAGGAATGCAGTGCGCATGCGTTTGGCTGCGTTCGGTAGGCTGTGTTTACATACGCAAGTGTGAAACCACCCTATAAGAATGCGTCTAGGTTCAAAGATAAGCCCTGATTCATCAAGGCTTTATGAATCTTTGAGACTCCTAACCCAGACTCCACAGACTCTATTTGCATATTATGAATCTGGAGTGTCTGACAAGTGATGAGTACCTGCATGTACTACCCCAGAAACCGTTAGCAATATTTCTGATGCAATGAATGCAACAATTTGTCATGAATTAGACACCTCCACCCCAGATATTTTGGCGGAGCCGGGAGAAACTGGAGTGAAGTCGCCTAATGTCACAACATTTTAGCGCAACTTTGTGTTGTGCCAAAAGTTTGCAACTTTTTAAAGTCCTTTTTATGGCAGAGTCTGGCATGAAAGCTTTGATTAATCAGGCCCTCTAGTGCTCAACGCCACCACTACAGTTTGTAAAAACGTGGAATATCTTCTGTCCTTTGGAAATCAGCCATATTTTATTTTTTTTATATCTCTTTACTTTTGTCCACTTTGCCTTCCAAGTGCCATACATTTTTTTTTTTTTCCACAGATTTAATCTTGTGTTTTTTTGCAGGACAAGTTGTAGTTTTGAGTTAAACCATTCATTTTACAATGTAATTTTAAAAAGGGAAAAAAAATCTAAGTCAACTGGAACTGGCACAAGGCGACAGGAGAACAAGCCACTAAACCATCTCCAGCCGTGACCCTCTCTCCAGCCAGCTGGAGCTTCCGGTAATCGCCCTGTCACCAACTCCACCACCTGGCCAAGCCACGGCCGATCCTGCACATCCTCACACACCTTGCAGCATCTCAGCCAGCAATCCCCTGTACCACGTCCGATGCTACTCATACCCAATTTGCTTTGCATCCCTGGCTCTACCTCATCCCTGGCCTCTTCGTATCCCTGGCTGCATCTCATCACTGGCTTCATCTCATCACTAGCTCTTCATCCCTGGCTGCATCTCATCCCTGGCTGCATCTCATCCCTGGCTGCATCTCATCCCTGGCTGCATCTCATCCCTGGCTGCATCTCATCCCTGGTGGCACCTCATCCCTGGCTGCACCTCACCCCTGGCTGCATCTCTCACCTACGGCCAGCACCCTGATACGAACTCATCAACCTGCATCTCATCCCTACAGCAGCACCCTGGTACGACCTCATGAACTGTATCTCATCCCTGGCTGCATCTCATCCCCCTCAGACCTCACCCTGGCTGCACCTCATTGCTGGTTGCATCTCATCCCTGCTGGACCTCACCCCTGGCTGCTTCTCATCCCTGGCTACACCTCACCCCTGGTTGCATCTCATCCCTGACCACATCTCATCCCTGGCTGCATCCTTATCTCCCCTGCTGCATCTCATCTCGCTGTGCTGCATCCACATCTACTGCTCACAATGTTTCCTCTTCTTTTCTCCCTAATTCCCATACTACTTCACTTCCTAGTAACCCCTCCTACCCCCTCCCAGTAATGAAGAAGTGATCTCTCCCTCCATCCTACCCAGTCATCTCTCCTTCTCCAAACCATTCCTTCACATACAGTCCCGTGTCTCCAAACACACACGCCCTCCTCATGCCCTCTCCTGCTCTCACCTCCTAACCCTCTCGCTGCTTCTCTTACTCGCTGGTGATAGATCCCCGAATGCTGGCTCCCCCCCCCCCAACTCATCTGCATAATCACCTCTCACCCACATCCACTCCCCATCACAAGCTCTCACAACCTCCTCAACCTTACACCCATTCCTCCAGCCCCTGCTGCCCCGTCCCTCTACCCGGAGCACTATGGAATGCTCGCTCAGTATGCAACAAACTCCTTTTCATCCATGACCTCTTCATCACTAACAAACTCTCATTCCTTGGCATCACCAAACCTGTCTCACCCCCTCTGACACAACCACCCCCGCTGCATTCTCTTACGGCGGACTCACCCTCTCCTCACACCCCCGCCCCAACGGCAAGCATGGTGGAGGAGTCGGCCTGCTCCTGTCCGACAGGTGCTCCCTTACCCAATTGCACTACCACCCTCTTCCAACATCCCCTCTTTCGAAGTTCACTCCGTCCACATCTTCTTCCCCTGCAACCTCCAGCTGGCCATCATCTACCGCCCCCCAGGATCTGCCCCTCTTTTCTCGACCACTTTACCACCTGGCTTCTCCACTTCCTCTCTTCCGACATCCCCTCTATTATCATGGGTGACTTCAACATCCCCATTTATACCCCTCACCATGTTGCCTCCTGACTCCTATCACTGACCACCTCCTTTGGGCTTTCCCAATCGTCTTCCTCAGCCACTCATAAGGATGTAGACACGCTTGACCTAATTTTCACCTGCCTTTGTTCCCTCACCGACCTCTCAAACTCTGCCCTCCCTCTATCCGACCACAACCTGCTGACCATTTCTTCCTTCTCCCCTCCAACCACTCTCCCCCCTCTCCAGAAACACACTCATCCCCGCAGAAACCTTAAACTTATTAATTACCACTCAATCTTTGAGTCCCTTCTCCATCTCTCAGACTTAGCTTCCTCACATGACGACCGACTCTGCTGCCACTCTCTACAACGCCCCTATAACTAGAGCTCTCGACCTCGCAGCCCCCCTCACTTAAAAGAAAACCCGCACACACAGGCAATCCTGGCTCACCACCCTCACTAAAGAGCTGTTTCCAGGGGGCCAAGCAGAGATGGAAATAATCCCATTCCGCGGTCACTTCGCCATGTATAAACAGTCCCTGTCTACCACTCACTGACTCAAAACAAGCCTACTTCTCTTCTCTAATAACCGCCCTCTCCCACAACCCCAAACAACTATTCAACACTTTCAACTCCCTACTCCATCCCCTGCACCTCTTTCCTCTCCCCTCATCTCGCCTCGTTCTTCAAACAAAAGATCGACAAAATCAGAGAACGCTATATTCAGACAAGACAGAGCAAACTTCAAATATTGCAATAAAGTGCTGATTTATTTCATGCACTGTTTAGGATGCTCAGGAAAGGAGGAGGTGCTAGGGGACACAGACCACACTGGCACAAAGGGCTGGGCAGTAATTACTAGTCATACAATCGTCATGGTGATTCCACTTACAAATTACAATTTACATTGCACATCAAAAAGCATCCACACATCATTGGTAGAATAGTGGTATCTAGGTCCAAAAGTACATAATGGGTATGAATACCTAAACAATAAAACATAATAACAATAATCATATGAACCAAAGATACATAGAAGTCAGGACAAGCTTCAAAGAAAGTGCATAGTATTAAAGTGCAATAACAGTGCATAGACTACATATACATCATAGACTCATATAGCCCTTTCATTACCCATACCACTTGTGGCCATGTGGAGAGGTCATGACAGAAGGAAACCCGGATTGGTGACCCCAATGGCGTTTCGTGGCCTAGAACCGTCTATAGCCACTTCATCAGAGAAAGCTTTGACCCACTGGCCCCCTGGCCCTCCCCCATCACTGCTCAGCCCTCCTCGTCCAAATAAAGCTTTTCCACCATGACAGAGGATCAGCTCTCCTCCCTTCTATCACGATCGCACCTCACACCTGTGCCCTCGACCTACTTCCTTCCCACCTCATCCTGAACCTTACCACTGTCCTCATTCCTGCCCTAACCCACCTCTTCAACCTATCACTCACTACTGGTGTCTTTCCCTCATCCTTCAAACATGCCTTAATCACACCCATCCTTAAAAAATCCTCCCTAGATCCTGCATCTGTTTCCAGCTATCGCCCCATATCTCTTCTCCCCTTCACCTCAAAACTACTTGAACAACACGTTCATTTTGAACTGTCCTCCCACCTCTCCTCCTGCTCCCTCTTCGACCGCCTACAATCTGGCTTCCGTTCCCATCACTCCACTGAAACAGACCTAACCAAAGTCATCACTGATCTACTGACTGCTAAGAGCAAGCGACACTACTCCATCCTCGTCCTCAACCTATCCGTCGCCTTCGATACCGTTGACCATTCCCTTCTACTTCAGATTCTGGAATCACTAGGCATCACTGACCTAGCCCTCTCCTGAATCTCTTCTTATCTAACTGACCAGACATTCACCGTCACCCACTCCCATACCTCTTCTTGCCCTACCCTCTATCTGTCGGTGTCCCCCAAGCCTCTGTTCTGGGACAACTACTCTTCTCCATTTACACCTTCGGCCTGGGACAATTCGAGTCCCACAGCCTCCAGTATCATCTTCCCCCCAAATCTCTCTCCCCCTCTACCAGACATATCCATTAACGTCAACGACTGCTCACTCTCCCCAGTTCCCTACGCCAAGTGCCTCGGGGTAATCCTCAACTCCTCCCTCTCCTTCAAGCCTCACATCCAGGTCCTCGCCATCTCCTGCCGAATCCAGCTCAAAAACATTTCCCGGATCCGCACTTTCCTTGACCACACACGGCTAAAACACTTGTCCATGCTCTCATTATTTCACGCCTTGACTACTGCAACCTCCTGGTAACCGGTCCTCTCTGCTACCTCCCTTGCACCTCTCCAATCTATCCTAAACTCCACTGCCTGACTCATTCACCTGTCTTCCCGCTACTCCTCAGTCTCTCCCCTCTGCCAAACCCTCCAATGGCTTCCCACCTCTCAGAGACCCCGCTTCAAAATCTTAACCATGACTTACAAAGCCATCCACAACTTGTCCCCTCCATACATCTCCGGGATGGTCACCCGTTACCTACCCTCGTGCAACCTACGTTCTTCCCAAGAATTCCTTCTCTATTCCCCTCTAATTTCCTGCTCTCGCAACCGCATACAAGACTTCACTCGTGCATCCGCCATACTCTGGAACTCTCTCCCCGAACACATCAGACACTCGCCTACCCTTGGGATCCTTCAAAAGAAACCTGAAGACCCACCTCTTCCGACAAACCTACAATCTGTAATGAGACCCAGTCCATCGCACCGTCTCATGATCGGCACTAACCCCTCCTACTGTATCCCCTCCTGTCCTCATAGACTGTGAGCCCTCTCGGACAGGGTCCCATCCCTTCCTGTTTGTCCGGACTATACAAATATATTGAACTTGTCCTCGTTTACCCTCTTATCATGTAAAGCGCCATGGAATCTAATGGCGCTATATAAATAAATAATAATAAAACTGAAGAACAAATACAAAACAGCAATTCTACCCTTGTTATTTGAGGTTAGCTTTTATGACCACCACTTTATGGTAAAAATTACCTCTTTGTTCTAACTAGGCAGTATGGGTTTGTAATAATGCTGTATTTATATAGTTATTTTTGTGTCTTACTATATTTATTTTTTCTGATGGTAATGTGACAGAAAAAAATAGATCCTGCCATTTTGAGATGCAACACAAAATATGTGAAGACTTGCTCATGTAATGGAGAAAATGGGTTAAAAACCAAGCTGCAGTGGAGAAAGACTTCAAATAACCTTATGGACATTGATTTATTCTACGCGTTTTGGAGCATAAACTCCTTCAGTAAAATCACAATTCAATTTTGTGAATGTCCTGAAAAAGGAGTTTATGCTCTGAAACGCGTAGAATAAATCAATGTCCAGGGTTCATTTGACGACTTCATTCCCCGCAGCATGTTTTTTTCCCATTTTTCTATGTTCAAAGCATCTACATAATTTATTAGTCATGTAACGGGTCTTGGAACTACTTGATTGCTTGAACAATACACAGCAATACTTTGGTATTTGCAGTCTATTTTGTAATTATCATTCTCCAATGTATTCTAGACACTTCGGTGTACTAACAAGACAGACATGGGGGCCTTCAGTAGTCTCCTGGTATAAAGGGGAGTGTCAAGTTCCAAGCATTATAAGCAACCCTTCCACTTAACGGGATTATGTCATAAACAATTGGACACTTTATTAATAGATCTTAGAATAAAAATAAGTTCCACAATTGGATGTGTTAAAAAAATGTTCCAGTCCTAAGATATTCTTATAAATGTGCATCTGTGTAATATATGTGCCTGACCAAGCACAAACGGATATACTTCCCAGCACAGAGGTAGGAATAAATAGGCAGAACTCACCAGGATGAATAACCTTTAACTATTTTCTTCATCTAAAGTATACATACTGCAGGGAAGGGGAGTAGAGGCGGCGGACGATGACTGCGTTTCACGCTAATTCGCTTCAACGGGTCAACTGGAAACAACATGAAATGTCATTGTCGTCTGCCGCCTCTACTCCCCTTCCCTGCACTATGTGTACTTTGGAGGAAGAATAAAGTGAAAGATTATTCATCCCGGTGAGTGCCGCCTATTCATTCTTACCTCTGTGCTTGGAAGTATGACTCCCTTTGCGGGCAACCCTGGTTATCGGTCGCGTCTGGTGTGAAGCGGATCCTTCAAAGTGGTCAGTGATGTAGGTAGTGGTGCCCAGTACTCTCTTATGCTGGTTACAAACTGATATACACCTACTTGTGGTAGCTGTATATAATCAATCTTCAGTCTCTGAAACGGGTAGAGTGGACTAGGCTAGGGGTGTGTTTCCCAGTGGTCATTACAATTTTCCTACATTGTAAAAGGCACACATCATACAAGACTGTGTTTTCCAGGCCACTTGGGTACTGAACCCTGGTGCCACCCATACCTTGTTTACCAGAGCACACACATCTTACTTTCTTTGACAGATGTGTTAGTCCATAGGGTACCTAGGCCATTATTGAGAAGAGAGATTGTGGCATAGCAAGCTTACCACCCTTTATCAACTGACCTTCCTCAGTCATCTGGCTCACTGTGTCTACCATTCCTTTTCCTATTGAAATGCCTATTTCGTTAGGATTTTAAAATATCATGAATGAGGTCTTGGTCTGTGCTGGTGCTAGACTTTTAGACTCTTAACTCTAGGGCTCTTTGTTGCTTTCTGGGTAGCTGCGTTTACACAAACATTTCTCTGGCTACATCAGTGTTCGCTCAGGTGTGAGCATTATCCTCATATGCCAAGCTTATTTGATAACAGGAGAACCTCTATCAGGGCTTGTATGATCTCTGTGGTCTTTATACTGTAGGTTTCTCATGTGATGTTAGGAAAGATTCACAATCTACATACATATTTGACCATTTACCCTTTGCTGCTTTACATGCTTAAGTGAGTGCCTTCAGCTTTGCCTCCTGTGACAGGAGGTAAGGAGAAAGTGGTTGGGCTTTTATTACCTCATGTTGTGTAACCATAGCATATCCAGTGTAGACGTTACCAGCATCTTAGTATCTTGTTCCATCTATAAAAGAAAACTCCTCAAAATCTGCTTTAACAATGGTCTCAGCAAAGACATGTTCAACCCCTGCCGTTTCTCGTTGCAATCATGAGGTTTATGTATGTCCGCTGTGTCCTCCTCTGTTAAAGAATATCAAAATATATAAAAAAATAAAATAATTAAAATAGGTGACTTTATACAATCCTTTTTGAATCCATTATACAGAGCATTCCTTGAATCAAAATTGTGTATGTAAAATTGTAGGCCGTTTTGTCTATATTGTATCTAACCAAAAATACCATAATAATTGTGCTATTATAACTTTGTAATCAAGAATTATATCTGTGGCCTTTTCAACACTGGCTTGAATAAAAGAAATGGCTCTGATAGAAAAGATCCAGTCTAGCTGAAAATTATGCCACAGGTTTCTGCTGTAGACCATGTTTTTAGGCCAATTTAGACAGCTGTATTGTAACCTTCCTTTCCTTTGTGAGACTACCTTCTGCTGAAGGTCCTGTATAGGGATGAGCGAGTATACTCGTTACTATTCGGAGCTCGCCGAATAGTAGCGGTATTCGGGTACTCGCTACTCTCCGAGTATCTTATGATTACTCGGTAGTAGCGAGTAGTCCATTCACTTTCGCAGTGTATCTATAGATACACTAAAAGTGAATAACATATACACTAAATATATACGTTGAATTTTTTAAGAATCCCAACCAACTAGAATTTTAGTTTACAGTGATGAATTGCATGAACTCCTGAAGCAGATGTCTGCAGATGGAGGTTTCTTCCTTTTGCAAAGCACTCATTAGCTAAATATCCAATGTCAGATAAAGGGATGACACGGACTTTTAAGCAACCTCTAATAAGTGGTGATAGAGAGCCAGCTTTCTACACCTTGTAAGAGAGCTCATGTGCTTACTTTGTCTCCCTGTTTGCTGCAGTGCTGGTTTAGACTTTGGGTGAAATTAGAAAGTGATAAACAAATAGAAATTGGATTTTGTAGAGATAAAATGTTTAACCGTCAGTTTAATAGCAAATCTGAGAGGTGGAGTCCGCCATGCATACCAGGTACAGGTTTGGTGCTCCCTGGGAACCTCAGTCTTTGTGGAGCAAGCTATGTGGTTAGCGCTGGGTGGTTAGATAGTCTCACAGCTTAGGACTTTAATGATAGCATAATTGTATAGAGTTTAACGGATGCAGTGCGCCATGATCTTCTGTAACGGCTGAAGCCTTGTAGAACCTCTGATAGGATAAACACGTCTCATTCTCTTACTAAATTACTTTCCTTTTTAGTTATAGGATCCCAGAGGAGAAGAAGCCCCAGCACTGTGGCCATTGATGTCTTCGACTCTCATCTTGGGAGTCACATCCTACAGGTACAAACATGCTTCATGTCATATACTCCTGATACATAATGACACCATCTGATTCTTTATCACAGTGTAATTACTCTAACTTTAAGTGATCACAAAACTTGATATCAATGTGTCACATTTAAGGGAACATCTATTATTTTCTGCCACTTTCATTGCAGTTTTAGCGTAAAAGAAATGGACATAATTTATTTTTGACTTCTTTTGATGCCGTTATATCTTTGTTGAGTTGTTGATCTGAGTTAGTCAAATTATTTTATTTCTATCTGTAAGATAATTTGAAAAGTGTGTGCTTTGGGAATGTCGCCAGTGCTGTTGTGTTGAATCTCTGTATAATTGTTAGTGGTTGGAGCCAATGGAAAAGCTCTTTAGATTTCATCCTTTTTTTCACTAATCTATGAGCCAAATTCGACCTATTTTTTGCCTGATTATGGCTGTAGAGTAAAGTAAACTCTTGCACCATGTAGAACGTCCGCCTCTGTTGGTTTTACTCTCGCTTCATCTGGCTTTGTTCATACACTAATTATTCCAAATGACAATAAGTGGAGACTTATGATTGTGTGATGCCAAACACAGTCTGTTGTTTGATTTATTTATTTTTTTAATTTTACCTATGGAAACAGTTGTCTGAAAACTCATTGTGAGACGATGGAAATTGTCACGTTGTATTCAATCAAAGAGTTTACAAGTAGATCGGATGCTTTGCTCAAGTGTAACACTTGCAGGTTATGATTAATACATTTTTGGATATGACTCATTGGTCCAGGGATTATTCTGATTGTTTTATTTGGAGGCAGGAAGGAATCTTTCCTCTTTAGCTGAAGAAAATTAGCTTTAGTCTCATAAGGGTCCTTCACTTCTTATGGATCAACCTTACAGGAGAATCGGCAAATCTGAATGTCTTACAAACTGTGATACTGTGTATGTAAATGAAAATGTACTATGTTATAATAGCGGCCTGGCCAAAGATGTTCTGGTGTTGTTAATCATCCTGCCATTCCTTGAGGTCTTCAACCTCTGATAGTAGTTTTTGGTTGTGCAAGTGCAGTTCCCTAAAAGTGTCCATACACTTACATATTTGGTAGACGTCAGGGAAACCCCATTGGGCATAGTGCAATTTTCCTTTGCTCTTACAATATATGAGCAACCACCTGAGGTGTCTGGTAGTGACTTATTCACCTCACTTGATTGAGAGTACATGCGCACTCAGATGACATGAGCATGCATGTGTATAGAGTTATAAGGTGAACAAGCATTTGACCAAACAAGCAATCAACTATTGAAGGTGTATGACCACCTTAAATCATTTTTTTCTGATCTTAAGATCAGATCAGTGGGGGTCCAACTCCAATAGGCAACAATTATCAGTTTATTGAAGTGAATATGGCAAACTGCAACTGACGCAGCTCTGTACAATGTTACAATGTGTGGTGGTCCTAAATTGTGCAGCAACTTTAGCCAATTAAAAGGGTCCTCTGCTTGGACAGCCCCCTTTTTAAATTCTTGAGTTCCCCAAGTAGAATATGAAAATCTTATACTTCTCTCCTGCACCAGTGATGTTGGGACTGGGTCTCCTTTCCTAGTGCAACATTGTCTTCTGGGTACTGAAGCTACCGTAATCTGCCATTGCAGACCGGCTGCTACTCATCAATATTTTCTCATTCATACTGATAAAATACTAGGTCAGTCAGAGTCTTCTGATTGAATGCAGCGCTCATGTGACGTAACAATGTCACTTGAGTCCTGAAGACCCATTGTCTTCATCACCGGAACGCCACCGATCTGGACTTGGGCCTTTAGGAAAGGGTCCAGGGGAAGATGAGCTAACAAAAGGTATTTCTCTCTTCATTCCATCCTGAGGCAAATGTGTTTTATGATGAGAATCAAACAACTATATGGGCTTAGAAGTAATGAGTAATGATACCAACCACAGTCCAGACTCTGGGCACTAGTGTTCTGGAGGAACCAAATTATTACTAAGTACTAACCATGAAATATTGGCTGGCTGGGTCTCATCAGTAGTGAATTACATAAATGTCAGGGGCCAGCAGGTCTGAAGTCTTTTCTGCACATCTTCACTATTTCAGGAATTTTCATTTTAGTTGTAGGCCAAAATAATTCAATAGTATAAATGACATAATAACATGATTTGCAAGAGTGATGTCACTGCAGGCCCATTGCAAAATGTGAAGAGGATCCAGCCCGCCGATTCTGCAGATCTCGCTGCTGGCTGTGTCCTACATTACCGCTGCCTCCTTGGACATGTGCAGTATGCACATAAGGACAGGGTGTGTACTCGTGAGAATCAGATTCGTAAAGACCCAGGGTTAACACCGTTCTTACAAGTCATGTTATATGGAAATGGATGAACAAAAGAAATATAAAGGGCTTTGATGGAAGCATGATAACGAGTGGGATAAAGACATGGGGCTGGCTTGTTGGGCAAGGGGAAGCTGTCAGGTTAACTATAAAGCACCTCTCCAGCGTTTTGTTTTTGGTTTTTTTTTTACATGTCAGCAGGGGTTCATCCAATATAAGGTCCATGTGCTTAGTTTCATACTAACCAGCTGACATCTTCATCTTTTAGTGGTGCTGCTCCAGAAGGTCTCTAGCACATTGTAACAAGCCATATTGCTGCAGTGTTGGGTGGGCGATCGGGAAGTCACAATTCATTGTACATCTATGAGAGGCAGAATGAGGCTCCCAAAGACTTTTATTGAGAGCTTGTAACTGTTACCTCTGACTTCGGTCGGTCAGAGGTTGTGGTCAAAATATGGTGGCACAAAATTGGGGTGGAGCCATGAAAACATGAACATGGCGGGTGGTAAGTGTAAGAAGATACAAAAAAAGTAGATACGAGCATAATTTAAAAGCTAGTTTTTAAACTATACATGTAAGTACTTTTTTCATATGGTGCTTGTAATTTAATAAACTCATGGATTTTCAAGGAGCTGGAGGAAAGCTTTGTTTGTGTCTAATTACCGTTTCACATGTTGCCACATAGAAGTGCTTGCTCCTTTGCACACCCAGAGCTGAATCTGACCCACGAGGAGGAGGGCTGGCAGAAATTCTTTATTTGTGCTAAGTATAAGACTAGGTGCAGGGCCGCACAAAATAAAATGCTGCAGTGCCGCCTTAAGAACAACTTTATAGTTTTTCCCATTATAATTTTTTTTGTGTTATGCAAACAATTGCTACATTTAATAAAGAGATGTCAATAACCCTTGTTCTGGTGACTTTCTTAACCATAATCTCTTGTTCCGCCACCCTGTCTCTTGGAAATGCACTTAATTTAAATACTTGATGAGATTGCATGGAAACTGCGCGCTGTGAGGAGGGTGTGCTCCTTCTCTTCATTTAAGACCAGATCCCTTGTGGAATAAAGGTGGTAAAGGCTGAAGACAGGGCAGGACTTGTAAGTGATGCTAATTAATCACTGGCAGGATTATGGCAGGCAGCATATTGTATGTGCGTATTATGACAAGAGTGCCTGTATATACGGTGTACACAGCTGTGTGTGCATACATATCTATCTATGTGTGTGTATATATATATATATATATATGTATATAGTATTATATATGCACTGTTGTCATGAAGGAAACTGATGAAAGAGAAACACGTTTCGGTATGCTTCTGAAAACCAGATGAAATAGGTTTCGTTTCAGGAATGGGTTAATCAGCATCGCTCTTTCACTGACATCTCTGATCAATTGGTAGATGAATGGATGGCTGCAGCCCCGACTCTGACATTTAAACCAGGCATCTGCCTTTGATTGATAAAGTCCCGCAGGCGGCCATCACCGCCGGGAGGACAGAAAGAGAGTGCGTATAACGGAGCATCTTTTCACCCTTTCCTAGTGGTTGATGGAGCAATATAGAGTCTATATTGGTTTGGATGGACAGCGATCTATAGGATCTGTATACAGTGACAGATACATGGAGGTCCGTAACACTCATTTTCAAGTATCTTAAATCTTTCACCATTTCCACATTGTTCTCTTTCTGCCAGTCATTTACCTTTACATTATAATTTAATTTTTCTCAAGTCAAATTAAAATAAAGAATATTAGTTCAATAAAACCCCACCAAATTGCACTACCAATATATTTTACATGAAAAAGATTGAAACCTATTACAGCTACAGGTGAGTCCTCCTCAAAACTGCACACACCACTGTTAAGTTGTTTGGGTAGTATGAACTCAAACATTGACCCCCCAGGGAACTTATCTAGGTGCATAGTGAGCACTTTGAACCCCCAAATGTTTCACAAATTGATCCGTAATAATGAAAAAGTATTTTTTTTTTCCACAAAAAATTTATTTTTTCATTTTTACGGATTAATTTGTGAAGCACCTGGGGTTCAACATGCTCACCACCCATCTATATAAGTTCCCTGGGGGAGTCTAGTTTCCAAAATGGGATCACTTGTGGGGGAGCTCCAATGTTTAGGCACACAGGGGCTCCCTATACGCGACATGGTGTCCGCTAACAATTGGAGCTAATTTTTCCATTGAAATTGTTAGCTGACACCATGTCGCATATGGAGAACTACCAGTTGCCACCAGCATAAGGGCAACTGGTAGAGTTGGGGTACATCACCACAAAATGGCACCTCTAATGAATGCGCTATATTCTGGGGTGGCTGTGGGTTGCAATTTGCAGGGTGGGGGTCCACTTTTGGGTCTCTACACGCTGAGGATTCCAGCCCCCCAGCTGCCAAGTTGTACCTGGCTGCCAACCAAAAATACAGTGAAGGCCTTTTCTTTTATATTTCTAGAACTGATTTTAGGAAAAAAAAAATAATGACGTGGGGCTCCGCCATATTTTTGGTCCAGCCAGGTACAACTTGGCAGCTTCAGACTGCCACCAACCCCCAGATGCCTTGTTGTACCTGGCTGGCAACCAAAAAATACAGTGAAGGCCATTTTTTTTTTATTTCTAGAACCAATTCTAGAAAAAAAAAATGATGTGGGGCTCCGCCATATTTTTGACCCAGCCAGGTACAACTAGGCAGCACACACACAGCTATCCATGCACACATCCATCCATGCACGCACACATCCACGCATGCATCCATGCACGCACACATCCATGCATGCACACATCCATTGATGCACACATCCCTCCATGCACACACACATCCACACGCGCACACATCCATCCATGCACCATCCACACACCTATCGATGCACACATCCATTCACGCACACATCCACGCACACATTCATGCATGCATGCACACATCCACGCATGCACATACACATTCATACATGCACACATCCATGCACGCATGCACACATCCATGCATGCACGCACACATCCACGCACGCATACACGTACATCCATCCATGCACACATCCATGCACACATCCATCCATGCACGCACACATCCATCCATGCAATATCCATGCATGCACACATCCATCCATGCACGCACACATCCATCCATGCATGCACACATCCATCCACCCATGCATGCATCCATCCATGCACCCACACATCCACGCACGCATCCATCCATGCACACATCCATCCATGCACGCACACATCCATTCATGCACACATCCATCCATGCACACATCCAGGCACGCACACATCCATCCATGCACGCACACATCCATCCATGCACGCGCACACATCCATCCATGCACACATCCATCCATGCACGCGCACACATCCATCCATGCACACATCCATCCATCCATGCACGCACACATCCATGCACGCACACATCCATCCATCCATGCATCCATCCACCCATGCATGCACCCATCCATCCACCTATGCATGCACCCACTCACCCATCCACCCACCCCTGCACCCACTCACCCATCCATCCACCCACCCATGCATGCATGTATGCATCCACTCACCCATCCATCCATGCATGCATGCACCCACTCATCCATCCATCCATTCATTCATACAGTCATACTTACCTCATCCAGGAGGAGGAGCCCGAGAGAGGAGGAGTGGCCCACACAGGAGCGGAGGAGGCTGGCTGGCGGGTGCTCCAGCAGGTGCAGCCCACCGGGAGGTGAGGGGAATGACACGGGGTATGGGGGGCTTGGGGGTCAGCTTCCTCAGCCCCCTCCGTGATCGCACCAGGAGGCGGCTGAGGAAGCTGACCGGCGGGTGCACCGGCGGTGGATGACTGTTACCGCCGGCGGATGACTGTTACCACCGGGTGGGGGGGTAAGAGAGGGATCGGGGGGGGGGGGGGCTCATCAGGCCTGGAGTGGGAGGGGGCTAGAAGGGGGAGGGCACCTGCCGACCTGCCCCTCCAGATCTGATTGGAGAGCTCCAATCAGATCTGGAGGGGTTACTCGCTCTGATTGGCGGTTGAAATTGAGACTGCCAATCAGAGCGAGTTTAGCCACTGGGGGGCTAAGCCACCCCCCCTGAGCTAAAGTATGGGTCCTTGCGATCCTGCAGCTCCGGTGACTTGTCACTGACCCTGTCACCGGAGCTGCAGGAGCGCAAAGAAGCCATGACGTTATAGAGACGGTATAGGTCTGGAACGCACCGACTTTCATGACGTCTCTATAACGTCATAGGTCGGGAAGGGGTTAAAGAGGACTTCTCACCAGGTCAAAAGTTGATCGAGTTCACGCTGGTCTTATTCCCTCTGCTCCCTAATTAATTGTTGTTTTTTTAATCCTCTATATGTTTTCAGAGATATGGGCCCTTTCATTTTCTGCTAATTTTTATGATCTTTACCAAGGGGGCATGGATCACAGGATCCTCTGGGGTGTGTCTTTAGACTGCCCTCAATATGTAAAGCTATGGATTCTCACATTCGCTGCCGATCAACAATGACAATCTGGATATTTCATGAAGGTTTATTGGCCTACGCGTTTCGTAGCTCTCTTGCTACTTCTTCAGGGCACACATCATGACATTGTCACAATCAAACTCCCTTATTTAAAATCGATATGCCCTGAAGAAGTAGCAAAAGAGCCCCGAAACGCGTAGGCCAATAAACCTTCATGAAATATCCAGATGGTCATTATTGATTGGCAGCGCATGTGAGAATCCATTTCTGTACTTATTGAGGAATTTTTATCGCAAGTGAACATGTGCACCAGCCTTGTTTGAATGTGTATAGTGGTTGAGTCTCTCACAACCCTCTAAGGCAGTGATGGCGAACCTTTCTGAGGCCGAGTGCCCAAACTGCAACCTAAAACAAAATTATTTATGGCGAAGTGCCAATACGATCATATAACTTAAATTACAGCAGGAGTGGTAATCACAAGCGCTGCACAGGGGAAGAGCCAGCAGATGCTAACTCTCTTCCCTGTACAGGGCATGTAGTCCTGAAACATTGATGATCAATTCAATTATTTTAACAATTAATTGATTTTAAACTTACCTTTGCAGTCTTCTCTTCTCTTCGGCAGTGGTCAGACAGCTCATGTGTACTGGACATTGAAGCTGAGCCGCTGCCACTGCCCTTTCTAGAAACAGCAGGTGGACTGATCTGTATGGAAAAAATGCAGAATATTAGACAGATAGGAGATAGATTTTATCATGGAATACAAGCAGATTTCATACTGAAATCATGGTCCTCATCTTGTAGTAATATCTCCATCATGACCCTCTCCTTACAGTAATGTGTCCCATCCTGACCCTCTCCTTGTAGCTATGTGCTCCATCCTGACTCTCTCCGTGTAGTAATGTTTCCCATCGTGACCTTCCCATTGTAGTTATGTGCTCCATCTTGTCCTTCCCCTTCTAGCTATGTGCTCCATCCTGACCCTCTCCTTCTAGTTACGGGCTCCATCCAGATCCTCTCCTTGTAGTAATGTGCTCCATCCTGACCCTCTCCTTGTAGTAATGTGCTCCATCCTGACCCTCTCCTTGTAGTAATGTGCTCCATCCCGACCCTCTCCTTGTAGTAATGTGCTCCATTCTGATCGTCTCCTTCTAGTAATGTGTCCTATCCTGACCCTCTCATTCTAGTAATGTGTCCCATCCTGACCCTCTCCTTGTAGTTATGTGCTCCATCCTGACCACCTCCTTCTAGCTATGTTCTCCATCCTGATCCTCTCCTTCTAGCGTTTTGCTCCATTCTGATCCTCTCCTAGCTATATGTTCCATCCTGACCCTCTCCTTGCAGTTGTGCTCCATCCTGACCCCCTTCTTGTAGTAATGTCTTCATCCTTATCCCCTTGTAGAATGCCCCATCCTTGTCCCCTTCGGGAATGTCCCATCCTTGTCCCCTTGTGGTAATGTCCCTATCCTGCCCCATCATGTAGTAACTCCATCCTGTTGTAATGCCCTATCCTTGTCCTCTTGCAGCAATATTCCCCATCCTGCAGTAATGCCCTATCCTTCTCCCCTTGTAGTAATATGCCCCATCCGTGTCCCCTTGAAGTAATATGCCCCATCCTGCAGTAATGTGTCTCATCCTTGTCCCCATGTAGTAATATGCCAAAATCCAGCAGTAATCCAGCATCCTTGTCCCTTGGTATTATTGCACCACCATTGTCCCCATCACATAGTAATATGCCCCAACTTTCCCCCTGGTAGTATTGCCCTATTCTTGCCTCCATTACATAGTAATCTGCCCCATCCTTGTCCCCATCACACAATAATATGCCCCATCCTGCCATCACATAACAATATGCCCCATCCTGCCCCCTGTTAGTATTGCCCCATCCTGCCCCATCACATAACAATATGCCCCATCCTGCCCCATGACATAATAATATGCCCCATCCTGCCCCCTATTAGTATTGCCCCATCCATCCATCATCCTCTTAGTATTGCCCCATCCATCCTCCTCTTCGTATTGCCCCATCCATCCATCCATCCATCCATCTATCCTCCTCTTATTATTGCCCCATCCATCCATCCTCCTCTTAGTATTGCCCCATCCATCCATCCATCCATCCATCCTCCTCTTAGTATTGCCCCATCATCCATCCTCCTCCTCCAGGTATTGCCCCATCCTCCTCCTCCTCATAGTATTGCCCCATCATCCTCCTCCTTGTATGGCCCCATCCTCCTCCTCCTCCTAGTATTGCCCCATCATCCTCCTCCTCATAGTATTGCCCCATCATCCTCCTCCTCATAGTATTGCCCCATCATCCTCCTCCTTGTATGGCCCCATCCTCCTTTTCCTCATAGTATTGCCCCATCATCCTCCTCCTCATAGTATTGCCCCATCATCCTCCTCCTCATAGTATTGCCCCATCATCCTCCTCCTTGTATGGCCCCATCCTCCTCCTCCTCATAGTATTGCCCCATCCTCCTCCTCCTCATAGTATTGCCCCATCATCCTCCTCCTAGTATTGCCCCATCCTCCTCCTCCTCATAGTATTGCCCCATCCTCCTCCTCTTCATAGTATTGCCCCATCATCCTCCTCCTCATAGTATTGCCCCATCATCCTCCTCCTTGTATGGCTCCATCCTCCTCCTCTTCATAGTATTGCCCCATCATCCTCCTCCTCTTCATAGTATTGCCCCATCATCCTCCTCCTTGTATGGCCCCATCATCCTCCTCCTCATAGTATTGCCCCATCCTCCTCCTCTTCATAGTATTGCCCCATCATCCTCCTCCTAGTATTGCCCCATCCTCCTCCTCTTCATAGTATTGCCCCATCCTCCTCCTCTTCATAGTATTGCCCCATTATCCTCCTCCTCATAGTATTGCCCCATCATCCTCCTCCTTGTATGGCCCCATCCTCCTCCTCTTCATGGTATTGCCCCATCATCCTCCTCCTCTTCATAGCATTGCCCCATCATCCTCCTCCTCTTCATAGTATTGCCCCATCATCCTCCTCCTCACAGTATGGCCCCATCATCATCCTCCTCCTTGTTTGGCCCCATCCTGGCTGCTGGTGAAAAAAAAAAAAACTTTCATACTCACCTTTCTTCACCGCTGCTGCAGCTTGCATCCTGTCTCCAGCACTGAGGGCGGTCACGTGATGCCGGGCGCGTCACGTGACCGCTGTCACATGACGCTGGCCGGGAGGGCGGGCTTAGAAGTGTCTGAGAGAGGAGAAATGTCTCCTCTGCTCAGATACAGCTTAAATCTGCCGGCGGCGCAGCACACGCCGGCAGATCAAACCGGCAGTGTGGTAGCGAGGCCGCGTGCCAGCGGAGGCGGCTCTGCGTGCCACCGCTGGCACTCGTGCCATAGGTTCGCCATCACTGCTCTAAGGTGAGCACAACCATAAGCACGGTCTTCTCTTATATATGTGAGATAAGACCCTATTTTGCGCGATTTCTGATTTCAGTTTTGACTGCCCAGCATTATTAAATTGTGAGCACCACCCCCTTGGTAAAGACTATAAAAGTTAGAACAATGTACAAATATCCATTTATCTGGAACAGTATAGCAGATCTGAAAAAAGGGGGAGTAAGGGGAATAAAATAAGAGCAAAAATCTGGCCCCTATTCACCAGGTGACAGGTTCTTTTATAAGTGAATGAGAAGATTCCAATAAAAAAAAAACAGTGAGGTTATTCAGTTTAGAAAGAAGATGGTGATGGGTTATTACAAGGTACCAAGTAGGAATGGGCAATAATAAGGCCTGTAAAGAAGATAAGGGGAGATCTCTATGGCTAGAGGAAAAATCTGTTTTTCCATCATCAAAGGTAGGGATTCTTTACTGTAAGAGGAGTGAGACTGATTCTGACACACCAGGTTGTGACTATTGACTCTTGGACATGTTAGGATGCCTTTCTTGAAAATATAACTTTACAGATTTATAGAGAAGGGGCGTTGATCCAAGATTTATCCTGATATTTGAACTCAGAAATAATTTTTTTCCTGTAATATGGGGCAATGTTATTCACCCTGTAAGGATTCTTGCCTTCCTCTAGATACACACAATAGGATTATATCTTAATCTTCATGGACCTGTGTCTTTTTCCATCTTTTCGCTATGGAGCAATGAATGTAGCTAATTTTGCTAACTTTTGGCACAAAAGTTTACCTTTTACTCCTCTAAAAATCTTTTGTGTCAGGACAGATGAAGTCCTATAAGAGAATGGATGAAAGAAGGCTTGTGTCCTGCTCAAATCCTCTACGGAAATCTCTACTATTGATTGCCAATGGCTGTACAGCCAGCAAATGTAACAATTTATCATTGGTGACTTTTTATATTTACACTTTGCATTTTGTATATATCTTTGTCTCTTCAATTGATAGATTTTAATGTCCCGTTTTCTTCTAATAACCCTACTGGCCCCAATGTTTGAAAGAAAAAAAGATAAACAGCCCCTTTAGGAATATGTCACAGCGGGATTATAAAAGGCGTATGTTAGGAACTTAGTGATCAATTCATTGAAAATATTGCTACTCTTTACTACTATTTTCTATTAATGTCTATTAAAATGTATTTTAAAAATAAAATGTCATTTCACCTGGATCAGTGTATGGCTGGATTATTATCATTTGCCTCCCTAATAATTGCATTAGGCCACACTGATTCCAGTGATGTGTCACTTACTGAGCTGCTTGCTGAAGTTTTCATAAAATGACTGATTTATCAGTAGGAAATTATCACAAGAGGACTAGTACTCCAGCTGCCATGTCGTCTCATTCTCCATATTCATGAGCTTTGTATAACCCCACCTCCACCACTGAATGGCAGCATTCTGCCTATGCACAGTGTACACAGAAAGCTGCCAATCAGTGGTGTGGGTGGGGTTTTGCAGAGCTCAGTATTCAGAGAACTGCTAGATCTGCATCAGATAAAACAGTGATTCCATTAAACCTGCAGCAAGCATCCCAGTAAGTGACACATCGCTGGAATCAGAGTCTCTGGCTATACATCATCCTGGACTCACAGATTACCTTTAATATATCACTTTATCCTATAACAAACCATCTAATGGATTATCAGAAAGGCTGCCAAAGCAAGACCAAGTGTATCATCCCTGGATATTTGATGGGGATATGCTGTCCATGCCATCACTGCAGCAGTAACACACCGATGGGACCAAGAAGGGTGGAAAAATTGATCACTTTTTATTTTATTGTCTTCCCTGCTGTCCAACAAATTGTTTAAAATTGTATTTTATTGCAATGACGTCTTTATGAGAGAACAACAATTAATTCCTTTGACCTGTAGAAATGGGGGGTAGAGACTTATAGCCTGGCCTAAATGACACATGCTTAGCGGTCTGTGTGTTCAGTCAGCAGTTCTGTTTCGATTGTGTCTCTCTTAATATGCTTGAGAATGATCCTCCCTCACTAGGTTTATGGAGATGAATCTCCCAGGTGCATTATTTCCCCCAGTCCTCTGTAGCCTGTGGGGAGTCTACCAAATCGTGTCTGCTTCCGGCATCACTTGCACCTCTCCTGTGCCGGACCCCTCAGGTTTCCTCCAGATCCTCACAGTGGGGGCTGATTTGCAGAACAAAATAGCACCTGGAAGGGAAAATCATCCCAAATCACCGAACTAAAGATAGAAAAATGGCAAAAGTGAATATATTTGCATATGCAAATTAGCTTAATTGATCCTGCTCGCCTCTACAGGGATTTTTCATTACAAACTGGAGTGCTACATTGTTCGGCTCATATTGAGTAATTTACTAACTAATGAGACCCGTTTGCACTAATTTGCATATGATAAATGGTCTTAATTGCAGTAAATAACTTGGAGGCATAATTAAAATTACTTAATTTTTCCATGTTGCACGGCTATTAAATCCACACGCGGTCAGAGCACGGAGACCTGTTTGTGAAGTGAAGTATCAAAGAACACAAATTGGCCAATACCATGACCCTATAACCAAACCTGTGACTTCACAGGGGCAAAGGACCAGAAAACTGAGGCCTGAATTCATCTGCTTCCAATCAGCAAAATATTCCACTATGTACCGTATATGATTTACATATTGAACAAAGTCTACATATAGCATTAATATACAATGCCGCAGTTATATAGTGCTTATGTGGCACCCCTGCGGACTGGTAGCCACAGAGAAGTGCAGCAACTGGAATGGTAAGCCATTCACCCCAACCCATAAGCACCCAACACATCTCCAAATTCCTATACCTAGGACTTTATGCCAGGCAAGGGAGAAGTGGGGAAGAGGTAGAGTGGTGGGTGGAGCTTAAGTGGCACCTGTGAGAGGGGGAGGAGCTACAGTAGGTTTACCTCAGAGTAGAGTGACAGTCAGAACCGGGTTGGAGCTGAAGGAGGGCTCAGGACTGAGCTGCAGGAGACTGGAGGCGACTGAGAAATAACATCGGGATCCGGTGGCCGGTGACAACAGAGGCTGACCGGGTCCGTGATTACTGGTGTACCTGAGAGAACAACCAGGTGTAAGGAGGAAGGAGTCCCAGGTGAAAGACCAGCTTACGGAATCACTAAGGGACTGGGTCAACAGACAGGGTACCGGCCCTGTAAAGTGGTTGAAGACTACAGCCCTGACCACAGAATAACCGGTGAGGTGAAGGGTCTCTATGCCCGGATCCTAACAGACCAAAAGGAACCCAGGAAGGGCCTCATATAAGACTTGGGGGTCAGAGAGAGAGAGAGAGGATTCCCTGAGAAGTCCCCGACTGCTGACCCTGAGGTAGAGGTCAAGAGAGAGAGAGACCCGGAAAGGCATAAAGAAAAGGGGGTGCTTGGTGAACCAGACCAGCTGCTGACGGGCTACCGATGCGCTCTGTCAGAAAATAATGTGACTGTGTGAAAATAAGAGCAGTGAGTAAAGCATCCGGTTAAATCTGAAGAATTGTGTAAGAGTCTTTATTAAAGGTTTATGGCTGTGGAGACCAGCATCTGAGGAGAGGAAAAGCCTGGACATCTGAAAGACACCGGTCAGTATTAAGTGCACTCCCCATTATCACCTCACCACAGCTATACCAACTAACTATTATTATCACCGGCCCAGGGATCATCCTAGCCCTACCTGTGGAGGGCTTATCACCCAGCTGCATCACATCATCATCCCCTGGAGCTGTGACAAGCAGCGGCAGTCATATCTGGCCGCGTCCCACAGGTGGCATCACTGACAAACTCTTATTTTTCCCTTTTTACTTTTATCAGTATAAAAAGAGAAACAATGACGGCACTCACCCATCTGAGTTCTTCACGCACTATGAAGATGGGTGAGTGCCGTCATTGTTTCTCTCTTTATACTGAAAACTGTGTATCTGGCAAGAGCACCTCCCAAGGTCTGGAGATTCATGAGCCCAATCATTGGACCTGTGAAGACCCACTAGTGCCCGGTGATTTCTATTTAATCAATTTTTACTTTTATTCCCTTTTTATTTGCGGTCTCTCCATGGCCACGGAACCGGTCCACGGCCACCACCATGACATCCCCCTGTAGGCAGAGAATAAGGATCGGTCTTGAGTAACCCATAGCCCTGAGGGCGATACACTTATATATACCTTGGCGCAGTGTGGAGGGCACTCTCCCACCATCTCCAGGGCAGCTCGCGATCTAGTTTCCTGTACATCATATCACATGACATCAAGTCGCACAGAAGTTGCTTGATCAAAAGGTTTTTGTGCCTTCTCTATGATGTGCTCTTCCAAGATGCTATTTGGTTTAACATATAAATTTGTGACCTACACTCACAAATTTAACTGCCTTTTATTTTTTACCGCAACACATGAAGTCAGAGAGCAACCCGCATCAACAATTATTAGATACAAGTGTCATTCATAAGAAGTCAATTGAAGTTTTCTAATGCTCAACCATGGCACCAGCACATGAGAGATTGCCCCCATAGTCCTTACAGAAACAGGATACACAAGCAGGGAAATTTAAAGTATAACCGCCATTTACATTTTTTTTATCTAATAATAATGTAGAGCAAATGATTATAATAAACTTTCAAATATACTTTATAAATAAAATCTGGAAGAAAACATTTCAAAAATCTTCTAGATGATGTCCCCACTAGGCTGTTTCTAAACCTGACATATGCTGGTTATCAAGGAATTCCGTCTTCAGCCACACTGAATACGGCCTTATAAGGGTGGGGGCGGGGCATTCACAGCTGATCAGTGTATCAGGTTATCTCAGGCAGGGGCAGTGCTAAGCTCAGGCTGTCAGCACACAGCTCCTGTGATCTTATCTGACTCCCTCCATTCACATTGGCTCTGCTCTATCTTATCAACCAAGGAGCTGTGTGGGGGCCATCAGCTGATAACATGGAGCAGAGTCCATGTGAATGGAAGGGAGATAAGATCACAGGAGCTATGTGCAGTGCACTGCTGACAACCTGACAAGCTCAGTTCTCTCCCTTAGCCTGAAGTAACCTGACACCACATCAGCTGTAGCCAGGAGTGTGAATGCTGTGTAGGCTCTGCCCCCACCCTTATATGGACGTGTTCAGTGTGTGGAGCTGAATACAGCTTTTCCTGACAATAAGCATATTTCTGATTCAGAAACAGCCTAGTGGGGACAGCTTCTAAAAGATTTTTGAAAGGTTTTCTTCCAGATTTCATTTATAAACTATATTTTAATTTTTTTTATAATCACTTGCTCTACATTATTATTGCATAAAAATTTAAACAGTGGTTACATTTTAAATATCCTCCCCTCCTCACGCTCCTTCAGTATTTTTCCTTTTACCAATCAGGAGTATTCCACCTTTACAAATACACTGTGTTATGTGCTTAGGCTATCATTTTTCTTCAAGCTTGTATGGACTCACATGCGTGTAGAAGTATCATCAGATAGCTTGAACTCAGCTGCAAAGGCATGTATGAAGACTCCAGAAGAAGTGACTTATTCTTTAACTGAAATCTTGAGTTTGTGCACAGTACTGCAGATGATACTATCAGAGCTATATAAGGCATACAGCAACTAAGATGGCTGACAGACATTAAAATGGAGAAGAAAGGAGGGGATACTGACATTGGAGCAGCTACAGGGAGAGGGAGGAAACAAAACTCTAAAAAAGCAATCCTTTTCCATAGCAACATAGTGAAATAATACAATGTCAATACAACTCTGTATGATTCCCAAATCATGGGACATGACAAGGACAGGGGTATGATTTTTGCACCCGCAATCCCTGTAGCATGGTGTCTTTTTTTCCTCTTAAGCCAGACATTGATGGAGCAGATGCGTATGCTTTCCCTTTTATCTCGTTTTTAATGGACCTTTCTAAGTGTCTACAGGTTCGAGCTCCTTAATCGTGCTATATCTGTAGTGCATACTGTGGGCAAGGGGGAGGGAGGAGATGGTGGGGTAATACACTACTATCCAAACATTTAGGTGGGTTTGGAAAAAGAAGGCTTTCAAAAGTAGAAGTGTCAACAGTACGCATTTTGTTAATTGGTAAAAAATAAAGTGAATGCTCAAAAATAGAAATTCAATTCAAATTAATAATTGATGTGACTGCCCTTTGCCTTTATACAGCATAAATTCTTCCAGATACACTTTCTCACAATCTCTGAAAGAACTCAGCAGGGAGGTTGATCCAAACATCTTGGAGAACTAACCACATACCTTCTGTGGATGAAGGATTGCACAAATTCTTCTGTGTCATCATGCAGTCCCAGAGAAGGTACCGTTATACGACGTTGAAACGATATCCTTAACAATCGTCTAGATATCGTGCACGACGCACCAACTATGCGGCAAGCAGCTATCGTTCGCACAATCCTGTGAATGATACTTCTTCATTGCTGAGAATAGGGGAAATCATTAACGATATCATTATCGTGGTGTCGGACAGAATGATGCAGCAGGTTGGCTGATCATTTATCCTCTGATTTGAGAACGTGTTCTCAAATCTGGATTCAGCGATCCAGTGATTTATTGTATCCATATCTCAGTATCACACGGGTAACGATGTCGCTTTACCGACTCGAAACCCGTGACGTTTAAGCGATATTGTTAATGATATCGTATTGTGTAACGGGACCTATAGACTTACTGGATGATGTAAGTTCAGGGCTCTGTGGGTCAGATCATCACTTCCAGGACTCCATACTTTCCTTTCCATTGAAGAGATTTCTTAATGACATTGGTTACATGTTTAGTGTCATTGTTCTGCTGCAGAATTATTTTTGAGGCAATCAGACGCCTGCCAGATGGCATTACATGATGGATAAGTATCTGCCTATATTTCTCAGTGTAGAAGACTCCATTAATACTGACCAAATCCCATGCTCAATTTGCTGAAATGCAGGCCAAAATTTGCAAGAAACCTCCACCATGCCTAACTGCTGTCTGCAGACACTCATTGCACATCTCTCCAGCCCTTCATCAAACAGTCTTCTGATACAGCCAAGCATTTCACATTTTAACTCACCTTCTGACATTTGTCTGCACTCCATTTCCCATGTTTTCGTTCATTATTAAGTTGCTTGGTCTTGTTTCCTTGTAGAACAGGCCTGTGCGGCCCGTCAGAGGATTTGCTGCAGCCGGTGGACTTGTCTGGCAGACCCTGCTCCCTTTTTATGTTCAAATGTATTTGCGTCTTTCAGACATAAATACATTTTAAAACTGTAGTGCCAATGCTGGGGCAGAAGAGCACCCATCATCCCTGGCCCCGATGTGCAGCAGCATGCTAGGGCCACAGAGGGATCTGAGATAGCCGGATCTGCTAAGCGTTCTGTGAAGGTCCTGAAGATTAAATGTGTAATTATTAGGCGTGGGGAGGCAGAGGGTGGGGGTGGGTTAAGAGTAGCTTTGGGCCCCGGGCAGTTTAGAAGGCGAGGGCCCCTTCTAGCTTGCTGTATCCTGTGTCATGCAACATGATCGCCTTGATAGATCATATGATAGGTTATGTGATTACTGTAATGCACAGGTGCACAAAACAAGAAAGACAGCGGCGCTCAAATTTTTTTCCCTTATGTATTGTGATATACATAACATAGCACTACATATAATAGAGCAAGGGAGGGAATTATTTTTCCCGAGGGGCCACAGAAAAGACCATGACTGTTGGGAAGGGCTGAACTAAAAGGCTTAAATTAATTCTGCTCAATATTAATATCATGATTTTAATTATTATTTGATATTAATATTAAATTGCATCACTTAATGTTCCCTTTATACAGTATTAGCCCTCACATAGCTCCCTGTAAACAGTATAAGTCTCTATATAGCTCCCTGTATCCAGTATGAGCCCTCGTATAGCCCCCTACATACAGGTTTAGCACACACACAGCCCCTTTAATACAGTATGAGCCCTCAAATAGCCTCTATATACAGGCAGAGCCCTCATATAACCCCTATTTACAAGATGATCCCTCACATAGCCACTAAATATAGTATGAACCTTCAAACACCATATACAGCATGAGTCCATACATAACTCCCTATATACAGGATGAGCCCTCACACATCACATACACACAGTTAAAAAAAACACATACTCATTTCTCTCCTGATCCCTGGGTGCTCTGCTGCCATCTCTGGGGATCCACTTCTTGTTGCTAGCATCTTCCGGCTGATCATGTGACATGCCATCATCACGCTGGCAGGTCACAGAAGATGCGAAGGGAGTTCTCCTAGAACTGCGCTGCTATTCTGTATTACTTGTAGCTGAGCTCCAGGAAAGCTCCCTGCCTGGAGAGGCAGGTGCACAAAGCATTATAATGAGGGAAATCTCGCCATGGGCCTACCTGTAGCCTCAGGGCCCTAGTAGTAGCCCAGATTGCCCTCCGTATAATCTGCCTATGTTGGTAATATGGAGAGGGACTGTGTGGGGCCAACAATATGGGGAGGTTTACAGTGGGGGGATATTATGGAGAATCTTAGTGGAGGGGGCAGTTTGGGGTAGAATATTATGGAGAAGGGCTCTGTGGGGAATATTTCATGCAGGAATCACAATGAAGGGTAATTATTTTATCATAGGCGCAGCATGGGAGACATTTATTTTTATGGGGCAGTATAATGATACAAATATTTTTTAAGCGCACATTGTTAGCAGTAGCTTCTGAAGATGGAGTAGAGGGAAGTCTACAGAGATGAGCTTTGGACTTTAAATCTCATCATGGTATCTTTACTGCGTGGAGATATAAGGGATGGGAGCAACTCCAATCTGAGAAGATGTCACCTATAAGTTACTTAGACACAAATGTTTTTGGGGTACTGACTACATCTCATCAGTACTCTGGTTACTATAGTCCACAGTCTGATGATGACTGATAATAACAACTCCCAGTATCTCTTTACCAGACATATGACATACTGGAAATTGTAGGTTCAAGCAATATATGTATGGAGCTGACCTGATATGGCACCATACTTACCTACTGATGGTGGTTCTAATGCTGCATTCATGTTCTGATGGTACTACTGGCAATGCATTCATGTAGTGATGGTGGTTCTGATGCTGAATTCTGGTACTGATGATACATTCATGTACTGATGGTGGTCCTGATGCTGCATTCATATATTGAAGGTGGTTCTGGTGCTGCATTCCTGTATGATGGTGGTTCTGGTGCCACACTTGTGTACTAACTGTGGTTCTGATCTTCTACACATATAGCAATCTATAATGTGCTTCATGGCTATGTTAAAACTTAATCTCAAATCTTACATTTTCAGTATTTTGAGGAGAATTTGGTGAGTTTCTACTCCAAAAACTCAGTTTAAATTTAAGTTAACGTGAGTTCATACTGAATATTTTAGAGCAGAAACAAACAGAATCTCTTCAAATTCTACCTTGGTACTGGTAATATATTAATGTACTGATGGTGGTTTTGATGATGTATTCATGAAAATACTCTTTTAGTTTTTTTTTTTAACAGTTTTTCTGTTTCAATTAATGACTGTTTTGCAACCTACAAATGAAAATGTTGATAATTTATAACCTGGTTGGTATAACTTGTTACTTATGCATCTGACTATAATCCTCCAATCTGTGACTTCATGCAAATGTATTTAGAATAATTGATGCTATTTTGAAGGCAAAGGGCAGTCACACTAATTAATCATTTGAATTAGATTTCACTTTGGTTTATTCACTTTACGTTTTGTAAATCGATAAAAATACACTAGTAAAACGTACGTTTTTCAAAGTATTTTTACTTTGCAGAATTTATTCTAGACTTGTCTGCAGGGCTATGTAAACCAAACCACCGACTCCAACTCCTCAATATCCCTGACTCCAACTCCGACTGCACAACTCCTACTCCCTCATACATGGCTGATATTTATTGATAAATTTATTGCTGTACAATGTGAACATCAGGCTTTTCATAATTGTTATGATACAATAATCAAGATTGTTAGATAGAACATAATAATATTCAGCACATTCTGCATTGAACTACTGCACCAATTCATTATATATCTTAGGAGTCGGTCCATTTTCTTCCAACGCAGACTCTCCCAAAATGCTCTCTGACTCCAAGACTCCAACTCCACAGCCCTGCTTGCCTAATACTTTTGCAATTACTATTTCTTGAACATTATGGTACTTTTTTGTTGCTGCAGGCTTTGCTGCGCCTCTACATTGCAGCAATTTCCAGTTTCCCTGGCTTTGGCCTGTGAGTGACTTTGCGGCATCACGTGGTTGAGCTGTTTTGTTTGTTCATACAATCACATGACGTGCCATTCTGAATCTCGACTTCAAGTTTCAACAGATAGAGATCGCTCTTACTACAATGCATGGATATTAATGAAAACTAACTGAGGAAGAGCCAACTGTTATCAGTTGGGTGCGTATCACGTGGGGCCTTCTATTTAAGGTACAAGATTGCTGAAGGGCTAGGCTCAGAAACATGTGCGGGACAATTATGGAAAATCTTTTGCCTGCTGTAAAGCAGTCTGTTATTTTCATCTCAGTATATAACTACACTAGTGGGTTCAATTACTTTTTGGGGAGTCTTGTTGGTTTTTTAATTTAAAATATCCTGATACTGCTGTTTTATGTTCTCTAGGTGGGGGAAATCTTCTCAGAGAGCTAAATGGAAAGTGAAGAAATGCTCTATTTACTTTAAAAGTAAGCAAATTCATATTAGACGTCCCTTTGGATGAACAAATGTCTGTCTATGGGGAGCTTTAGAACCGCTATGGGCAGGGCTGTGGCATCAGAGTCATGGAGTCTGAGTTGGTATCCATTTTGGTGGAGTCAGAGTTGAATCCAGAGAAATTGAGGAGTCTGAGTTGGAGATTTGGTTTACTGATTGCACACCAGGGCTGTGGAATTGGAGTTGGTGTCCATTTTGGTGGAGTCAGAATCAATGTTGCAGTCGGATTTGAGAAATTGAGGAGTCTGAGTTGTAGTTAAAGGTTTTGCTTACCAACTCCACAGCCCTGGTTATCAGACAGTAAAGGTACCGTCACACGTAGCAATATCGCCGCCATATGGCTGGCAATATGATGTGAGTGCGCACGTTCCAAGCACTTTTTTGCACATTGCCGTCGCCCTGTCACACATAGAGATCTCGCTTGCGATGTTTGGCGATCCTGCATTCCGGAAATCGTCTGGCGCAGACCGGAAGCAATTTGACATTCCCACATCGCCGCCAAATTGCCGCGTCGCATGCCACCACCGCATCAGCGATGTGAGCGTAGAGTGTGAGTACAACGAGGAGACAGGCGTGCCAGAGTGTTTTTCACTGGGCCCCTACGACTCCGATAGGCCAACACAACTGTGTAACCATTGGTCAGTCTTGTCAGGATGTCTGCGCACTACATGATGCATGTGTCCTTTCTACTATATCGCTATTCAAATATGGCGCCTTAGCCATGGCCGGCCAGTGGGAACGCAGGAGCGACCACCAATCACGGCAGCCTCTGGAATTGCTTCCAGATTGTCTGAGCTTGCCTTCTACATCACTATCGCTCAGTCACATGCCATGATGCGCAGAAATCGCCTGGTGGTTATCGCCTGATTTCCCTACAGTGCAGGGCGATCAGGCGACGCTCCACCGGCGATTTCTTGCCGTAAAATCTCCCTGTCTCACACCACTACGCACAGGCGATGTGGTTTCCACATCGCCGAAATACACAAATTTACCGCGATATGGAGGCCATATTGCCACGTGTGACGGTACCTTAAGACCCATTGTCTCTTTCAGCAATGAACCTTCAACCACATCCAAATTCTTACTCCATCTAAGAAACTCAAGAGTTTAATTGAAACTGGATTCTGACCCAGATTCAGACTCTATTTTCACTTTAATCCGTCCTGAGAGACGCAGGGAAAGGTGGTTAGTGTTCTTTTAGAATACGATAAAAAGTATTTTATTTATTTTCTGGGATACAGACATTCTCCTTAAGGCAGTTTGTAGGTTTCTGAACATAAAGTTAAGAAGAATCCTAGGTCAATACAAGAAAAAATATTAGGGAGTCTCTGATTGCACAAAAGAGTCTTAACTATTCATAATAATGTCAAGAAGTTACTTTTGGACGAGTGGCAGCATCCTAACAGAAAATTGAAAGTCTGTCTGAGTCTGTCCTTTAGTAATGAGGACACTGGAAGATATGGGAATCTACGATGAAATTCCCGAAATTGATGTACAGATAGCCAAGACAGTTAAAAAATATTCCTGCCCTTTCAAGACTCAATACATCTTTGATCACCTATGGACAGGAATACACACATTGCAGTAACAAGTGTGGCAAGACCTCCGTTTCTTTGGCTTAACCTGCTTGAGATCTACATGGAAGAAAACTGCAGAGAAGAATATCCTCTCATGAAATACCTATGATAAAGATGATAAAGAACAAGTCCAGCATTTTTTTTAATTTCTCCATTGATTAACTACAGTGTTAGTTATGTATGTTCAGTATAGGTATAAAAAAAACTTACCAATCACTGTCTCCTTCCATTGCCAGTGCCGTTTTCGGCCTTTCTTGCAGCATGTAATCACAATTCGACTCATACAGCATTTCATTGTTGACCAGAAGTCTCTTTCACAAAGTAGGACTATGACACTAAAGGTACCGTCACACGCTGCAATCTCGCCTGGAAATCATCAAGGCGATATATCGCCCCGGAGCAATCGCCGTGAAATTGCCTCACGGTTGCGGCATGTGATTTGGCAATTTTGCGGCGATTAATCGGCCGTCGCCTCATTCCTGAACAGTGCACAGTAATCAGCCGCAATACTTAAGGCGAGACTTCCGCATTGTAGCGTGTGACAGGGCGATAATGAAGGAAAGAGCGTTGCCTATGATTTGCCTCAATGGTTGCCTCAACCGTTCTGTAGTCCACGCCCCGTCTGCGATGATTGGTGTTGGCTACTGTGTTTCCATTGGCTGTCAGTTCACAGGGCGCCATATTTGAAGAGCTGTCCGTTCAGCACCACACACATCTTCAGCTACACAACCGTCCGCAAACTCAGTGCAAACTCCAACAGACAATGGCGTCATGTATTAGCCAGCCTCTCAGAGCAGGCTGACCAATCGTAATGCTGTTGCGTTGTCCAATGAGCGCGTATGGGGTGCAGTGTAATCCACTGTGGCACGCCTATCTCCTCCCGCGCTGAACATGTACGTCCACATTGCCTTTAGAATTGCGGCGTGTGAAGCGGCAATGGAATGAGGCAAGATTGGTTCCACTGTAGGTGAGAAGATTTCTGGAGCGACACATCGCCTTACTTTCAGGGCGAGATTGCAGCGTGTGATGCCGCCATCGGCGATCTGAGGCGATGATGAAAATCATACATGCGCACATATCGCCAGGTGAGATTGTGGCGTGTGATGGTACCTTTAGACTGATCTCTCATGGACTACATTAAGGAAACTAGCTAAGCAAGCTGCGATCACATCATGCACAAAAGAATTGAAGCAGCGGAAAAAATTATATAAAAAAATAGCAACTAGTATTTTAATGGTACACTGAACATACATTACTGATAGCTAATGGATGGAGAAATTAGGGAAAAAAACAACAACGCTGGAGCATTACTTTAAAGATAGCCACTGGCTTTCTTGCAGACACTTTGGCTAAGTCTGCTCACTCTGCTGATTTATCTGATTCAGCAATAAGATTTTTGTGGCTCAAACATGGACTTTCTGTAAAACTACGCTTATGCCATCCCTTTTGCAAGAAAACGAGTGCTTGGTCCTGTCTTAGACTAAATCCTGGAGTAACCAGGAGATAAAATGTGGATTTCCAGAAGTAAAGCCTTCAAAACCTAAACAGAATTTCCATACCTCTAGGAATAAAATAGGAACATGACGACTAGTTGCTGAACCTATCAGAATTGTGGCAAAGGTGGCGAGTTCATCCTCAATCTGACAAAAAGCAATGATGCCAAAAAGCTTTGAAGATTATCATGATTCATTTCATTTTAAAGAGTATCAGAGTAGCTTACATAATCAACTTTGCTTCAAATACTCCTCCAAGTTTCTTCTGACAAGACAACATTCTCACCTACTTCAAAAAAGAATAGAAGACAGAGGGCTCAGAATCTGGTGCACTTGGGAGCTGTGGGTCCTTTAATTCTCAGACTTGGGGAAAAAAAAATCATTCTTCATCTTTTTCTAGTGCAGACACCAAAAGACTCATTCCATACAACAGTGATTCTAGAGTTTAAAAATTGCCTCATTGTCTACAAACTCTGCAAAATGTAGACAATAAACACTACGGTCCATTTATTCCAGAAAAATAATGCGGTGACTACGATAAATTTAAAAGAGACTTATTTCCACCTGCCAATATATCCCAATCGTCCAAGGTGTCTTAAGATTTGGCGTTATGTCCGTCAGCAAGATTTGACATTTCCAATTTGTCGTTCTACCTTTTAGAACAGATTCAGCCCCAAGACTATTCACAAAAGGGAAGACATGGCTTTCTTAGTACTTAAGGGCATAACTATAATCATAATTTTGTCGACGTGGGAATTCTTCTAAACTGAGGGTAGATTCTAGATCTAGAAAGTCAGACCTGTCTCTATCCCACAGAAAGGTATTTTTAGTAGTACTTCTTTATTTTAAGTGTCAAGCTTCTTGTCTACTAATAGAAACAAGGCTTCCCCACCCCCCACACACAAAAAAATGTCAAGACTTCCTAAAGAAAAGACTCTGTTTTATCATAAAAGCCATGTTAGTTTTAGGGATTATGACGTCTTGCTTCCTGTTCCAGTTACATTCCTGCCCCCTGCAAGCTCAGCTTCTAGGGGTTTGATAGAGAGGTCTCAGTTGTCCTTGAACAAAAATATGGAACTGTCACCAAGGGTAACAAAATCCCTAAACTGATTGTTGGAACCCTAAAAGAGGCATCTTGTGGAATCCGGATACTATTCTCAGGTTAACCACAGATGAAAGTTCCTAGCGTTGGGGAGCTGAGATTGGGGACACTTCTCATCAAGTTTGGAAGCCACTATTCTATAAAAAAAACTTTTGTCAAATGACAAGGAATTGGGAGCAGTTTTGGAGGCTGTCAGGAATGGGTTCATCTGAATGAGTACTCAGGCAACATGATAGCAGTAGTGATTATAAAATATTAATGAAGTAAAAAGCACAGAAAGCTTCAATATTTGTCATCTTACATTTCTTGTTGGACTGACTTAAATAATCAATTTTTCCATTTGAGGGCAAAAAAGTATAGTAACTGATTTCCAAAGTTACATACGTTTAGATCCAAGGAGTGATCATTGGGTTTGAATAACTTTTTGTTTCTGGTCAAAGTATGATTTTATCCAGAAATAGACTGGTTTACAATAGAAGAAAAAGTTTCTATTCTCTAGACCTGAGAGATAAACCAAAAGCAGTGGATTAATTGGAGCATCGAGATGCCTTTTGGATTTCCTCCACTTTCTCTAATTTCAAAACTTCTCCTAAAAACCTTAAAAGAAAACTGCAGAGTAATCACCAATGCTCCACATTGTCCAAAAGGGGCAGGCAGTCAAGGATCCTTTATTTTCTCTCCTCATTGACTGATGCATTCAGGCCTTAAAAATGTCCATTCAGCTGGCTGGCTAGCTTAACTGTCCATTCTAAAAATAAAAAGGTCTCCCTATCAATGCCATTGATACACTACAGTCAAGCCACCAGAAAGCTACAGTAGCCGTATGCGAATTGGTTTGGAATAAATTCTCAAAATGGTCCGGTCATTCTAAACTGGACTCCTTTTCTGCACATGTATCTCCTATCCTGCACTTTCCACAGGCCGGTCCAGACAAAGTCCTTACTTCTAGCACATTGCAACTACAAGTTCTTTTTTTGAGTCACAACTTGCCGATACAACTTTTTTTTAAAGATCTGACATGGTTAAAGCCAAAAATTAAAAATCTTTCACCTTCTTGAAACTTGAAGTTGGTTATTTCAGGGTTAACCATCAGTTCCTTTGAACTTATTGAAGAGTCTTCCATCAGATTTCTCACCTTGAAAGTGGTTTTCCAGGTAGCAATTACTACAGCTAACAGAATAGGAGAAACTTCAAGCATTATCAATTCAAGAGCCATATTGTACGGTGTCAGGTGGCAGAATTACTCTCAAATGAAATCCTCCCTTCTTACAGTAGGTGACGTATTTTCACAGATCTTGAGACATTTTCCTTCCCACCTTTTGTGGAAATCTGGAGTCAGAGAAGTAAGGAAAGTTTTACACTTTACATGTCAAATAAGCTTTTTTATTTTATCTTTCAGTTACTAATCTTGGAAAAGTCAAATCTCCTCTTTAATCAGTTCCGAGGTCCAAATAATGGCCTAAAGGTGTCTAAATCTTCTTTTGCTAGATGGTTAAACTCTGAAGCCTACAAGCCTATTGAATAAAGTCCTGTACTAGAAAAATACTCTTATGCTTATCACACTATACCATTGCTATATATTCCTGTGTTTGTAGCATGGTGGCCCAGTGGTTAGCACTGGGTCCTGGGTTCAATTCCCACCAAGGACAACATCTGCAAGGAGTTTGTATGTTCTCCCCGTGTTTGCATGGGTTTCCTCCGGGTACTCCGATTTCCTCCCTCATTGCAAAGACCTACTGATAGGATGTTTAAATTGTGAGCCCCAAAGGGGACAGCATTACTGATGTATGTAAAGTTCTATGGAATTAATAGCAAAATAAATAAATATTATTATACCAAATACACAAAACAATGAAATTCTATAAAATAATCCTATAGTTGCAGTCAAGGAATTCTAAAAATAAAAAAGTAGTATTACTATAGACTCAATGGTTCCAAAGGTATCCCTAAGGATACAACATGTAATCAATGAAATTATCATAGAAATGACATGGAGATGTCATGCCCAACAGAGAACCATTAATAAATGTGACTAGTAAATATCCAACCTTCTGAAAAGAAAGTTATTGGTATGGTGCTTAATCCTTGAGTACTTCAATACAACAAAGTGAAGCACACCGTTAAAGGAACACTTGTTTTCAATGTGCAGCAAAAAGTACTAAAAATATTATTTTATTGTAAATTTATGAATGTTAATAAAATAGTTTAGTGCATTGTGAGAGCAAAGACTTTATAGTGGGTAGGAGTAAGAAGTAAATACTTGGTGTTTTATTGCACAAACGTCTAATACTGCTTTTTTTAAATATACAACCTTTTATGTAGGCTCCAGAGGGTGAGAGTATGTTGAAATGCAACTTTATTTACAGGGATGTTTTAGCGCTAATCCTATTAGAATATACTGGGAAATGAAGATGTTTTGTTCAAGCCATTTTAAAGAGGTAATTTTGAGGATCAGAGTTTTAGACATTAACCAAGAAAGCTTGGTGCAGCAGATGAAAGAAACATACTTTGGTTTGAATTCGGAAGATTTCCAGCAGTGCCATCAGTTCAGAACTGGCAGCAACTAGTGGTACCCAGCTACTCATCTACTGGACAACAACCCTAACCATACCACCAATGTATTTAACAACAATTTTCTGCGTTAAGGAAATCTGTCACCAGGTTTTTGCCATCCCATCTGAGAGCAGCACCATGATTGCAGCGTTGTGTCACTTACTGAGCTGATTGCCATCATTTTGATAAAATGACTGTTTTCTCTGCTGCAGATCTAGCAGCTCATGAATGTGCTGGACTCCTTGATTAGTCCTCTAATGATAATCTTCAACTGATTAAACAGTGATTTTATCAAAACTATACTGAGCAGCCCAGTAAGTGGCAGAACGCTGGAATCAGGGTCTCTGTCTCGACACTATGCTGCTCTGCGATATGATGGCAAAAATCTGGTGACAGATGCCCTTTAAGAACAAGCAATTCTGGAAGTGATGATATGGCCCGACAAAGCCCTGGTCTCATCATCATCCAGCCTGTTTAGGATTGCATGAAGACAGACCAAATTGCATTAACCTTGTTCAAGTGTATCTAGAAAACGTGATGCTGTTTGAAGGCAAAGAGTGGAGAGTGGTCACATCAAATATTGATATGAATGAGAATCATCTTTTGCGCAGGAAAAAATATATCTTTACACCGTGTTAGCCAGTAGGTAGAAAAAATGTAAAATGAAAGATGCGGTACATTCTGGTAGCAATCTGGTATGATGTCTGATAAAGATACCTGAATAGCATCGAAGATTGCTATTTATTACCATCTTTTCAGTTAGCCATTAGAAGGCATCAATCTTTTGTTTGTTCACTTTGCATTTTGTTGATTGGTAGTATACCAAATCAGTGCATACATGAAGTTGTGTATTGCCGTCACATGAAAAGCAAAGATATGTTGTTTGTATAACTTTGTGTCTTTAAAATATAGAAAGTAGATCTACTGGAATTATACATATTAAAGATCATACAATGTTAGAAAAATCAAATACATATCTTCCAATTCAGAAGTCTGATAATGAAATTCTAAAATTGAAATGAGGATTATTATTGAAAAATTTCTTTAAAAAGGAAATGTCTATACCTGTAATCAGAGTTATCACCGTTCACTTCTGGTATGGGTTGATGCCAGAGACATGAGACTATATGGTCCTCCATTCTTCATTGCCTTTGCACCGTTTTTTTCTCTGGTTTTATGTGTTTTGTGCCTTTTTTGTCTGCACCCAAATCATTATTCTCTTTGCGTCCTTTACGTCTATTTTGTATGTGCTTGCCTGTCTTGTTTTTGTTTTCTGCTTAGTGATTCCAGATGTTTTCAGTTAATTCATCAATTGCGATTTTTCAATAAGTTACAAAGTTTGCCTCAATTGCTCTCCAGTCACCCCCCGATGTAGTTTTGTGCATTCTTCCAAATGTCAAATCTGTTACAACATTTCAGAAATTTTTTTATATTTTTTGCTAAAAAAATACCTTGGAAATATAGTTAATGACAGGAAAGAAGTGCCAAATTCATGAACTGTGTGCGCCATTTTAATGCAGCAAATATCTTAAACTAAATAAAAGTGACCTGAAAATACAGACAAGTGGGGCCTATGTCTTCCAATCTTTTACGCCCATGAGGCAGGTATGTCAGGCAATAATAATAATAATCTTGTAGTTGTGATACCTTTTAATGGCTAACAAAAATAAAGTATGATAATTATTTTACAAAGCAAGCTTTCGCTTAGGGTATGTGCCCACAGGACGTTTTTTCAGCAGTCCTGAACGCAGCAAAACCTGAGGATCCTAGAGTCCTTGACAGGAGAAATGCTATGATCTTGTCTGCGTTTTTTGCGCGTTTTTACTGCGTTTTTGATGCTGCGTTTTTCCTGCATTTTTTCCATTGACTGCACCAAAAACGCAGGAAAATAGAGCATGTCAATTCTTTCCTATCCGCACCAAAACGCAGGGGTTTGACAGTTCTTGACACTTGCAAAACCAATGTGTGGCACAGCGTTACTGTGAAACACATTGGTTTTGCTGGGAATGAAAACCGCAGGAACAAATTAGCATAAATTACCATAAACCAATGGTTTTCTGCATGCAGAAACCGCAGCAAAACCTCAGCAAAAACGCCCTGTGTGCACATACCCTTAGGTCTCTTTACCAGGTATGGTATAACAAAGTATCTGAAGGCACACAAGTATATAGACAAAAAGCAGAGGCATGGCATAAAAAATGGAGATTTAAATAAGCAAACAATGAGCTTAGAAAGAGAATCATTAAAGGGGAACTCCAGGGAGAGAACTTTTGTACTGTCCCTTCTCCTCTACATGATGAAGCTGAGCTGGGCATTACAGTTCTAGGATGTTTAGTTCGCTTATAAATCAATAAAATCATATCTGCTCCTCAGCTCTGACCCCTCCCTCAGGGGCAGAGAAATTCAGCCTCAGGATGCAGCTGTGACAGGTGTGCCAGGAGCATGGACCCTGGGGGTTCCAGGATCATCCTACATTCCTGCTCCCTTATACTTATGTATTAACAAGGGGCGTGGCAGGGGGCATGGACGCTGGCCCCATGGTCACAGTATATACATGTTGTGATTGTGTTGTGTTTTTTTTTGTTCAGGCTCAAAAGAGCTAAGGAAAAACACTGATCAGCTCTGCATTAGTCATGTAACATTTCTGTTTTTAATTCAAGAGTTCCACCTTAGTTTGCTTAAAATGATAGATAGATAGATAGATAGATAGATAGATAGATAGATAGATAGATAGATAGATAAGATAGATAGATTGGATGGATGTATGGGCCACGTCACACACACAGATATTTGTGCAGATATTGGTCACAGATCTCTGGTTGCAGTGAAATCATGGACACATGATTCCATTTTGTGGCTGTGTACAAATGTAACAATGTGTCCATGATTTCACTGCAACCAGAGATCTGTGAACAATATCTGCACAAATATCTGTGTGTGTGACGTGGCCCTATGGATCATGAATACATAAGATATATGATAGACAAATTTATAGATAGATGATAGATAAATACACAGACATGTGAGAGATGGATAGTGGATAGATACATAGATATTTTAAACCCATATATGTTTGGAGCACGGTATAAGGATTAGCACATGGGTCATTCCATATCAAGTGATCCAAGTATAAATATTTTTTTTACCCGACGTCTTTAGATTTTTTTACCAGAAAAAAATTCTCTGCAGCACTCAGCTACTACCAATAATGCACACATGCTAACAAGCGGTATATGAGGAAAACATTTTAAAAATGTACGTTTTTTTTTTTTTAAAACTCAATATTCTTATTTTTTTATTTTCTGAGCATGAGGCTGAATTTCTTGGTCCCCTGAGAGAGGAGTGAGTTCTGAGGAGCAGATATGATTTTATAGATTTATAAGTGATCTATAGATCCTAGAACTGTAGTGCCCAGCTCTGCTTCATCATGTAGGAGGGCAAAGACCGTACAAAAAAAGTTCTCTCCCCGGAGTTCCCCTTTAATTAGCTAAGATTAGTGGTGTACATCCAAAGGCACCAGGAGAACCCAAGCTGATCTCCCAGTCCTTCGACATTAGAGTTTTACAAGATCCATCATATAATATTATTTCATAAATAATGAATGGTGAAAAAACTAAAAAAATGTACATAACTGTACATTATAAATGTTAAAGTAGATTTGCTACCAGATTGTTTAGAATAAACTGCGTTCATTAAGTAGATCTATTTGAACACTTACCCTGTGTAAATACGAACTTTGAAAATCAACATCAGAATGGTTGTGTAATCTTTTTAAAGGCTCAGTCTCCACCAACTTAGTTTGATGAACAACCTCCTCAATGTCCCTCCTCCCTGCTGGTGCTGACTTATCACACTGCTCAGTACAAGGTGCAGCTGTCATTGATGCTGGGCGAGGGGAAACTGAATACACTTGGAATCTCCCTTTAGATGGATTCATAAGATGCTCATTTTAAAATCCGAATTATGATATGCCTGTTAAAAGTATAACAACCTTTCCAGATCTCCACTGTGGGCTGTACACAATCACTGAGCAGTGATATCTGCACTTCAGACTGTACACAATCACTGAGCAGTGATATCTGCACTTCAGGCTGTACACAATCACTGTGCAGTAATATCTGCACTTCAGGCTGTACACAATCGCTGGGCAGTTATATCTGCACTGCGGGCTATACACAATCACTGGGCAATAATATCTCCACCTTAGGCTGTACACAATCACTGGGCAGTAATATCTCTACTTCAGGTTGTACACAATCACTGTGCAGTAATATCTCCACTGCTGGCTGTACACTATCATTGGGCAGTGATATCTCCACTGTAGGCTGTGCACAATCACTGGGCAGTGATATCTACACTGCAGGTTGTGCACAATCACTGTGCAGTGATATCTTCATTTCTGGCTGTACACTATCACTGGGCAGTAATATCTCCACTGCTGGCTGTACACAATTACTGGGCAGTAATATCTCCAATGCGGACTGTACACAATTACTGATCAGTGATAGCTCCACTGCGGGCTGTACATAATCACTGGGCAGTGATATCTACACTGCAGGCTGTGCACAATCACTGTGCAGTGATATCTCCATTTCTGGCTGTACACTATCACTGGGCAGTTATATCTGTACTGCGGGCTGTATACAATAACTGGGCAGTGATATCTCCAGTGCGGACTGTACACAATCACTGATCAGTGATAGCTCCACTGCGGGCTGTACATAATCACTGGGCAGTGATATATATCCACTGTGGGCTGTACACTATCACTGGGCAGTAATATCTCCACTGCTGGCTGTACACAATCACTGGGCAGTTATATCTGTACTGCGGGCTGTATACAATAACTGGGCAGTGATATCTCCAGTGCGGACTGTACACAATCACTGATCAGTGATAGCTCCACTGCGGGCTGTACATAATCACTGGGCAATGATATATCCACTGTGGGCTGTACACAATCACTGGGCAGTGATATCTCCACTGCAGGCTGTACACAATCACTGGGCAGTTATATCTGTACTGCAGGCTGTACACAATCACTGGGCAGTGATATCTGTACTGCAGGCTGTACACAATCACTGGGAGTGATATCTGCACTGTGGGCTGTACACAATCACTGGACAGTGATATTCCTTTACTGTGGGCTGTACACAATCACTGGGCAGTGATATCTCTACTGTTGGCTGTACACAATCACTGGGCAGTTATATCTGTACTGCAGGCTGTACACTGGGTAGTGATATCTGCACTGTGGGCTGTACACAATTACTGGGCATTGATATCTTATGCTGACTGTACACAATCACTGGGGAGTGATATCCTCTACTTGGGCTGTACACAATCCACTAGGCAATGATATCTCCACTGCAGGCTGTACACAATCACTGGGCAGTGATATATCCACTGTGGGCTGTACACAATCACTGGGCAGTATATCTCCACTGCTGGCTGTACACAATCACTGGGCAGTGATATACTCCACTGTGGCTGTACACTTTTACTGGGCATTAATATCTCACTGCTGGCTGTACACAATCACTGGGCAGTTACATCTGTACTGTGGGCTGTATACAATAACTGGGCAGTGATATCTCCAGTGCGGACTGTACACAATCACTGATCAGTGATAGCTCCACTGCGGGCTGTACACATCATGGCAGTTTATCTGTACTGCGGCTGTACATGGCTGATATCTCCACTGCAGGCTGTACACATCACTGGGCATGATATCTCTACTGCTGGCTGTACACAATCACTGGGCAGTTATATCTCACTGCAGGCTGTAACAATCACTGGGCAGTGATATCTCCACTGCGGCTGTACACAATCACTGGGCAGTGATATCTCCACTGCAGGCTGTACAAATCACTGGGCAGTGATATCTCCACTGCAGGCTGTACACATCACTGGGCAGTGATATCTCTACCTTGGGCTGTACACAATCCACTGGGCATGATATCTCACTGCGGCTGTACACAATCACGGGCAGTGATATCTCCCTGCAGGCTGTACACAATCACTGGGCATTTTTCTCTGTGTTTGTGTTCTTAACTGTTTATGTACAGGATTGGTAATATGGGGGTTTATAGAGATCCAGACATCACCAACTTGATTACAACCGTCAACTCACATCTGTCATTAACCGCTTATATTACTCCAATGGTAACCACACCAGGGCAATCAGGAAGAGTTGGGTAAGTGCCAGATTTGGAGCATCCAATGGATTCACCAAATCTGGGGCAGCTATGGGCTGGTATTCTTAGCCTAGGGGTTTCCAATAACTATGGGCCTCCCCGTATGAGAATACCAACCCCCGGATGTGTGTATTATCTTGGCGGAGTTTCAAATTTGGGGGATCCCATTCCATCCTTTTTTTTTTTTTTTTAATATTTATTTTTACACAATGGGGGGCACAGACAGCTACTGTGTGGCTGGGCAACCAATCACAGATGCTGTCACAGGGGGTGGGAGGGGGACACAGTGAATATTTGTGAGTTTTAATGAGTGGACTCCGAAGTAGTGTGAGAACAGTGCAGAGTCAGGTAAATATGATTTAACACTTTAATTCCCATTTTGATTCTTTTTTCAATCCATTAGACACCATTTAGTTCAAATCCCCATAGACTTGTTTGGGGTTCAGGGTACGGACTCAAGTCGGGTGAAATTCATTCTGAACCCAGTCTTTTTTTTAAGTTGGACCATATATGGCAAACCTGAACATCACCCATCTACAGACTTCATTAAAAATATGCAGGAAAACATGAACAGAAAAACACTCGAGGCAAAAACGCACCTTGTTGCCGCAGTGTTTTTTGCCAGAAGATGCAGATTTGAAGCAGAACTTTCTGCAACCAAATCTGCTAGGTTTGCACATAACCTTATGGCCACTTTACACACACCAACTTCTGTGTCCAACTTCTGACCAATTTACTGTTGCAGTGAAATCATGGACACATTGTTCCATTTGTACACAGCCACAAAATGGAGCAATGTGTCCATGATTTCACTGCAACCAGAGATCTGTTCAGAAGTTGGACACAGAAGTTGGTGTGTGTAAAGTGGCCATTATAGTTTGGTATTGTGCCATTTTTTTCATATCCACCTGTGAAGTTTTGGGCTCTTTATGGAGAACAGGTTGCTCCGGCTGAAGATTTTGGAATTAAAAATGAAAGAAAAAAATTAAAACTGCAATACACTGCCTAATCTGTCCATGATGGGTACCAGGGGTGGCTGACAGATATTAGTGCCCTACATTGGGTTCTATCAGGTTCAACATGTCTGTGGTATTGCAAGAAAATGAATGATGCCTACAGCTGTGTATTTTAGCTCCATTTTGAACTAATCTGTGATGAAGGCCATTAATGGAACATCCCTTATAAATATTGCTTTCTGCATAAATTAAGTACACCGTGGGCAAAAGACAGTTATGGGTGCCTTAATATAGATGTGTACTTACAGAAACATTTTAGAAGTGATAGTGTTAAATGCCTGAATTTTGGCAGTAAATCTTTTTGGCAGCCACTCTTTTGGCAGTGGAGGTGTTTGCTTTCCTTATCGGTGGCAGAACTGTGCCATCTAACAACTTTCTAGTCAATTACAGGTAGCTAACACCCTGTGAACTTGGAGCCAGCTGTTCTATTCATGGGCACAGCACCGCCAGCGAATGTTAATCTTATTTGGCTTCAGTTGGCTTGTCTTGGGAATCTTGCCAGGTAACCTGCCTGCCCTGTCTCCGGAGCACTGACCTATTGAGTTGTGCCATCTTCAGCTTTTCACAGGAGTCATTCTGATAGCATTTTTCACGTTACATTGTGATTATATAGTTATATATACTTTCAATGATTTCACCTAGAAGGGGCTGATCAGATGGTGATTGATTGCTGGACTGACACTCACTGAGGACAGTATAACCCCATTTGCCACTTTAGTACCCAGTGTACACATTCACTACACATGTTGTTGTGCCCCCCACTAGCCGGAATCTTACTATATAATACCCTGACAGTTAAAAGCTTAGTCCAGTGAAAACCAGTAATCTCCTACCCACAGGTATGTGATAACTTGTGACTGATGAAGGCCCAATCCCTGTATCTTGCACTGATTGGCAGATTGGAGAACTTTTATCCCATAGGAATTGTGCGGCGGTGTGCATGCTCCACCGCTTCACTGTGTATTCCCTATGAAGCTTCCGAGTGCTGCACTCTGCTTTTTCCACCACGAAATAGTGACTGGATGGGCAGTAGTTGGGCATGTGACCTACGGCACCATTTTGTAATGGGAATAAAAGTTCATGCTGGGAATAAAAATTCCCCACCCAACAAATAGTATGGGTTCTAGTGGTGGGACAACCACCGATCAGAAAGTTTTCAGTGGACAATTCTTTTAATATTTCAAATCACCTATACTCAAGTTATGTAAAAGCAAAAACTATACTCTCCTTTCAGATTCCCCACTGCTTCCTTGGGGCAGATCTACAGTTTCTTAATGAGGTCGTCTCAGCTGGACAGCCCCATTGTATGCATTTTATCCTTGCTTATGGACATCAGAAAAATAATAAATAAATAATATAGACCTCCCTCTATATACCAGAGCCGAGAAATTATTAAGAGTGTTGGAAACAGTTTGCTAGATTCAGCCTTTCTAAATATTTCTTTTGCCCAGCCAGCTCTCCCCCTGTTCCTGATCCATTAGGGTTTATGAAGCCAGATTAAAGGCCCTGTTACACCTAGAGACATTTCAGCGATCCTAACAACGATTACGACCTGGCAGGGATCGCTGGAATGTCGCTAAGTGGTCACTCGTGACATGCCACACAGGCAGATCTACTCACCAATGCGGCGACTCCCGATGGTCGTTGGGATCTGTCACTGTCATGGGCGTAACATGGGGATCATTGATCGTTTCCCCTGTTACATACACCGATGCAGCATGACCAGCGGGAGACAGACGATGAAAAAATGGTCCAGGCCATTCCGTAACGATCAGTGATCTCACAGCGGGGGGGGGCGCTCTCTGCTACATGTCACACGCAGCGATATCGCTGGCGAGGTCACCGCAACGTCACAAAACCTGTGATGTTGTGGCGATATTGTTAGGGATATCGCTACGTGTAACAGGGCCTTAAGGCAACATCTGAGTGATCAGAGGACAGAATCATAATGTTTGGATGCAGTGGTGACGTCACATCCACAGTGTGCTACTGCCGCACCCAATGGAGGTGCCATGTCAACAACCACTGGCGGCAGCTGCAAAGAGGCAGTGCAGGGGCCACGGGGAAGGAACTCTGATTTTATTATTTTTAAGGAGGTTAAGCCTTTGGGCTATTACGTTAAAAAAGAAGCAGAACCTTAGTTATGGAAGTGGAGCAAGTGTTTAGACTGAAAATAAATCTGATTTTAATTTTGTGTGAAATATGTCTATAAATTATAGCAAATTACCCTAGCTATTTTCATATACATTAAGTTACATACTGATGAACATGCATTAGAAGATAACACATTTTCAAAAGGGAAGGCAAAACATCCAACGGTGCACAAAGTCTCCATAATCTGCAAGTTATACTGTATATCTTCTTGAATCCCAGACCAATAGATATATTTGGGGCCATGATATTCCCGACTATTTTCCAATAACCTAGAACTATATGGGTTTTATGCTTTAATGAGAGAACTCTCTATAACGTATTGAGGTATCGGATGGAGCAGCTTCTCGGTGACACGTCATTATCCCCTCTTCTACCGCACTGTGCAGTGGATTTTCCGCACACAGATCTTCAGCAGAAAGTCCACACATTATAAGCCTAATTAGAGCATACCCTGAAGGTACCGTCACACAGAGACATATCGCCGGCGATGTTGCCGGGGATCGCGGGAGCGCGCATCCCTGACAACATCGCCGGTGAGATGTCAGACTGAGCAACTTACCGGCGATGTCGCCGGCTAGTTGCCGCGGCTATCGCTTGCTGAGTTGCCCAGCAACCCAGCGAGCGATAACCCGCAATGTAGTAGATAGGCGGAATCGCCCGTAACATTGCGGATTGCCGCGTTACACAGGGCGATCAGGCAGAATCGCCTGAGCAACATCGCCAGGTTTCCCAACATTGTTGGGAAACCTGGCGATGTGACTCAGGCGATTCATCGCCTGATTATCGCCCTGTCACACGCGGCAATTCGCCGGCGATGTCGCCGCAACCTGGCAACGCCCTCGGTTGCCGGCAACATCGCCGGCGATATCTCCCCGTGTGACGGTACCTTAGAATACTTGCACATGGGACATTTCCACTAAAAATTTACCATAGAAGAAATATGACCACAAAATCCAAAGTGGTAAACAACACTTTAAAATTATTTGTGAAAATACGTCAGAATTGATTTTGTTGCGCTTTGCAAATCCACACATTGCTGGTCACACTATACTGCGGCTACTTTCTGTACATTAGAGTTGTTAAAATCTTATACACAGTTTGGTATCTATAATCCACAGCAATTTTATGTGTAGAGAATCTGCATTATGTGCCCCTTGTGTACGTACACTTATGTGCAATCTATTTTTATTGAAAAAGAAAGGCAAGTGTAACAGTACAAGTATTAAAGCATTTTGAGTTACAATGGTATGCAGAGGACTTTAGATAATGCTAATCACCTCTAGGTGTGAAAAAAAAGTCCATGTACTTGCAGACATACCAAGAAAAAATATACAAATCGAGAATAGTAACATATCTTACATTCTTGTCACATATGATTGTTACATCTGCTGCACATATCAAGATTTCTCCTTTAACATTTGGAGAGGTAAATTAAACTTATATTCAAGAACAATTCAAGAAAGAGAAACATTAAATCTCTCCGGGCCTAAACTATTGCCCGGGCCAGCCTAATATAATAGGGTCAATTACTCATCGGCCTCAGACGTGGTCTCAAAATTTTTTCTGTTGGTATGAGGGAGATCCATATAAAAGAAAGATATATGCCCAGTCACACATAACGACGCACCAGCGATCCTGATAACTGTGCAGAGATCACTGGTGCATCGTTTTTCACATCGCTGGTAAGATGTCAAACTGGTATCTCACCAGCGATGTGAGAAACGACGCACCAGCGATCCAGAATTATACCGAGGTCGTTGGGAATTGTCACTCCATAGCGTAGCATAGAGATCATTGGTCATTGTCCCTGTCAAGCACAACAATGTAGCGCTCCCAGCGGGATCGCAACAATGTAGAAATGATCTAGAGCAGTGTGTAACGATCTTGCAGCAGGGGCCAGATCGTTGGTGCATGTCACACATAACGAGATCGCTAACGGGATCGCTGTTGTGTCACAAAATCTGTGACGCAACAGCGATCTCATTTTGTGTGACAGGGCCTTAAGGAAGATAAGAAGAAAGTGCAGGGTAGATTGGAGTGGGGGTGGAGAGGAAGGAAAGAGAGGAAGAAAGAAAGAGAAACAAAAACAAAGGAGGGGAGGTCTCCCAAATAAGATGTCCATCAACATACAGTGTACCATCTCTATTTCAAATTTCCCCCTATAAGGGTCCCAAAATCGGTCTATGACGGGTCCTCCCTGAACGTATTTGTGAAAGTCGGGGATTCTAGAAATAGAATCCAGTGGCTCCATATTTGTAAGAATTTCTCCTTAGAGCCCGAGATCTCAGCTGGGAGATCTTCCATACGAAAAATTTTATTCATTTCAAGTAACCAGTCTGTCAGTCGCGGGCTCTGTCTAGACTTCCAAAACCTAGGAGTAACCATACGGGTGGCCATTAAGCAGAAACGCAGTATGTCTTTTTTTGGGAGCTGAGGGAGTCAGGAAGAATTGTCAAAAGGGCAGCTGATGGGGAGGCTGGAACCCTATTGGCAGAGATTTTGAAATACGTATCGAATACTAGATCCCAGAAGGGTCGGATTGCTCCACAGCTCCACCAGATGTGTATCATTGTGCCCTTATCTCCATCACATCTCCAGCATCTATCCAGAACTGGAGGGAAAATTGAATGGAAAGTGGCTGGGCACCGATACCATCGGGACATGATTTTAAAGTTCTTTTCTTGTGCCAGGCATGCCATGGACATCTTGTGTGTCATGATACAAGGACTTGCTCCAATCCTCCTCAGAGAAAACCACCCCGAGGTCTTCCTCTCATTACCGGATTTAATATGTTGATAGATCAGGCGATTCTGAACACGGCGATACCAAACGTGTATTTTTTTTAATACTTTTATTGTGATTGGGGGAAAAGGTGGGTGATTTGAACTTTTATGTTTTTTTTTACAGGTTTTTAAAAACTTAATTTTTTTATTCATTCTTATTTTTACACAGCCCCATAGAGAGGCACCCTGCTGCACAGTCCGATTGCTTCTGGGAGATACAGATGAGCTGCAGCTCATCTGTATCTCTCAGAATCGTGGGCCTGTTGTGGTTGGCAGCGCCTGCCAACCACAACCCAAAAGTTCTCCGTGACAGCATCCGGGGTCTAGCCAGGACCTTTGCCTGTCACGTGAGCGCTGGAGATCCCGTGATACTATCGCGGGATCTCTGGGGCAGGCGGAGAACAGCGCGTTCCCCACCGCAGCGCCGTTGGATCCCGCTGTCAGAGATTGACGTTGGGATCTAAAGGGTTAACAGCACCGATCGGATCCTGGATCCGATCGGTGCTGTTAGCCCGTCCTCTTAGCTGATCATATCAGCGGAGATGTCGGCTGTTTGATGTGAGCTCCACGCCAGAGCTCACATCAAACACCGGGACACGGCCTATGACGTTGTACAATGTCATGGGTCGTGAAGGGGTTAATAGCATTTTTTGACATGACAATTCCCTGTAGGGCTTGCTCTCAATGGCATATATTCTCTCATTCAAGAGTCTTGGATCGATTATGTAAATGACACTCAGCTCGAGCTCTGATCTGAGTGTCATTTTACTGTGATCCAATTCTCTTGCATGTGGGAATCGGAGCAGAGGTGAGGAGAAGAGAGAGAACTTAATTTCTCCATCTCCTCCATTGTCTATGTCAACATATATCAAACTGCAGCATAAATTGTAAATTCAGTGTTGTAACTACAATTTTAAGTCTAAAATATCTGCATATGTGCAGTCCGATGTTTTTCACACGACCATAAACTTGAATGGGTCCTTTATGTGCTGTCTATCCCAGCATGCAGCAATATTTTTTCTCATGCCAAATTGGCTGGAGAAATAAAACGCTGGTCGACACTGTTCTATAGTATAACACTAGTCCAAGGGCTATGTGATAAAACGTTACATAGCTCTGGCCCACGTTATACTCTAATGTAAGCAAACCCTTTAAAGGGGAACTCTGGGTAAAGAAAACTTTTAAATACTATCCCTGCCCTCCTACACGATGAAGCAGAGCTGTACACTGCTGTTCTAGGATATATAGATCTCTTATAATTCAATAAAATCATACCTGCTCTTCTGCTCTGACCCCCACCTCACGGGTCCGAGAATTTCAGCTTTATGCTGCTACTGAGAAGAGGAGATGTGTTAGGGGTGTGGATGCTGGGAGCTGCAGGGTCATCCTACATTCCTGCCCCCCTCATACTTCTGTTTGGGCAGTACTGTAGAGAAAGCGCACATGTAATATGCACCCAAGGACAATGCAAATAAATTCAGCATGAATGCTGAGAAGAATGCAGAAATAAAATGCAAGAGTTGACATACTGCAGATCTGAAAAAATGCTTTGTATGTTCATATCTGCAAGGGAAAAAATCCATATCCATAGTGCTACAGTTTCAGGGGACCGGAATCTACCAAATGCTATGGAGGAGAGACCATGGCAGTGCTGAAATGATGAATGCAGTGCTCTGCCTGTGCTCCTAGCCTCAAATATGACAACACGCATTATGCACCATCATATGCATCATTGTACATCAGAATATCACAGTGTGTATTTCTATCTGCTTGGTGACATGATTACTATTTCAATCCAGAACACCCCTGTTCATACATTACATAGGATCTATATCAGGGCAGGATTGTAATGTGAGCATAGGGCCGGCATCCACGCTCCCTCCCCATACAGAAGTATGAAGGGCCTGGAAGGTAGGATGATCCTGCCGCTCCCAGCATCCACGCCGCCGACTCAACTCCTCTTCTCACTAACCGTATGAAGCTGACATTCTCGGATCCCTGAGGAAGGGGGAGTCAGAGCAAAAGAGCATGTATGACTTTATTGAATTATAAGAGATCTATAGATCCTAGAACTGCAGTGTACAGCTCTGTTTCATCATGTAGGAGGGCAGCGACTGTACTAAAAAGTTTTCTTTCCACCGGAGTTCCCCTTTACGTGTATTTTCTCTGGAACAAGGCAGCTACAGTGACTATAAACATCTGTAATCATGCAGACCACTTTTGATTTGTGCCGTCCATGACAGGTTCCCTTTAAACCAAAATAAACATGATCAGTTCATTTCAGTGATTAATCAGTATAAAAATGGAGGAAATTAATGATCTGTTGTGTTTACTGTAAATCTTCTTGCCAGTGGTCCTCAGTCTGCTGTGCTTTCCTACAGTGCCTTGTGAAAGTATTCGGCCCCTTGAACTTTTCAACCTTTTGCCACATTTCAGGCTTCAAACATAAAGATATAAATTCTAATTTTTTTGTGAAGAATTAACAAGTGGGACACAATCGTGAAGTGGAACGAAATTTATTGCGCATGTTAAACTGTTTTAACAAATAAAAAACTGAAAAGTGGGGCGTGCAATATTATTCATCCCCCTTGAGTTAATACTTTGTAGCGCCAACCTTTTGCTGTGATTACAGCTGCAGTCTCTTGGGGTATGTCTCTATCAGTTTTGCACATCGAGAGACTGAACTTCTTGCCCATTCTTCCTTGCAAAACAGCTGGAGCTCAGTGAGGTTGGATGGAGAGCGTTTGTGAACAGCAGTTTTCAGCTCTTTCCACAGATTCTCGGTTGGATTCAGGTCTGGACTGTGACTTGTCCATTCTAACACCTGGATACGTTTAGTTTTGAACCATTCCATTGTAGATTTTGCTTTATGTTTGGGATCATTGTCTTGTTGGAAGATAAATCTCCGTCCCAGTCTCAGGTCTTTTGCAGACTCCAACAGGTTTTCTTTCAGAATGGTCCTGTATTTGGCTACGTCCATGTTCACATCATTTTAGCCATCTTCCCTGTCCCTGCTGAAGAAAAGCAGGCCCAAACCATGATGCTGTCACCACCATGTTTGACAGTGGGGATGGTGTTTTGAGGGTGATGAGCTGTGTTGCTTTTATGCCAAACAAATATTGTTTTGTATTGTGGCCAAAAAGTTTGATTTTGGTTTCATCTGACCAGAGCCCCTTATTCCACATGTTTGGTGTCTCCGAGGTGACTTGTGGCAAACTTCAAACGAGACTTTTTATGGATATCTTTGAGAACTGGCTTTCTTCTTGCCACTCTTCCAAAAAGGCCAGGTTTGTGCAGTGTACGACTGATTGTTGTCCTATGGACAGACTCTTCCACCTCAGCTGTAGATCTCTGCAGTTCATCCATAGTGATCATGGGCCTTTTGGCCTCATCTCTGATCAGTCTTCTCCTTGTTCGAAATGAAAGTTTAGAGGGATGGTTGGGTCTTGGTAGATGTGCAGTGGTCTGATACTCCTTCCATTTCAATATGATCGCTTGCACAGTGCTGTTTGAGATGTTTAAAACTTGGGAAATCTTTTGTATCCAAATCCGGCTTTAAACTTTGCCACAACAGTATCTCGGACCTGCCTGGTGTGTTCCTTGGTCTTCATGATGCTTTTTGCAGTTGAAACAGAAACCTGTTGCTTGTAGTTTCATCTGACCAGACCACCTTATTCCACATGTTTGGTGTCTCCCAGATGGCTTGTGGCAACCTTCAAACGAGACTTTTTATAGATATCTTTGAGAAATGGCTTTCTTCTTGCCACTCCTCCATAAAGACCAGATTTGTGCAGTGTACGACTGATTGTTGTCCTATGGACAGACTCTCCCACCTCAGCTGTAGATCTCTGCAGTTCATCCAGAGTGATCATGGGACTTTTGGTTGCATGTCTGATCAGGCTTCTCCTTGTTCAAGGTGAAAGTTTAGAGGGATGGACGGGTCTTGGAAGATTTGCAGTGGTGGGATACTCCTTCCATTTCAATATGATCACTTGCACAGTGCTCCCTGGTGTGTTCCTTGGTCTTCATGATGCTCTCTGCACTTGAAACAGACCCCTGAGACTATCACAGAGCAGGTGGATTTATACGCAGACTTGATTACACACAGGTGGATTCTATTTATCATTACCAGCCATTTAGGACAACATTGGATCATTCAGAGATCCTCACTGAACATCTGGAGTGAGTTTGCTGCACTGAAAGCATAGGGGCCGAATAATATTGCACTCCCCACTTTTCAGTTTTTTATTTGTTAAACAAGTTTAAAATATGCAATAAATTTCGTTCCACTTAACGATTGTGTCCCACTTGTTGATTCTTCACAAAACAATTAGAATTTATATCTTTATGTTTGAAGCCTGAAATATGGTAAAAGGTTGAAAAGTTCAAGGGGGACAAATACTTTCACAAGGCACTGTATATAGTAACATAAATGGTATACAGGTATATCTGCTAGGCAGAGGCTGACAGGGCTCACTTATGGCCATCGTCTGGGGAAAGGTTGCCTATCTACAGGACATATCAGGAAAAGCACCCAACATATACTGTAGGATGTGTACATATGCAGTGTACACCTAGCCTAAGCCTTGCACCAAGTCATTTTGGTAGTATGTTTTTATGAACGCACTAACAATAACGAAAAAATATAACAAAATGTACCTGCAGGTAGCTGACCACGTATTGTTCGGTTATTTTTTTCTTCCAAACAATGAAAAGTACATTAGTACAAGTCGTCATCCGGTATTTGGACAAGTTCTTGGTTTGTTTCTGTGGCAAAAGCAGATGGAACTAAAAATAATAACAACAGATTGTTCTCAGTCTGCAGTGATCCACATTTTGTTCCGTATGTGTAGAAAAGAATACAGAATGAATAGCAGATTAAAGCCTCATTGACACATCCATTTTTATCATGTACATGTATTTGTGGTTTTCACAAATATAGCACTACCCATTATAGTCTATGGAGCCGTCCACATGTCCATGTTCTTCTGTGAAATGAACGGTCCATAAAAAATCCATACAGTGGCATGCAAAAGTTTGGGCACCCCTAGCCAAAATTACCGTTAAGGCCCCGTTACACGTTTCGACATCATTCAAAAATGACATCAGGAACGATGTTTAAACGACATTGTTGTTGCGTCGTTGCATGTAAACGCACGATTCAACAATAATAGTTGTTTAAGTCGGAGTTGACAGGTTTTCCTGCATGCAGAAATACCTGTCAACCTAAACAACCTGCGGCACCGTTAGGTGTGACACCGCAATCGCGATGTCATGGCCGACTTCGCCCACTCACAGCAGCGAGCAGGGATCATTCGCGGGGTTTGCGGACAATCCCTGCTCACAACATCGTTGCTGAGTTGTCAACAATATTTATACGTGTGACATCTCATCAACGAAGTCGGCAACGACCGCGCTCCCCCGGGATCATTGTCAACATCATTTCAATGTTGAAGCGTGTGACGGTACCTTAATTGTTACCAGTTTAGCAAGTGGAAGATGAAATGATCTCTAAAAGGCGTGAAGTTAAAGATGACACATTTCCTTTGTATTTTAGGCAAAAATGAAAAAAAAAATTTTCATCTTTAACATTTTAAAAATTACTAAAAGGAAAATGGGCCAATGCAAAACTTTGGCAGGCTGCCGTGGAGATTTGTGTACTCAGATAACTTTGACCAAGGTTTCAGACCTAAATTAGCCTTAATGCCAAGCCGCATTGTTGCAGTAATTCATGCAAGAGGAGCCCCGACCAAGTATTGAATGCATTTACTGTACATGCTTTTCGGCCAACATTTATGAGTTAAAAATCATTATTTCAGTTGGTCTTATATAATATTCTAATTTTCTGAGATTATGACTTTTGGGTTTTTATTGGCTGTAAGCCATAATCATCAACATTTACAGAAATAAACACTTGAAATAGATCACTGTGTTTGTAATGACTATTACCGTATATACTCGCGTATAAGCCGAGTTTTTCAGCCCAAAAATTGGGCTGAAAAGTTTCCCCTCTGCTTATACGCGAGTCACTACACGGGCGCCATCCCCCCCCAGAGGTACACAGGCCCCCCCATCAGTATCCAGGGCCCCCCCATGCTCCGCAAACCTGAAAAGTAAGATGATTATACTTATCGCTGTCCCGCCGCTGTTATCGCGCTCCTCCGGCTTCGTCCGTCTTCTTCCGGCTTCCTGTCGGCGCAGGCAATGACGTCATTGCCTGCGCCGACCACAGGAAGCCGGAAGACGCTGATGTATACCTCTGGGGCTGCTGTATATACCTCTGGGGCTGCTGTATACTACCTCTGGGGCTGCTGTATACTACCTCTGTGGCTGCTGTATACTACCTCTGGGGCTGCTGTATACTACCTCTGGGGCTGCTGTATACTACCTCTGGGGCTGCTGTATATACCTCCTGGGGCTGCTGTATACTACCACTGGGGCTACTGTATATACCTCTGGGGCTGCTGTATACTACCACTGGGGCTGCTGTATACTACCACTGGGGCTGCTGTATATACCTCTGGGGCTGCTGTATACTACCTCTGGGGATGCTGTATACTACCTCTGGGGCTGCTGTATACACCTCCTGGGGCTGCTGTATTCTACCACTGGGGCTGCTGTATATTACCACTGGGGCTGCTGTATATACCTCTGGGGCTGCTGTATACTACCACTGGGGCTGCTGTATACTACCACTGGGGCTGCTGTATATACCTCTGGGGCTGCTGTATACTACCACTGGGGCTGCTGTATATACCTCTGGGGCTGCTGTATACTACCTCCTGGGCTGCTGTATACTACCACTGGGGCTGCTGTATATACCTCTCGGGCTGCTGTATACTACCACTGGGGCTGCTGTATATACCTCTGGGGCTGCTGCTGTAACACTGCTGGGGCCTGTATATACTACTGGAGAGGCTGCTGTATACCACACTGCTGGGGGCTGTATACCTGTGCTGGGGTCCACCCTAGGCTTATACACGAGTCAATAGGTTTTCCCAGATTTTGGGGGCAAAAGTAGGGGGGTCGGCTTATACACGGGTCGGCTTATACACGAGTATATACGGTATATACATTTCACTTTATGTATTGAATTACTGAACTTTTTGATGATATTCTAATTCATTAAGAGCACTTGTATTTGCCTAGAACTCTCTGTGAGACCTAAAAGGTATCACATTGGACTGACTCACCTAAAATATATACAATTATGTAAATTCTGGATATCTGGCAACTGAATTCTAAGCTGAAGCTGTAACAATGTCATAAAATATTTGTTGTATTGGTCTCATGGGTTATGGCCAGCAATCTTACCATTATTCTGCACTGGTTTAAAATTATGGGTCAATAAGTTGATAATAGTAGTGAGTGGTGATAAGTCTAAATGTAAAGTGTATGGAAAAACAATCCAATTTAAAATAAATCCAATTTTCTATAATCCACACTGACATCAAAATGTCATATCTGTTAAGATGATGAGTCCTCTCAAAAGCTTAGAGAGTCGGTGTCCTTTTAAGTGGTGGTATGAAAGTATACTTTCTGATTTTGAGATCCAAATGCTGTTAGCACCACAATCACACGAGTGAAGGGTCCAAGTTGTTTTAGTGGAGCAGGGCTGTGGCGTTAGAGTCAGATTCAGGGAAATTGAAGAGTCAGAGTTGGAGTCAGAGGTTTGGCTTACCGACTGCACACCAGGATTGTGGATTCAGAGTCGGTGTCCAATTTGTTGGAGTTGGATTCAGGGTAATTAAAGAGGACCTGTCACCCCCCAGGTGCTATGCTAACTGAATGCAACTCTGAATGCTGCATTCAGGGAAAAAGTCCCCCTTGTGTCTAGCACCTCCTGTAAGCTGTTAAAAAGACTTTATATAGTGTATAGATAAGGAGTCCGGAGGGACTTACCCAGTAATGAGTCCTCGCTGCTCCCTGGTGTCCTCCCCGCCTTCAGCACTTTCTGTGCCACATCCTGCCCCCTCAGGAACACCTTCTTTATTTGTCTCCCCACCTCGGCCATTCAATGCTGCTCTGTGTCTGAAGACACGCAGATGCAGAGAGATCAATGGGCAGGACCGGGTCCTGCTGCTGACACGCCTCCTGCCGGTGATGTCCGCGCCGGAGCCCGCCCTGCAGTACATACATAATCTGGAGCAGGGGGGGATCCGGCGCTGACGTCACCAGCAGAATGCGTGTCAGCAGCCGGGACAGCTCCCGCCCATTGCTTGCTCTGTGTCTGCATTACTTCAGACGCAGAGCAGCATGAGCGGCCGAGGAGGGGTGACAAATAAAGGAGGTGTTGCTGAGGGGGCTGGAGGTAGCACAGAGAGGGCTGGAGGCGGGGAGGTCACCAGCAGCAGCGATGACACATACAGGAGGCTGAACAAGAGAGGGCTGGAGGTGGCACAGAGAGAGCAGGAGGCGGGGAGGACACCAGCAACAGCAGTGACTCATTACTGAGTAAGCCCATCCGGAATCCTTATCTGTACACTTTATAAAGCATTTTTAACAGCTTACAGGGGGGCTAGAGACATGGGGGACCCTTCCTGAATGCAGCAGTCACACTGCATTCAGTGTTGCATTCAGTTAGCATAGCACCAGGGGGGTGACAGGTCCTCTTTAAGGAGTTGGAGTCGAGAGTTTGGTATACTGCCTGCACACCAGGGCTGAGGAGTGTTCAGTCGATGAGTTGTGTTGTGGAATTGGAGTCGGATTCAGGGAAGTCAAGGAGTTTGAGTCGAGGTTGGCTTACTGATCCACAGCCTAGTGGAGCTAATCTCCATTTGGGGATCTACCACACATCCCTATTCCCTTGTCAGTTTGGGAGATCAGAACTAGGGCTCACTCATATCTGCATATAAATACGCTGAGTGCAATCAAAATAAAAATTGAATTGCACTTACACCAATGTTAAAAAATAAGTCGTGTCAATCTGCGATTTTTTTTCCTCGGCTGTTTTTGGCCTGACAAAAATAATCACAGCATGGTCGCATATATCGGAGGAGACTCGCAATGCAATGCAACGGATCATCTGTATACCATCTGATTTTTACGAATGCATTACCATTCTGTAGCTTACAACACTGTAAACAGTCCTGTAAATGATGGTAGAATAATAAATGTTGAGAAAAAACACGTCATAAATATGATGGGAGAGAAAAAAACACTAAACAAATCGCACACTCGCATACCACTCTCATGACACACGAATACCAAACTCATCTCACTCATCCAATTTTCTGGATGATAATCGGACAATCTTTTATACACAGATGTGAGCGCACCCTTAGAAGAATACTTACACCAAACATCCCTACTTTACACCTGCCGTCCTAAAGGAAATGTACGATCTCTTACTTGTTTTCAGAACGAGCGGAGCAGATTGATGAACAGGTTTGTGGGAATAGATTTACTATCAGTTTTATTAATTGTAGTTCCTGCTCAGTTTGGTTGAATCCTGTGGGTGGTCCTGCGTAGTGATAGACAGCTGTATGTGTATGTACACTCATACAGAGATGCATATGAGTGATAAGAACCGCCCACTGGACTCCTACGCATAGAAGGGGATGACAACGAACATAATACATTGAATATTATCTCACAAAACTAAATATCAATCTGCTCAGTGCTTTCTGCAAATGAGACGTCATGTTCAATGTGACAGGTCATATTATTAATACATTTTATTTCTATAGCGCCAATATATTCCACAGTATCTTAATGGGAACCAGTCAGGTGGTTTATGTCCCTCCTGTTATCACTGTCTGTCCCTGCAGCCTTATAATACTATTCTAACCATCCCTGTCTGAGCTCATAGTGTAATGGTAAAGGTGAAAAAAAAGCATTTATACACTTACATTTCCTTATGTAATGAGGCAGTCAGTCCCAGCTTGGAGGACGGGGACTGTTTAGCAGGTTAATAGTTAACATTTCAGCCTCGTGCTAGAACATGTTGGGAGACCTGATGTGATGTCACAACCATGTGACTACAATAGGCGAGCTAAGTTCTCAGAACATAATACATTTGCTCACTTAGCTCCGCCCACTATGGTCACATGATCATTACATCACACAGGTCCTTTAGCCATCCAAGTTAAAAGTGAGTTAACTATTAACCTGCCAAACAGTCCCCTTCCTCCAAGCTGGGGACTGACTGCCTCATTACATAAGGAAATGTAAGTGTATAAATGCTTTTCTTTCACCTTTCACATTACACTATGAGCTCAGACAGGGATGATTAGAATAGTATTATGAAGTTGCAGCTACAGACAGTGATAGCTGGGGGGACATAAACCACCTGACTGGCTCCCTTTAAATTTAGAGGGTACTTGTACGAACAAGATTAGATTTTACTCATTATTATTGTTATTTATTTATAGAGCACCATTGATTCCATGGCTCTGTAGATGAGAAAGGTTTACATACAAACAAGTTAAAAATACAATGAACAAACTAACAGTGACAGACTGATACAGAGGGGAGAGAGGACCCTGCCCTTGCAGGCTTACATTCTACAGGGCAGTGGGGACAGAGACAGTAGGTTGGGTCTGCTCTGGTGTTGGGAGAGCGCCAGTTCCCATGGTGTGGAGCCGCAGCTCGTAGTGGTGGAGCGCCAGGTCCGATGGTGGTGGAGTGCCGGGTTCAGTGGTGGTGGAGCACTGGGTCCAGTGGTGGTGAGGTGACACTGTGGTCATTGCAGGTTGTAGGCTGTTCTGAAGAGATGGGTTTTCAGTTTTCGCTTGAAGGTTCTGAGTGTAGGGGATAGTCGGACATTTTGGGGTGCAGAATTCCAGAGAATGGGAGATTCAGGGGCAAATGTGGCACCCCTATGGCAAGGCGCCACAGGGGTACTGCACCCCAAACAGAAGGTGTAGTGCCGACCGTAGTCATGGATATGGGGTTCTTGCGGAGTCTGTCATAATGCCCATACAATAGGCCACCTTAGAATAGGGGACCATATATTCAGTAGGTCCCAGGGGGGTGGAGCCTAGAGTAGAGCGGGATACTTGGAGGGACAGTGAGTCAGAAGAAGAACAGTGCTGAGGAGGCAGCAAGGACGGACGTCAGGAGACTGCGTCCATGACAGGAGAGCACCTCTTTGGAGAGGGTGACCCAGACACCGAGGGGACAAACCAGGACTGGTTGGAGCTGGCTGGGGAGTCCGGGTCGTCACCAGCATACCGGAGCTGAGGCAGTCAGTTGGTCTATCCCTGACTGCAAACCGACAAGCTGTTGGACAGACATAAGGAAGCCATAGCGCCATGGACTGAATCCCTACCTCTGTCCCAAATTGGGTCCAGGACACTTTAGGGAAAGGACCGAATTCCGGTGGCGGAAGGATTAGCTTGTTGTCGCTCTCGTCCATACCAGTAAGGAACCGACTGTACCTAACAGTAACAGACAAGGGGATAGGTGAAAGGGCTCTTCAATGTGGTTAAAGAGAGTTAAAGAGGAACCCATACCCAGAAAGCTATTAAAAAGGTACCACCGACCGACTCTGCAAAGTTACCTCAAAATCTGTGGTTACGTCCCCTCTAAACCAGACTGTACTGTGTACTTCAACATCTGCCCGGTACCAGTAAAGAAACGTTGAGTTGAAGTGGTGTCTGTGCTCCTTTCCTCTGCTGCCCTGAGGGGTCCCACTGTATCAAATCAGTATGGACTACTAGTCCCCTCATCCACCCCGCTGCCCTGAGGTAAAGCTCCACCTGTGGGGAGCTGCACTGCTCTGAACTGCACCCCCATCACTTCAGTGGCCGGCTGCAGCGCTGGTATCCACGTTACCAGGTACCACAGGTGGCATCACGTTACCATTCTCACATCCATCATCATCATGCCCCACCAGCTCCGCCATTGAGGGTCCAGGGCACAGAATCGGGATCCGACCAGCCGTGATTCCCCATCAAAGTGACCGTCTGTCCAGGTATTCGAGTACCCCCTACCCTGTCGACTGACTCGCAAAGTCTTGCATGTGGTTAGATGAGGAACGTACACGTGTGGAGGAAAGAAGGAGGTCTTGGGAGTATCGAAGATTACAAGATGGATGATATTGGGAGATTAGTTCAGAGATATATGGGGAAGACAGATTGTGGACAGCTTTGTAGGTCAATGTTAGGAGTTTGAATTGGATATGCTGGTGAATTGGGAGCCAGTGGAGAAATTTGCAGAGGGGAGAATTAGAGGAATAGTGAGGAGAGACGTGGATTAGTCGGGCAGCAGAATTAAGGACAGAGGTGCAAGAGTGTTAGCAGGAAGGCCACAGAGGAGGAGGATGCAGTAGTTGAGATGGGAGATGATGAGGGCATGCACTAGTAGTTTAGTAGATAGAGGGTTGAGGAAGGCACGGATTACCATATATACTCGTGTATAAGCAGACCCCCCTACTTTTGCCCCCAAAACCTGGGAAAACCTATTGACTTGTGTATAAGCCGAGGGTGGACCCCAGCACAGGTATACAGCAGCCTCCCCAGTGGTAGTATACAGCAGCCACAGAGGTATATACAGCAGCCCCAGTGGTAGTATACAGCAGCCTCCCCAGTGGTAGTATACAGCAGCCTCCCCCTGTGGTAGTATACAGCAGCCTCCCCCTGTGGTAGTATACAGCAGTCTCCCCCGGTGGTAGTATACAGCAGCCTCCCCCTGTGGTAGTATACAGCAGCCACAGAGGTATATACAGCAGCCCCAGTGGTAGTATACAGCATCCTCCCCAGTGGTAGTATACAGCAGCCTCCCCCTGTGGTAGTATACAGCAGTCTCCCCCGGTGGTAGTATACAGCAGCCTCCCCCTGTGGTAGTATACAGCAGCCACAGAGGTATATACAGCAGCCCCAGTGGTAGTATACAGCAGCCTCCCCAGTGGTAGTATACAGCAGTCTCCCCCTGTGGTAGTATACAGCAGCCTCCCCCTGTGGTAGTATACAGCAGTCTCCCCCGGTGGTAGTATACAGCAGCCTCCCCCAGTGGTAGTATACAGCAGCCACAGAGGTATATACAGCAGCCCCAGTGGTAGTATACAGCAGCCTCCCCAGTGGTAGTATACAGCAGTCTCCCCCTGTGGTAGTATACAGCAGCCTCCCCCTGTGGTAGTATACAGCAGCCACAGAGGTATATACAGCAGCCCCTCCCCTGTGGTAGTATACAGCAGCCACAGAGGTATATACAGCAGCCCCAGTGGTAGTATACAGCAGCCTCCCCAGTGGTAGTATACAGCAGCCTCCCCCTGTGGTAGTCTACAGCAGCCACAGAGGTATATACTGCAGCCTCTCTTCTGTGGTAGTATACAGCAGCCACAGAGGTATATACAGCAGCCCCAGTGGTAGTATACAGCAGCCTCCCCAGTGGTAGTATACAGCAGTCTCCTCCTGTGGTAGTATACAGCAGCCTCCCCCTGTGGTAGTATACAGCAGCCACAGAGGTATATACAGCAGCCCCTCCCCTGTGGTAGTATACAGCAGCCACAGAGGTATATACAGCAGCCCCAGTGGTAGTATACAGCAGCCTCCCCAGTGGTAGTATACAGCAGCCTCCCCCTGTGGTAGTCTACAGCAGCCACAGAGGTATATACTGCAGCCTCTCTTCTGTGGTAGTATACAGCAGTCACAGAGGTATATACAGCAGCCCCAGTGGTAGTATACAGCAGCCTCCCCAGTGGTAGTATACAGCAGTCTCCCCCTGTGGTAGTATACAGCAGCATCCCCCTGTGGTAGTATACAGCAGCCACAGAGGTATATACAGCAGCCCCTCCCCTGTGGTAGTATACAGCAGCCACAGAGGTATATACAGCAGCCCCAGTGGTAGTATACAGCAGCCTCCCCAGTGGTAGTATACAGCAGCCTCCCCCTGTGGTAGTCTACAGCAGCCACAGAGGTATATACTGCAGCCTCTCTTCTGTGGTAGTATACAGCAGTCACAGAGGTATATACAGCAGCCCCAGTGGTAGTATACAGCAGCCTCCCCAGTGGTAGTATACAGCAGTCTCCCCCTGTGGTAGTATACAGCAGTATCCCCCTGTGGTAGTATACAGCAGCCACAGAGGTATATACAGCAGCCCCTCGCCTGTGGTAGTATACAGCAGCCACAGAGGTATATACAGCAGCCCCAGTGGTAGTATACAGCAGCCTCCCCAGTGGTAGTATACAGCAGTCTCCCCCTGTGGTAGTATACAGCAGCCCCTCCCCTGTGGTAGTATACAGCAGCCCCCCCGTGGTAGTATACAGCAACCGCCCCTGTGGGTATGCAGCAGGGCCCTCCCCCCCTGTGGTATATACAGCCCCCCCCGTTGCCGCCGCACACCTGTAAAAAGAAGATCTTTCATACTTATCCTCCTGCTGTCACCGAGCGCATCCTCCGCTCTCCTTCTTGCTTGCACCCGGCGTCCATCCATATGACCGCGCACAAATAAGGACGTCATTATTTGTGCGCGGTCACGTGGATGGACGCTGGGTGCAAGCAAGAAGGAGAGCGGAGGATGCGCGCGGTGACAGCAGGAGGATAAGTATGAAAGATCTTCTTTTTACAGGTGTGCGGCAGCAACGGGGGGGCTGTATATACCACAGGGGGGGCACTGCTGTATACTACCACAGGGGGGCGGAGGAGTGCTGACAGTGCAATGTAATATGCACGGCTCCCTCTGCCGCTGATGGACAGGGGGATGCAGTGCATATTGCATTGCACTAATGAGCGGCCCCACGTGACCGGCCGCTCACTATACAACCTCCCCCACCTCCTCCAGCCCCCGGACACCGGCCCCACACACTCAGCCGTATAGTGACTCGTGTATAAGCCGAGGGGGGCACTTTTCAGCACAATTTTTGTGCTGAAAAACTCAGCTTATACACGAGTATATACGGTATGTAAATATTTATGATTGGAGGTGGCAGGAGGTGACCAGGGCTTGGATGTGCGGTTTGAAGGAGAAGGCAGAGTCAAGGGTTACTCTGAGGCAGCGGACTTCAGGTACAGGGCAAAGGGTTATGTAATTTATTGTGATAGATAGATCTGGTAAGGAAGGTGTGTGAGATGGAGGAAAGATGATGAGTTCGGTTTTATCTGCACTGAGTTTTAGGAAGCAGGAAGAGACACTCTGTGATTAACAAATAGTTCACATCATACCAAGAGGAGTGAGGTTACTGCTCTCAAATTTACAATCTGTGAGGAAAGAGAGGTAACACAAAAGGTAAAAGTAAAGTGATTATCGTGTAAGGTCCAGCCATCAATTTAATAACTGGGCACATTCATATAAGGCTGCATGAACCAGTCACCAGCCAGGATCTATACAAGTACAAAAACCTATCGAGTACATGGAAGAGCGAACAGGGGATAGTTAGATGAGTGAGGTGAGATTATAAACCAACCTGTAGAAATGAGTTTTTAGAGCATGCTTAAACCTGTGGATACTAGGAATTAATCATATTGTCCGGGGTAGTGCATTCCAGAGAACTGGTGCAGCATGAGAGAAGTCCTGGAGATGGGAGAGTGTAGATCAGATTATTAAGGATGTCAGTCTTAGGTCTTTATAGTAATAGAGTGGAAATGTAGGGTGAGAAAGAATGGGGGAGGAGATGTAGGACGGTACAGAACTGTAGGGAGCTTTTTGGGTGAGAGAGTTAAGTTGATATTGGATTCTATAGCGGCAACCAGTGCAACGACTGGCACATGGTGGCAAATTCAGTATTGGACAGATATTCCTGGTTGCTCCCTTCATAGTAGATTGGAGAGATCAGAGTTTAGTGAGTAGGAGACTGATTAGTAGAAAGTTGCAGTAGTTCAGATGGAAATGCATCAGAGTGACAGTAAGAGTTTTTGCAAAGTCAAAGGTAAGGAAGAGGTGTTAGAGGTGCAGGTGACATGACTGAGCAATGACTGAATATAGGCAGTGAAGAAAAGATCTGAGACAAGCATGACCCCAAGACATCAGGGGTGCTGCTAGGCAGCTATGGATAGGTTACCTTTAAGGACTAATCATTAGCACTTTTGCCTTGGAGTAATGAGGCCAGATGTTCCACACTTGCGGATAGATCTGTCCACTTTCTATGAGTTTGGCAATCGCATGTGTGAGATGTGAAAATAGATACGATAGTTAAGTCTCGTGTAGCATGAGACAGATGAATTATCTAGTGTGTGGAGGATAAAGCATTTATGTAGGAGTTCACGTAGATCCTATACGGCAGCTATGTTACCGGTGCTGCAGGACTATTGGTTTCCATGTAGCAAAATGCACAATTGTCTTTTTGTTCCTCATTTGAATAATGCACCGTAACGAACGGGTTACCAAGCAGACAACATAAAAATGTTCTTGTGTGAGTGTTCTGGCCCCCTTCACCTGTGAGTGCGCAGCAGAGGGGAGGTGATCTGTGCCATCCCCCCGGGGAGGAGCAGGGAGACCTGCACACGCATACTCTGCCTGCTTTTAAAGTCTAATAGCATTTTAAGGTTATTATCTATTTCAGATCCACGGCAAGGGTCAGGGTTCACGGCTGGCGGACATCCTCTCCCCTCCCTTCACCAACACCCTGGCTTCTGACTGACAGCAATCAGTCAGGCTCAGGCCTCCCGAGAAAGAGCGGGAGAGAAGGGGGGAGGGTCCAGAGGTCGGCAGCGGGCAAGATTCAGCTGTCATTTTTAATTATCTAAATGATATTCAGAGCGCAGAGTATCCTGTCTGTCAGCCCAGCCACATTAGCATGGCGGTGTTTGTGTAAAGAAGGGGGGTGAATGGAAGAATTAAGGATGCAGAAAGACAGAATGGAATAGCTGCATGAATTATAAAATCCCCCAACCCTACAGAAAAAAAATAGAATAGGTGAAAGGGGGGAGGGTTAATCGTTCAGCTATTGAAGAGAAGAAAGAGTGGCGGAGCTGTAGAGAAGCTCTGGACACTGGCTACCTATTAATGCTTAAAGCCAATGTTTCAGAAAATTGTAACATGTACATGAAAGGTGTGTGTCTGGTGTAATGGCTCAGAAAGATGGCAGCTGACAACTGGGCCCAAGCAATCTATATGCAAATGGATATTTACGCCTCTGAATTACAGGAAGCCTACAAAAGCTTACACTCTAAAACTGCAGATAGGCTGAGAGAGGTCGCTGAGTGCACGTGTACACCGCGAATGTCCTCTGCACATCTGTACAGGTGATATGTGCATGTCATCTCACTTATATGGAAAAATAGTCTATCTCCAAAGCACTTGGGTGACAGCTTGGCAGCAAAAATGGTGGCCGCATTGCTTGTCATCAGGCTTTCCTGAAAAACGGGGTTTTCAGAGAAATTAATCAATGCAAACCAATATAAACTAAAAAGGGTTTTTGGCTGAAAATACTAATCACATAGGATAGCTGATGAATGTGTCAATGTTATAGGGTTAGTTTCTGGGACTCCTGTGTAAATGGAACAGTAGTGAGCATGCTCAGCCACCGCTCTTATACACTTCTACGGGACTGACATACTTAACCAGTCCAGCAATCCCATAAGAATTAATGGAGCAGTGATCAAGCATTGCCTCATTCATTAAGGGACTTTAGGGATCCCATTCTCAGGATCAGTATGAGTGTTAGTGGTCGGACCCCATTGATCAAGAACCTGAAAAACCCTTCTCAAAGGGAACCTATTAGTCAATTCATGGAGTCCAAACCACATGCTGCACGAGCACAGCCAGATATATTCTCTGAAATGCTCCAGGTGATTGCCAGGTGTCTACCACTTAGTGTGAATAAGGCCCTGTGCCCACGGTACGTTGTTTCATGCTTTATTTGATGCAGATTTTGAGAATCTGTATCAAAATCTGCATGTCTATCCTGAAGATAGCAAAGTCTATACGAGTTCAGAAGAGCTGTGCCAACATTGCTGTATTTTCCTTGCATATTTTGGTGCAGAAACAAATAAATGTGAACTACACATGTAAGGAAAAAAAAAGCAACAATGGCTCAATACTTCTGACCTGTCATAGACTTTGCTGGCCTCAGGATGCACAGATTTTGATGCGGATTCTTAAAAAAACGTATCAAACAATGCACTGTGTGCACAGGGCCTAAGGCTGGCTTCACACCACGGTGTGATCCGGTCCTGGGCTGTCCAGTGTAAACCAGACAGCCCCGGACCGGTTTTTGGCCCCATAGCAGCCTATGGGGCCGGATGGAGCCGGATGGCAGCTCTCTGCCATCCGGTTTCATCACTCCAGGACAATCCAGGAGAATACGGATTATTCTCTCTGGACACAAAAATGATGCTTGCATCATTTTTTTTGTCCGGGGAGAAAAATCTCTCCAATTTGCCGGATCCCGGATTGTCCCGGATTGTCCCGGAGCCGGGGCAATCCGGCGCTCCGTAACATGGGAGCCCATGGGGCTGGATTGCCCCGGATTGGGAGGATCCGAGAACCGGACACTGGCGGCTGCACGCCACTGTTGTTTCAGGACCGCGGCTAGCTCCATGCTAGCCGCGGTCTTGAAAAAATCAGCAGCTGCGGCTGCAATTAGAGGGATCCGGCTGCACACAGGACCGGAGGGCACATTTGGCCCTCCGCTTCTGTGTGCTGATCCGGTCCGGGTCTGTCAGGGTCATCCCGGACAGCCCCGGACTGGATCACACCGTGGTGTGAAGCCAGCCTAAGAAAACTGACGGCACTCTCTAACATGTAAGTGTGAACGAGTGCATGCTGAACATGACATACTCTATTGGTGGGTTTACACACACCAATTTATCTGTCCAATCTCTGAACCAATCTCTGGTTGCAGTGAAATCATGGATACATTGCTCCATGTTGTACACAGCCACAAAATGGAGCAATGTATCCATGATTTCACTGCAACCAGAGATTGGTTTAGAGATTGGACAGATAAATTGGTGTGTGTAAACCCACCATATAACAAATAAAGTGACATCTCACCAGCGATGTGAGCGATATTGTAAGCGATCGCGCGTGCACGTGATCGCTTACAATATCGCTAGCGAGATCGTAGCGTGTGACGGCCGCCTCAGCAATAGATACCATGACACGTTTCTGGAGCGGTCCGCTGCCTTCATCAGGTGGGTTTACATAACAATGGAGGTGAAGGCACATTATGTAGGGGTATGAGCTAGGTAAGAGGTACTTATGGCATGACTCATTTAACCCTACCTCTTACAGTGAGCAGCAAACCTGCACTAGACCACCTGGGTTTTTTACAGGGAAGCGCCTCCTATCTTTTTTGTTTACTTAGTGAGAGACCTGTCAGTCACCTCAGCGCTGAGATGGTATGGACGAGTCTCATCTGTGGCTATGGTCCCCGGCCAGATCCTTATACTGTAACATCGTGATACGCCGGAGAGTTTTACAGAAAGATATACCGGCAGCAGTAATGCACCCAGACTCTGATTCATAATGCTGGGGCTTTAGCAGGATAAATCAAATATCTGGTTCCCTTTAAGGATGAAATTCCTTTACATAATCTAAAGCCATTGGTTTCCCAGGAGTCATTTTCTGAAATTGCATCAGGCAGTTAGTATTGTGCATTAATGCTAATAGTTTATGTAGGTAAATCGGCTTCTCTGGGTTACAGTTTGTACCCCCAACTAATAATTAATAGGGATTCTTGTTCCTTATTGCAAAACAGGGTTAATGTCTTGTAGTGCCTGTTTGCATTCAACTTCACAGCCAAGTGAGGCCATTTTTTCTCTGCCACGCAGCTGCTTGACAGCCCCTAATAATAACACACGAGGACAGTCAGACAGAATGAAGACAAATACGGCGACTTCTCGCAGAATCCTAATGTCCCAATGCTCGTGGGAATCTGTTATCAGCAGGCAGCGCGGTGTGCATGCTGCAGGAGGCCAGACGTAGGCGCGACTACATCACAGCTACAAATGTTCATTCTACAAATGCACATGTATGAGCTAATCATCAGCAAATAATCCTACGTCCTGTATACATTAGGACGCCCAGTAACTCTGCGCTTACTGGATCACTTTCTGCTGCCAGTCCTGGAACAATCCCATCCATTACAGGATATATCAGGATCTTGTCTGAAGACTATAAAGAGCCCCTACTCTGTCTCTATAAGGCGGCCGTCACACGCTGCAATATCTTATACGATATCGTTTAAGCAATCTGCTTTTTGATCGCTTAAGCGATATCGTTACGTGCGATCAAGCGATTTTACAATGTAAAATCGCTTGATCGTGACATCGCAGATATGAGAGCAGGAGCTCATATCTAGCGATGAACGATGTAGCAATCTGCTTCATCGTGGTGTATGACACCACGATGAACGATCTCCCAGCGCAGAGCCTATGCTGGGAGATGGTAACTATGGTACACGTCGGGTTACTAAGCGCCGCGCGGCGCCTAGTAACCCGATGTGTACCATAGTTACTAGCGATCTCGCTGGCCAACGTCGCTGGTGAGTCTGTCTGTGTGACATCTCACCAGCGATGTGAACGATATTGTAAGCGATCGCGCGTGCACGTGATCGCTTACAATATCGTTCAAGATATTGAAGCGTCTGACGGCCGCCTAAGACTGCATACTCACAATCAGGAAGCGCAGCATTTTGGATACAGTGTCTTGCTGTTGCATCCAAAACGCTGCGTTGTACAGTATAAGTATAGTGGATGGGATTTGTAGAAATCCCATACTCATTGTGCTCTCCCCACCGCAGGGTGTTTTCAGCTGCGGTGCGGGTTACCGCATTCCCATAGCTACATAGAATGTTAATTTAATGCTGCGGAGTCAGGAGTGATCTCCTGCGGGTGAATGTAGGGAGAAGCCACCCTGCACCCAACGCAGATTGTGGGCATAATGCGGCTGCAGTCTCCCTGCGCTCCCCCCGCAGGTTCCCTCAGGTCCGTGGGCACTGTGCCCAGTATGCTGCTCCTCTGGATCGTGAGCACATACCCTAAGACTGTGCGCCCATGCTGCATTTTTTTATGTGGATTATGTTAAATCTGCATATCTATCCTGAAGCCAACAAAGTCTATTCGAGTTCAGAAGTGCTGTGCCCACGTTGCTTTTTTGTCTTGCAGATTTTGGTGCAGAGAAAATCTGCAGCATGTCAATACTTGTAATGTTTTTTCTCCACTATTGTCATGAAAAACGCTGCAAATACGCATAGGTGGTCACACAGTGTTTTTTTTGGTGCTGTTTACCCAAAACATACATGGTTACTTAAAGAGAGCCTGTCATGTTGTGCTATCCCTCTAACCTATCACTATCTGTCCCTGCACCTTCCTATCTGATCCCTAACCATCCCTGTCTGAGCTAAAGGGGCCCTATAATGAGGGAGAAATATAACTTATAGACTTACAAACAGTCTCCAGTTGGAGACTGGAAAGGTGTGCTCCGGGCTCCATTCTCCCCTCCTCGCTTTGTGTCCGCACGCCCCGCTGAGCGTCCTCATTCCCCTTGGGCTGTGCCACCTCCTATTTTAAATGCCTGCCTCTTGTGATCATGCGATGCCCAGGCCAGAACGTCATATCCGGCCCGGTGCATTTGTGGGGCTGATCATGTGGTATATGCTGGCTTCGATATGCGCACTGCGCATGCGCCGGAGCCCGGCCCGTGCCACGTGATCAGCCCCACAGTGCATCGGGCTGGATATGATGTTCCGGCCCGAGCATCACATGATCACAAGAGGCAGGCATTTCGAATAGGAGGTGGCACAGCCCTAGGGGAATGAGGACACCCAGCGGGGCGTGTGGACACAAAGCGAGGAGGGGAGAATGGAGCCCGGAGCACACTTTTCCAGTCTTCAACTGGAGACTGTTTGTAAGTATACAAGTTATTTTTCTCACTCATTATAGGGCCCCTTTAGCTCAGACAGTGATGGTTAGGGATCAGATAGGAAGTTGAAGGGACAGGTACTGATAAGGTTAGAGGGTAGCGCGACCTGACAGGTTCCCTTTAAATGTGTTGCAATGATTTCAGCTACCAAAAAGTATTTGCAAGTGTCTCTATTTCTCTTTCTTTCTCTCTCCTTAATAAAATGCTTTGATAATTACTTCCCTAATAGATCTTTATAACAATTTAGGCTTTTTTTTCTGATCAATCCTCTTCACAGACTTTATACATAGCATTTTTGATACCTGCAGTCACCACTAGAGGGAGCGTATTGCATACCGTTATTGGAAGCAGTAATATCACAGTCTGCAGGGAGCTCCCCCTTGTGGTGGCAGATATATATTGAACTCAATAATAATAATTTGTTATGCGCTCCCTCTTGTGGTAATGTATAGACATTACAGGGGTTATCTCGACATTGAGTCCATGGCTTTATGCTTGCCGGGGGACAGAGTGCTCCTGCTTGATTGACAATTTGGCCCAGTGGCTTGTTTTGTCCGCAGCCTCAAACTGCACATTCTCCGATGCTGCAAGCAAAAGCATGGTAGGAGCACAGATGGAGTGAAGCTGGCTGGGTGCAGCAATACGGCCTGCATCAGAGCAGCATTGACAAACTATTGAATCCACGACATGAATGAACGTATGACATTTCTCTGTTTATTCTTTGCAACTGGTCAATAAAATAACATACTGTTAAAAGGCGCGATCATTGTGATAGCTCTGTCATCTATACTCATAGATAATAGCTCGCAAAACCTGTGATACCGGCTTTTGAGTATTTGAAACTGACTTCTTTTTCAGGATAATTCCACCTGGAAACCAGCTTATAAAAGTAAACATGATGCGCAGCAATGTAAAAACGATATTGCTGTGCACCTGATCAGTCCTCTGTCACTTCTTTTATCTGCTTCAGTGAAGCGGTAAAGAGATGCATCGTGTGCCGTGTTCGGGCAGCATCCGCAATGAAATGGCTAGATAGTTGTAGCGTAACGAATAGGAAAGGAACAATGACAGCTAAGCTGCCTCAAAATCGAGGGCAAAACTGACAGTAAAGCCACTTTAGGATAAAGACTGCTGGGCCACGTTCACACATTCAGTATTTGGTCACTTTTTTTACCCCTGTATTTGTAAGTGGTGATGGGTGAGGTGAACTTGCCGATGTTCGGGTGTGGCGGATTCGCCCGAGTTCTGGGCCGAACGTGACTCGAGCGCAAGTCTGAACCCCAAACTTGGGCTTTAAAGTTATAAGATGGAGGCTGTAAAAAGAAAGCAGTTAGCGAATAAACAGCATAGAAGCATAAAAAGGAATAGAGCTCACCATGTCTCCTTACATGTATTCACGGCGGGGTTTACTGCAGCTGATGAATGCCACTACCAGTTGGTGCAAACAACTTTATATAGGCAACTGGCCTGTTTTAATTTAATCCCTATTTTAATATATTGCAATAAAATGTATTTTACTGATTAGAACAGTGTCGAACTTGTCTACCTTTCCTGGATATGAATAAACAGCAGCATTATACTTACCGGTGTCCTGCTGCTTATACTTCCGGGACCGCTCATTAACTTCCTGGATATTCACTGCAGAGGGACCCATAAGCCAATCACAAACCCTGTCACAGAGAATGGGCATCTGTGATTGGCTGTTGCGCCCCTCAACAGTGAATATCCAGGAAATTAATGAGCAGTCCCAGAAGTACAAGCAACGTGACACCGGTAAGTATGATGCTGCCGTTTAATAACTATTTTCTTTCTTTTCACAGCTCCCCCGAATCAAGCCCAAACTGTAACATGGACTTTCCAGGGAAGTCTGCATTCAGGGTCTGTGCAAACGCTGAACTTTGCAGTTCAGGTTCGCCCATCACTATTTGTAGCCAAAAGCAGGAGTGGGTGATAAATACAGAAGTGGTGACGTGTTTGTATCATACTTTTCCTTTGTTTGTTGTTTTGTTCCTAGTTTTGGATCATAAATACTGAGGTAAAATACTGATCAAATACTCACTGTGTGCATGAGGCCTTACAAATACTGAGGTAAAAAACTCACCGAATACAGTGTGCACGTGGCCTTACAAATACTGAGGTAATAATCTCACCAAATACTCACCATGTGCACGTGGCCTTACAAATACTGAGGTAATAATCTCACCAAATACCGTGTGCACATGGACTTAAAGATGCTGAGATAAAAAATACACCACATACTCACCGTGTGCACAAGACATTACAAATACTGAGGTAAAAACACAAATACTCACCGTGTGCACGAGGCCTTACAAATACTGATGTAAAAACACCAAATACTCACCGTGTGCACGAGGCCTTACAAATACTGATGTAAAAACACCAATACTCACCGTGTGCACGAGGCCTTACAAATACTGAGGTAAGACACCAAATCACAACGTGTGCATGAGGCCTTACAAATACTGAGGTAAAAACACCAAATACTCACCGTGTGCACGAGGCCTACAGATACTGAGGTAAAGACACCAAATACACAACGTGTGCACGAGGCCTTACAAATACTGAGGTAAAACACCAAATACTCACCGTGTGCACGAGGCCTTACAAATACTGAGGTAAAAACACCAAATACTCACCGTGTGCACGAGGCCTTACAGATACTGAGGTAAAAACACCAAATACACAACGTGTGCACGAGGCCTTACAAATACTGAGGTAAAAACACCAAATACTCACCGTGTGCACGAGGCCTTACAAATACTGAGGTAAAAACACCAAATACTCACCGTGTGCACGAGGCCTTAAGATAGTGAGGTAAAAACACCAAATACACAAGTGTGCATGAGGCCTTACAGATACTGAGGTAAAACACCAAATACACAACGTGTGCACGTTACTTACAATACGGAGGTAAAATTCTTATCAAATACCAAGCGCATGAGGCCTTACAAGTACGGAGGTAAAAAACACCAAATACTCAATGTAAGCGCATGACCTTAACTTTTCCTTGAAGGGAAACCATGGTGGCTTTAGTGTATAGTGTTTAGTGTAGTGCACAGAGTTTTTTGTGGAGGTTTTGCAGCAAATGCTGAGAAGAAACTCTCCACATTCTACTCAAAAACTTAGAAATTTTGCTTCATTGTTGCTCTGAAAACAAAGCACATACCCTTCACTCTGGTAGACTGCATTATATGTGTGCGCCTCCTAGTGGTTCTTAGTGGAAACCATCCTGACACTGTAGGCTATACAGATGGAAGTGCTGCTATTTCTAAATTCACGTAGAAGTTTGCTATGTGCACTGTAGGATGTTTTTGTCTGTCTCGCCTCTCCTTTTTGGTGTTGGGTTCACATAGCAGCACCTTCCTAACACCGTGCTCCTGGCTGTGTCTAATGACAGCAGATTAGCATGCATTACAAATAGCCTAAATAATGAATTATTCAACTCGGTGTAATTATCACCTCACCCTCTAATGCAATTACTTGATGCCTTGCGTGGTTATTTCAGGGCTCTGACTCTACCTGCTGGGTGCCATTTAAAGGTGCGTATCCCTCTAATTGCTCAGGGAAAAAAATGCACTTTAAACAAATATACCCAGTGAGCCTTTTGAAATAACAGGAGGAGGGGTAATTGAGTGGCTTATTCTCCGGCCTGGGCTTCACAGCTACTATGTAAGGCTGGGTTCACATTTGCGTACCATTTGCGCTGTGAATGCAGCATCCTGAGCGCAGCAAAACGCAGGCACTATGCATTCCTATGTTTAACATGGGAATGCATATTGCCTGTGTGTGGCTGCGTTCAGGTGCGTTTGCGTTTGGCTGCACATAATTTATGCACACGCCGAATGCAAACTGTTGCATTTTTTGTGCGTGGCTGTGTGCTTAATTTATACGCAAGAAGAGAGCCGCGCACAAATGATGAAGGGATTGTATCTGTGTGAATTGCCATCTGCCTGCAAGCGCACAGACGCAGCAGAAGATGAGGTCATCCCCAGGTAAATCCTGTCCTGGCATTCTCTCTTCCTCTTCTTTCTTCCTCTTCTTTCCTCTTTTTATTTCCTCTTCTTTCCTCTTCTTCCTCCCGGCCGCCACTGGTTCATTTAAAATAGCCGGCGGGAAAGCCAGCGGTGAAGTGTTATCACTGCCGGCTTTCCCGCCGGCTATTTTAAACGAACCAGTGGCGGCGACCTGAGGAAGAGCTCAGCGGCAGTGAAGAAGGAGATTAGCGGCGGCCGGAGGAGGAGATCTCCACCGCTGATCTCCGCCTCCCGGCTACTGAGAACCCCGATTGGGTGGCCGGGCAGAGTCACTGATATTTTTATGTGAACGCATGCGGACAATCACCGCTGCATTCACATGAAAATGTCTGCGTTCGGCACTGCGTATGTGCTCCATACGCTGCAGTGCCGAACGCAAATGTAAACCCAGCCTTAGATATTTTTTTTAGTATTCCTTCACCCTTTCCGTGTCAGTGAGACCCAGCGATGGAAACACTATAACAGGCACTAGCGAATACATTGTAGTCCTGGTGTCGCATACATAGAGCCACTTTAACAATCTACTGATTTACAAAAATAAATGTTAAAGGGAACCAACCACCTAAAAATCCCTATCTAACCTATAAATATCTGTCCCTGGAGCCTAAAATTACTATTCTAACCATCCCTGACTGACTAAATCTACCTAACTAGATGCACAATAAATCACTTTTTATACTTACCAAATCCTTGACTGATGGGCGTTCCTCCGTGGTCTTTGTCAGATAGGCGGGTCTCCTCGCCGCGCTCGCTGCTGTCCACCTTCTTCTAGGATTCAAATTACCCGCCCATCGCGTCCTCGCAATGAGCGGGTCACGTGCTGCAGGCCCCGCATTACTTCAGCCCGCCGCGTCGCTGGGTCTGACACGCCCAGTCCGGCTTCAGCATGCCATCTGCGGATGTTCTGAAGCCGGCCTGGGTGTACCAGTGACGCGGCAGGCGGAAGTGACGCGGGGTCTGCAGCACGTGACCCGCTCATTGCGAGGACGCGATGGGCGGGTAATTTGAATCCTAGAAGAAGATGGACAGCACGCGAGCGCGACGAGGAGACCCGCCTATCGGCAAAGACCCTGGAGGAACGCCCATCAGTCGAGGATTTGGTAAGTATAAAAAGTGATTTATTGTGCATGTAGTTAGGTAGATTTAGTCAGTCAGGGATGGTTCGAATATTAAATTTAGGCTCCAGGGACAGATATTTATAGGTTAGATAGGGATTTTTAGGTGGTTGGTTCCCTTTAACTACATATTTAATTAACAGTATTTTCAGTCTGTTTGCCGTCCGTGGAGGGACCAGACATTACACGGCAAAATAAAAGAAAACCTGGGGTCCAAAATGAATATAAGGGATATATTGTACAGGCAGTGCAGAAAGATTGTAACGTTTCACCCCCTATATTTGGGTCCTCATCAGACACTAAAACTAGACAAATACAGAATAAAAGAAAATAAATTAATAAACATACAGGTGTGATCTTCAGAGAAAAACAGTAACAAAATAACAACATGTATTTAATATCATATCAATCATCATTTCAATATCATATCCAATCCTGTTTATTTCATAATATAGAAATAATTATCACACTGAAACTATAATCATAAAAAAATCAACCAACCAATAGATTCTTGTAGAGGATATTACTGTAAGATGGTGAATACTGTCAAGATCAAGAGTGACCGGGGATCTAGAGAGCACGGCAGCGCTCGTACCACTGTTATCAATAGGGCTGCTCCAATGACCAAGTATCTATGTGAAAAAATCTCCACGTGCACCAGTCTACTCCATATTTTGTAGAGCTTCAGCTATAACAGTCTATGCAATCACAAAAAAAAATACATCCCATATAGAACAATCGTGATGCCTCCCATTAGACAGATACATTATCATTATTAACATAGGAAACAGCATATGGATTTGCAAATTTTATTCTCTGCTGATGTCTAAAAACAAATGCCACTACTAAATTAGCAAAATTAAAAAAAAGTTCAGAAATTTGATGCTCGTTCAATCCCAATACACGGTAGATGAGCCCAACCGATACTAATGAGTACAGAGGCCCTGGCAGATGATCGTCTGAGGACGAAAGATCCAGCATGACTGTTTTTGGACCACCAGTCCTTTTGTTTCTAGGGATAAGAACCCACCAAACATGATTGTCAGGCGCTCTCCCATAGAGAACACAGGAGCACACAGCAGAGCAAGCACCCCTGTGTATGGGGAGTCAGGAGAGTGGGTGCCCCTGTGTATGGGGAGTTGGGAGAGAGAGCACCCCTGTGTATGGAGAGTCAGGAGAGAGAGTGCCCTTGTGTATGGGGAGTCGGGAGAGAGCACCCCTGTGTATGAAGAGTCAAGAGAGAGAGCACTTCTGTGTATGGGGAGTCAGGAGAGAGGAGCACCACTGTGTATGGGGAGTCTGGAGGGAGAGTACCTCTGGGTATGGGAAGTTGGGAGAGAGAGGCCCCTATGTATGGGAAGTCAGGAGAGAGAGCTCCTTTGTGTATGGGGAGTCTGGAGAGAGAGCACCCTGGGTATGGGGGAGTTGGGAGAGAGAGCACCCCTGGGTATGGGGAGTTGGGAGAGAGAGCACCCCTGGGTATGGGGAGTTGGAGAGAGAGCACCCTGGGTATGGGGAGTTGGGAGAGAGAGCACCCCTGGGTATAGGGGAGTCAGGAGGGATAGCTACCGGCCGAAAGATCCACTGAACCACTATGCTGCTGTCAGCCGTCTAATGTGTATGGGGGCTTAAAGCCTCATTTTCATTTACCTGACCAATTGATTTTTTCCTTCTAGTGAGGTAATAACACTGTAGCCAGAACTAATCCCATAGATTTACTATCAGATCTTTCCCTGATATCAGTGACCTCAGTACTGGGCAGGTGCTGGAGCCTGATCACAAATTGGTTACATGCAGTATTTTTCTTTCCAATTAGTGATATTGGACCGGTCACCGCTGACTGCCGTTACATCCAGTATTACCAGCTGTAATTCAATTGAAGAAACCGACACGTCACTATAAAAAGATTCAGTAAATTGTGCCGCTAGGTGGCGCTACCGTGCAGTGTACCTGCAGTATTCGGGATCATTCTCATCAATCATCAATTATTGCCATTAAATATGACACTAGTGTAAGTGAACTGCTAGAATTCACTCCTTATTAGATGTTTTTATTGGTTTTCTATAAACACATATAGATAAATCATAAAATCTTAATAAAATTCACAATGCTTAACATAGGGTTAAAATATTTCGTTCTAGACATTTGCTCGTTTGTTTGGTTTATCTATATCCAACATATAGATGTTACATACGTTTGTCTATAATTGATATTAAGCAGTATGTTCATGCTTAGTACAACATTATTAATATAGAAACATAATATCTTATGGCAAGGAAAGGGAATGGGGGACAAACAAGAACCTTATGGTTATATATTAATGTCTATATTACATTGTTACAAAGAGACTTTTCTTCTGATTGGCCTTGTGTCTAGTATCCACTCTTGATCCCGTGTGTTGTATGGTTTTCCCTGGGATGCTGTGTCCTGTAATAGTATTCTGCACTTTGCTTCTGGACAGTGTGAGGATCCCACCTTTGTGAAGAACGTGAAGTTAATATATGCAGCATTTACAGGTTACATGATTTGCTATGGAAGCTGTCCCCCGGAAGAAGGAGGTATCAAGATGTCATACGGAGGAGCGGGGCTGTCACAACAGGCCACTCATACCGCTGCCGAGTGATTAATCTGCAATCACAAACCGATGCATTCTGGGAGGAGCGTTGGAAAGGGTCTGATAAATGGGACTCGTCCTCCTAGGACGGTGACTGAGAATGCGGAGACCTGTCATCTGTAAGATTGGGTCCCATTATTACTCTAATCCTCGTCCTACCAAACACTTCGGTGTGACGTTCTATCAAGAATTTGCAATTGAATCTAAGGTTTTCACTTTGTGCTTTCCTTTTTCTGCTGATTTCTGACTTTCCACACCTTAAGATCTTCTGGGAGTTTGAAAAGAAAGCATTGTTTCCAGGTTCTTTCTACAACATCAGAAATGGTGGACAGTTATTGATCTACTCTGGTGTATGGCACTGTATTCAATCTGTCGAATCTGGCACAGCTTCTGTAGTTGTTTAGGCTACATTCACACGGTCTGTTTTTGATCCGTTTTGTGAGGATGGGTTTTTGCATTGCAGTGCAGTAAAACGGATCAATTTCTGAGCTTCCCGGCAAAGTCAATAACGTTTTTAAGATTTGTCATTCAGACGCAACCTTTTGCAGTGATGTATTCTTTTGGCTCAAAAACGGATCCTCACAAAGAATGAGCATGTCATATTTGTGTGGCGTTTTTCTGATCTGCTTTTTCCATTGAAACCATTGTCTATGAGATTAAAAAAACACAACAGTCTAAAACACATATCCTTTTTTTTTGAAAAGCTGATCCAGGTTTGCAGCTGAAAAACAGATTTTGCAAAATTTGCATCCAAAACGCTCAGTGTGAATGTAGAGTTATTACTGAGGCTGTATGACTACTCTGGTCCTCTTCCCAAGGCTGAGCTAGAGGGGGGTGGACATGGCGGCATCTGAAACCTATATGCCTCACCTATAGCCTGCTGGCTATGTCTGTATGCCTCCCTGGTTTTTGAGATCTTGGATAGTGTCCACTAACACCAGTGCCCTGCAGCTTCCCTGGATGAACCATGCAGAATAGTATCCCACTGCAGCCACCAATTGTGGAAACACAGGAGTCAGTGGGTGTTCTCATCTTTTGGCCCAGCCACTTTTAGAAAGACCTTATGGACCAGGGTTCATCCCCCTGAATGCTTGAACTCCTCAACTGTGGGCAGAACACTAACTCCGACAACACAAGGTGAAGGTACCACATATTGGTTAGACTTTATTGGATCCCCTCAGTCAGAGGCATATCACACATACCCAGCAAAAACACACAATGTAACAAGCAACAGAGTCTCACCCCTCCCTGGCTCACCAGGGATTAGAATCTTCATGCCTTCGGGGCTTCCAGGACCAACTACTCTAGTTCAGCAGGCACTCTGCTTTTGGCGGACACCCACTGGGAAGGGATAGCAACAAGTTTAGGAAGCTAACCGAGCAAAGCAAAGTCTGTAATTAGGTGTCTGAATTGTCCCAACCTGGGTATCTTCCAGACAAACCCCATGATCCTAGGCTGAACTTAAGTAGGATATCATCCAGTCTTATGATCTTCTAGCCAGGACTGAAGTTCTTAGACTGAAGTCATGTAGAATATGAAGATGCGATGTGATCCTGGCAGCCGGAACCGGAATTCCTAGGCCGAAGTTATGAAGACGCATTGTGATCCTCTAGCCGAGACCAAAGCCCCTAGGCTGAGGCCACGTAGCCTATGAAACACTGGTGACTGAAGCGTCATTTTTATATCCCAAGCCTTCACCTCAGGTATATTGTATTTTACAGGATTGGTGGGATAAGGCAATTCTCTTATTGGTTGGCAGTTCAATCCGACTGCATAATTCTCCTCCAAATGATGTAGACAGAAGGGGGCTGAGGTAATTTACATTTAGTTAACAATACAATAAACTAAGACAATGGAGGCTCTGAGCAGTTTGATAAGAAACAATGATTTAACAAAAATGAGTTAGCAAACAAAAGACCAATACTTCTGGCCTAATTAAGAATATTAACCCACTACATGATTGAAAAAGGCTGTGTCGTCACAGGGGATATTTTCTTCACATTGCTCACTGAAGTCATACAGCATTTTAAGGCTACAATTTACATGTTCACGTAATACCAACCAGCCCATGGGAGTACACACTTCCACCTGGCTGGCATCTTAGTCAAAGTGGTAGTCTGTGCTCTTCACTGTTTCCAGTCATTGCCCACCAATCTGGTTCTCAAAAGTCACTCTTCTCATCAGTAATAATATAACCTTGGCCCAGTGTTGAGTTTCTTTTGTGTGTTTCTCAGTGGTGGTTGGTTTCAGCCTCCTTACGTCAGCAGTATCTCTGAGCACTGAACACTTTGTACTTCTCGTCTTCGGGAGGTTGCAGTCCGAAATACAACAGCACTGGAAGATAATGTGCTCCTGGTCACTTAACATGGTCCTGGTTGTTTCTACTCAAATCTTTGATAGTTAATGTGCATCTTTTTGCAATTATACTGGCTTTTTGCAAAAAAAAATTATGCTGGTTCTGTGATTGACACGCCCACTCCAGGTCCAGGGAACATTCAGGAACCGGGCGGTTACTTGTTGTTCTACTTCACCTCTTCTTTGGTTCTTTTCACAGGACAGATGGGGGCTTAGAACCTCTGGGGATGATGACCGGCAGCTAATAGTCCCGCTCCTCGCAGACGGAGCACATTCCCCAGGGCTGTGGAGTGGTAACCCCGGCTCATACCTTGGCAGTTGGTCACTCAATTCACAGTACTCTGTGTTACGGGCGGCCTCTGCCACTGATGATCGCCGCGAATAAAAGTCTCTCACACCACAGTTGCAGTTCCATTACTTTTACTCAGGTGTTAAACATGGCTGCCTGGTACGCTCCTGCCAGTCTCCAGTACTGTTCTTTCTCCAGAGCTGGGTCGGTGCAGTCAAGCCACATTTGGTGCCCCTACTCTCCTTTTTTGGTGTCACAGTCTCTGATGGTCTCTCTCAGCGCTATATTGGGTAGTTCTCCTCTGAGGCGAGCATATCGTCACTCTGCTCCCCAGGCTCTCACCGCTCTCCGAAGCACAGAGCTCAAGTATCGATGGCCACGGGTGCTTATAGGTCCCAGCGCCATACGGTCACTCTCCCGGGAGCTGCTCCTTAGTGAATGCTGTATCCAGGCAGCAGACCCTGGGCAGGAGCCAGTCTCCTGAATATTTCAGCTGGTCGGCCCCTTTTTGGCTCAGTCAATGTTCTATAGGTTGGGCAATTGATATCTCACCACCTCCAACAGAATTCATTATTTGCATATTGCACAGATGGAACCAAGGCCATACTTCACTGCATACTTACATGATGCTTCAGGAAATGGCTTAGGTTAATAAACCTCTGTCACGAGTGTGCCATATCCTGTTGTCACCCCAGAGATACTTGATGTCAGAAGGTCTCAGCATTTGATTAAACACAAGCTTTCTGTGGAGCTCACTTTTACTTATGTGCTTGCTCTTCTATGCTGAAGGGGTTAAGAACCTTTTCACTGCTGGATGAGTTTTCTCTTAGCCTTCAGCTGTAGCCTGTAATTACCCTCCTCTTAAGCTATATCTACCCGCCTCTGACCTCACTTCAGTCTAGTGATAGAATTTGTGTACTTCCCTGTGGTGAAGCTTTTATCAAGCTGTGGTGTCATTGCTCTTGCAGCAGTGAAGCTTCTATTGGGATATCATCTGGAACCTGTCACGCAGGATGGTATAATGGTAAGGGATAAGGAAGCAGGATTGTAAGATGGGCAAAAGGCAATCAGGGGAACTAGTCTGACCCTTAAGACTGGGGTTCCCTAGCTTTGTCTGTTCCTGCAATTACCTCTGAAGGTGAGAACGTCTTTACCGCCACCCTTGCGACTCCTGATCAGACCTGTGCCACCCACAGACTGGGAAGCACAGGAACTCCCACAAAAGCAAAGCTCCAGAAGGCTTCAGCACAAAGCACACGTCTTCTCAGCTTCAGGTCTTGCAGAGAGAACAACTATCAGCGACACCTACTGGTGGAAGAGGAAACTATTTAAAGGCCAGAGGAGTATTCTGCGGCGTCATATGACAGACCCATCAGAAGCAGCAGCTCACCTGCACCTGGAGAGCTGTAATACCATAGACTGTAGCAACTTCTGACATTAACACTATGTGTGGCAAAGGATATTTACTCTAATTAAAACTGCAGTAGAGCATTTCACATGGAGCAGTCAGAACCCTGCTATACCTGTTGGTTTGCCTGGGTTCTCTGTGTTTTATTACTTTCCAGCCCCTTCCCTCCCTTGGTGGGGAGGATGGACATCTAGTTGAGTTTGATTCAGAAGCGTAGCAAGGTACAAGACCCAGGCATCCCCAAATTCAGTGGTAGTCCTTGGGACATGGATTAGCCTAGGTTTCCCTAGCTGAAGGGAAACCTCATGTGGACACTGTCCCTTCTATCTCACAATCATGATGGTTGTATTATCTTCCTCTGTATGCTTGACCTTTTCCAGTTGTCATGCTTAGCAATCTCGCCCCTGGTTCCTTAGGAGGTATGTCAAACTACTGGATGGCTGATCTGAAAACCAGTCCGAGCAGTCATCTACTAGGCGTGCTATCAGGGATATTCCAATCTATTCAGCCTTGAGGGAATGTGCAGTTGCAGTTCTAGTCTGTACAGGAACCAGTTGGGTGGAGGTACGGTAATAGAGAGACTGTGTTACCTACAGTATGTGTGTATGTGACACTTGCTCATCAATAAAGCTAAGAGGAGGACTGGCCAGCTTGACTGTTTGGCATAGCTGCTTCACCTCTTTAACTTCTTGCTATTGTTATGATCAGAGTTATTTTATCTATTATTACCCAGATAGAAGATCATTATTGTAAACCTGTCACTGCTGGATACCAGATAAATGGCAGGTAAGGTGCCTAAGTCCTGGTGTTAAGCCCCCGTCACACTTAGCGAGATCGCTAGCAAGATCGCTGCTAAGTCACAAATTTGGTGATGCAACAGCGACCTCGCCAGCAATCTTGCTATGTTTGACACTTAGCAGCGACCAGGCCCCTGCCGTGAGATCGCTGGTCGTGTCAGAGTCGCCTGGACCATTTTTTGATCATTGGTGTCCCGCTGAGCAGCATGCATTAGGGTACCTTTACACGCCGCTACTGGAGGATGGATACAACCCGCTACTTCACGTGCACGAGCACGCTCAACCGGTTACAAACGGTAAACGCACCTCCTTTACACGCCGCCACAAGGTGCGCTACGCTACGCAACATCTATAGCTAGATACATCGCCGGGTGTCTCAAGTAGCCATCTGTAGCTCATCTTAGCTCATTTACACACCGCTACAACCAGCTACTATGGGCATACCTGGTGCAGCAGGGACAGCACATAGGCGTGCTACAATTGTGGATTACGAGACGTCCGTACGCTGATAGGACAAAGCAATAATACCATGATTGGGCAGGCATCGCAGGAGGCTGATTAATACTTGACGCTCGAGCAATTGTGTAGTGTGACTCGTCAGCTCCTTAAATATGCCGCCCTGTGCGGCGACAACCAATCGCAACGCAGGAGCTTCCTCCAATGATCGCTGAAGGGGGCGCGGAAACCCGGAGCCTGTGTCACGCCCCAGCTACATAGCATGGTGTAGAAACAACCCTTCTGTTCCTTCTTTACACGCCGATACAGCTCGCTACAATCGGCTTTGTAGCCATCTGTTTTCGAGCAGTGCTCGGAAACAGATGTATCTGTTGCCGGCTGTCTCGTCCCGTCTTCACACGCCGCTACTACGGGCTATATTGACGCTACAAGCTACATTTGTAGCCTGTAGCGGGTTGTATCCATCCTCCAGTAGCGGCGTGTAAAGGTACCCTTAGTGTGTTTGACAGGGACATTGACCAACAACCTCAATACTACAGGTCTGAGAAACAGGGTCCCAACGACCTCCGTATCATTCCGGATCGTTGATGCGTCCGCTGGTGAGATCTGACTGACATCTCACCAGCGATCCCGACAGCGACGCACCAGCGATCCCTACCAGGTTGTATCGCTGTCGGGATCGCTGGTGCTCGCCAAGTGTGACGATACCCTTAGAGTCTTCACATTGTTGCCCTGTCGGTAATTTAACATTCGCATCAGTAACACATACCTGTGAACACCAACTCCTGATAAGATGTTGAAAAATTAAGAAATTCTTGTGTATATCATTCAATGCTGCTAATGATCTTGCATGAGGGGGTAATAAATGGCCTACGCCATAATATACCCGGGGGTATAATCAAGTGTAGGCTGCCTTTACCCTAGGGTATAGTTTGGACTCTGACTATACTTTGACCTCTTACACTGGGAAAGTCTTAAGGTTCTGTCACACTGGCAATTTGCTGGTTGCAGTGAAATCATGGACACATTGTTCCATTTGTACACAGCAACAAGATAGAACTGTGTGTCCATGATTTCACTGCAACCAGCAAATTGCTAGTGACATTGCCTAGCAATATTGCTGCGTGTGACGGTACCTTTAGATCACATCTCCTCCACCAAACAGACTCTTGTTCACATCACACCACACTTCTAAAGCGTGTATACCATTATAGACATTTTTATTGATTGACTTGACTGTAGCATTCCTGAAACTAACCTCCAATATGTAGGATCCAGCCGGAGATCCTGCAGTAAAGCAGCTGAAATGATTTGTGCTTCCACATTTGGCTCACCCTGATTTCAGCTTGTACAGATGGTTCCCGGACCACGTTTTTACAGCCTCTCTCCCCATGCCCTGTTTTGCACTCACATTAATCTGTTTCTCATTGATTTTCTGATCGGTGAAACTATCAGCTTCAGCCGAATTCCTTAAGAAAGAAATAGCATCTTCTAGCTGGCTTGTACTTTAATCAGAGAATTCCTTTTTTCTAGTAACAGTGGCCTGGTTTACTAATAACGGTAGACACTTTAGCTTTAGTTCTAGAACATCAAATTGTATTGTCCTTTTTAACCTTCATTGTATCACCAGTTTGAAGATTGTGTTGACTCCTAATCTACTAGTTTGGGTATATACAGAGTATATACTGATTGATGGTATAGCTCAGATTATCAATGCATTCGTCGTTCTAGACAAGTTGACATTCAGCAGTCACATAGCTGTATCATCCAGTAGCTCTAATGCTACATATTCCTCAGCACTGTACAGGTTGTCACCACTCACATCACTCCCTATCCTCAATGATCCCCAATATTCACACTGAAGGACATCTGTCAGTAAGATCAGCCCTCCTAAGCCATCTATAAGGATATACAGATCATACTGTAGAAAGTTGAATAAAACTATACCTTGATATCTGCATCCTGATGTCTTATTTCCAAGAAATCTGTGTTTTTGTAAAGGGAATCTGTCACCAGGTATTTGTTACCTCATCTGAGAGCAGCATAATGTAGGAAAAGAGACCCTGATTCCACCGATGTGTCACTTAAGTTACTTGGTGCAGCAGTTGTGATGTAATCAGAGATTTTCGATGCAGCATGTAGCAAAGCTCAGAAAGCTAATTCTGCCCACACCACAGTACTCTGTGTACATTGTATAGTGACAGTGAAATGCTAATCAGTTCTGAGTGAGTAGTTGGACTAGGATGCACACAGGCATCTAGTCCACCAGTGATAATCTTTTGCTGATAAAACACCATTATATTAAAACAATGTAATTCTGTGGACTAAAAAGGTCCAAAGAGTCTTGCCCAAATATAAAGAGGTGTAATGTCAGAGCTGGTCGCTCACTTTGTAAGGTTGTGTGACATACAACTAGTATGATGTGCATATACAGCTACGCAAGATCCACGAGCCATACAGTTGAAGATAGCATGCAGAAGATACTGGTAGAAAAGTGTGGATAACTCTGCGCTGGTGTAGATTAAAAAACCTCTACAGCTGCACAGATTTACCCCACTTTTCTACCAGTTCCTACATGCTATATTGAAACAATAGCACATAGCCTAATAAGTGACACATCCCTGTAATCATCCCCCACTTCACGCTGTCCTCATATCACATAGCAACAACCTGCTGACCAATTTCCTTTAACATCTAAATGAGCTGTTAAGATCTACGGGCCGGATATAGATCTCCATGAGAATCTGCCTACAGAGATTATTGTAAATGAAAGGGGTGTTACCACTTTGAGACATGTAACGACTGACAGTCTGCTCTGGTGATCTACACATATCACATTGATAATGTCCCCTTTCATTAAACTCTGCAGGCAGATTCTCAGGGAGATCTACACTACCATTCAAAGGTTTAGGGTCACCCAGAAAATTTTGTGTTTTCTATGAAAACTCATACTTTTATTTATCAAATGAGTTGCAAAATGAATAGAAAATATAGTCCAGATATTGACAAGGTTAGAAATAATGATTTTTATTTGAAATAATAATTTTCTTTTCAGTTGTTCTGTGTCTCACAAATGTTCTTCTTTGTGATCCAAACACCTCCAACTTTGATTCGTTTCTCCATAACACTTTTTTCCAATCTTTGTCCAATGTCTGTGCTCTTTTGCCCATATTAATCTTTTCCTTTTATTAGTCAGTCTCAGATATGGCTTTTTCTTTGCCACTCTGTCCTGAAGGCCAGCATCCCAGAGTCGCCTCTTCACTGTAGATGTTGACACTGGCGTTTTGTGGGTACTATTTAAGGAACCTGCCAGTTGAGGAGCTGTGAGGCGTCAATTTCTCAAACTAGAGACTCTAATGTACTTGTCTTGCTGCTCAGTGGTGCAGCGGGGCCTCCCACTTCTCTTTCTAATCTGGTTAGAGCCTGTTTGCCTTCTCCTCTGAAGGGAGTAGAACACACTGTTGTAGGAAATCTTCAGTTTCTTGGCAATTCCTCACATGGAATAGCCTTCATTTCTAAGAGCAAGAAGAGACTGTCGAGTTTCACATGAAAGTTCTCCTTTTCTGGCCATTTTGAGAGTTTCATAGAACAAACAAATGTGATGCTCCAGATTCTCAACTAGCTCAAAGGAAGGTCAATTTTATAGCTTCTCTAATCAGCCAAACAATTTTCAGCTGTGCTAACATACTTGGACAAGGGTTTTCTAGGGCTTCCTACACATCCATTAGCATTCTTAGGGTACTTTCACATCAGCGTTTTTTTTTAATCGCGGCTGATGCGGTGAAAAACCCGCATCTGCCGCAATTACCGCATACCGGCTGCACTTGCGGCACAGTTGCGGCAATCCCCATACAAAGTATATGCGGGCTTGCGGCAGGTGCGGCAAGTGCGGTTTTGGCATTTGCGGCAGGTGCGGCCGCGAAAAAAAACGAGGTCAGCCGCAGTTTTTTCGCGGCCGCACCTGCTGCAAGTGCCAAAACCGCACTTGCCGCACCTGCCTCAAGCCCGCATATACTTTGTATGGGGCTTGCCGCAACTGTGCCGCAAGTGCACCCATTATGGGGTAATTCAATAAAACGCTGATGTGAAAGGGGCCTAAGACACCTGGTCGCAGATATCAAGGTGTGATATAATTCAGCTTCCTATGACCTAAATGCCGAGGGCTGATCCTACTCATGTATTCCCTTTAACTATATGTAAAGTCTATGCAGATTCAAACCCAGGGCTGTACTAACCACTGAGCTAACCTGCTGCCCTACAAGTGAGAAATATTTTCTTTAAATAGTTGATCACAAAAGTAAATCAGGTATTAATTTTAGCAAATGTCTGGCTATAGTGAAACCCTCCGCTTATTACAAGTATGGCCTGTATGCTCTGTCCATCTGTACTCTGCCAGCTAAAATCCCAATGGTATCAACCCTTTCCTTGCCCTCCCTGTTCAATTGTGGACTCTGATAATTACATAATCTCTCAACTCATGTCTGACCTTTTGCCTCCAATCCAATCCAGCAGGATACCTGCCTTGTGACCTTTATAGTAAGAATGTCAGCGGCCCCTCATACCTCCTCCAACTACGCAGCTGTCACCACCATCCCTCCAGCAGTAGCATTTATACCTTTTACATGCAGAGAGACTGGTGGAATATAAAGCAATTTAAGCACAATTGTGTAACCTGCACTGGTTTCCCTGTGGAAGAATGTTCACTACCTGCCACAAAATGGCCCGGTGGTGCTACCACGGTCCAAGTATAAATCCTAGAATGGTGGAGTTGGAGGGGACCTCTGGGTCATCTGGTTCAACTCCCTGCTCAAAGCAGGATTCACTACATCATCCCAGACAGATGTGTGTCCAGCCTCTGTGTGAAGACTTCCATTGTAGGAGAACTCACCACCTCTCGTGGCCGCCTGTTCCACTCGTTGATCACCCTCACTGCCAAATAGTTTTTTCTAATAACTAATGTGTCTCCTCTCATTTGGTTTCATCCCATTGCTTCTAGCCTTTCCTTGTGCAAATGAGAATAAAGCTGATCCCTCTACAGTGTGACAGCCCTTGAGGTATTTGTAGACAGAGATTAAGTCTCCTCTCAATCTTCTTTTTTGAATTGTAAACATTCCCACATCCTGTAAGTGTGATGAAGGCTTGATCTATCCTAGCAGTCAGACTCTGTAGCTTGTGAGTAAAGTTACCTACAAGTCCCTCCTATGTTGCAGTGTTTTTGGGAATGTTCTTCTCTGGTTACCTGCTCTCACATTCATCTGTCACGTTGTCGTCTTGCACTGACAGACACAATGAGCCACAGTTCTTCTTTCCTTCAGCATCATAGTGTCGGGAACATGCTGTGGCAGTGACAATCTCTTTACATCATTGTTGGAGAATACAATGTAAAACTCGACTAAGAGCATCAAACGGTGGAGAAAACCCAGCAAGAGTAGGAGAGACAAGTGATTAGCGCGATGGAAGAAGGGAAATTGCTGGAGATCCTATCAGCGAGGCCGTGTGGTGTGCTGCGCTGCCATTAGCCTTCAAGGTGCTTTTGAGATTCCGGAGAGATGTATGGGCCACTTAACCTGCATCAAACCCAAGACAAAGAGTACTCAGCTCCTCCGTTGGAGGATGTGTCAAGAGCGGCTCACAGAGCAGACAAATGCCTCTCTGGGCCACTAAGTACTGCGTCTGTGTGATCCGTATCTTCTCATCCAGCCTGATACTGAGCTACAGCTGTAACCCTTTACCTGCCACCTTCCGCTGCACAAGATGTGCTGCCAGGCTATTGCCCATTCATTGGCATTGCCCTATGCTTGGGCGCTAGAGCCTGAGGGGCCCAACCACCTCTTTCCCGCACAATGACGACCAGTGTTTCTTCTTTTTGTCCATTATAATGAAGGGAGGGTTTCCAGCACCGACTTAAGTTTTGGATTTAAAATAAAAACAACTTTATTGTAATCGCAATAAAAAAAAAAATGTTTAAAAAACACATGAAATGCATGAAACCCCTTACACGTGTCAGAGCTTTCTGCTCCTTCATCCTATTGTTGTGCTGTGACATCACTACGTTCATTATCCTTCTATTATCATGCTGCTTACTATGTCTGGGGTGTGTCTCATCAGTGTCCCCCTGCCTTTATCTCTGATACTGTAATGTTTATTTTTACTTTGGATAACTTGTAACATTACTGTGCACTATCCCACATTGTAACATCACTGTGTGCATTATTCTGCACTGTAACACTACTGTGTGCATTATTCCACATTGTAACATCACTGTGTGCATTATTCCACATTGTAACATCACTGTGTGCATTATTCCACATTGTAACACTACTGTGTGCATTATTCCACATTGTAACATCACTGTGTGCATTAGTCTGCACTAAAACAACACTGTGCACTATTCTGCATTGTACCATCACTGTGCACTATTCTGCACTGTAACACTACTGTTTGCACTATTCTACACTGTAACACTACTGTGTGCACTATTCTACACTGTAACACTACTGTGTGCACTATTCTGCACTGTAACACTACTGTTTGAACTATTCTACACTGTAACACTACTGTGTACACGTCTGCACTGTAACACTACTGTTTGCACTATTCTACACTGTAACACTACTGTGTACACTATTCTGCACTGTAACATCACTGTGTGCACTATTCTACACTGTAACATCACTATGTGCACTATTACACACCATAACATCACTGTGTGCACTATTCAACATTGTATTGTTACTGTGCAGTATTCTACACTATAACATCACTGTGTGCACTATTCTACATTGTAACTTCACTGTGTGCACTATTCTGCACTGTAACATCACTGTGTGCACTATTCTGCACTGTAACATCACTGCGTGCACTATTCTACACTGTAACATCACTGTGTGCATTATTACTCACTGTAACATCACTGTGCACTATTCTACACTGTAACATCACTGTGTGCACTATTCCACATTGTAAAATCACTGTGTGCACTATTCTGCTCTGTAACATCACCATGTGCATTATTCTACACTGTAACATCACTGTGTGCACAATTCTACACTGTAACATCACTGTGTGCACTATTCCACACTGTAACATCACTGTGCACTATTCTACACTGTAACATCACTATGTGCACTATTCCACACTGTAACATCACTGTGTGCACTATTCTACACTGTAACATCACTATGTGCACTATTACACACCGTAACATCACTGTGTGCACTATTCAACATTGTATTGTTACTGTGCAGTATTCTACACTATAACATCACTGTGTGCACTATTCTGCACTGTAACATCACTGTGTGCACTATTCTGCACTGTAACATCACTGTGTGCACTATTCTGCACTGTAACATCACTGTGTGCACTATTCTGCACTATAACATCACTGTGTGCACTATTCTGCACTGTAACATCACTGTGTGCACTATTCTGCACTGTAACATCACTGCGTGCACTATTCTACACTGTAATATCACTGTGTGCATTATTACTCACTGTAACATCACTGTGTGCACTATCCCACACGAACATCACTGTGTGCACTATTCCACATTGTAAAATCACTGTGTGCACTATTCTGCTCTGTAGCATCACCATGTGCATTATTCTACACTGTAACATCATTGTGTGCACTATTCTACACTGTAACATCACTGTGTGCACTATTACACACTGTAACATCACTGTGTGCACTATTCTACACTGTAACATCACCATGTACACTATTACACACCGCAACATCACTGTGTGCACTATTCAACATTGTATTGTTACTGTGCACTATTCTACACTATAACATCACTTTGTGCACTATTCTTCACTATAACATCACTATGTGCACTTTTACACACCGTAACATCACTGTGTGCACTATTCAACATTGTATTGTTAAGGTACCTTTACACGCCGCTACAGAAGGTTAGGAACAACCGGGTGCTTCACGTGCACGAGCACGTACCAACGGTTCCTAACGGTACTCGATACCGCCTTTACGCGCCGCTACAAGGTGCTCTACAGAAGGTTTAATGTATCTCTGGATGCACCGCCGGGTGCCTGAAGTTACCTTCTGTAGAGCACCGTCCCTCATTTACACGCCGCGACAGAAGGTAATATGGGAGGACCTGGGGCAGCAGGGACAACACATAGGCGTGCCAGAGTTGTGGATTACGAGACACTCGTCCGATGATTGGACAAAGCAATAGTATCATGATTGGCCAGCCAGCGCAGGAAGGCTGGCTAATACATGACGCTATAGCAAATGTGTAGTGTGACTGGTCAGCTCCTTAAATATGCCGCCCTATGCAGCGTCAACCAATCGTAACGCAGGAGCTTCCACCAATGATCGCTGAAGGGGGGCGTTTTCCCGGAGGCTGTGTCTCGCCCCAGGGAGTTAACTAGGTGGCGAAAAAAACCTTCCTGTTCCTCATTTAGACGCAGCTACCATCGGGTTGAAATCAACCTGTTTTAGAGCACTGCTCTGAAACAGATGCCCAAAGTGACGGGTGGCAACAAGTTAGTTTACACGCCGCTACCTCGGGTTGATTTGATGGTGCAAGATACATTTGTCTCCGTAACCCGGTTGTTTTCAACCTTCTGTAGCGGCGTGTAAAGGTACCTTTACTGTGCACTATTCTACACTATAACATCACTGTGTGCACTATTCTACACTATAACATCACTGTGTGCACTATTCTACACTGTAACATCACTTTGTGCACTATTCCACCCTTTAACATCACTGTGCACTATTCCATTCTGTAACATCACTGTGCACACTATTTCATCGCTGTATTCATTATACCTATATTCTGACATTACTATGATTACTCCTGTGCCTGAGGCACCAATGTTTTACTTTTGCTATGCCAGTATATCACTAGTTATTACCATATTTCAAAAGTGTGACATAATTTCCTTTAGTACCTCTTTTTACTGAGACTTTACACTGTATATTATTTTTACATAGTCTGTATACAGCCATGACATCTAGTATTAATTCATTTATGCCTAGTACTACCTGCAAATGTGCTCTAATGACAGTTTTCAATCTTTTTTTCTGAAATAATTTAGTTAATTTGTACTGATTTTTTATAAACAAGTAGAAAATCAGACAATCCTTTCAAATATTCAGGGATTTCAGATAACAGGTTCTAGAAAAATATATTCCTCTACACAGTAAAGGTAAGAGGCAGAGTAATCTATATTGTAGTGGTTTGATCAATAGGAAAAACAACATGAAGGAAGTGTCTAGTTAAAGACCAACTTTGTTAATTTCTGGGGATTTTTTTAAACCTTTCCTAATTTGAGTGATTACCGTAGCTGTATTTTAAAATAATCCTGAAATCTTGCCATAGAGATCATGTCACCGTATTAAGGATACAATGATGGGAAACCTTCATATTAAAGTTGGACAGAATGTGCTATAGACAATGCACGATGGACACAGCTCCTCTCCCCCCCTCTCTGCGCAGTGACCTCTGCACCGATCACACTCCCATTATTGTAGATCTACGTTCTCCAGATGACTGTAACAGAGAAGAAAACTTAGATACAATGGCTGCCCACAATCATGTGCAGAGAAAAAAACCTACAAATAAAATGAAAAACAATGTATAAATAATCATGTTTCAGTATCTGTTCTAATTAGCGAAAGAAGAAAAAACCCATCTGACTCACTGCCTTTAGTTAGTGAAGCCTTTTGTAATTCTAAGTGCTATTATTTGCTATCTTAGAAAAGCATTGCAGCAGCACTTATCGAATAAAAGATAGCGTAATTAGAAAGTTTAAGTATAAGTTAGTATTCATGTAGGATAGCATCTGTCATCTTCTATAAATGCTTGTGATATTTTCAAGACATGTTTTTTTAATATTTTCTCTCACTGGTAATGTCCACTAAAGAGCACAACATAAAGAATAGCTGATCCGCTTATATGGCGCTACTGCCTGGGTGGTGGTGGATGATGGAAATCCATTAGCTCTTCATTACACACAGTGTGTTTCACAGCCTGACCCTTCATCAGGTCCCATGGATGTATGCACCTGATGAAGGGGCTGGTTCAAGTGAAACGCATTATATATATCATTTATTTATAGGATAAAAGTCTGCTTTGGTCTACCTGGATCGAGGATTGTAGAACCGTTCTTACAAAATTAATTTGGCTTCCTTTGATCATGGCATCATTCACCAGAGGCAGCAGCACCATATGAGCAGATAGAGTTTTCCCTACTTGCTATTCTATTCTGCAAGCCGTCTAAAGGTCCAGATTGGGGGTTCACAGTTGTTGTGCACTCGGCGCACCGACCCCAGCTTAGTGATTTAATGCTAACTTGTTATTTGGGTTCTTATACGGGGGGAATGTCCTATGTGTAGATGTGTTTATTTTTTCTAGATTCACTAACGCACAAGAGACAAATTAAAGCAAACTATGGATTAGTGATACTATATCAAATATCCCTTTATTCCAAGCTAAAGTCCATAATAAGTGCTGTACCATGTGTAGTAATTTGCTCACTGAGTGGAATGGGCAACAATTAGAGGGTAGTGGGACTGAAGCTTATAGGTACGTGTTTCATTGAACAAAGTCAATCTGAATTATTAAACCCCATAAACCGCAATATGTGGTACAGTCCATTAGCTTATGTGGATACATCCGCATTGTCTATCAATGGAACATTAGTGATATACTGTCTGTCCAAAAGGTGAATACACCCACCTGCCTTTATATTCATTTCATTTGCCGTTAAAGTGTCCCAGTGCAGGCATCACAACCTCCATTCACTGACTGAGGTTACATTCCAGCCGCCCATGGTCCCCTCACTGCATACCTTGCAGGACACTGGGCACTTCCACGTATACCATCCCAGGTGCATTCCAGGACAATGGCCGTGCAAGCACTGAGAGTGAGACCTGGTCTGTACCTTCCAGGACCTTGTGCAAGCACAATCAGAGGGAGCCTTCACAGGTCTTTTCCATGCCTCCTAGATCTCATGCCTTCCAAGGAGCAACCTGCTCCTAAGCAGAACTTTTAGGGTTGTCCCAGGCTCTACACACATGGTTTACCCACCATGTTCTTATGGCAACATGGCTTCTTGTACAAAAACTACTAGAAAAAAGCAGCATCAAAAATTCTTACCATCCATGCCATAGACAGAAACCAAATGCACTTACAGGACACAGTCAGAGCCCAAATGTGAAGCAAGCCCAGCTGCAGGCTGATAAAATCACCTCTACCATCAAGATGTGGGAGGCGACCTGCCATGCATATACTAGGCCTGCATAGGACACCATTCACACTGATACATATGATGCAGAGTGTCTGAAAGCTACCCAACCGCTCCGCTGCCTGAGCATTGGGCCGCACAGAACGATGCTTCTGCACCACTAGATGAATGGCGCCCCTATGGGCCCAACTGCACCCTGGATGGATAAAAAAGTGCAAAAGTTTTTTATATGATAAATAAAAAACCTTTATAGATGGGATTTTGGTTCATGTGTTGGCCCAAGACATTTAAGCTGATGACCCACGATCAAGGGATCCCATGCTCACCAGTCCTAACAAAATTGTACAAAAACTACTAGAAAAAAGCAGCATCAAAAATTCTTACCATCCATGCCATAGACAGAAACCAAATGCACTTACAGAACGCAGTCAGAGCCCAAATGTGAAGCAAGCCCAGCTGCAGGCTGATAAAATCACCTCTACCATCAAGATGTGGGAGGCGACCTGCCATGCATATACTAGGCCTGCATAGGACACCATTCACACTGATACATATGATGCAGAGTGTCTGAAAGCTACCCAACCGCTCCGCTGCCTGAGCATTGGGCCGCACAGAACGATGCTTCTGCACCACTAGATGAATGGCGCCCCTATGGGCCCAACTGCACCCTGGATGGATAAAAAAGTGCAAAAGTTTTTTATATGATAAATAAAAAACCTTTATAGATGGGATTTTGGTTCATGTGTTGGCCCAAGACATTTAAGCTGATGACCCACGATCAAGGGATCCCATGCTCACCAGTCCTAACAAAATTGTACAAAAACTACTAGAAAAAAGCAGCATCAAAAATTCTTTCCAGGGTGCAGTTGGGCCCATAGGGGCGCCATTCATCTAGTGGTGCAGAAGCATCGTTCTGTGCGGCCCAGTGCTCAGGCAGCGGAGCGGTTGGGTAGCTTTCAGACACTCTGCATCATATGTATCAGTGTGAATGGTGTCCTATGCAGGCCTAGTATATGCATGGCAGGTCGCCTCCCACATCTTGATGGTAGAGGTGATTTTATCAGCCTGCAGCTGGGCTTGCTTCACATTTGGGCTCTGACTGCGTCCTGTAAGTGCATTTGGTTTCTGTCTATGGCATGGATGGTAAGAACATGGCTTCTTGCCAGCCCAGAGGAACATGTGACCAAACAAGAAGTCAGGCTATATCCTATTTGTTCCACATGAGACACACCCATGGGAGGTTTTAAGTTAATCAGACACATCCATGTCTTTCTGCTAACCTACAAACCCAGCACTTGTAATGCATTAACTGTTATGGTACCACAAGTCCCATAGTGAACTTTCTGGGCTTATATTTGAGAGCTCAGCCTGCCTTTGCGATATATATCTACAATTTGCAATGCAGCCAGCCACTGCATTACACCTTCCTTGGGCCCCATTGGAGAAGGTTTCCGTGTATTTTGGTGAACTGTGGTCAAGTCATCATGGTATGGGGTGACTTTATATGGGTGCAGGTCACAGAAGACGTCTATTGGGGAAGCAGTTTGACCCTAGTGGAGTTTTGGCGAAGGTTTTCATGACGCCCTAAGAAATTGTTATATTACCTTAATCTTGTGTTTCCTAGTGTGCTCACTGGCACTTTGTGAGCTAGTCCCCTTCAAATGTGGGGTGTCTCCAGTGCTAAATTTTCAGTAGTCTTACAGGTCCATAAAAACAATACATATCTTTGAGCAATCAATGTTCTATCTCCTCAACTTTGAAGTGTGACTCAAATCACCCGCATGCCCCTGTATTATTTTTCAGGTGACTTTCTCCTTTCATAACGGCTGAAGTACAGTTATTAAATCAGAACATTCCTGTTAGGTGAAAGAGCAAAATGAAAGACCAAAACAGATTTATTGTACAGAGCTGTTCTACCTCTTCTAGCGAGAGCCCGTTCTTTACATCCTCTGCCCACTTATTCTACGAAACTAGAGTAATCTCAGTGACACGGAAGCCTTGCCCATTCTCCGCCCATGTCACAAAACGGTTTAATTATAAAGGCAGACAGACCCCAGTGTCCCCCGGCTGTAAAGGCGCACAAATAAGCGTGCAATCAAAATCAGCAATTACCTCTGGAATTTAGTGTAAACAGACCTATAATCAGACAACAAACAGAGCTGCTTAGCATTCCTCCCGCGCTGCGCCGTGTGCGGGGCAATTTCCCTTTATTTATCTTCAGCTGCTCGGCAAAAAATGAGCAAGGGCATCCATGCAATTAGCATAATTACTACACATAGGCCGGATCCTGTGTGGATTCTCTCCTGAGCTCTCTCGCCCCCCGCTCTGCGCTGCCCTTACCCCCTCTCTTCTAACCTCCTCGCCCTCTCTACAGCATCAGCACCCGGGAGCATCTCCGGCAGAACTGAAGTTTACCATGAGAGCAGTTGTGAAATCCTGTGTGATGGATGATTGGATAAAGCGGAAGGGACACAGAGCAGAGCCGTAGTGCTGAGAGTTATACTTTATTGAATGATGGCTGTAAATTTAGACATCATAAAGCATGTAGAATGCTAGATATATAGCAATTGCCGGTAAAAGCCATAGACTAGAGTGCAGGGAAAGAGGCGAGGAGAATTAGCAGACTTATCCCCAGAATAAACAGAAAAGAAATTACATCCAGTTTATGGATTTTACTTGGTGTCTGGCAATTTCATTGATATAATTAAGACTTCTTTTTGAAATTACTTTGCCTTTTTTTTAATATAAAATGGTCTCCTACTATCGAAAAGACAGACGGTGTATTTCAAATGTCTGTATACTCTTACTGAAATTACATTTTTTGGAGAAGCCTTAAATCATAATAAATTGTGGTAGATTTGTGTATGAAAGCAAACTCACAATCACTTAAATTAAATTATTAAACAGAAATGGAAAGAAAAAGTGGAAAAAGACATGTTAACATCCGCAGTTGTTTAATTTAGAGCATCTTTATACCAGCACATCTTACAGGGTGATGACATATTACTAGGATAATCTATCACTTTATGAATTTTCTTTATGACCTATGGAAAGGGGCCCCCAGTGTTGGTGAAGCCGGGATGCCTCCGCCATCGGGACTCGGGGATTGTGTTAGCTGGCGTGTCGTTGTATAGTATCTGTACCCCATCCGACCATTCAGATTCTTTATAATGATTAAATACTCCATTATGCTAAGTATGTGAATACTAAAGTTAGGACGGTCAACCCCTCATGAAGCCGTAATGTACAACAAAACGTGGGGTTCCACTCATAGCGCTATATAACCATAGAGCTATTTCTTTTGGGAGGATGATAACACACTGTATTTATATCTAATGTTTCTTTTATTTGTATGCAAAAGTGCATTTACGCTTGATGATTATTGTGGAATTCTAGGAATCCTTGTTTCACGATAGCATGTGTGGTGCAAACTAGCTGACGATCCCCCCCATCGAATTAGTAAAACACTCGTTCGTCAGGTGAAATCATTTTTAAACTGGTGTAATAATCATCACTCTCGAAAGCTCATCATCTTGTGTAACGAGAATGTGTTGTGTTGCTACTCTTTTTTTTGTTTGCACCCAATTCATTATTTTTCTTGCCCCCTTTGTTGAAGTCCACTTTATGCATGGTCTACTGTTTTCCTCACACTATCACTGGAGTTTAGTGATTCCAGATGTCAGCAACTTTTTTAAAAGTCCCAAAATTTGGCACAACTGCACTCCAGAACCCGTCCATAGTGTTCCTCACCTAGGCCCATGGTCTATTGGCCAGTGGAAAGATCATCTTCTTTTTTTTGTATAGACTTAAGAGTCCACTTGCCCCCACTATTATTTCTAGTTCTAGTGTTCCTTCTCTTGATATGGCCATGGCTCACAAGAAGTTAAAATATCCAAACATTTTAGAATAAATGCTAAACGCTTCCATGAGTGATAATGCTGTAAATTTTAGTCAAAAGTTGTGGAAGAAGGATTAGAATTTACAAATCAGAGATAGATTAAACATAAAACCACATTCCAATGTTTTTTTATATTATTTTGCTATTTGTTGGGTGCTGTTGATATGGGTCATTAAGCTAATAACATATACGGTACTCACTAGTTGCCATGTTCTTGTGGTTTCTGTGGCACGTCAACATCACTTGACGTCATTTGTGACCTGTCCAAATCAACAATTTTTGCTGTATGGAGCAGAGGTCACTTTTAGAATATTCTCTATGAGTGTAGAGAGGCAAGAGAACCTCTTCTTGAGTCTCATAGACTTACATTGAAAGAGTAACCTTGAAAGAAATCAGAGCACCACTGAAATTGGGAGAAGATGGCAACAAGTGTGTATATTGCTACCTCCATTACAGATACACACATTGTCTGTAACAAAAAAAGTAATCTTCATAAAGAGATACTGTGACCTACGTCTTATAAATGCAAGTAATTTTGCAATTTACTGCTTATTAAAATTGTCAGCCATTCTTGAGATATTAACTTGTTAGTGTTTGTTCACAGCCTGTTATCTTGAGGACCGACCACCGCTTCTAGTCAGCAGAACGTGCACACTGCTTAGAAGCGCTTTTCTATTTAGCTTTTTTGCAGTTGGCCAGGATCGGTGCAGTACTCTGCCACCTCCTAATCCGGGTAATCTTCAATGCAGTACTTACAAGATAGACAGAAACAGTGGTCGGTCTCCTAGGCAAGACTCTGTAAACAAAGGAATAGAAACATGTTAACACCTCAAGAGCGACTGCAAATTTTAATTAGCAGTAACTTTCAAAAGTGCTTTTTTCGTTGCAGGATGATCCATCTATGAAGATGAGATTAACCTTTTGAGTCCACCAAATTCAGTATTCACTGACTTCATTTAATCATGAACGGATGGCTGTTTATGTTTCCATCTAAAGCTTTGGTGCCAAATCTAAGAGTCATTATACGGTTTGTCAATGTAGACGCCTTGTACCCATCACAAATTGTGATGAATGAGAGAGGTGCAATCACGCTATGGTAATGCTCTTGGTCACTGCTCTTCATTATATTGAGAAGGACTTCTTTGGGTGCTTTCACATCAGCGTTTCTCAGCATTTGCGGCAGATCCAGCAGTTTTGACAGATCTGCCGGATGATGGAATACTTGCGGCAAGACTGTATTGGACCTTATTCTTTCCCTATGGGACTTGAGGACATGCGCGGCACTTGCGGTTTTGCCGCGATCCGACACTTGCGGCAATGGGCAAAAACTGCTGCTACCGTAGCTGTGTTTTTTTGACTCGCTGCAAGTGCCGCACATGTCCGCAAGTCCATAGGGAAAGACTTAGGCCGAACGCAGTCTTGCCGCAACTGTCTTGGCTACAAAATCCTGAGAAACACAGATGTGAAAGCAGCCTTAAATATGAAAATTCGACAACCAGATAATGCATTTCACCTTCTATAGCTGTTATTGTTCAAGGATAGCCTGTAAGTATTGTGATCTTTCAATATGACTTCTGTCTTGGAAAAAGGACCTGGGAGGGGGTAACATTTGCTGAGTGCTGCTGAAATGGGCATTACATGATTTCTGGGGCCCCTCCGTTCACATTCAGCTGTCCAGGTATCACACAGCTGCTCTTAGCACACACTGTACTGTTTTCTTTAGACACAGTAGTCCTGCTTCCTTTTCTATACTTTTGCAACATTCTTAATTTTTTCCCTTTCTCTTGCTTTTGTTTTAATGCTGATTTTATCAGCGATGAAAAAAATAAAGCCAAATAGCTTCCTGCCCCCCATGCTGCCCCTTCCTCCAGTCCACAGATAGATTAAGGCTGCCTCTCCCCCTGTCTGCTGCTTACCTACACATTACTGGTCAGTACAGCCACCCAAGGTGACTGTTATCACTTAATTAAATCCTTGCACGCTGAGATGAAAAAACAACAGTGCTCATTCATTCATAACCTGAGGAGAGAGGCCTGTCCTCCCTCCCTCGCTCTGCCTCATTCCTCCTTTCCCTCCCTCGGTTTCTGTCTATCCCTTGCCAATTCTCTCTCTACCTCTTATTTCTCTCTGGCAGGGAACTCTGTGTAAGGTTTTAGTTCTGAAGACATCATGTGACACATCCTGGTTCAGTCTTTACAAGTTCTGATCATCCTTTCTTGTCTCTGCCCCATTGTTTTTAGTCGCTGCTGTCACTCCTATCTCTTTCTGCTATTCTTTTCATTTTTATTCTCTTTTTTTATTAATATCTGTTAATCTCTCCATGCTATTCTCTGCTCTCTTAGGTGACATTTGACATCCTTGCCTCCTTGATCTCTCCATTCTTTAGCATTACACTGTGCAGGTTTTTGCATTCACTGTAGAAATCGCATACATGGAGACAGTCGTCTCTCAGCGTCTTGCAGCTTAAGCCGCTTGTATGGCAACAGCTGATTAACCAAAGTAACCGGCTGTAACACACAAATCTATTGTCCTTTTCACAGTTAAGATTACTGGTGTAGAAGAATTGGGATACACACAGACAGTCCTGATCATCGTTATTGGCACCCATGAAGTTTAAGTACAGAATGTGGAATATCTCCTGATAAAAATGAACCAAGTGAAACACCTTTTTTTTTTTGTATAGGGACCATTGTTAGACACAAAAGGACCAAATGATAAACAACAATTTAAAACAAAATCAATGGGAGGGAAAAATAGAAAAACCTATCGGTGCCCTTTTGACATGAATTAGCCAATTAATGATGACTTCAGTGTTTTAAAAAGCCACATGTTAGGTCCTGTTCCTTTGTCACAATGGTGAAGATAAAGGAGCTGCCTGAGGACATCAAAACTGCTATTATTAGCTAATTAGCAAACACAAGTCTTCGAAAGCACATAAAGCCATCTCCAAAGATCTTGATATCCCAGTTTTAACAGTGTGCAATGTTATTAAGAAGTTTGCCATGAAACCCTCAGGGTACAATGATATTAAGAAGTGTGATGGAACCATCAGGAACCTCCCTGGAAGTGAAGGTAAGAGGGAAATTTACAAGAGATGTCTTCAAATGTTGGTGCTAATGATGGCAAAAACACCACGTCAAATATGCAAAGACCTGAAGGCCAACCTGGAACAGTCTGGGGTCATGATTTCAACAAATACCATATGGCGCACACTAAACCAAGCAGGGCTTTTTCAGTGAAGGCCAAGGAAAAAACATTGTTGAAGAAAAGACATAAAAAGGAATGACTGAACTTTGCCAAAGAGTACCTTGACAAACCACAATCATGGGAAAATGTTCTGTGGACATTAAAAACAAAAATTGAACTTTCTGGCAATGCGAAGCAGCAGTTTGTTTACCAACAGCGCAATGAAGCTTATAAGGAAAAGAACACCCTACCAACAGTTAAGCATGATGGAGTATCCATAATACTGAGGGTATTGCTTTTCTGCGTCTGATACTGCAGGCCTTGACAGTATCACAGGAAGATTTTAGGGTGAAATGTCCTACATAGTGTAAGAAAACTTGGTTTGAGTCGAAGATCATCCAGCTAGACAATGACCCAAAGCACACATCCAGAATTACACAGGAATGGTTCAAAAAGAAAAAAATTGACTGTTCTAAAATGGCCAACAACGAGTCTGGTCTTCAATCCTATCTTTGGGGTGAGCTGAAATCTGCCATTGGGAAAAAGGACCTTGCAATCATTCAAGAGCTTGAACAAACTGCGAAGGAAGAGTGGGAGAAAATACCAGCTGAGAAGTGCAAGGAGCTTATAGAAACGTTTGGAGGCTTCATCAATGCCAAAGGTTGGGCAACCAAGTATTAATTAGGAGCCTTTATTACTGCACATGCTGTTTAATCTGTTTCTTCTTTGAAATTACAACATGTACGGTAAGTTGACAATATTTTCTTATTGTATTACTTTGGACCAGTTATTAAAAGATCTTGAGTATAAAAGTTTGGTTCATCTCCATTATTTCTGAAGATATTGTACAGACTATGAAAACAATGAACGGAGGGAGGGGTGCCAATAAGGGTGAGCAGTCGCAAGGGGATAAAAATCTTCTAACAATTTGTTGGCCATCTCCTTCTAGAACTATTAGTCCTAAATCTCCTTCTCTACATGTCACGTATGTTACATTCAGATAAGGCTCAACCATTGGTGCCATAAGGAATAGAGAGGGCCATTGTTGGGATTGGGCCTTCTAAAGACACCTGTAGAAATGTATTTCTGTGGCTATTTCTTGAGCCATTTTTGATTTGTCATTTGTGAAGGTTCACCCTATGGAATGTGAGGATTAAGATTGAGGAATTCGGTGCCAAATGTGACACCTTTCTGTAGATAATGTTTTCTGTAGAGGATCTTTGAATATTATGACAAAGACAAATGTGTGTGGATGTGACAATTTTAGACGTGTTAATGCTACACTGCAGTGTTTCAAGCCAAATCGTAAATAATACCTGCGTTGGTAAAAATGATTGCAAGTAGAAATGAAAAAAAATGCATGAATGATAAATGGTGCATTTCATCAGCATATTCATGCTAGTCGCAGTTGACCTTGATTACTTTGTGAAGTGGACTAGCATTGAAAACAAGTTGTTTTTCTTTGTTATGCACAAATACAGAAGTAGAAAAATGGCTGTCTGCACTAACATATGAAAAATTATATTGGGAAAGGTATACGGTACATTTCTCAGTGTGTTTGTGTTCATTGGACATGCAACTAAGAGTAAAAAAATCAAGTTAATAGAAATAATGAAATAATTAATCGAGATTTCTTTTGGATAGCTTCATTCACCTTCAGGCAGTAGATATTTATTTTTAATATGGGGCAGAGTAGAGGATACTTGAATTAGTCCTAGTAAGGAAGGAAGGACATTTTTTTTACATACGTATTTTATAAAGAAAGGTTCTTGGTGCATATATTCGCCACTAGAAGTTTGCCCATTAACCACGGCAAGGTGATCTTGTCTGATGGGACCCTAACCTACACTGTGCCTCTCTTCAGTGGCGGAACTAGAGCCTGGCGGGCCCCGGTGCTGCATTTAGACTGGGGCCCCACTCGGGAGCATATTCATCTCTCAAATCCTAGTTTAGGAGCTGGGGGGGGGTGGCAAGCTGCTGCCCTAGGAGAGGGGCGGGTCGGGGGGGCGAGCTGCTGTCCCAGGTGAGGAGTGGGGGGGTGCGGGCTGCTGTCCTGGGGGGGGGGCGAGCTGCTGTCCTGGGGGGGCAGCTTCTGTTCCAGGTGAGAAGCGGGGGGGAAAAGTTGGGGTGCAAGCTGCTGTCCCAGTTGGGGGGGGCGGGGGCGAGCTGCTGTCCCAGGTGAGGAGCAGGGGGTGGGGTGCTGCTACCTGCGTCTCCAGTACATTACAGACCTGGGAGCTGTGGCGGCAGTTGAGAGGAGAGGAGGGGCGGGATCAGCCGGGGGAAGCAGGAAGCTTCCCTCACTTCACCCCTCCTCTCCTCTGACATACGATCGCGTGGGGGGAGGGGCGGCTGGAGGCCCGGGCCCCCCTGCAGGGGGATGCAGGGGCCCCCTAGCCGGTCGGGGCCCTGGTGCAGCAGAACCAGCTGCACCAAGGTAGGTCTGCCCCTGCCTCTCTTGGGCTCCTTAAAACCTACGATTTATAGGTGAAGTAGCAGGATACACATCACTCATCAGAGGACCTTGCTGTGGTTGATAGGCAAACATCTATTGGACAACATATGCACAAAGAGTATTTTATTAACCCCTTCACGACCTATGATGTATATGTGCGTCATAGGTCGCCTCCCACTGCTGAGCTCGCATCCTCCCCACACATCTCAGCTGATCTCATCAGCTGAGTTGTGTAGCTAACATTATAGATTCGATCGGATCAATGCTGTTAACCCTTTGAATTCCGCTGTCAATCACTGACAGCACGATGCAAAGCCCAGTGGTGGGGGTGGCGCTGTTCCCCGCCGTTATCGGAGGTCCTGTGAAGCGATTGATCACAGGACCGCCATACTTTACCTTCACAGCCCATGGTCATCTGTATGGAATTATTTCCTGCCAGCTATGTCTCAGTGACTTCACTGACAGTGAGTGACTATTTCTCCTTTGTTCAGATGTACTGTAGCCAATCCGAACACAGAAGAAGCGATCGAACTGTGGAGCATTGAGGTCCCCTATTGGGCCAAGTAAAAAAAAAACAAATAAATATGGAAAAAAAACAAAACATAAAAGTCCAAATCACCCCTCTTTTGCCCCATTGAAAAAAAAAACTATTAAAAATACACACATTTCAAAATATAAAATGAATTAATCAGATCTGTAAACTGCATAACGGAAAAATAAGTCCAAACACCAGAATTATGTTTTTTGGCCCCTGCAACATTGCAATAAAATGCAATAATTGACGATCAAAACATCACATCTACCCAAAAATGGTATCATTAGAAACGTCAGATCAAGACACAAAAAAATAAGCTGTCAGACAGCCCCAGATCCCGAAAAATGAGAACTCTATGGGTCGCAGAACATGGAGCAAAAGTGCAATTCTTTTTCTTTAAAAACTTCTGAATTTGATTGCACCACTTAGATGCCAGTAAAACTATACATGTTTGGTATCTACAAACTCGTACCGACTTGAGGCATCATACCGACATGTCAGTGTTACCATATAGTGAACATGGTTTTATTTTTTGTCTTAAATATCAGTCCTCTATTTCGATCCATGTGTTAATACACGCGTATGTTCTGGCAGTAACAGTTTTCTGCTGGGATTTCTTCTTGAGAAACTATCCAGTTTTGCGGCTTTGCACCTGTTCACATTTTATCTTTTTCAGGACGTGCTAGTCGGATTCTTTTTTCTTAGACAGATAGATAAAAAATAGGGCACATATTACATAAAAAAATATTGTCTGTGATTTTATTGTTTGTAGGAAGGTGACACTTGAGCAGGGAATTATGATGACAGATCTCACCGTCTTGTCTTTGTACCACTATATAATTATATCACCAATGATCTTTGTCATTTATTTCCTATTTTCCATAAAGAGTGATGGTTGTCTGATTTTCGAAAATTGGCCAGAAAATCATATCCGGTTGGTAACCATGTTGCAGTGACATAAGTCAACACTTGAATCATTAGATCCCTGGTGGGCTGGAGAGGAGTGACGAGTATATTGGTATACTGTGCTGCCATAGCCAGGGGCCAGATTGTAGGTCAATTGTATCTGTAACAATGTAACATTTCAGACAATAATACTTTGTTAGTTTATTAGGATAATGCTAGGTTTTCAGCACAAATGGTATTGACCAGAAAGGCCAAAAAGCAGTGTTATCTTTGTATTATCCACTTAAGATACGTGTCAAGATATTCAAAGAAACCACAGTTTGGGTTATAGTATCACTGTTGCCTGTTCATTCACCAAAACCAGCAGGGCTGGCTGGCCCAGGGAACAGGGGGGCAAATGCCCCCTAGGCCAGTGGTCAAGCAGCAGTTTTTAGGCCGCCCGCCATCTGTCATGTTGGTCTGGGAGGCTGCTCTACTCCTGAAGCTTACTTCTCATGAGCCACTGCTGTGTACATGCCCCCCAGGCCAAGATTTGCCAGCCAGCCCCTGAAAACCAGTATACATGGCCTAGAAATTACTCATATACTCCCAGCAGCCAGACTGTATGGACCTCATGCACAACACATGGCTGTTTACTGAAGGATGGATCGGCTGATCGTTTGGCCGGCAGCAATCTCTCCTGATTCCCCTATACACCGGAGCAGTCACTTTTCTGAATGCTCCTGTTTTCTCTTTGGGACAGTACCTACTAGCAGAGGTGTAACTACAGCAGGTGCAGGTTGAGCCCTGGAGCCTAGGGTGGCCCAAAATGTCCCTTTGGCCTATAGAAAAGACTAATGCTATTACTGTAAATATTTGCAATAATTAGGAGCCCTGTTGGAGCTTTGGCATCGGGGACCATGAGCTTCAGGTAACACCACTACCTACCAGATTCCTCTGGTTGTGGTTTATCTTGCTGAGAATAAAAGGATTGTTTGTATGAAATCAGACATGTCAGGTGCTCACCTCCCCACCCAACATTATCTGTCGAGGAAGAGCGGGAGGCTCCCCTATATGTTAAACTCTAGGTTGGCCTTGTTGATATCAGTGGGTTTGGCTGATGTTTATGGGGCTCTTAAGAGATGTCACAGCTTTAAGATATGGCTCAGATGTTAAGCAAGATTGGCACAACAGTCTACTTGGAAATGTTTCACCGTTCCTCTTTGCCTGCTGTTAAAAACAAAATAAATCTTGTGTTTTTGGAACCTTTCCTGTAGACTTTGTGAATGCCCCCTTGTCTTAGTTATAGAGCTAGATATGGATATCATTGATCTGTATTGCCACATAGTTATAAAACCACATTATAAACCTTTTGAAAATAGGTAATCTGTGTATAACAAGTTCTGATTCAATATAATTTTGATCAATGCTTATTCCCAATACTGAGTGGAGGTCCTAATACTGAGAACATGGCACACCCCAAAACCTATTTACAGGCTTACACCAGTCTAAAAACATAAATGGACAGCAATCCTTTGGTTCCTTGGTACTGCAAACGCCCTCTATTCCATCCCAGAATTTCAATGTACCCCATAGAATCCTAGAATGGTAGAGTTGGAAGGGAGCTCCTGGGTCATCTGGCCCAACCCCCTGATCAAAACAGGAGTCACTAAACCATTTTATTCCATCTTAGTTGCTCCAACATATCTTCATACACTTGAGGTTAATTTTACTTTTCTATTAGTCCTTTCTGTTTTACAGTGAGGTGATCAACAAGTAGAACAGGCGACCAAAAGAGGTGATGATTTCCCCTTCAATGGAAGTCTTCACACAGAGGCTGGGCAGACATCTGTCTGGGTGGATTTAGTGAATCCTGCTTTGAGTCGGGGGTTGGATCAGATGACCCAGGAGCTCCCTTCCAACTCTACTATATTATGATTCTATAATTGTGTATTTTGCAGACATTGTTACCTTCTGTCAAAAGGTATATCTAGCCAGTATTTTTTTTATATCATTTATATATTCCTTCCTTACTGCTGTCCAAGAATAGCAACAAAATATCTCGCATCAGCCTTTTCAAGGACCACAAAAAGTCTCATTTTTTGCCAAGCTAAACTCTTGCAATTTACTCATAGGAACGTGACTACTTTCCAGTAATGAATCAGTTGTGATGGGTAAATGAGTGCAGCATAATGTTCCTCTTAGTTTCCTTTGGGCCAGTTGGGCAGATGTGAATGGCTATGTAAACCCAAATATGCTCCGATCAAAATGAATGTGTTACCGTATTGTAGAAGATTATTGTCTGATCATAGGCCTAGACTGAAATCTCTTTTGCTGAATTCTATTCAATCTATTGTAAATCTGCCTACGTATTCATAATGGTGGAAAAGGTGGCTATAGCATAAATCACTAGATAGATTTACAGTCTACATATCAACATATTTTTTTCTTTAAAACATTGAGAATCCTCAGTGGTTGATACCTTTTAATGGCTAACTGAAAAGATGGTAATAAATAGCAAGGTTTCGAGTCTACTCAGGTCTCTTCATCAGGCATGGTACCATGTAGAAAATAGAAAGGTTTCAAGACTACTCAGGTCTCTTCATCAGACATTGTATGATATGACATGGTACCATGCCTGATGAAGAGACCTGAGTAGTCTCGAAACCTTTCTATTTTCTACATGGTGCCATGCCTGATGAAGAGACCTGAGTAGTCTCGAAACCTTTCTATTTTCTACATGGTGCCATGCCTGATGAAGAGACCTCAGTAGTCTCGAAACCTTTCTATTTTCTACCATCTTTGCAGTCAGCCAATAACAGGCATCAACCACTGAGGAATAGAGATGAGAGAAGTTTGGGTCCCAGTGGCTTCCAAAATGTTTTGATGTGCACTGTCCGGGACCTAAATTTGACCCAAACTTCAACAGAAGTCACTGATTGGCAGTTCAGCTCTCCACCCACATACAGCCAGCCATAAACAAAACACTTCGGGCGGGAAGAGCAAGGATATTTTTTTTCTAATTTTACAAACGTCTTAAATCGGATAACTTAGCTTTTACCCCTGGTGTGAACCGATCAAGCACTACAAGTGGTTTGCACTAGGACAAGTGTACCTGACCACAGCAATGTTTGCGCCGGTTCTTTTGAAATGTAAAGCACCCAAATTCCAGACCCAAACAGGTTTGCTCATCTCTACTGGTTGACACGGTACAAAGATATATTTTATCAATGTACAGCCCAGAGCTCGTTGGCACCTTTGTTTGTCTCTTCCGTGTTCCCCTCTTGTGTGGTACAGAAGTGGTGGAGGGAAATGGTGTCTTCAGAAGGGAGCTCGTAGATTTCCACGTTCGCAATCACCCGTGGATGAGTTGTTGGGCTGGATTGGGCCGAGAACACAACTTTGACATCAAGTATGTTCAGCTTCAGGTAGATGATATATCCAGCCTTACAACATGGGTGATAGCCTTTTAGGGGCTGTAATATTTTTTTTGATTTTGGAGGAATAAGTAATTTCCCATTTTTTGTTAGCGTCTGCTTCTCTCCGTCATCATAAACTGGTGAGATGTAAGTGTGAATCTGTGCAGCAGTTGTGTGCGTTTTCTCTGCTTGTGCTCCCTCTTCTGATTATCTGCAGAACTTTCTAATATCTCATTTTTCTCTAGGGTTTTATATGCATTTGTCTATGTATTACTGTCTTTGCTTTTCCAGTGTACATTGTGCCTGTCTATCACTTTCTGTCTATCTTTCCTCTTGTGGCCCTCACTTCCCCGTTCCCCCTTTTTTGGCTGTCTCCTGCCTGTTTTCCTGCCTGTTCTCCTCCCTTCCTCTCCGTTTGTGACTGTCTCTTGTTCTTTTCCCCGCAGTCTCTGGACGGATTTGTATTTGCACTAAACCAGGAGGGAAAATTTTTGTACATTTCGGAGACTGTGTCCATCTACCTTGGCTTGTCTCAGGTGAGTGTCCCTCATCTGTCTCTTCACACTTGGAACATCATAATTTATCTGTCATATGCATATGGATTTTTTTCACAAAAATGGCAAGTGCGTATGAAATCTTCGAGTTACCAAGTGTAATAGAATGAGAAATCTTCAAATGTCAATTTATTTTGGACGTTAAATAAACCTTCGATAATTAGCGATATGTTAGTTCTTTCTTACTATTGTTATTAGGCAGTTTGCAAAAAGCAAAAGGTGATTGTTGGCATAAATAATGGAGCGATATTCACTTTGTGTAATCTCCAGCTCCTGTGCTGTCACCTACGCCGAGCGGAGGTATACATTTTGTGGGCTTCATTAATATTGATGAGGCTGCAGCTTATCAGTTCATTAAGTATTGAGGCAGTGGTGCCAGTAATGTCGGTGGTAGAGTTTTCTAACCTTTCCTACTATGGGGATCTCCTAAGATGAATATTCATATTTTGAACTATGGATCAGAAAAAGATAATAGAAGGGAGCACGATTCACTTACTTCTGTCTGATTAGTAAGGGATTTTATTACATTCTCCCACTGCCCATAGAGAGAATGTGCCGACATGTCACCTCCTTTCCTTACGATATGGAACAGGACGGCCCACATTGTACCTCCATAGACACATATTGACTCAACACTCCCCATTGGTGTTTTGCCCACAGAGACGTGCTCCCTAGATACCTACCACTATATACCTCCATATAGTAGTGTCCCGTGAGGCTGATTTCTCATTATATCACCATGTAGCATAGTGCCCGTACAGCCATCTCAAGGTTCAGGTCCTCACGGCCAGCAATTAGAGCAGCAGATGATGTGTAGGACCAGTCCAGAAAGTATCTCCGTGTTGTATGTAACACCTCAGTGTGGTTCTTGTATGTTTCCACTGTGTTTTACGCATGCCGCTTTTATTACCTCATCGTATACCATATGCACTTTCTTTTCCACATGGCCAAGTTTCAAGTTGACTGTCTTGAGCTATGGCAATAACAGGTTTGTGAAAAAAAAAATATTAACTGTCTTTATTCCATTATTGAGAAAATGATTTTTATTTTACATAGATCCAGTATATAATATACATTTGTGCCCGAGCACTATGTATGGACGGTATAGATGGTGATGGCACTTGTCTAGAGGTCATTAGTGATGTGTATGTGACTATCGGGTAATAGGTGCGGGCACCCCCCCTATTAACGGACGTCTTCCCTGGTCTCGGTGGGGTCTTGCTCTTCGCCTGAAGTGACCTTGCAGAGGGCAGCACGGTGTCCCCGGTGTCCTATTATCGGCTGTTCCCGGCGAAGCTGTGTGCCGTGGGATCTGACACTGTCACTGCTGTCTGCTTACCTATCCCATTAAATAAAATCGGCTAGAGAAATATCTCTGATGCATTTTAATATTACTGAAATAAGAAAATGGGATCCAAAGTCCCACCTGCTTATCTTCCATGACACTTCACGCAAGAGCAAGCATTTATTCTCATATACCGAGTGCAAGGAAATATTTGGAAGGGTTTTTCTTTAGTCCCTTCTGTCTACTTGTATTGTCATTTTACATAATTGCCATTTGGTGTTTTTCCATTAGCTCTAATGCATTGACTCACTATGGAGCGCTCTGGAGCATTGCTCGGAGAAAATAGCAGAACAGTCGCAATTAGGTTGTGTGGCACAGTCCGCCACTTTCAGGAGGAAGCTTTGTATGCCTAGTAATACACAGGTAGTTATCAGCTGCTTAGTATGGTGCAGTTATTTGAGCAGGTGATGAAGAGACATACATATTGTGAGGCACCGCCGGCATGATCCGCATGGCCGGGGTACATCACATGTAGGACAGAGGATGATCCTGTGCACACCGGCCGGTTTTCCTGTGATGATAATACTGTGTGAACCAACCTGAACACAATGAGTTCATGAGCCTAATGAGCGGCAGTGAGAGTGAGAGGAGTCCATGAGGAATAGGATGTGATGAGTGAGTGCTGACAACCCGGAACACAGGGAGTTAACCTGAGCTGTGTGGAAGCTGATGATTAGCAGCTGAGGGGGTGTGTCCATGTGGGAGTGGCTGGCACGATAAGAGCCGGCCACCTGAGTGATTGAGATAGATTCATTCATTCTGGAGGCTGAGCTGGATCCTGGAAGCTGAGAGTGATTGAGATGGAAGCTGAGACCAGCCTGAGTGCAGAGCAGTCCAAGGCTCTGTGTGCATGACATGATGGGAGCATGCTAGCTCCATGCCGGTGCCGAGGTCCGTGGTCGTGTCCGCACCTAGAGGGGGAAGCCATGGTTGACCCGTGGACGCTAGACCGGGCGTGGGGTGAAACACGCCCGGGAAAGGAGCCTGTGGGGATGCCTGGTGGAACCTGTGACCCAGGTAGCGAGACCCAGATCCGTGCCCGCATTCTCCACCATATGCGAGGTAGCGCCCCAGGGGATCCCGCTTGGCACGGGGAAAATGACAGCAGCGACTACATTTCAACGTAACATAAGCAGCGGATTTATTAATTTCTGTCATATGGGAATGTCATATAATGCAATGTAAGGACATGCTTATTATATGTGAAAATGGAAATAGTGTTATGGTTTATGTGTTGAAAGCGGTTTATGACAGAAATTAATAAATCCGCTGCTTATGTTACGTTGAAATGTAGTCGCTGCTGTCATTTTCCCCGTGCCAAGCGGGATCCCCTGGGGCGCTACCTCGCAATATATATACAGTGCTTTGTGAAAGTATTTGCCCCCTTGAACTTTTCAACCATCTGCCACATTTCAGGCTTCAAACATAAAGATATAAATTCTAATTTTTTTTGTGAAGAATCAACAAGTGGGACACAATTGTGAAGTGGAACGAAATTTATTGGATATTTTAAACTTTTTTAACAAATAAAAAACTGAAAAGCGGGGCGTGCAATATTATTGGGCCCCCTTGAGTGAATACTTGTAGCACCATCTTTTGCTGCGATTACAGCTGCAAATCTCTTGGGGTATGTCTCTATCAGTTTTGCACATCGAGAGACTGAAATTCTTGCCCATTCTTCCTTGCAGAACAGCTGGAGCTCAGTGAGGTTGGATGGAGAGCGTTTGTGAACAGCAGTTTTCAGCTCTTTCCACAGATTCTGGATTGGATTCAGGTCTGGGCTGTGACTTGGCCATTCTAACACCTGGATACGTTTATTTTTGAACCATTCCATTGTAGATTTTGCTTTATGTTTGGGATCATTGTCTTGTTGGAAGATAAATCTCCATCCCAGTCTCAGGTCTTTTGCAGACTCCAGCAGGTTTTCTTCCAAAATGTTCCGGTATTTGGCTCTGTCCATCTTCCCATCAATTTTAACCATCTTCCCTGTCCCTGCTGAAGAAAAGCAGGCCCAAACCATGATGCTGCCACCACCATGTTTGACAGTGGGGATGGTGTTTTGAAGGTGATGAGCTGTGTTGCTTTTATGCCAAACAAATATTTTTTTGTATTGTGGCCAAAAAGTTTGATTTTGGTTTCATCTGACCAGAGCACCTTATTCCACATGTTTGGTGTCTCCGAGGTGACTTGTGGCAAACGTCAAACGAGACTTTTTATGGATATCTTTGAGAAATGGCTTTCTTCTTGCCACTTTTCCAAAAAGGCCAGATTTGTGCAGTGTACGACTGATTGTTGTCCTATGGACAGACTCTCCCACCTCAGCTGTAGATCTCTGCAGTTCATCCAGAGTGATCATGGGCCTTTTGGCCTCATCTCTGATCAGTCTTCTCCTTGTTCGAGATGAAAGTTTAGAGGGACGGCCGGGTCTTGGTAGATTGAAGTGGTCTGATACTCCTTCCATTTCAATATGATCGCTTGCACAGTGCTCTTTGAGATGTTTAAAACTTGGGAAATCTTTTGTATCCAAATCCGGCTTTAAACTCCGCTACAGCAGTATCTTGGACCTGCCTGGTGTGTTCCTTGGTCTTCATGATGCTCTCTGCACTTGAAACAGAACCCTGAGACTATCACAGAGCAGGTGCATTTATAAGGAGACTTGATTACACACAGGAGGATTCTATTTATCATTACCAGTCATTTAGGACAACATTGGATCATTCAGAGATCCTCACTGAACTTCTGGAGTGAGTTTGCTGCACTGAAAGTAAAGGGGCCGAATAATATTGCACGCCCCTCTTTTCAGTTTTTTATTCGTTAAAAAAGTTTAAAATATCCAATAAATTTCATTCCACTTCACGATTGTGTCCCACTTGTTGATTCTTCACAAAACAATTAAAATTTATATCTTTATGTTTGAAGCCTGAAATGTGGCAAAAGGCTGAAAAGTTCAAGGGACCGAATACTTTCACAAGGCACTGTACATATAATTATTCTGTTGGCCCGTACTGCTCATGTCTTATAGGGCAAAGGATGTACAGTACGCGTTGAGATGCCGGCTCACCAGTGCAAAAGTTCAGTTCCGGGTCGCTCTCAGTGAGTCTATCAAAGTTCTCAGTGAAGATTTATTACACAGTCTTGTGAAACACAGGCGCACATCTTGATTGTTGTGGTCGGGAGTATTTACAGTAACACACTTTGATACAGACTGCTTTCCTTGTCTCAGTGCCTCCATAACTCAGGCCCTAGCCCACCTAAAGGGAACCATCCTAAAGGAACCACCAGAGCCTCTACCACCCGCTCCGTGGCGACCCGTTCGCCTAGGCCAAAGTCCACTAAACCAGCATCAGAGGAAACAGTCGCTGTCCGAGGTTCTGCCCATGGCAGGGAACAAGTACCAGTATTGAGGGGAACGCACTGACAGATGTTTTAGCGCTCCCATATTGTGTCCTGGGATAAAATCCGGGATGGCCCAACGGGTACAGCCGAATCAAAAAGGACAGAAGTTCTGTTTCAGTTCCAGTTTCCCTCCTCTTTCTTGGGACTCTCCTTCTTCCCACTACACTATAAGATCTTTGTATTAGTTAAACCCCCCATAAGAAATAATTAGGAAAATCACCAATATTGTATTCAAAATTAAATCAATCCCTAGAAATAAAGAAAAATGCTATTCTTCTTTTTGGCTTATTTCACTGTATTAAAGAATACTTTTATTTCAGCAGTTTTATATCTAAAACAATTTGAGATCATATTTAGTATTCTATGAAAGTAACATTATAATGTATATATAGTGTGATATTGATATTGTGTAATCCTGCAATGGCAGAATGAGCAGATTATAATCCAGCAATGTAATGATGGACAGGTTATAAACTAGTAATGTGATGGAGAGCAGCAAAGTGTCTCTGGTGTCCTATTATCAGCTTTTAGTAACGTGATAGAGGGCACAATATAATCCAGCAATGCTCAATTTTTAATTTTGATTCTAATATAGCACCATCATATTCCACAGCGCTTTACAGACATCATCAAATTCCCTATTGGGGCTCAAAATCCAAATTCCCTATCAGTTTGTCTTTGGAGTTCAGAGAACTCTGCAAAAACCCAGGCAAAAACATACAAACTCCTTGCAGATGTCTTGGATTTGAATGCAAGTCCCCAGTGCTGCATGACTGCAGGCTAACAACTGAGCCGCCATATAGTGCTAATCACTGAGACACCGTGCTGTATGGCTAATGTTTGAGAGATGCTCAAATGGATCGTGTTGTTCCCCGCCAGCATCGGAGTCCCGTGATGCGGTCACAGGACCTTGATGCTGGTATGAATCTCTTCCTGTGGATGGCTAGCAAGCAGCAGCAGATCTGTGCACAGGAGAAGTGATTGAAGTGTGCAGTGCTGGCGCCCCCTAGAGGGCAGTGTATAATGAAGAATAAAAAATTCAAATCACCCCCCTTTTGCCCCATTGAAAATAAAACTATAAAAAAAAATACACGTATTTGGTATTGCCATGAGTAGAAATGCTGATCTATCAAAATATAGAATTAATCAGATTTATAAGCTGAGTAACAGAAAAAAAAGTCCAAACGCCAAAATTCAGTTTTGTTTGGTCACCACAACATTGCAATAAGATGCAATAACAGGTGATAAAAACAACATATCTGCACAAAAATGGTATCCTTCGAAATGTCAGCTAAAGGCGGAAGAAATAAGCCGTCACCCAGCTCCACATACCCAAAAATTAGTATGCTACAGGTTGTGGAAAATAACAACAAAACTGCAATTTTCTTTCTTTAAAAACTACAGATTTTTTTTCCCACCAATTAGATTACAGTAACAGTATACATGTTTTGTATCTATGAACTTGTACCGACCTGAGGCATCACACTGACACGTCAGTTTTACCATATAGTGAACATGGTGAATGGAAAAAAAAAACGTGTAAGGCCCCTTTCACATCAGCGTTTTTTTTAAATTGCGGTAGATGCGGTGAAAAAAACGCATCTGCCTCGATTACCGCATAACCGCTGCACTTGCGGCACGGTTGCGGCACAGTTGTGGCAAGCCCATACAATGTATGCGGCTGCGGTTGCGGCAGGTGCGGCCGCGAAAAAAAACGTGGTAAGCCGCGGTTTTTTCGCGGCCGCACCTGCCGCAAGTGCCAAAACCGCACCTGCCGCAAGCCCGCACATACATTGCATGGGGTTTGCCGCAAGTGTGCAGCAAGTGCAGCCTGTATGCGGTAATCGCGGCAGTTGCGTTTTTTCACCGCATCTGCCGCGATTTAAAAAAAACGCTGATGTGAAAGCAGCCTAAGGGCCCTTTCACATCAGCGTTTTTTGAAATTCGCGGCAGATGCGGTGAAAAAAACGCATCTGCCGCGTTTATCGCATAACCGCGACACTTGCGGCAAGCCCCATGCAATGTCTATGGGGCTTGCGGTAAGGGTGCGGCAGGTGCGGCAAGTGCGGTTTCGGCACTTGCGGCAGGTGCGGCCGCGAAAAAAAAACGCAGGCCCTTTCACATCAGCGTTTTTTTCAAATCGCGCAGATGCGGTGAAAAACCGCATCTGCCGCGATTACCGCATAACCGCGACACTTGCGGCACACTTGCGGCAAGCCCCATGCAGTGTCTATGGGGCTTGCGGCAAGTGCGGTTTCGGCATGTGCGGCCGCGAAAAAAAAACGCAGTCAGCAGCGTTTTTTTTTCGCGGTCGCACCTGCCGCAAGTGCCGAAACCGCACTTGCCGCACCTGCCGCACCTTACCGCAAGCCCCATAGACATTGCATGGGGCTTGCCGCAAGTGTCGCGGTTATGCGATAAACGCGGCAGATGCGTTTTTTTCACCGCATCTGCCGCGAATTTCAAAAAACGCTGATGTGAAAGGGCCCTAAGTGCACTTTTTTTACTGCACTTGCAATTTTTTTCCATTTTCTGTACACTGTATGTTAAAATAAATTATTTTATTCAAAAGTACAACTCGTCCCACAAAAAACAAGCCCATATATCTATAGTGACAAAAAAATAAAAAAGTTTTAGCTCTTGGAAGAAGAGGAGGGAAAAACAGAAAATCGCCCAAGGGTTAAGGAGTATATCTACCATCATTTTACATACACTCACATTAAGGCTAGGCAGATTATTACTCTGCTTGTGTCTGTGTGACTGAAAATACCAAAATATTTTGGGATTGTTTTATTAAGCTATCTGCACCAAGCATTAGGCCAAAAAGCGTCTTTTATGGCTTACAGCGGATGTATTATTTTTCAGACGCTTTCTGCTCCTTGTTTGACAATGGGGCATGGCTTCTCTTAGGGTACCGTTACACGGTGCCACCTCGCCGGCGATGTCGGCGGGGAATCACAGAAGCGCGCATCCCCGCCGACATTGCCGGTGAGCTGTCACACATAGCAACTCGCCGGCAAGTTGTGGCGGCGACCGCTCTCTGGGTTGCTCCGCAACCCAGCTACCGGTAACCTGCAATGTTAAACATTGCGGGTCGCCGCGTTACACAGGGCGATCAGGCATGATCGCCCTGTTTAAGTCGCCAGGTTTCACAACACTGCGGTGAGAGCTGGCGATCATTCTGAGGCGATTTTTCACCATAGAATCGCCCTGTTACACTGGGCGACTCGCCGGTGATGGTGCCGCGATTAGGCCACGTCCCTGCATCGCCGGCACAATCGCCAGCGATGTTGCCCCGTGTAATGGGCCCCTTAGGCACATCTAAGATGTAGACAAATGTGCCTACATTGTAGGCTTACGCACATTATTTTTCTAAATCCCGGATAACCCCTGTAAAGATAATGCTATACCTGTGGAGCAAGACATGGACCACACATCCCTGAGTTTCTTAGCATGTTAATTCGCCTGTTGAGTTTTATACATTCTTTATAGCATTAGATCAATGATTTTTGAATGTGTGATCCATATCTTTCTCTACAGCTATAATAAATAGACAGTTGAAATGCTAAAGCATGCAAACCATGAATATAAGACTATAGATATGTAGCGCCCTCACTGGATCTACAGGAGGCATCACGATATTCATCCATTAACTTTTATCCCTGTAATACTCCCCTTTTTGTTGTCACCCCAAGGGCATGGACTCGGGCACCGACCATCCGTGACATCCACTGTACCCAAACGCCCGAGGTCTGAGCACCCCAGACCCTTGTGGGCCCGACAGATATGCATCACTACTTTAGGAAATATATGTATACAAGAGGCACTTAACATATAAAGAAGGCCATTTCTATATCTACCCAGAAGCCACATCACGGCGTATCTCTTTATTGGGTTCCTACACTAAGTCAAAGCCTCTCTTTGGTTTTAAAAACTTCCATTTGTATGGGTGGATAGGAACCTGCTGATATAGAAATAAAATCATGGAGGAGGAGTGCACAGTCAGAAGGCATGACCACATAATGTAAATAAGAAACCTGACAGCACTCCCTAACGTGCAGTCTGAACAGGTGCATGGTGAACATGACATATACTACAATGAATACACAGATGCACTCTGGAATGTTAATGCATGGAAATCATGATATAAGAATATGTAACCGCATCACTTCTTAAGGAAATACATGAAAAAATGAGATACTTAGCATATAAAGATGTCCATTTCTATATCTGCGCAGTAGCCATGTCACTGCATTTCTTCCCATATAAATGGAGGTTTTTTAACCCAGAGAGGCTTTTACTTAGTGTAGGAACTCAATAAAGAGATAAACCGTGACGTGGCTACTGGGCAGATATAGAAACGGCCATCTTTATGCTAAGTATCTAATTTATTTATGCTTTTCCTTCACAGTATTACATGCCTATATTCTTATATTCTTGGTTTGCATGCTTTAGCATTTAAAGGGAACCTGACAAGTCTCTGAATACCTGTACCTGCACCCTCACAAATCATTTCCAACATTCCTCTTATGTTGGAAATGCTCCCTATAAAAGATGAAATCTAGCCTTTTATACTTACTGAAAGTGCGACTTCTGCTCCCTGAATAAGTCTCACAGGGCGTTCGCTGTGCGCTCCAACGCCGCTCATTATCACGCCCCGATGGGCGTGATTAGAAATCCAAGTCCTCCTTGCCCTGCTGTATGGGTGTTATAGCCGGTGTGATGCTATTTGTGTCACATCCGGTCATGGTGGCGTCGTACGTATTGCGCCTGCGCGGCTTTTGCTTTACGGCGCTCCCGGCCGTAGAGCAAAACCCGCGAATGCGCAATGCGCATGGTGACGTCGGCGGTACACCTATCCTGCCCGGATATGACACTATTTGCGTCATACCGGCTATTACGCCCATACAGCAGGGCGAGGAGGACTTGGATTTCTAATCACGCCCATCGGGGCGTTATAATGTCGGCTCAGGCAGGCTTAGGAGCACACAAGGAACGCCCTGTGAGACTTATTCAGGGAGCAGAAGTCACACTTTCAGTAAGTATAAAAGGCTAGATTTCATCTTTTATAGGGAGCATTTCCAACATAAGAGGAATGTTGGAAATTATTTGTGAGGGTGCAGGGACAGGAATTCAGAGGCTTGGGGGTGATTATGAGGGGTCAGGTTCCCTTTAAGAGTGCAGCTATTTATTGTAGTACTAGATGGTGGCCCGATTCTAACGCATCGGGTATTCTAGAATATGTATGTACCGTAGTTTATTTATGAAGATGTAAGAATAATGCAATGCGAAGCTGGGTATAAATCCCATGCCAATATCGCTGATTGGTCGCAGCCGCAGCAGTGTCGGTGGGCAGCGGTGTTGGTGGGCAGCGGTGCCGGTGTACAGTGGTGTTGGTGTACATCGGTGTGAAGCAGGGTGAGTGGGTGCGGAGCGGGGGTGGAGTGGGTGCTGAGCGGGGGTGAGTGGGTGCTGAGCAGGGGTGAGTGGGTGCTGAGCAGGTGAGTGGATGCTGAGCTTGGGTGAGTGGGTGCTCAGCGGCGGTGACTGGGTGCTGAGCGGGGGTGACTGGGTGCTGAGCGGCGGTGACTGGGTGCTGAGCGGCGGTGACTGGGTGCTGAGCGGCGGTGACTGGGTGCTGAGCGGAGGTGACTGGGTGCTGAGCGGAGGTGACTGGGTGCTGAGCGGAGGTGACTGGGTGCTGAGCGGAGGTGACTGGGTGCTGAGCGGAGGTGACTGGGTGCTGGCCAGGGGTGACTGGGTGCTGAGCCGGGGTGAGTGGCTGCTGAGCGGGGGTGAGTGGGTGCTGAGCGGGTGAGCGGGGCTGACTGGGTGCTGAGCGGAGGTGACTGGGTGCTGAGCAGGTGAGAGTGGGGTTCAGTGGGGGCAGTGTGGGTTCAGTGCGCAGTATGAGTTCAGTGGGGGGCAGTGTGGGTTCTATGTGAGGTGAGAGGGGTGAGCAGGGGTAGTTGGGGGTCAATAGCAGGATGGAGGAGGCTCCACTCACCCCGACATTGTTCCTCTTCAGCCCCGTTCACACATTTCATATTTTTGTGCTCTTTTTCACACGCGCCTTTCAAAAATACGCAATGTGTTTTGTGTCTGCCAGCAAAGTGCATGGGAAATTCACTTTGCCGTGCAGACGCTGCGTAAAGAATTGACATGTCAATTCTTTAAGCAGCAGCGCCTGCATTTTCTCCCATAGGGGCCAGCGCTGCTGGATCTGATGTCACAGAGGAGAGGAAGAATCCTGCTTCCTCCTCCCCTCTGTGACATGTGTGACCGCCCCATTTGATTTCACAGTGTATTAATATACACTGCGAAATCAAAATTAAACAAAGTCAAATATATGAAAAATAATAAAGAATTCATACTTACCTTTCCGACGCCTTTTCACGGTCTCCGGTGTAGAGGCAGGCGATGTACAGTCCTGCCAGGACCTGCCGTGATGTCAAAGGGGCGTTACTGGAGCTGATTGGCCGCTCATGGTCATGTGATATGTATACACCGAAGACCGCAAAAAGGCGTCGGAAAGGTAAGTATGAATTCTTTATTTTTCATACCTCTGACTTTGTTTAATTTTGATTTTGCAGTGTATATTAATACACTATGAAATCAAATGGGGCTGTCACACATGTCACAGAGGGGAGGAGGAACAGGATTCTTCCTCACCCTCTGTGACAGCAGGTGCGGGAAAGCGAGTGGAGGCAGGCGCAGCGGGGAGGTATCGGGTGGCTACTCTGAATGAACAGCTGATGACGAAGCATCAGCTGTTCATTTCAAATAGCGGTGCGGGAAAGCCAACAGTGAAGTCGACTTTCCCGCCCGCTATGTGAGTGTAGCGCTGTCACGGCAATCCCGCGTCGCTAATGCGTGCGGCTGTTTTACACACGCTGCGCTCATTGGTTGCCGTGGCTGGCGGCAACCAATGAGCGCTGGCGCGCCATTTCCATGACAGACCGATTACCTTAGACTATTATATAGTAGAGATATTTCATGTTCAGACTTCATGTTAAGGAGTGCTGTCAGGTTTCTTATTTTCTGTGTAGCTAGGGTATATTGCATGATCGGTCCCCTCTCTTTTTGGACCAGCACTCCTCCCATTTGGCCAAGGTATTTATAAGTAGCAGGAGACTGCAGGAGGGGTTCTGCATATTTTTGTCTGAGCACATGTGGAAGGTGAGTTTTTCAGCTCCTTTCACTTGGTGTTGGTACTATGTGTCTGCCATTATTGCTATGGTTTTGTGCCTGTGAGGCGGTGTGGCCTGGAATCATGGGGACTCAGCCTGGCAGCATGGGTAATATGGGCATCAGGTCACCCACCCTGATGATTCACTGTTGTTGCGACAGTGGTTGGTGCCACAGTACCACACCTTTATCACTATAAAAAGTTAGGGACCCCACTAAGAGGTTCACCGTGATGTGGTATTGGGCTTCATACATGTGCTTTACTTATTGGTTGAGCTGAAAAAAAAAACATGTATCCTATTAGAAGGCTTCATACAGTCCGATAAGAATGGTAACCTAAGAACGTCTTGCTCAGTTTTGCAGTTTTGTAAATATTTGCCTAGTGACGTTAGATCAATGTATGATTTTTGGATGTGGTCCATGTCTTTCTCTTTAGCTATGGCACCTAAAGTGAAGCTATTGTCACGCTTGGACTAAGGGGATGTCCAGCAACCGTGCGTGACAGTGGCGCACGAAACAATGATGTCCGGTGTGCAACAAGGAAAAAACAACAGGCAGGGAAACACTAAAGGGAATAAATACAATGGAGGGCCCTGCTCATAGGGAATGGGGGAGAGGTGACCTCCTGCACTCACTCAACCCTGATCTCCTTACCATCCCTATACAAATTCTTTCACCTCGTCGCCAAGCAGGAATCCTAAGCCCTCCACTGGCCCTGATGTTAACCCTCACTGGGGAAGGCCGGCAGGAGCACTAGTCCCATCCACTACAATAAAGAAACATGAGGAAAAGGGAAGACAGACAAAGAACAGGACAACTACTTCACATCTACTGACACTTCACCAGACAGCTTGACAGCAAGAGGTTCTCCACAGAACTCCTTTCACCTCAGGAGCTTGGCCAGGAATGAAGTTCAATCTCCAGCAAAGCATGCTGGAACCCTGTGATCCTATAAAGGCAGAGGTAATCACAGAGTGGCTACACCTGGATAAGGCCCAGCTAGCTTGCTGGCAACAGAGACTAACATTAACTCCTCCAGCGCCAAAGGAGAAGGACATGTTTAATGTGAAGTCTGAATTCAGAAATGAGACTTGGGTCCAAATCAGTCACAAGTCTCCTAGGAAAGGGAGACCATTGTGACTCCCATTACATGGACAAATGCTATTTGCTAAGTGTTCTGAACCTGCCCAGCCCCTGCACATTAAACCCGCCTGTAGGGAGGAAATTGACTTTAATCCTGCCTGCATTGTTTCGGTCTCAGTCATCAAGGCGGTGCCGGCGCAGGATCAGTCACCACTTTGTATGGACAGTGACTAATAGAAACAGCTGTTAGTCAATGCGGGGGGCACAATCACAGCCACCGCTCTCCACCCAAGGGGCACAGACACAGCCACTGCTCTCCACCCAAGGGGCACAGTCACAGCCACTGCTCTCCACCAGAGGGGCACAGTCACAGCCACCGCTCTCCACCTGAGGGGCACAGTCACAGCCACTGCTCTCCACCCAAGGGGCACAGTCACAGCCATCCCTCTCCACCCGAGGGGTACAGTCACAGCCACCGCTCTCCACCGAGGGGCACAGTTACAGCCACTGCTCTCCACCCAAGGGGCACAGTCACAGCCATCGCTCTCCATCCAAGGGGCACAGTCACAGCCACCGCTCTCCACCCAAGGGTACAGTCACAGCCACTGCTCTCAACCTGAGGGGCACAGCCACCGCTCTCCACCTGAGGGCACAGTCACAGCCTCCGCTCTCCACCCAAAGGGTACAGTCACAGCCACTGCTCTCAACCTGAGGGGCACAGCCACCGCTCTCCACCCGAGGGGTACAGTCACAGCCACCGCTCTCCACCCGAGGGGCACAGTCACAGCCTCCGCTCTCCACCCAAAGGGTACAGTCACAGCCACTGCTCTCAACCTGAGGGGCACAGCCACCGCTCTCCACCCAAGGGGCACAGTCACAGCCACCGCTCTCCACCGAGGGGCACAGTTACAGCCACTGCTCTCCACCCAAGGGGCACAGTCACAGCCATCGCTCTCCATCCAAGGGGCACAGTCACAGCCACTGCTCTCCACCCGAGGGGCACAGCCACCGCTCTCCACCCGAGGGGCACAGTTACAGCCATCGCTCTCCACCCGAGGGGCACAGTTACAGCCACCGCTCTCCACCCGAGGGGCACAGTCACAGCCACCGCTCTCCACCTGAGGGGCACAGTCACAGCCACCATTCTCCATCCGAGGGGCACAGTCACAGCCTCCGCTCTCCACCCAAAGGGTACAGTCACAGCCACTGCTCTCAAGCTGAGGGGCACAGCCACCGCTCTCCACCCGAGGGGTACAGTCACAGCCACCGCTCTCCACCCGACAGGTTCCATTTAAGAATAAGTATGAGATAAATAGTGCTATGTATTTACAAGGGTTTTATTTACCTTTTTATACATATTTTTTCTGTATGGAAACTGGCACGGAGAGCATAGGTAAACAGACACTTTATGATGTGCTTCTGCAAGAACTTCAACATTTTAAAGAATCAACCGGGGTCACTTAGGCAGGCCACATAGTAGTGAAAGTCCATTAGTGTGATGGTCAGCAATAAAGGAGTCCATTAGTGTCTGGAGAATGGGTAATACGGTTGTCCTGCTAAGTGATGCACTGCACTTTAGAGACAGTCAAGCCGAATGAAAGAGGACAGAGAATATAATCAATAACTTGTACAAGGAGACGTTTGATGGCGTTAAGGAAATACACATAAAAGAAAGGGTGATAGTGGCAATGGAGCGTGGTGCTGATCCTGGCAGGAGTCTGTCTACACGTGGATGGCTGCTACCAACAGAGTTGCTGGTGTCCTGGGCTCATATAGCCATGGTTATGTGGACCGGAAGACTGCTTTATAGATATGGACATAAATGGAAAATTATAAGATCCACATTATACACCTGGGCAGTGACTCAGTGGGGTCCTGGGTTTAAATCCCCCCAAGGACGACATCTGTAAGGAGTTTGTGTGTTCTCCCTGTGTTTCCTCCCACATTCCAAAGACTGATAGGATGCTTAGATTGATCACATCTGAAAAGCGCTGCTGAAATGATAATAATAATTTAATTTGTATAGCGCCAACATATTCCGCAGTCACTTACAATCCAGAGGTGAGAAGTACAGACAATATGAGACAATACAGAATAACCAAAGAGGTCCCCACTCACAAGCTACAATCTATGAGATAGTGTTATATAAGTGAATAGAATAAATAAAATTAATTATAAACAAGGAGTTTAATAACATTGTCATCATGATGTTTCTTTCATACATTGTAATAACGAACAATCCAATTGTTGAGGAGAGCCATAGGATCAAATACTTAATTAACCTTAAGACATAAGGGCATGGCGAGAAACGATCCATAGAGTGTAATATTTTACATTGTATAAGTTGTGACTTAAACTTGGCTGCCATTTCCTGCCACATCACATTGAGATTCACCTGTAGAAGTGAATGTATGACAGTGGATCCTAACAAAGAACAAAGCCTAATGTTCATCATAAGCACCCAGAAATGTCCTGACCATGGCACAGAATCTATCCAGAGACTCCTATTGATCCGGGGGATCCCAAAGTTGTGCCTTTTATAATCTGGCACATTACTAGGACGTTTGTTGCCCCAAACTGCTACATTTTTTGTACGCAGCCAGGTACCACAAAACGTGGATATTGTGGTGTGTGTGTCTTTTACAATAGATTTTTGTGGAGGACAAATGTACAAGTTGGGCGTTTGCAGATGTAGAATTTACAAAGGTAGTGTGAATAGAGACAGATAGAGTGACATCAAGAAGCTCCACTGAGCTGGATGGAATACCATCTTCTACATGAAGAGCCAGGCACAGGTCGTATCCGGAGCCTAAAGGGAAAGAGCACAAGGCACCTCGATGATGATGAAACAGACTTACAGTTAGCAGCGTTATATATGTGACTAGTTACTGACACGGTCAACAAAATGGTGTTGGAGGTATGAGAGCGGTCCAGCAGATTGAGTGTGAAAGGTAATGAAGCGGTCCCATAGTCTGGGCTTTAGCTTCACGCCTAGATGCAAATCGAGCCTGCCTGTCAGTGCATTGGCATTTGTCTGTAATTGAGACGTGTGTGTTTTCCTTGTTGAACAGATGGTAGAGCGTGTGTGCTCAGGGAGCTTGCTAAACTATTGCAGCCTTCCCTGGGCCAACACAGAACCAGCTCCTGGGTCCCCGCCACAGGCAGAGGCTTCCATGCCAAGAGAGCATATGCCCAAAGAAAGCCTGGTACTTTCAGGGAATTGACACATCTGGAATATCTAGGGTACTGCCGTAGTCAGATCCTAAACGCTATTGTTTGTACATACATATTATATTATATTATAGTCACTCGTGCTTAGAGATTTTCATTCCAAACTCTTGTATAAAAGTCCTCCACCGCACCCCCTCCCTCCCTAACTTCTTGTAACCCCTCCATGTATATGGAATCAAGAAAATCCACCTTCAAGGAAAAACAGGGTGAGTGCGTCTTTCTCTTATAATTCTTGATAAAATGAACACACTTTTTATATTTTTATGAATTGTATATCGCAAAGGGGTATCACGTGGGATGAGTAAACCAATAAATAAGCCTTACCCAGCAGAACTGGTAAGTGAAGGGATGTGAGAGTAGGGATTACATTGCCGTAATTGTATTTAAAGGACATCACCATCAGTTTTATATTGATGACCTATCCTTGATATCAGGTATCAAAACCAGTTTCCCTCACCAATGAGTTGGATGAAATCGGTGTGTGGAGCGTAACCTACCTACCTAGTGACTGCATTCAGGGACTTGCTATGTTCTGCTCTGTGGTCTCTGCTGGTGCTGCACACAATGATGGCTGGGGTGCTGAGTATCTGGCCCCCTGCCTGTATGATATCGATGACTTTCTCCAAGGAAGGGTCGTCAACACCCAAAGTGATGGTAAACCATTTTATATTTCTACTGATTGCTGTGAAACTATCATTTATGCACTGTTTACACCATACTTTTTCATTCTGTTGTAAATTAGTACTTTTTGTTCAGGATTTGATAAAAGGTATAACAAGAGGCTTGTCTTGTGGGCATTGGCTTCATTTTTGTAAAAAAAAATAAAACAGGACAGAAAAAAGGACCCTTGCTAATTCTTTGTTCTTATGCGTAATGTTTCAGTGGTAATTTTGCCCTTCGAAGACACAGTACTATTCAATCTTATGAACATGACATACCATATTTTTCGGATTAAAAGGCACACTTTTCTTCCCAGAAATTTGGGAGGAAAATGGGGGTGGGTCTTATAATCCGGTTGTAGTTTATAGGTGAGAGCAGGGTCACAGGAGACATTGTCCCCACTGCTTGGTGGTAGCAGGAGTAAAACAGTGCAGTGGTTGTCCCGGCAATGCAGAAGTCGTCCCAGCGAAGCAGCAGGCATTGCGAGACAGGTACCATCCCCAGTAATTGTATGTTAGAAAATGTTCCTACCTCCTTTGATCCTGCTCCACCACTGTCCCTACTTCCTGTGATCCTGCTCCACCACCGTCCCTACCGCCTGTGAGCCTGCTCCACTACCGTCCCTACCTCCTGTGACCCTTCTCCACCACCGTCCCTACCTCCTGTGATCCTGCTCCACCACCGTCCCTACCTCCTGTGACCTGCACCACCACGTCCCTACCTCCTGTGATCCTGCTCCACCACTTCCCTACTCCTGTGATCCTGCTCCACCACGTCCCTACCGCCTTGATCCTGCTCCACTACCGTCCCTACCTCCTGTGACCCTTCTCCACCACCGTCCCTACCTCCTGTGATCCTGCTCGACCACCGTCCCTACCGCCTATGATCCTGCTCCACCACCATCCCTACCTCCTGTGACCCTGCTCCACCACCGTCCCTACCTCCTGTGACCCTGCTCCACCACTGTCCCTACCTCCTGTGACCCTGCTCCACCACCGTCCCTACCTCCTGTGATCCTGCTCCACCACCGTCCCTACCTCCTGTGATCCTGCTCCACCACCGTCCCTACCTCCTGTGATCCTGCTCACCACCGTCCCTACCTCCTGTGATCCTGCCCACCACCGTCCCTACCTCTGTGATCCTGCTCCACCACCGTTCCTACCTCCTGTGACCCTTCTCCACCACCGTGCCCTTCCTCCCGTGATCTTCACACCGTTAAATTCCTTTGTATCCTAATTCGAGTCACCGTTTCATATCCTGTGAGTCTCTAAAGCAAACTTATCCTCCTGTGACCCTGCTCCACCACCGCCCCTACCGCCTATGATCCTGCTCCACCACCGTCCCTACCTCCTGTGACCCTGCTTCACCACCGTCCCTACCTCCTGTGATCCTGCTCCACCACCGTCCCTACCTCCTGTGATCCTGCTCCACCACCGTCCTACCTCCTGTGACCCTGCTTCACCACCGTCGCTACCTCCTGTGACCCTGCGCCACCACCATCCCTACCTCCTGTGATCCTGCTACACCACCGTCCCTACCTCCTGTGATCCTGCTCCACCGCCGCTGCTGCTGTGCCCGGTAAGATACAACCGAAATATAAGATTCTTTGTATGTTTTTTTTCTCTAAATTTGGAGTACGTTTTATAATCCCGTGCAGTTTATAAAGCAAAAATTATGGTAACTCTGCCTTAAAACCGCTCTATCTCACTACCTGAGGAACAGATAGGGGAGCTGTTGAGCTCTGGGATTCATGGTTTCTTATGTTTTGGCTTAGTCTTGTGATGTTTTAGAGAAAGCCTGTGACTCCATCGTAAGTCACAGGGGGGACACTATAACAGCGAAACTTTATACAGGGAATCACTATATATGATGGCAGCCGTGTACTGACTACTATGTTACAGGAGTTCATATGTGATTGGCTAATTCTAACACATCCCCAATTATAAGATGCTCTTCACACTTGTGCAACACATTATTTTAATTTTGTTACTTACTATATTTTTCCTTCAAAATGATTTGTTTGTTGCTTAATGGATTTGTACAGATTATGGGCGACATTAAATGGTGGAAGAAGTTCTGAAATTATTCCTTATGGTATGTTTTGTCATATAATAAAAATTCTTTTAGGCACCATCTTTGAGGTATTATCCATCATCCCTTTTCGCATTATTAATCGTGTTATTACTTCTTGGTGAGACAGGTAAGGAAAGACAGGCAAGACGGAGAGGATTCAATAAATGTGAATATTTAGATTGGTTACTACATTATACTGTTTGATTCAAACTTATTGGACATTTCATCCCTAGTTTCAAAAATATATTTAAGATAGATGTGATAGATGTCAAGGATGTGATTACATTCGGTACCTGCCTATATCAATTTATTAATACTATTAGTATCATATGTAAGCTTTGCTTTATGTTAGGGCCTCCATTGAGTCAGCTGGTTACGAGGTTTCCTGCTGTTTAATCCCCAGTGATCAACTGTAATCTGTTGGGTTTGATCTTTCAACAGCACCATCACAGGGAAAAAGAAGCCTTACACACTTCCCATTAAACTCAATTAGCAGTCCAAGTAGTGCATAGACGCAATGAATCTTCAAAATAAGGGAGGCTCTTTGTAGCCCCTTTCTTCTTTAGTTAAAGGGGTTTTCCGAGATTTTATAAAATTTGCCTAACAGCTGGCAATATGATGACATGATAAAATAACCATAAATCACCTTTCATATCCCCTTTGAATCCAGCCCTGGTAGTCCACAGCAGTCCTGCAGTTTGCCACATGACTGCTGCAAGCCAATCACATATCTGTACATCATAGCAACACCTCTCTTTATTAGGAGCATAAAGGTAAAATTTGGGGTATATAATATTTTCCCCTATACCTTGCTGCATACTTTAACTAAACATGGGCGTCTTCTGATTCCAGCCCTGGTAGTCCACAGCAGTCCTGTAGTTGACCTTATGACTGCTGCAGCCAATCACAAATTTGTATGTCATGGCAGCCTCTCTTTATTAGGAGTATACAGATAAAAATTTGGGGTATATAATATTTTCCCCTATACCTTGCTGCATACTTTAACTAAACATGGGCTTTTTCTGATTCCAGCCCTGATAGTCCACAGCAGTCCTGTAGTTGACCTTATGACTGCTGCAGCCAATCACACATGTGTATGTCATGGCAGCCTCTCTTTATTAGGAGCATACAGGTAGAAATTGGAGTAAATAATATTTTCCCCTATACCTTGCTGCATGCTTTAACTAAACATGGGCATCTTTCAATTCCAGTCCTGGTAGTCGACATCAATCTGGTAGTTCACCTTGTGACTGCTGCAGCCAATCACACATCTGTACATCATAGCAACACCTCTCTTTGTTAGGAGTATACAGTATCATGTTTAACAAAAGATAAAAATATTGAACAGGATATACAGGTAAAAATTGCGGGAATAAAATTTTTCCTATACCTTGGTAGCTGCTCCATGCTTTGACTAGATGGGGGTTCCTTTCTTCCCTAACTGACATTACACAGGTGCCATAATGCCTGTATACTTTTGAGGAGAGTCAGGGAGATGCGATTTCCTCTGGACTGACTGCTCTTCTTCTATATAAAGTGATTCATATAGTGGAATAATATATTTGGTGAATTGATGTTTTAGGTGAATTGAGTAAAAAACTTAAAAAATAATTGTGCTCGTAATTTCCACCAGGCTTTGTGTTGTAGCGTGGTGCGGAGAGGTAGTCATGGGTGAGGGATTGATTCCAGACACCCTGACATGCTACATAACAACTGTGGCCCTGGCTGAGTGCGTGGACTTATTTAGTGTAGGTCATATTTCTCAGCAGGTCGCATATTGCCATTGCCTTCAACAAGCCAGGACCAGATAACGGTTCAGACTGTGACGGAGACCACTAGTGCGTAAACAAACATTGAGGGAGGAAATAAAACAAATTCAGCCATCTGTGGCCAACAGATCCAGTCCCAGATTTGAGGCACTCAGGACTCTGGGAACCATCCCTGACGAATTGTGCAACCAGCACTACGTAGACCTCCAGGCATCCTACTCCGTTCTTCACTACTTTCCAGCAGGTGGAGCTGCTCCTCTTCTTCCTGCACCAGTTCATAATGCAGTACTGGCTCAACATTTCCAAAACCCCAGGCATCTGGATATTAGCCAAGGCCCCGGCTATGACTTCGACCAACACCCAGACCAATGAGCGTATGCGCCGCTGCTCCATTCGTGGCACTGATGGTTTCTCTCCAGGAATATCAACCTCCATAGCTTTCTCTTGGACCCTCCCTTTTCTCACCAAAACCAATGAGCTGCTATCAAAGTCTTTCATATCACACTGACCACATACTGCCCGCTGGGGCCATCCACCTTGAAGGTTACCTGCGTTCCCGCCGTCAGATGGTTCAGTCTCCAGCTCACATATGAAACCGTGACCCCATTGCAAGTCACAGCTGATGAGTTCGCCTTGGGACAGCAACACTTGGTAACATTCAGCTTTCCACAGCTTGGATACTATCCCTCCGTCTCTCCGTCACAAGCAGAAATAGGCCGCTTATGCCACTTGCAAGCTGTCAGACCTGTGTTCTGCCTTTTGCTGGCCAAAGAACCCCAGAGGCAAAGGTCACATAACCCCCTCAGTCCTTGGCATGTGTGGGGAATCGTTTCTATCAAACATCTTTACCAGGCTCCCCCATTTCTCTCGTCGAACTAGCCAACTTTGGGTCTTCAGCACCTCCTTTCCAGAAGTGGAAGATCCAGTCCAGCCTCACTCTGAGAACTCTTGGCTGTAAGCCAACCTAGCTCTCCACTCCACCATACAGCTCTACTATTCACAAAATGGCGTTGTCCTATGTACTCCTAAGTGGTGAGTTGTAGATATCCGCTTTGGAAAGGGTAGGTTCTTCTTGGGTGGGCCATCATTTTTCTCCAAATCCCCACCTGTTTCAAGTTGTCATTCATCAACGACGGACCTTTTCTTTCCATTTCGCCGACAGGGTCAGATGTTTTTCAGCATGGGTTGGCATTTCCAGGCATAGCTTCTGGGGCGATAGACAGATCTTCACATAATTTTTCTTCTCAAATGCCCATGAAGGGTGGGCTTCCTTTTCAGAGCTGTGCCATCATACACCGACTTGTAGTCTATGCTCGGCAACATATTCAGCTGTTCAATGGTTGCATCCTCCTTTGTAGCATGTGTCTTCCACCCAATATTTGAGTCTTCTGTTGGCAAAATTGGATCATGCTGTCTACTCCAAATGTAGAGTGGGTGGTGCTTTAGTCGTGGATGAGGGATTGACTCCGGATACTGTGGCACAATACATGAACACCATTATCCTGTCTGATCCTAGATTTGTCTAGTGTAGGCCATACCTCTCAGCAGGCCACATGGTGCTGTTGTCTTCGGCAGGCCAGGACCAGATAACGGTTCAGACTGAGATAGAAATCATCAATTTATTTTAAACAACCGTTCTTTACTCCACAGTTTCCACAGTCCCTTAGTTACAACTAAACACGTGAGATAGAGGACACATATCGTAAAGACAGCTCCAGTTCAACAATACATAATAAGACACAGTTCTAGTTCCCACTGGGTTATTTCCATTCTTTCTGGACCTGTGAGTCCCAGCACACACAGGGCAGTCCCTGACAGTCACTATCCTGTCTCTGTCGTTCTAATTCTCTTCCTCTCTTAGAGGAGCGGATACATGGGGATTTGCGACTAAGGTGAGAATATAGCATCCTAGAAGCGTCCTGATGAAGGTCTCTTCTCCCCGTAGGTGTTCGTAAATTAGCCATAGAGCATAGAGTCAGTCAAGGGCTTTTTGCTTACAGATGCTTGAGGAGATCCCGCCCAGGGAAGCCCATCTAAACCACAAGCCCACCTAAACCATCCAAACCATTACCTCTTAGACTTGGGACCTTGCCACTACTGTCCTATCCTATCTGGCTTGGGGCCACCTTGCTGGGTGATTGTTCTCCAGTAATCAAGGTGTCTCTCAGTCTGTGTCACGGTCAACACTCTTGGATCATGCTGTCTCAGTCTGGTCTCCTTGCTCCAGTCGCCATGAGTCACCCACTACATGCAGCTTTGATGACCTCTCAGACTGTATGTCCGTATTAGTCATTAGTGGGGCCCTAGCTAAAGGTGTGCAGAAAACTGTCACTTTCCCTAGAAACTAGGTCCTCCCATTGTGGGCTAGTCGCAACTCTTAACTGTTACTTGCTTTACAGTCTGTTGCTGGGCAAACTCTCTCACCAAACACTAGACATATTTACCGCTATACATTACACATGCATTACATAGGCAAACATATATCATATATTATGCAGGGAAGAGAGAAAAGATTAAAAAGATCTAAACAAACTGGAACAGTGGACAGCAACTAACAGAATGGTTTATAACAGGGGAAAATGCCAAGTTCTACATCTGGGCAAAAACAGTGAAAAAAGCATATACAGAATGGGAGAAACAGGACTAAGCAACAGCATGTGTGGAAAAGACTTGGGTATAGTAATAGATCACAGACTGAACATGAGTCACCAGTGTGATGCAGCAGCAAAAAGGCAAACACAATTCAGGGATGTATTAACAGAAGCATACCGTCTAGATAATGTGAAGTCATTATTGCCCTCTACTCCTCTTTGGTCAGACCTCATCTGGATACTGTGTCCAGTGCTGGGCTCCACATTTTAAAAAAGACATCAACAAACTGAAGCAAGTTCAAAGAAGAGCGACCAGAATGGTGACCGGTCTGCAAACCATGTCCTATGAGGGACAGTTACAAGATTTGGGAATGTTTAGCTTCCAAAAAGAAGACAGAAGAAATGTAATAGCTGTCTACAAATATCTCAAGGGCTGTCACACTGTAGAGGGATCAGCTTTATTCTCATTTGTACAAGGAAAGACTACAATCAATTGGATGAAACTGAATGGGAGGAGACACAGATTAGATATTAAGAAAAACTATTTGTCAGTGAGGGCGATCAATGAGTCGAACAGGCGGCCATGAGATTTGATGAGTTCTCCTTCAATGGAAGTCTTCACACAGAGGCTGGACAGACATCTGTCTGGGATGATTTAGTGAATCCTGCTCTGAGCCGGGGTTGGACCAAATGACCCAGGAGGAATCTTCCAACTCTACTGTTCTGTGATTCTATGTCACTACACATGACATTGCTATATATCACACCATTAGGTGCTAATATAGCATAAATCCTAAGTCATATTGTAAAGCTTGTTATAGAGTAAATTTTGACTTTTAGGATTGCTACTTTCAATAGGTGGCACTAGAGTTCATCTACTTCCTCCATGAAGAGACAATTTGTATATCTCACACTGTTAAAGTTCACAAATTGACATTTTTCAAAAAAAGCATAACATAATTCACATGACAACACAACGGTGCAATAGGTGTCTTCAGGTAGGAACTCGGCGGCCAGTCCACCTCCTTACAGTGTCCTAGTGACGACTTGAGCCCTATATTGTAGGGTTCGTTGTGGGTATGCGGCAGTTACACACTACGGTGTGAACATGTGGAGTGTGGTAGTAGGAAAGTATTTATCTTGTTTCCTTTTTTGAATAGAACTCCACAGAGCTGCTAATACAATAGAGCCGCTATACAGAGGGCAGAAGACGCGATGAGCAGAGATTTGAGGCAGGAGAGAGGAAATTGTAAGATCCAGAAGAGGGGCGTCAAATTCCCAAGACACAGTTCACTGGCTGTATTATCAGCGAGCCACGTTCACATGTCTCACTGCGCCTCCGACAAGGGCATTCTGAAAAGCAAATAGGGGACCAGGCGAGCAAATTGATTTCTCAGGGGCTGCAAGTCTCCCCTCCTCTGTAGAAGAAGAGCCAGGCAAATGGCCGCCAATGGCTGGGAGCTGTCCAAGTGCTGAAGAGAGATAATGCCAGTGATCCCCAGGGAATCTTATCACTCCGCACAGGGCCTGACTTTCAGAGTCAAGGTTCCTATGTTTTCATTGCTTAAGGGAGGAGACAGGTGTATTTGTAGCCTAAACCTGACCATGGATGGGGTAAATGCCGGCTAAGGGAACTTAACTCATTCATTAAAGATTGCTGCAAAGTGAAGATGTTTAATTTTGTATAGTTGAGGGGTTTTACACCACATAATAACCCTGTGGGAGAATAAAAGCTCAGCGCCACTTACATTGTAAAGGGAGAGGTACAAGCTTCTCATCCACCCCATTCCTAAATGTTATTCCTGCCAACCCCCCCCCCCCTCGCCTCTTCTTCATCCTCTGTTGATAAATGAGCTCACGCTGGGAGCAGTAATTCATATTTCATCTCTGTGACACCCGCTGATCATTGGTGTTAGTTAGGGAGGCTAATATTAAAGATGTCAACAGGAAGCTGCAATGTGTGTACAGTGCTGACAAGCACCGAGGATCGCCTATTCTAGGGTATTAACCCCTCACAGCCTTATAGCACCAGCGCCTTTTATTAGGAGAGCATGTTTTATAAGAAATAGGCTTAACGAGATGAGGATATACTAGATGGTGGCCCGATTCTAACGCATCGGGCTTCGAGAATATGTATGTAGTTTATTTATGAAGATTTAAGATAATGCAATTAGCGATCAGTAAGGCACAGTCACACTTGGCGACGCTCTAAACGATCCACTGGTAGAGATCGCTGGAGCGTCACTACGTGGTCGCTGGTTAGATGTCAAACAGATCTCACCACTGATGCAGCAGCGATATGGCGGTCGTTGGGAACCTGTCACTCTAGGGCTAGTATTTAGGTCATTGTCCCGCGCGGCTTGGCGGGGGATTTGAATCCCAACCGCCATATCGGAATACCCTAACTTGGGTGTTCGAATATGGCGGTCGTGGTTCTTCCGTGCGGCAGGAGATGACCCGCAGCTACCGTCGAGAGATCAGCAGCTAGCACCGCTGATCTCTCGATGGTAGCAGTGGCGTGTGTGGTTCAAATCCTCGCGCCAATTCGCTGCCGGACTGTGCCTGTCGCTGATTGGTTGCAGCAACTGGTGCGACCAATCAACGACGTGGGATTTCCGTTACAGTCAGAAGTAGACGATTATATGGTAGATTTAGAATATTCCTTTCAATTTTACATACGTCGGTGACAATGCATTGTCGGCGAAATACCATTAAAAATGCCACAATGTATCAATTATAAGGACTTATATTAAATATTTACACAACCGCTTCCTCACTTTATTCAGTTCATTTTTCCATATCTGAAGCCCGTTGTACTTTTGGCTGCTAAATTCATTATATCTACAAATGTAACTTAATTTAGCTGTACATGTCAAATAGATATGTTTTTTTTTAATAAATTAAATATTTTATTATTTTTTATTAATTTTTTTAAAATCTACATTGAATACAGATAAAGTACTGTTATAATCTGAAAGTTAATTCCAATCTTTATTTCCACGCCGGGGGTCAGATATGTTGCCAGACCATAATGTTTCTGCATGTAATCAGGGGGTGTTGTGTTACGATGTAGCCAATCAGACCTGGTCTTAGTGGTCGTGTAATAAAGAGTGTTGAGCTATTTGCTCTTCTACGATTAGTGTTATGGAGAATGGGGGACTAGCATAAATAGGGCTGTACGTGTTAAACCTTTCCAGACTGTTAAAGGATTTTTTAGCATTGGTCCCCAGTCCTCCCATGTGATCTGCCCCTTCTGCCCTCTGCCCCTCCACATTCTGTAATTTAGTTTTTCGGTCCCTGTCGCCCTGAGCAGCACCTCCCGCCTGCTCCATGAATGATGTGCTAATCCATTCTCTGCCTCAGACAAGTGTATCGACCTGCTCTAAACAGACCGCAGGGCTCACACTGAAATGAAAAGCTCAGCTGCACTCATTCAATGGCAAATGCAGCAGCTTTCCTCCCACCTCTCCCTTGCTCTGCTCCCTCACCTTCTGCCATCATTCCTTCATCTTCTATCATCTACTGTCACCACCTTCACCTTCTACCTATTCCTCTACCTCCCCTCCTTATACAGTTGGTCACACCTACTGTTACCAGCTCTCCATGAATGGTAGGAGATCGGGCACTTTACACTTTTTATTTTAGAACTTTCTTATTTTCGTGTTCATTCATTCATTCTTTTTTTTTTTGTTACACTCTGATTCTACTTTTCTTATTTTCTTACCTCTAGAGTCAACTTAGAGTCAGTTCAGATGATCATATAAAAAAGAATCCATTTTTCATCCTGGAAACAAAAGAAAAGTTTTTTATCTGGGCGGTATACCTTATATATTTACAAAAAATATCCAAATGTCATCGGATATCCGTATCTGATGTCTCTATGAGAATGTGTGGTCCTTTTACTTTTATGGTGCACAGTTTGATGGACAAGCTGACTACATGTTGCAAATCTTGGGGGGGATGGGGTGGGGGGTTGGGAGGGAGCAGGGATGTGAATAATTTTTAACAATGTAGAATAGTCATCTATCCAAATATCAATCCACCAAAAGATATTACTGGATTGGTGGTAGACGGTGGCATGAGTACATGGCTTTATTGGATTGCTCAATTTGTAATACTTAATAATAAGATGCATGACAATCACATAACTTAAAGGCCAAATATAGAATGAATGCCGGGCACAGGACCCGTTGAAGCACATACCTTGCGATATATTGAGCCAGTGTCCGCTGCTTCACTCCCCCTCCCTATACCGATGTAATCTCCGGATCAAGAATTAAAGCTGCACTGATGAAACCCGGTGAGTGCCGTCTATCCTTGCTGATATTAATCACATGACTCTGTCAATACCACCAATTCAGTGACATGCATATGTCTTAATGCATTTATATAAGTTTTTTTTCTCTATTGGAACACTGTGGTGGGCACCCACATGGGGTAACAATTTGTCATGCCGAGGGTGACACAACACCGGGTGTGTGGCAGAAGCGGAGGGATACACCAGAGAAAGACGTAAAGGAAGGTGCTAATAGGGAGAGGGGAGGTGGTCACCACCTGAACTCACCAGAGCTGATCCCTAAGCTCCCTATAATCCCTAGACAGGTACTTCTCCTTGTGTGCGATCACGTGTCAAGACCCTTTCTGACCCTGGACTAGTCCCGTCCAGTGTGTAAGACAGTATGTACTAAAGACAACACCAGGAAAGGGCACAAACAAGGGAAACAGATTCAACATTGACTCCAATTATTGTTCAGAGAGAGAATCTACTGCATATGCTGGAAAGAGAACCACAGCTTCCTCCAGAAACAACTCCTTTACATGTCAGCAGAGAATGAACTATAGCCGGCGAAGGAGAGAGTAAGGAGTGGGTTTATATGGTGGAAGGGAGCGGTTGCAGCTGAGATTACAATTACATGCTTAATCACAGCAGTATAGGAAAGTAACTTTAACCCCTTCAGGACTGAAAGCAATTAAATAAGCTCCTACTCAGGATAAACGATGAGCGGGCACTAAAGAGGATCAGCGCTCAACTAAACGCTGTGACCTCTGATGTCAGATTCCCCCCGAGGTCACATCAAGCTGTGACACACTCATGACAAATGTGCCCATCTCTTAATTGGGTTCTTTAAGCCAGTTCCTGTAATAATTGACTCATTATAGGTTAATTATTCAATCTAATTCCAGGTATTCTCTTGTTTTACAACTCTTGTCCCCAATCTATGATTCTGGATCACCGACATGAATTGTTCTGCTCCCACATCAGACGTTCCTGTTCCTGTCTGCAGGTTGATCAGCGACATCTTATCGCATGCTCTTCACCTAGATATTGCTGTGCAAATACTTTCTATTAAATTGAAGACCCTTTGACCTGTTAAAAGGATCATTTTCTGTTGCTATTTGATTTGTTTGCTTTATTGTCATTGCAATGCTCCTGTTATTACTATTGATTTGTGCACCACCGTCATTTTCTGTGACGCTGTAAATCACAAAATTAAAGGTACGTTTTCAAATATCTATCTATAAAAACAAAAATAATAATGCCCTGACCTAACCCCTGGCCGCACTGGCTACCAGTGTATAAGGTGTGGCGGCCTCAGCCCCCTGTGCGCTGTGTGCGCAGCCCTGATATTTGTTTGTGTAAATGGAATGAATGATACTCGGCACGGGCTGTGCCAGATGGGTAATAAAGATTCAAGCCGAGAATATTATACCCAGCTCAGCATGTGAAAACAAACAGTTAGACTGCCAGCCAGAGACAGCTCTGTACACACATATATCATCCCATGTAACACTATACACTACATCTGCCATACGGGGAATCATGTTACTATAGATTTATGTCTGCACATATACTTTTACATATGCAATTATGCATCTCTATTAACATAATGTTCTCCTACAGTTTGTTTGCTGCCTGCATAATACCATGAAAACTCCTTGGAAGGAAATTATATTTTAATATTAAGTAAAATATAAATATCGTATATACTCGTGTATAAGCCGACCCGTGTATAAGCCGACCCCCCTACTTTTGCCCCCAAAACCTGGGAAAACCTATTGACTCGTGTATAAGCCGAGGGTGGACGCCAGCACAGGTATACAGCCCCCAGCAGTGTGGTATACAGCAGCCCCAGAGGTATATACAGCAGCCCCAGTGGTAGTATACAGCAGCAGCCCCAGTGGTATATACAGCAGCAGCCCCAGTAGTTAGTATACAGCAGCCCCGTGGTGTATACAGCAGCCCCAGTAGTAGTATACAGCAGCCCCAGTGGTATTTACAGCCCCAGTGGTAGTATACAGCAGCCCCAGAGGTATATACAGCCCCAGTGGTATATACAGCCCCAGTGGTAGTATACAGCAGCCCCAGAGGTATATACAGCCCCAGTGGTAGTATACAGCAGCCCCAGAGGTATATGCAGCCCCAGTGGTATACAGCAGCCCCAGTGGTAGTATACAGCAGCCCCAGTGGTATATACAGCCCCAGTGGTAGTATACAGCAGCCCCCAGGGGTATATAGCAGCCCCCAGGGGTACACAGCGGCCCCCGGGGGTATACAGCGGCCCCCAGGGGCTATACAACAGCCCCCAAATGCTGGCACTCGCCCCCCTTGTAAGGTTTCCCCCCCTGCTGCTTATCTTACCATCCCGGTCTTCTGCTCAGCGCCGCTCCTCGGTGCTCCGTTCTTCATGCTCCGTCCTCGCTGCATCCGGGATCCCGGATGTAGCAGGACGGGAGCAGCGAGGACGGAGCACCGAGGAGCGGCGCTGTGCAGAAGACCGGGATGGTAAGATACGCAGCGTGGGGGGGGGCCCTTACAAGGGGGGAGAGTGCCAGCATTTGGGGGCATATATGCACTGCTTCCCCCTGCCGCTGATTGACAGGGGAAGCAGTGCATATATAATGAGCGGCCCCGACTACCGTATTGACCCATGTATAAGTCGAGGGGGAGACTTTTAAGCCCAAATTTTGGGCTGAAAAACTCGGCTTATACACGAGTATATACGGTATGTGTTTTCCGAAGTTTTATGTTTTGATTCTTTCTCTAAATCAGGCAAGATACACAGTATTATTAACTTTACACTGCTTGGCCCTATGTCAGACAAGGAATATTATCGGGACCCAATCCAGTAATAGAGCTGTTTCAGAGCATTGCTTCTTATATACAGTGGTATGGAAAGTATTCAGACACCTTTAAATTTTTCACTTTGTTTCATTGCAGCCATTTGGTAAATTCAAAAAAGTTCATTTTTTTTCGCATTAATGTACACTCTGCCCCCCATCTTGTCTGAGAAAAAAACAGAAATGTGGAGTTTTTCAAATTTATTAAGAAAGAAAAACTGAAATATCACATGGTCATAAGTATTCAGACCCTTTGCTCAGACACTCATATTTAAGTCACATGCTGTCCATTTCCTTGTGATCCTCCTTGAGATGGTTCTACTCCTTCATTGGAGTCCAGCTCTGTTTAAGTAAAATGATAGTATTTGATTTGGAAAGGCACACACCTGTCTATGTAAGGCCTCACAGCTCACAGTGCATGTCTGACCAAATGAGAATCATGAGGTCAAAGAACTGCCCAAGGAGTTCAGAGACAGAATTGTGACAAGGCACAGATCTGGCCAAGGTTACAAAGCAATTTCTGCAGAACTCAAGGCTCCTAAGAGCACAGTGGCCGCCATAATCCTTAAATGGAAGACGTTTGGGACCACCAGAAGTCTTCCTAGACCTGGCCATCCAGCCAAACTGAACAATCGTGGGAGAAGAGCCTTGGTGACAGAGGTAAAGAAGAACCCCCAAAGATCACTGTGGCTGAGCTCCAGAGATGCAGTAAGGAGAAGGAAGAAAGTTCCACAAAGTCAACTATTACTATTACTATTAAAATAGCAAAGGTGCGGCTTCAGAACAACTCTGTGACCATTCCTAACTGGCCCAGCCAGAGCCCTGACCTAAACCCAATTGAGAATCTCTGGAGAGACCTAAAAATGGCTGTCCACCAACGTTCACCATACAACCTGACGGAACTTGAGAGGATCTGCAAGGAAGAATGGCCGAGGATCCCCAAATCCAGGGGTGAAAAACTTGTTGCATCTTTCCCAAGAAAACCCATGGCTGCACACTAGCCCAAACGGGTGCTTCTACTCAATACTGAGCAAAGGGTCTGAATACTTACAACCATGTGAGATTTCAGTTTTTCTATTTTAATAAATTTGCAAAAATGTCTACATTACTGTTTTTTTTCCAGTCAAGATGGGGTGCAGAGTTGTACATTAATGAGAAAAAAATGAACTTTTTTGAAAACCAAATGGCTACAATGAAACAAAGCGTGAAAAATTTAAAGGGGTCTGAATACTTTCCGTACCCTCTGTATATGTTAGTGATTCTATTCTGTCATGTGAAGAGACCTCAATAACATGATAAAAATGACTTGTTGAAATGCACCTACTGGATACTACTATAAATTTCTGTTCAGGGACCTTTGAAAGAGTCCATTCCGGATTTTATCAGGTGTTGTCTGAGAAGGATTGTGTGGCTCCTGTATTTTTAGTAGGTCACTCAGTGGTACAGCAGCTCTCAGGGTCCCATATACATTAGAGAAAGGACAATTGAATCCCACGATTGTGGCTGAACAGGTTAAACAATTACAGTGTTGTAATGTAGAAGGATCGAGCAAATCAACGGCAAAGCCAACATCAATAGCTCATCATTGTATTCTGCCAGGAAAGATGTTGCCAACAGATTTGTCTGGTAGCATCTTTCTTACCCATCAGCTTGGCATGTACTGTATTAAATATGGGAGAAAAATGGGAGTGCTTCTTATAGTCACGATGTAGCTCACTGGGGGGTGCAGCGGGGTCACAGGAGGTGGAAGCCATCGGCAGTGGCATGTATGGAGTGATGCTGAGGACCTTGGGCTGGGTGGAGAGGGTGTCCCAACGGTGCAAGGAGGGAGTTATTGATCTCCCGGCAGTAGTCTTCAGGGAGAGGTCAGTGGTGCGAGGTGGAAGCCATTGATCTCCCGGCAGTGGTCTTAAAGGAAAAGATGCACTGATTTAGTTGTCGCCTCAGTGACGAGCCGACATCTCAATCCTGTGACCCTGCTCTACTGTTGCCACCCCCTAGTAAGCTAATTCGTATTATGAGATGAACCCCCCATTTTCACATAAAAAAAAGGTTCCTATTTTCCCTTAAATATGGGGTGTGTCTTACAGTCCTGTGCATCTTTATAGTCCACAAAATATGGTATATTGGGAAAGAAGGGGTCAATAAAACCATTTATTCGACAGCAATCTAAAATGTATGGGCACCTTTACTTGTATTAGTCTTTCTAATAAATGTCTTCATTTAAGGAGACTTCACACCTTAAGAAGTATTTATTGTAAAGGAGTATTCCTACCCAAGGCCGTCCTGCATGTAGCCAATCAGTGGCTGTTCAATGGCCGTGGCCATCACATTGAAGTGTGCCTATATATAGGTCAAATACATACAATATACTGACACGTCTGTGATAATAAGCTCACAGATTCTCTTAAATTAATCCTGTATCAGCACAACAATGGAGATAATTGCTGCTAATAAAACAATAAACTGTGGTTACAAGGATGCTGTGTTACAACTATATGGGGCTTCCAATCTCTCCCAGTTTCCTGCAAAACAACCAAATTTATATTCCGACAAAATGAACAGATGTAAAAAGTTGTAATTCAATGATTATGTTGCTATCTTTGTCTCTTTTTGAGGAATTAGGTATTGCACTCGTGGGAAGTCACATTTTATGCCTTGTTGGGATAATGAATATTATGGTAATATGCAGAGAATGTGAATTTTGGAAAGTTAGGAGCGGGAGGAGGCAGCTAGCAGGTCCCTTGTGCATGGTAATAAATAGGAAGTAAATTTGTCATTATAGCCTGAATCCGCGTATGCTGGGGGGTGTTCAAGGCACCAGATTTAATTAAATCCTTTTTTAATATACAGACATCTAAACTGCATAATTCCCCTGTACTGCAAAACGGAGAGCAATATTAAGACAAACAGTCAGCGTGGATTACTAAACGTGTGCGAGAGGAGAGTCAATAGATGCAGCCTACAGAGGCTCGCTGAGCGTCCTGGAGCAGATTAACCCCTGCCCAGCTGAAGAGCCGTGTCGTCGGATTACTCTGCATGTTCTCTATCCATGCCGTCATTATACATGAAGATCATCTGTAGTCTTTATGTAGGCACGGGACCAAAAATGGAAACCACCCACCTCTTGTAATCTTATGTGACATACCAGTGCTCACCTGAGTGACGAGTACATGTCGGTACCACAACCCAACATCGGTTATTCTCCCGGGAACATCTAGGTTTCCACAGTTGTCACTGTCCGCTGATATTCAGCTTGTTACCCCTATGTTTGGGCACTTGTATTTGTATTTTACCTCTAATACAGCAGAACATGTCATCTCTTCATAATAAGCAAATGTCAGGGTCATATACTTTTGTGTTTCTGGCAATATAGAGCTTAATTTGAGAGAAGGGGTGGGAGGTGACTGTCACCGAGCTCTACATCCCCTTGTCATAGCCAGGTCCTCTCATATGTCACTGTCCATCCGGGGTGAAGGATGACTAGTGCCATCCTCTGACATCCCGTGATGGCTTTGTCCCTCTTCCAAGTTCCGTCCCTCTCAGGTATAAATCATTTCTCAACAAGAGCTTTCTAATGAAACCGCACTTCTGAAATATGCATGTTTCCTTTTGGTTGCTTTCCAAGCCTTTTCTCATGACACCTCCGGTGCGGAGGAGGAGGAGGGGGAGGAGATACTGAAGAAAGTAGCCACTGAAGTGGAAGATCTACAATAAGATAACATTTTAGAACTCTGTGACCTTGAAGACGTCTTCTGTAATCATTTTTTACGCCTTTACATCTATTCTGGGTTTTTTATATATTGAGGGTGAAGCTATATATTATTTGTTATCACTTTGATTGATCTTTTTGCTTTTCTTTCTGTTACATATTTTTTATACCTTCTCCCATTTACAATGAGTGTCTCGGCCTCTTCTATTACGCAGTCTGGATACCTCCGATCAAACAAACCTCTATATTCAACATGTGGATAATGACCAGCTATGTGTGAACTGATGAATTTTACTGGTAGGGTTTTCACACCTTCCAATAAAGCGGCACCACGTGTTTCTCCATATAATGCCGTAGATTGGATACTCCTTTGTGCTCTATGTTTATACATAGCCAGTGTTTTAATCTATCAATTTCCAAACCTGTCTAGCAGATGAAGGAATATTCCTTCAATTATTCCATTACCGGTTGCTTAGCAACCCTTCTTTCCCTTACCAATCGGCAAAGAGTATGTTGATCACATGTTCTCTGCGATTTCTCCTTTTCCATTAATTGCCTGTTTAAAGAAATAAAAGAACAATCTTGATTGTGTTTCCTGTTTGCCTTTTGTCCGTGTATTTTATTCTTTATTATTATCTGCTCAAGAGGAACTATTACCACCCAGACGAAAAAAAGCTGCCTCCATGTATCTCCAGGTCTAGAAAAACATGACTTTGATGACATGTCACCAGGTTAGGATTGGCTTTGTACTGGGGGCAGAGTCGACACTGCCACCATCCACACCCGCCAGCCATACGGGCAGATAGTCCCGTACTCTGTAGAGGATAGTCTGACTGTCTATGTGAGAATAGGCATCCTCTTATTACAGACAATATTAGAGAATGTTGGCCAGCCATAAGACTAGCGTCGTGATTAAAGAAGGATCATAGGAACGTCTATGGTAGAGCAAGGTCATTGCTACCGGTAATCATTTCTACTGCTCTCATCACGGCTGATTTTTAAAAATGGAGCATGAGGTTAAATATTCCCACAAGATGCTTTTTTTTATGGTGTATTAAGCAAAGCAATATAGAAAGGTGAAGAGGAGAGTCAGGTGGGATGAAGCCCGTAATCTGTTGTCTAAGCCCGGCTTGCAGTGGGATTCGCTCTCCGGTGTCTCTGTGCATTTCAGAAGCCTCCGTCCTTGTCTGTGTCAGCGACCTCGATAAAAAAACAAATTCCCAACTCCTCTCCCCCAGGAAAAAGACCCTGGAATTCATGCAAATCACATTAATTCTGGCATCTCCCTAGTGAGCCTGCTATAAACTGCAGCCTAATTAAATATTTTTTAACGATGTGAGTAATTTTTGCCACGGGGCGGATTCAGGGGGAAATTTAATATGAGATCACAAAAGCTGTTCCCAGCGTTGATTCTGTAAATTAATAACTACGAGCCAAGTGGAGAAACATACAGAGCGAATAAGAGGATAGTGGAGTAGTGAGAGGACCGTCATTCTGATTTCTTAATATAGCAAATATTTCTTAACGTGTTTTGGATATTTCTGTATTTTATTTGAACGTACGGTTAATCTTCAGAGTCAATATATATATATAAAAAAAAAATTATGCTGTATTAGTCCTGACCACGAGCATCCAATATTGTAACCTGTAGACAATAGAGCAGATACATAAATAGTAATAGTAAATAGGTATATTCCACTGACTGCTAGATGCTAGGTATTCTGACTTGGGCACAACTATTTGGGGTGCAGAGGTTGTCATCATCCATGGCCACATTACTATGAAGTACATGGACATGTCATAGCAATGTACAAGGTTATGGTAAAACATCTTGCCAGACGTTGAGAATATTGGGTGCAATGCCCGGAGACACTGAACCGGCATCCAGGTGTTCTTCAACAATGAAGAAAAGGTGAGGATCCAACAATTGTAAAAAATATTCTATTTCCAAAGTTAAAACCATGGAGACAGATGAGGTATACAACAGTCTACATGTTTTGGGCAACTGTGTTGCTCTTAGGGCTGCTTTACACATCGCGATATCGCAACGCAACATCGATAAAAAGTCACGTGGTACGGCCGTTATAGTTGTTATCGTTGGTGCGTTGTGTTGTGTAAAAGGGCAACGCGACGCGATAAAATGCAACTATGATATCGCAATGAGATTGTGCATGCTCTCCAACCGTGCAATATTGGATATGCGATGTGGCAGGATCGTGCTGTGTGACAGCGCAACTACGATTTGGAGCACAACTTCCCCTATTCACTCCAATGTTAAATGGTCGTTCCCTGCTCATACCCAGCGCAAAGAAGGGGCGTACACCATCGTAGTTGGGATGCCTGCCGATATCTCCCTGTGTGACATCTACTGTGCGATCTTGGACTAGTGCAAAAATGTGCGCGCTCCCATGAGATCGTATGCAATATCGGAACAATATTGCGACGTGTAAAGCGGCCATTAATCATTACCATGATTGTTTTGGTTGCTGGATCCCCATTTATGGTAGCTTCGTTGTCATTGGACTGGCACTGCTCCATTAAGCCTTCTGTTCTTAGTTATCTTATATCTTATACAATTTGGTTTTATCCAAAATAAATCTGCTTTTTATTGTCATTTTAGGATGTAATAAAGCAACTACACTTGCCTCATATAAGTGAAGTAGCACATCTCATGGAGAGCTCATTTTCATTGCGAAACATTTTACAAAGATGCAAATAATTTCTTAAAATGTTTTCTTGTTCCCCGCAGGTGGAGCTGACAGGGAGCAGCATGTTTGACTATGTTCACCCAGGGGACCACGTAGAGACGGCAGAGCAACTTGGCATGAAGCTTCCCCCAGGACGCGGACTTCTCTCACAGAGTGCCAATGATGATGGAGCTAGCTCGGCTTCATCATCCTCACAGTCTGAGACCCCCGAGCCAGGTGAGTTTACCATGAGAGACAAACATCCGGCCTGCTGACCGACCCTCATTGTGGGCAGATTCCCTAACTGTGTAAATGGGCCTTAAAGCTGTAGATTAATTTGTCACATGCTGGTTAACCTGAAGGCAAAAATCTTGCAGGATTTCAGCTTTTTGTGGCAGAAGTATTGTAGGTTTTAACATTTAAAAGAAACCTTTTTCCAAGTTTCTCTAATATGAGCAAAGCTATTATCTCTATCTGGTATATTACCGCAATCTATTGACCTGTATCTAAGCCCTAAAGCTCCCTTGCATATGCCAAAAAAATACCTTATATATACTGCATATGGAATGGTCTTGTTGAATGTGTATCTTTTCTCTTTTCTCAGAGCTTCCTCTCTCTGCATAATCACTGTTCAGCAGACTTGAGTGATGTGGTTGACTTCATCCACAGATCACTGTGAATCTTGTACTTGCGCAGGCTTGTGCAGGCGCTATGTGCTGTGCTCTATGGAGCAGCGGAAGTAAGGTCAGTGTTGGCGAACGCACAATACAGGTCTGTGCTTTGGCATTAGTGGGAAAAGCAAAGTGCGCCTGCGCAGGCCTATCCTTCAACTCTGCAGGTATAGGAATCACAGCGATCTGTGGATACTGTAGGTTGCATCATACACATCAATCAAGCCAGGTGGACGGTGATTCTGCATATAGCAGAGGCGCCAAAACAAGAAAAAAATGGACAGGAGCCCCCCAATATGCCATAAATACGGTAATGATATTTTTTGCACATGCAAAGGAAATTCAGGTCTGTAGACTGCATTAATAGTGCATAAAGATGGAAGCGTTAGTCTATATGGGAAAACCTGCTGACAGGTTCCTTTAATTATCAAGCCTCATCTCATCTGAAAGAGAGTTAATTAAAAAGGCAAACCAGACAATACTAGGTATGAGTAAGAGCAGTTCATGCTCGAAACGCGTTGGCAATTGCCAAAACATTTTATGGTTTTACTTTTTTTTAAATAAAGTGATTGTTTTATTCTAAGTATAAGTATCATCCTCCAGTCTGACACTTCATTGTGTTGAGCTGGATATCGCCCTATCCTAGTGCAGAGCCTGATGGTGCAGAGTATGATCGGGATTCTTATTGTTATGTTCCTTCAATCCCTGTGTCATACAACTCCGCTCCGATCCTGCACCGGGCATCACACCGGGAATCACTGTGTAAAGTGGATATCTGTGTCAGTCCCACCACAGGGACTCCTCCTTCTCGTTATTATAGTGAGCGCACTGACTTTACCAGCTCTAGACTTGTGGAGTCTTTACTTGGCCAGCGGAATTTTGTAAGATAAGACTCAAACATTTGTGTGAAATGCTCTATATAAGCTTCGAGCTCATTGCTTCCATCCCGGAAAGTGGTAGAGGAAGGGGGGATCGGCTCCAGCCCTGTGCTCCCCCTCTCCTTCATTGTGCTCTGACGATAATTCAAGCATTAGGGGAAAATCCATTTATAAATTAAACAAAATGACTTGATATCCATCGTTCCCCAGTTCATCACGCTGTTCAAACAGCCACGAGATTGGCGTCTTGTCCCTGGCCTTCCGAGAGCCTTAGTAATTAGATCTGTGACGGATTTATCCTTTACTGATTGAAGCTTTAAATTAATTGAAGTTCCACGTTTGTGGTTTTCTGTGTTTTTTTTTTCTTTTTCATTGCTAGTTTTTTTTTTTGCCTCCTGCTTATTCTCTTTGCATCCGTCTCTTGAGGAATGCTGGAAACCTCTTATTTTTTGTTGTTCACTATGTATGTGAGCACAAAAGGGACAGTGTTTTGGAATTGAGAGGGGCCTCTGAGCCTCTGTTTGTTTAGCTCCTTACAAGTCGAGGTATCCTTCTTTCAGCCAAAAAGAAAAACACCCATCTCTTGCTACATGCTCTTTGCCAGTCATGGGACTAATCCAGAATGTATAGTATTGTTGTCAGCATATCTAATTGAAATGAATACAAATCTTCAGTCTTATAATTCACAGTATTTTAGGATGGAGTAAAATGACTTTACAGAAACAGTTACAATGTGGAGGAGACGTGAAATGTTTTCCTGAAGTTTAAAGGGAATCTGTCAGCAGGTTTTTGCTATGTAAGCTGAGGAAAGCATGCTGTAAGGGTTAAAAAAGCAACTGTGCTCCTCTTATCAGACTGAGTGGTATTATTTACTTAACCTAAAGGATTTATCACCTGGTGATTACCATTACAGGACTACTTTGTCACATGCATGGCAGTCCGACACACCCCCTCATAGTCAAAGCACAATCTCTATAGAGAGCCTGGTGTGGGCGGGGGCTACTCTCTCAGCTCTCTTGTGTCTCTAATACTCAATGCTTTGATTGTGTGAGAACGGCTATAGCCAGTAATCTATGTGATACATCGTTGGATTCAGAGTCTCTTTGCCTACATTACATTGCAGTCAGATCAGGTAGGAGAAACTTACAGACAGATTCCCTTTAATCCTTTTACAAACTGTATTCCATCACTATGGCTGAAAGTTTGGGCCACGTGACACGTCTTTGCACTCACTGTAATCTTTATTTCTTGGCATACCGCGTATTTATATATCAGTATGTACATTAAGTCATCACTGTTAATAATTTGTTATATTAAGCAAACATTATTTTTACAGCTCCGACATATGCATTGTTATGTGAACACTATACATGGCAATAATCTGACATTTTGACATACACCTGTCTTGAACAAAAATCCCTGCATGTGCCAATAGAAGGGAAATCCTGACTTGCTATGAGCTTTTGTAGAGTTGTGATAGAAGTCACACATGTATTTTGAGGTAATATTGTAGATACATGTTATTTGTGTAGCTGGTCCTAGCCAAATTACATCGCCCCCTACTGTTAAAGGGGCCTTATCCCACTAACCTCTCCATACTATCTACTGATAAATGAAATACTGATGTGTTACAGCTTTAACACGTCAGTTTGGTACCATCCATTTATGTTCCTCAATATTATTATGGCTTTTTTTAAACATTTGTGTTTTGCCGGTTTCCATTTTACTATTAAGGTTTTGTCTTTCCTTTTATACTTTGCCAAATGCTAAAAATTCTACAAGAAAGTCTACAAATTTGCCCTTCAGTAAGGAAGTGGATGAACTCCAGCGCCACCTTTAGGTAGCTCCTCAAAGTCATAATCGCTTTCTAACAAGCTTTTTAATATGACTAGGGATTTGTGCCAGATCAGAACCCCAAACTACAGATGCTGCGTTTTGGGGTAACTGCCCCTCATCAGTGTAGTGTGTGGGATATTCTGATCTCTCCATAAGGTAGTTAGCAAGTTCCCCAGACCTCATCTTAGCCCACTCACACAGCCAGATCAGAATATCCCACACACTACACTGATGAGGGGCAGTTACCCTGAAACGCAGCGTCTGTAGTTTGGGGTTCTGAATGGCACAAATCCCTAGTCATATTAAAAAGCTTGTTAGAAAGTGAGTATGACTTTGAGGAGCTACCTAAAGGTGGCGCTGGAGTTCATCCACTTCCTTACTGAAGTACAAATTTGCATATTGCCTAGAGGGGGGATGCAGCTGCAATCTCCTCACCTACTTAACTGTCTTCTTATGGTTGCAGGAAAACTCCTCTCCATAAGGTAGATAGCAAGTTCCCCAGACCTCGTCTTAGCCCACTCACACAGCCAGATCAGAATATCCCACACACTACACTGATGAGGGGCAGTTACCCCTAAACACAGCGATTGTAGTTTGGGGTTCTGATCTGGCACAAATCCCTAGTCATATTAAAAAGCTTGTTAGAAAGCGACTATGACTTTGAAGAGCTACCTAAAGGTGGTGCTGGAGTTCATCCACTTTCTTACTGAAGTGCAAATTTGCATATTTCCCAGGGGAGGGATGCGGCTGCAATCTCCTCACCTACTTAATTGTCTTCTTATGGTTGCAGGAAAACTCCTCTCCATAAGGTAGATAGCAAGTTCCCAGACATGAAAGTCTGAACATTTACCATATCCTGACATCAATACAACAAAAAGTGATTTTGTATGAAACCATTTGTTTATTACTAACTACCATCGAAACCTATAAGGAATGTAGTGACTATAATAGATAGAGCTCAGTGGTGGCGACCATGTATAATGTCATAATGTGCAGCCTCAAAGGCTACGTTGTGCCGATGACATCTATGTAAAACCATGGTATAGAGAAGATGTTCCCAATGTTTCTGAACTTGAGCGCCACTTCCAGCTCCTGTTCCCTCTCGGCAGAGACACCCAGAGCCCCCATTACTTGTCTAATGACAGCCAGACCTATTCTACAGACGTTACGCTAGGGCGGTATACCAGTGGTCCTACCTCACCCCCATTCACATCTGCTCTTCTATGTGGAGTTACTCACAAAAGTCATCATCTGGAGACCTGCTCTTCATAGATGTTTGCTAGCCTTGGTGCTAATGCACCAAGATGGTCGCGAGTCACACATCATGATCCTGCGAGCCACAGGTCACGGATCCCTGGTATAGTGGTATTTATTTTATTTATTTTTTTGCTGGACTGTATAAAGAAATATTTTAAGCGTTAATTTAAGATGGGGACTTTTTGCAAACCTTTGTGTGTCTGTCATGTGTATCTGAATTGCAGAGATCTAGCACATTCTGCAGAAAAAAAACATTTTGCAACAATGGAACTGGTTTTTATTTGCAGAAATTTCTTCCACTAATCTGCTGCATTTTCCAATAGTTTTATTTCCCGAGGAATGAAAGGACGTGGCTGTGGTCAGATGAGGTGTTAAGGTCTTTATCTTGCTCTCCATCACACATTCTGTAGTTGTAACCTCTCCTCCTAGACGTCATTTTAATTCTTTTTATTCTTCTTTTTAATTCTTCTCATTCTTTCCACACCGGGATCAGTAACCCGCCACTCCATATGCTTTTCTACATTCCCTTTCTGGGCATCTTGCTTATCTGGATATTCATTCCTGGTTGTCTCACTGTTGCATTTTGGCAGTGACCCCTCTTGTGTATTGGACTTTTGTGGTGAAGCCCACCCCCAATTAGCATGCATTCTCATCACCTGATTTGGATACCCCTTGTACCATCCTGTACATATATTACATCTCTTACCCCTTTCCTGGTCATTTTCTTTTTCACCTCCACTATTATGTTTGCTCCTTTACTCGCCCTCATATACATTTCCATTTTGTTTTCATTTTGTCTCCCCTCCTCCTTTCTTCCGCACTAGCGTTCTCTCCTTCCTTCGCAGCGTTGCGTACTGCTGTCTCTTGTGGCTCGCTAGCAATTCAATTACAGAGACGAGAGATAGCGAGTCTCAGGCGGAGAAAGGGCCCCGTCTGACAAGAAATATGACAGCCTACTTACAGGGTGTTTATGCAGTTAAACTCCAACCTCCCCAAACCTGCAGTATGGTAAATGTCAGGGTCTGTGGGTTTAATAGCGGCAAATCTGCACGTTTGTTTCCATACAACTTTCTGGCCAGCATCTGTGTCATTGGATTTGTATATGTCCATCACTGTCAGGAAGACAGGTATGAGAAGAATTTTTTGAGATTTTTTTTTATCCAAAATGTTTTGCATCAGAGGTCATATTGGTCTCCAGCTCCACAAAACAACAGTCCTATAAAGAAGCATTCAGGGCACACAGCCACACATCACGTCACATCATATATGGTATCTGATGGGTACAAAGTACAAACTTCACCGGCTCCTGTACATCGGCACAGAAAGTAAAAGCCCCTGCTTGGCATCAGATACAGACAAAGCAAACAAACAGGGGCGTAACTACAACAGGTGCAGGGGTTGCTTTCACACCCGGGCCCTGGTGCCTGGGAACACAAAAAGTCCCAGTGACCTATAGAAAAAGACCATTGCTATTAAAGATTTACAATAATTGGGGGCCCCGTAGGAGCTTTCGCATCAGGGCCCATGAGCTTCAAGTTACACGACTGCAAACAAAGGTTCAGCTGTTTGGATGTAAAACTTCACCAATCTAGCAGTACATCTTAGGTACATCAAAAATACTGCATCAAGCCAACTACTGACACATTCTGGTCATAGATCTGTCCTAAATCCTGGGATCCGATCCCATAATTAATTTTTTTTTAATAATTCTTTATTTAAAGGATATTAGCAAACACAGAAAAAGGAGATGTGGAAAAACAAGTCAATAAATTGAAAAAGTTAAACAAACAATCCAAGTCCAAATGCAAATCAATGACATATCTCTTATTGCTAGAACCAATGCAAATGTGACCCAGCAGTGTGAGGCTACAGGTAATAAAAATTGTCTTCAATTAATGGGTCAATCTCGTTATCCTGCCATCGTCACAGTATGCAGGGAAGTTTGGAAACGGGGAAGGGGGGATTCTAAAAGTAGTATAAAAGAAAGAAGGGTTAGGAAAAGTTAGGGAAAGGGGTGAAAGGTAGGCCAGCCGTCGGGTCCAACGTCTACTAAGAGAAAAGGTAAAAGGAGGAGGGAATGTTGATCCCTAATTCAGTTAGGGCCCTCAACTCCCCCAAGCATCAAGTTATATCTGTCAGTTTGCTGGAAATCCATCCAGTCTACCCAGGTTCTCCAAAATCTTGTATATGCTGACAATGAATTGTGACATAATATCCGTGTGGATTGTAGGGTCAGGTATGGACTTTATGCTGGGAACCTGTAATGTCTTACTATTCCTCGTACGTATAGGACTTGTACAGCATTTTTCCTATCATTAAAAATCAAATGTGAACTGATACTAACATGTATGGATGTGTCACTCCAATACTGCAGCATTACAGGGATCACACGTCCGTGACTTCATCCCCAACCAGTTACTCAATAAAAGTCATTTAATAAGCTAAACATGAAAGGCGTGCAAGCTCCGATCCTTCCCCTATACAGCTGCTGAATTGTCCATAAATGTGCCCCCCTCCTTAACGAATCCTGATAATTCTGAGTGAATAGCAAGCAGCAGAGACCTTGCGAGGAGATGAACCATTTATTCTGCCTGCATGCGCACTTTTTTCTTTATCATAATTATTTCCAAGTCAGATCTCCTCCCTGATTTCCTAACGGGCCTTTCTCTCTCCGAACAACATCCCGGATCCAGAGGCCGTGATAATTCATACCCCAAACCTCACGGGTCCTGTACCTTCTTTTTTTTTTCTTCCTCTTCTTTTTTTTTATTCTGCATTTTTCCAAGGACATTTTTATTACAAAGCTGATGAAATTTGCATATTAATTTGTTCCTTTCAATTTTTCTTTTTTTTAAGATTAGACGTGACAGGCGGGTATCAGAGCTTTTGGTAGTCAGAATGGATAAAACCATCCAAAACGCATTGGGATTGCAGAGGGAAGGCAAGGGGGAGGTTAATTCACTGCTCTATCAGTTTAATTTAACCCTCCTGTTCCCTAAGGGTAAGTGTCATACATTGATGGGATTTCACCTAAGTTACTGAACTCACTTCTTTTGCACATTATTAAGATACATAAATGACTGTGGTTGGGAACCAGTGATATTGTGAGGCTCACAGTATGTGTCGTCTCACAGGCACTAAGGATAGTTTGCTAACCCTAGTTTTACAGTGACCAGGCTTTTCTTTTTTGTTAAAAGGGTTGTTCGGGATTACATTTTATTATCCTGAAGAGTTGCAGACATAGAAACATGCACAACTACAGTGACATGCAAAACGTTGGGCACCCCTAGTCAAAATTACCGTTATTGTGAACAGTAAGCAAGTTGAAAATGAAATAATCTCCAGAAGGTATACAGTTAAAGTTGACACATTTCCTTTCTATTTTAGGTATAAAAAATTGATATTTAACATCTTAAAAATGATAAAAATGATACTGGACCAATTCAAAATTGTGGGCACCCTTGGAGATTTGTGTGCTCAAATAACTTTGACCAAGGCTTTAGACCTTAATTAGCCTGTAAGGGTTATGACTTGTTCACTATCATCATTATTAATGGTCAGGTGATGCAAATTTCACAGCTTTATGAAAACCCAACCTCCTCTAACCTTGTGATAAAAACAAGCAGCCATGGGTTCTCTAAGGCTACTTTCAGACTACAATTTTTAGGGAGCCGATGCTGTCCGATAAAATCAGACAGCATCGGCTCCCTTCTGATGCCTGGAATCGGATGCCAAATAGGCATCTGATTTCAGCATAAAATCATAGCCTCCGTGCTGAAAAAAAAAAAAAAAAAAGTATATGCTCACCTATCCCCGAGGCCCCCGCCGTCTCCTGCCGTTTCCCGCCAGCTCCCGGTGTCCTCGCGCTGTCTGCACAGGTCTTCTACTGCAGTACAGGACCTGCCGTGATGTCACAGTCACGTGGCCGCAGGTTACACATGGTAACCTGCGGCCACGTGACTGTGACATCACGGCAGGTCCTGTACTGCAGTAGAAGACCTCTGCAGACAGCGCGAGGACACCGGGAGCCGGCAGGAGCTCGGGGATAGGTGAGCATATACATTTTTTTTTCTTTACCCCTGCCTTCCAGTTTGGCGCAGTTTTACTGTACTGAGCATGCTCAGTACAGTAAAATCGGGTCCGAGGAGACATCAGATGTTTTCTCGGACCCTGCTCCATAGGGCCCCATGCTAAATTGATCGGACCGAATCGGATGTGCACTAAATGCCATCCAATTTGGTCCGATCCGATTTTGTCCAATTTTATTTTCGGTGCAAAAATCGGAGCATGCTCCGATTTTTGCACTGAAAATAAAATCGGACAGAATCGGATCGGACCAAATCGGATGGCATTTAGTGCACATCCAATTCGGTCCGATGCCCATAGCGCTGCATGGGGCCCAAAATAGGTCCGATGCTGTCCGATTTTTATCGGACAGCATCGGATTTGCAAAATCCGTAATGTGAAACCAGCCTAAGCAGTTGCCAAGCTCTCTGAAAATGAAAATAATGGAGGCCCACAAAGCAGGAGCAGGCTATAAGAAGATAGTAAAGCGTTTCAAGTTGCCCTTTCCTCATTTCAAAATGTAATTAAGAAATGACAATTAATAGAAACAGTGGAGGTCAACATAAGGTCTGGAAGACCAAGCTAAATTTCAGTGAAAGCTGCTCATAGGATTGCAAGAGAGGCAAATAAGAACCTATGTTTGACTTCAAAAGTCCTTCAGGAAGATATAGCAGACTCTGGAGTTGTGGTACATTGTTCTACTGTTCAGAGACACCTGCATAAATATATCCTTCCTGGAAGAGTCATCAGAAGGAAACCTCTTCTGTATCCTCACCATAAAATTTAGAGTCAGGAGTATGCAAAAGAACATCTAAACAAGCCAAGCATGATGCATTTTGGAAGCAAGTCCTGTGGGCTGATTATTTTAAAATAGAACTCTTTGGCCACAATGATAAAAGGTATGTGTGGAGAAAAAAAAACAGCACAGAATTTCAGGAAAAGAACATCTCGCCAACCATTAATCATGGGGTGGATCAATGATGCTTTGGGGTTGTGTTGCAGTCAGTGGTACGGGAACACTTCACGGATAGAGGAGATAATGGATTCAATTAAATTTTAACAAATTCTTTATGCAAACATAGCACCAGCTGTATATAAAAGCTGAGGATGGCTCCTACAAATGGATAATGATCCTAAACACATGTCAAAATCCACACTCCTAAAAAGGTGCAAACTGAAGATTTTACAATGACCGCAAATCCCCCTGATCTGAACATCATTGAAAACCTATGTCTAGACCTCAAAAAGCAGTGCATGTAAGGGCCCTTTCGCATCAGCGTTTTTCGTAATTCGCGGCAGATGCGGTGAAAAAACCGCATCTGCCGTGATTACCGCATACCGGCTGCACTTGCGGCGCGGTTGCGGTTTTTGCCATGCAAAGTATAGGCGTACTTGCGGCAGGTGCGGCAAGTGCGGTTTTGCACTTGCGGCAGGTGCGGCCGCGAAAAAAAACCGCGGTCAGCCGCGGTTTTTTTCGCGGTTGCACCTGCCGCAAGTGCAAAACCGCACTTGCCGCACCTGCCGCAAGTACGCCTATACTTTGCATGGCAAAAACCGCAACCGCGCCGCAAGTGCAGCCGGTATGCGGTAATCGCGGCAGATGCGGTTTTTTCACCGCATCTGCCGCGAATTACGAAAAACGCTGATGTGAAAGGGCCCTAAGACTAGCAAGAAGTCGCCCAGAACTGGAAGAATTTTCCAAGGAAGAATGGATGAAAATCTCTCAAACTGGAATTGATCTCGGCTGCTACAAAAAGCATTTACAAGCTGTAATACTTGCTAAAGGAAGTACTACTAGGTACTAACCATGCAGGGTGTCAAATGTTTGCATCAGACCATTTACCTTTCTGTACTTTTTAAAATGTAAAAGATGAAAATACGTATTTTTTTGCCTAAAATACAAAGGAAATGTGTCATCTTTAACTGTATGCCTTTTAGAGATCATTTCATCTTCAACTTAACTGTTCACAATAACAGTTATTTTGAACAGGGGTGCCCAAACCTTTGCAAGCCGCTGTATGCTCATCCTCCCCAAGTCCAGCACTTCCTCTCCACTGCTGTCCTGGCCTTTGGTAACATACTGGAGTATGACATCACGACTTCAGTACATGTGATCTTTGCAACCAATCACTTGGTTGATCTGGGGGATCACAGAATATAAGTGTACACTGACATTACAGCCATGGATCACAGAATATAAGCGTATACAGACATTACAGCCGGTGATCACACAATATAAGAGTATACAGACATTACAGCCAGGTATCACAGAATATAAGAGTATACAGACATTACAGCCAGGGATCATAGAATATAAAAGTATACAGATATTACAGCCAGGGATCACAGAATATAAGACAGACATTACAGCCGAGATCACAGAATATAAGAGTATACAGACATTACAGCTGGTGGATCACAGAATATAAGAATATACAGACATTACAGCCAGGGATCACAGAATATAAGAATATACAGACATTACAGCCGAGATCACAGAATATAAGAGTATACAGACATTACAGCTGGTGGATCACAGAATATAAGAGTATACAGACATTACAGCTGGGGATCACACAATATAAGAGTATACAGACCTTACAGCTGGGGATCACACAATATAAGAGTATACAGACATTACAGCTGGGGATCACAGAATATAAGTGTATACAGACACAGCCAGGGATCATTGAATATAAGTGTATACAGACATTACAGCCGGGGATCACAGAATATAAGTGTATGCAGACATTACAGCCGGGGATCATAGAATATAAGCGTATGCAGACATTACAGCCGGGGATCACAGAATATAAGAGAATACAGAGATTACAGCTGGGGATCACAGAATATAAGAGTATACAGACATTACAGCAGGGGATCACAGAATATAAGTGTATACAGACATTACAGCCGGGGATCATAGAATATAAGAGTATACAGACATAACAGGCGGGGATCACAGAATATAAGAGTATACAGACATTACAGCCGGGGATCACAGAATATAAATGTATACAGACATTACAGCCGGGGATCACAGAATATAAGAGTATACAGACATTACAGCCGGGGATCACACAATATAAGAGTATACAGACATTACAGCCAGGGATCACACAGTATAAGAGTATACAGACATTACAGTCATGGATCACAGAATATAAGAGTATACAGACATTACAGCCGGGGATCACAGAATATAAGTGTATACAGACATTACAGCCGGGGATCACAGAATATAAGAGTATACAGACATTACAGCCGGGGATCACAGAATATAAGAGTATACAGACCTTACAGCTGGGGATCACACAATATAAGAGTATACAGACATTACAGTCATGGATCACAGAATATAAGAGTATACAGACATTACAGCCTGGGATTATAGAATATGGGCGTATACAGACATTACAGCCGGGTATCACAGAATATGAGTATACAGACATTACAGCCGGGGATCACAGAATATAAGTGTATACAGACATTACAGCCGGGGATCACAGAATATAAGAGTATACAGACATTACAGCCGGGGATCACAGATTATAAGAGTTTACAGGCATTACAGCCAGGGATCACGCAATATAAGAGTATACAGACATTACATCCGGGGATCATAGAATATAAGAGTATTCAGAAATTACAGCCAGGGATCACAAAATACAGGTTGGGCCATTTATATGGATGCACCTGAATAAAATGGGAATGGTTGGTGATATAAACTCCCTGTTTGGGCACAATAGTATATGGGAGGAGGAAAACGTTTCCAGATGGGTGAGGACCTATTTGGCCATTTTGAAGTTGGCTATTTTGGATCCAACTTTATTTTTTTCAATGGGAAGAGGGTCATGTGACACATCAGACATATTGAGAATTTCATAGGAAAAACAATGGTTTGTTTGGTTTTAACATAACTTTATTCTTTCATGAGTTATTTACAAGTTTATGACACTTATAAAATGTGTTCAAAGTGCTGCCCATTGTGTTGGATTGTCAATGCAAACCTCCTCTCCCACTCTTGACACACCGATAGCAACACCGCAGAAGAAATGCTAGCACAGGCTTCCAATATCCGATGTTTCAGATGCTGCACATCTTCTATCTTCGCTGCATAGACAATTGCCTTCAGATGAATGATAAGGCAAACCTTTTTGTGAATGGTGAAGTTAACAAACAAAACCAGCGCTATTGGTCTGACACTAACCCACAGTGGATAGATCCCTCCAAGACTGATGGAACACAAAATTGATGGTATGGTGTGGTATATGGGATACAAAGATAGTGGGACCATTCTTTATCAGTGGAAAACTCAATGCCACTGGATATCTGAAATTCCTACATGATTCAGATATCCAGTGGCATTGAGGTTTCCATTGATGAAGAATGGCCCCAGGTGTTACCTGTTCTGAGTGATTGCTCAGCTTACCTAGCTGAGCAGTCAGTGCCAGATCACTACCAGTTGTAGCATTTTGATCAGTGGTGCTTGTTGGCTTCGTTCATTTGTGTTCTTTGTTTTGATCTATTGCTTGACAGACTTTACACCTCCTCTAACCATCTGTTTGCCTTGCACCTTTCCTCTGATCCGCTATCCCCCTGGTATTCTGACCTCGGAACGTGACCTAACTACACCTTTGTCTATTCCCTTAGTCCGCAATATGCTCTCTTGGTATCTGACCCCTGATCTTTTTCCTGCCCTCTCTCACTGTTTGTCAGTGTAGTAACTAGTATCACAATAACATTATGGCATGCATCTATCATCAAACCTTAGACTACAGACGTCAGAGAGATATTCCTCCAGTCACTGTCCAGTCAGGAGCTTATATGTAGTATGTAAGACTACAGATCCTGGAGCCTGCTGCTTCTGAGCTCAGCATCATTAGGGCAGAGGTATAATCTATGACAATAGCTTGCCTTCAGTGCCATGAAGGGTTGGTGATAGTCTGGGACATATCCCTTGCTCGTCTTTGGTCCAGGCTGCTGCCCTCTGTCTCCGCTGATTGGCTGCTGAGTGTTACATAGACTTCCTGGAGAAGGTGAGAGGAGGGAGAGCTGATCGATATTATAACTAGGTGATAAGAGACCATCAGCCGCTTCTCTCCACACGTGTACTGTGACAAATGAGAACTATTGAGGGTCGATCTAAAAGGAATGTGTGATGAGCGGCCAGGTTTTGCTCTTCTTTTATTCCTCTCTTGAGTACAATATATACTAGAGTATAAGCAGAGGCCCCTAATTTTACCCCCAAAAACTGGGGAAACTTATTGACTCAAGTATAAGCCTGTGGTGATAAATACAACAGCCCTCCATCCGGGTATATAACCCCTCGTCACTGTATATATAGCCCCCTCCACTGCATATAGCCCCCTCAACTGTATATAGCCCTCCTCCACTGTATATAGCCCCTCATCACTGTATATAGCCCCCCTCATCACTGTATATAGCCCCCCTCCACTGTATATAGCTCCCCATCACTGTATATAGCCCACCCTGCTGGAACATGACCCCCCTTCACTGGATAACTATATAGCTCCCCCCATCACAGTATATGGCCTCTTATCTCACACTCCATCGTTTCCCTTCAGGCACTGTATCATCCTGCAGTCTTCCTGCTTGAGCCGGCATCATGTGACCAGCACAGCAATGATGTCATCGCTGTGAGCCTCGGTCACTTAACCAGTTTCCCTGGACAAGCAGGAAGACTAAAGGATGACACGGTGCCTGAAGGGAAGTGATAGAGGGTGAGCTAAATCATTTATTATTTTATTGTGTGTGCCAGCATGGGGGCCATATAATGTGATTGGGGGAAGCGACTACACATAGTGTAATATCATACGTACCGTTCCCCCGCCGCTGATAGACAGGGGGATGCAGTGTATATTACATTACACTGATGAGCAGGGGCTTGTGACCTTCCGCTCCTTCTGCAGCCCTCTCCTGCTTACTGCATACCCCGGTCACTGCCCACTCTACAGCAAATAGACTGACTCAAGTATAAGCCGAGGGGGGCACTTTTCAGCACAAAAAGTGTGCTAAAAAACTCTGCTTATACTCGAGTATATAGGGTATGTCTTTTTTTTATCTTCAAATTCGCCATATGGTTGCAGACATACAGGCCTTTTTTATTTATTGTTTATTTGTCTTTTCTTTCCAAGGGAGTGTGGCTCACAGGATTCTCGGGGGCGTGTCTTTATACTGATATGCTTTATTACCCTGTAAGCCACCCCCGCTTGGCAAATACCACAAAAAAAGTATCAGTAAATAAAAAGGCTCACATGTCTGGAACCCTATGATGGATTTACAGAATAAAGTAATACTCCGGGGAAACAAGACTAAAAGAAGAGCAAGTACTAGCCATATTTAGTCTGCTGGTAGGTTCCCTCTCAGTCATGTTTTTGTGTGAAACTTATTTTATAAAGATTTTTAACAATGGTTTTACTTTTTTATATCTACGATATATTAAAAAATTTTACTGTAAAAAAAAAAATCAGAAATCTTTTACACTGGCTAATAAGCCTAATATAATAACAGGTAACACAGAACTCACGATAGTCACAGCTCAGCCCCTGCAATTTATAATAGTCATCACCCAGATCAGAAATTAAAAGAAATTACAGGTGAAAAGCTGAACATGCAATATAATATAGCACATAGACAGCTGCACTCTGAAACACTAAGGTATGCAAATGCTGAATATAGAAATATAGACATGCATTACTGCTATGGAAATACATGAAACATTGAGACACTTAGTGCATAAAAAGGCTAGTTCCATGTAGGGCTGGATGATTTTGGCAAAAATCAAAATCTTGATTCTATTTAAACCTATGGACGATTTTCGATTTAAATCTCGATTTTTTTTTTCTATTTTTATATCTTGTGGCTGTTCATCCATCCATCCCTCGTGACAGTTCATCCGAGACAGAGGTGAGGAGGGTAACTGAGGGAAGCATCCTGCTTCCCCTGGTTGTTCCTGCCCCTCCTCTCGTCTGCAGCCCAGGCTCTAACCCTAACCCTAGCCCTAACCCTAGGGGAGCGGCTGTGGAGAAGGGGGCGGCGCCATATCCATCTCATCGTGCAGGCGGCAAGGGGCAGGTGAGACCCCGCGACCGCTGCAGGGGCCGCTTAGCTGGACTCTGCTAGCACCCCCCCCCCGTCCTCATCCCGCGGCCGCTGCACAGCAGAGGCGGCGGCGGTGCTGTGCCGGGCTCAGCCAGCTCTGTCAGCTCATCCCTCGGCTGCACAGCAGGGGCGGCGGAGGTGCTGTGCTCTGCCAGCACTCCCCCCCCCCCCCCCCCCCCCCCCGGGGGCTCATCAGCAGCAGGGGCTCAGCCAACCCCAAACCAAGTCCTCACCCTCGGCTGCACAAAATGAGCAGCGTTACCAGCAGCAGGTAAACCCGAGTGTCACTTGGGGTTACCGCTTCTGAAAGTGAAGGTCAACCCCGAGTTACACTCGGGAATACCGCTAGACAGGTAATAGCTGCCCGGATCTTCTAAACAGCGCTGCGGACGCCATTTTAAATCGAATTACATGATTTTTAATAAAGCCACAGCAGGGGGCGAATTAATCGAATTCATTCGATTAATTGCCCAGCCCTAGTTCCATGTGAGCCCAACAGCCAGTGACAAGGCGTATCTCTGTGCTGGGTCCCTTCCTATAATGCCTTTAACCTACGATTATGAGCAGGTGGTAACCTCCTAATAGAAAATGTAAAATCGCCTAACACTGATGGGGAGGAGTGCACAGTCGGAAGGCATGACCACATACCGATAATCTAAATAGAAGAAACCGAGGCACTTCCCAACAAGTGTGAACAGGTGCAAAGCTGAACATGAAATGTGTATAAGGCTGGAAACACACTATCCTACTTACATGTGAGTTTCTTGGATGAGACTTGGATCAGGGACCCTGAACAGGAGTGTGATACTGCACAAAAACACAGCAGCTGACACTCCTGTCCAGAGAGGGAGAGGCCATTCAGGGTCACTGATCTGAGTCTCCTCTGAGAGACTCGCATGTAAGTAGGATAGTGTGTTTCCAGCCTAATATATAGTATATATCTATAGTTAATAAACAACTGCACTCTGAAATGCTAAGGTATGCAGATATTAACTATAGGCAATGTGCCTTACTGCTAAGGAAATACATAGAAAATCTGAGACACTTGAGTGCAGCTGATTATGTGCTGAGATCAGAGCATGTCCTGTGCATATTCCTGTAGAAGTCAGTGTGTCACATTCTGCCTATGTCCATGTTGTGGCTGCTGAAATGAACAGGAAATATGAGCCTAATATTAGGCCGATGGGGAAAATTGCAAGATTTCAGATACATTTTTACTATATCTGTGGAGTGATATGGAAAATAAAATAATAAGTAATGTGAACACTTCTGAATGTGTAGTAGTAGCTTGACAGTTGTTCTCCTCCTGTACCCAAAAGATGAGAACAATTAGGATATTCCATATTATATAAACTTTCCTCTTGGGGAAGTGTACCCTGTCCGGCCAACTGTGTACATAGCCGCCCCGTAACATATTCATTAGATACATGTCGCAGCCATTATTAGCGGCCTTCACTGTGACATCGGGACAATTCCCGTCCTGAAATATTGAATGCATTTCCTCCCTCATGCTGTGTATGTGTGTGCGCAAAGGGGTGTTAGGGCGCACCAGCGAAGCAGCCCCCTCCCCCGCTCAGCCGTCTTTCACAATCCATCTCTCTCCTCTCATAGCTGCGAGGCCTCATTGGGGATACATACATTAAGCCCTTTAAATCGTTTATAATAAATCTTTGTCTAAGGCTCATTTTGACAGTCTCTCTCTCTTCCCCTCTCGCTCTCTCTCTTTATCTGACCCTTTTAAAAGAGCTCCTTTTAAAAGAGAATCCTCAATAGTCTGTTAATCCACTGGGTGTACTGACAGAGAGAGAGCAGACAGAGAGAGACAAGAAAGGCAAAAAGATACAGCCCCAGGAAATATACACACACAACGCAGTGCATTTACACAGAGCTGCCGCATGCAGACTGCTTATTAACCTATTTCCTGCCACCTCGGCTGAGCTGCGCTTTTACTGTCACAAAGTAGCGTTTGGACGACTGTACTTAAAAGTATCACTGCTGCATTGATCATTTTGGGAGAAAGTATTAACCCCTTTATACAGTCGATATCATTCTGATGTGCTGATGCCGCCTAGACAGATCCCGATAGTGACTGGCGTGCCGTAGACACCAAAGAAGCCATACATGGCAGTGTCCAATCTGAACATGAACGCTCCTTGGGGAATCATTAGAAATGGGCTTACTTTATATCAAGAAAGTCAATTAAAATATCATATCTAATGAATAAAATAAACTCCTGCACGATTCTTCTCGCCCTCGGTGTCTTTGATATACCGGTATGTGGCCATGTCAAGCTTTACTCCTTGTGTGGAGCCGGTCCATCAGATGTGGGGGATCTGGGGTGTGTAATAGTCCATCATCCCCTAGAATTGTTGGAGATTCATGTACTTTGTGGCTTTATAGAAGGTTTATTTGCTTGTGTGATTTTACATATTAATAAATCTACAGTTTTTGCATCTCTCCATATTAACCCCTGAATAACTCTAATCAGACTTCATGTGTGAACATGTTTTACTTGTCTATCTCTACATCACTAGAATTTCATTTAATAAAACTATTGTCAATTGAGACATCTCATAAAATCCTTCCAAGGTGGGCAGTCAGGGTCACATTCTGGGCTTCCAGACCACTTTGTTTTTGTACTAAAAAATTCAAAGTCCAAAGCTGTTTTTCTTTTTTTTCTGAAATCTCAAAAATGTTCTGGAGAATGTCATATTATTGGATGAGTGCTGCACAGTGCTAGCATATACTCACACTCCTATTCCTTTACTGCGGTACCTGAGGCTTCAGAGTCCCTGGGCATGAGACTGTGTGTGGCACAGAGGTTCAATCTAGTGATGCAGGACCCAGAGCAGCACCATAGACCCCCGTGTTGTGTCAGTACTGCAGTGACATGATACCCCAGAATATGTTGCTGTACCTTGTCCCGGGGCCAGAAATATCAGTGGTGCAATCCATGCAGCCACACAGGGGCCTACTTCCATCTCAAAAGCAGCAACCACCGTCTGTTACAGACACATAAAGTGGCCATATAGTGTTCTTACACAGGAGCCCTTTTCAATCTGTGTCCACCACTGCAATGGTCCTGTTTATCCAAGGGGGTCCTGGTCTCTGTATTTTCTTAAGGTGCTCATACACCTTGGATAGCTGTTGGCTCTTGCAGCCAATATCTATCCCTTCTGACTCAACTATATACAAGATCATATTCAGGTAGAGTAAAGAAAAGCCGCACTCACCGGTCTTCAAATTACATGTCAACAATTTATTCCAATCAAAGGTACATAGTGCCAGGAGGGAGGGGGTGCAGATGAGGACTGCAGTATGTACCCTTGATCGGAATAAATTGTTGACACATAATTTGAAGACCGGTGAGTGTGGTTTTTCTTTACTCTTCCTGAATATGTAACGCTGTCAGGTGTGCACCGCTGTTGATATCCACTTGCTTACAGTGTGTTCTATGGAATCCTGCTCTTAGGATACCTTTACACACGGCTACATTTGTAGCTTGTCACCAGGTAACTTACTGGTTGCAGTGAAATCATGGATACATGATTCCATTTGTACACAGCAACAAGATAGAACCATGTATCCATGATTTCACTGCAACCAGTAAGTTACCTGGTGACAAGCTACAAATGTAGCCGTGTGTAAAGGTACCCTTAGGGTACCTTTACACGCCGCTACTGGAGGATGGATACAACCCGCTACTTCACGTGCACGAGCACGCTCAAACGGTTACAAACGGGAAACGCACCACCTTTACACGCCGCCACAAGGTGCGCTACGCTACGCTACATCTACAGCTAGATACATCGCCGGGTGTCTCAAGTAGCCATCTGTAGCTCATCTTAGCTCATTTACACACCGCTACAACCAGCTACTATGGGCGTACCTGGTGCAGCAGGGACAGCACATAGGCGTGCTACAATTGTGGATTACGAGACGTCCGTACGCTGATAGGACAAAGCAATAATACCATGATTGGGCAGGCATCGCAGGAGGCTGATTAATACTTGACGCTCGAGCAATTGTGTAGTGTGACTCGTCAGCTCCTTAACTATGCCGCCCTGTGCGGCGACAACCAATCGCAACGCAGGAGCTTCCTCCAATGATCGCTGAAGGGGGCGCGGAAACCCGGAGCCTGTGTCACGCCCCAGCTACATAGCATGGTGTAGAAACAACCCTTCTGTTCCTTCTTTACACGCCGATACAGCTCGCTACAATCGGCTTTGTAGCCATCTGTTTTCGAGCAGTGCTCGGAAACAGATGTATCTGTTGCCGGCTGTCACGTCCCGTCTTCACACGCCGCTACTATGGGCTATATTGGCGCTACAAGCTACATTTGTAGCCTGTAGCGGGTTGTATCCATCCTCCAGTAGCGGCGTTTAAAGGGCCCCTTAGTGTTAGAAGCTCGGCTTTTCCTTCTTCTGGACTGCCTACATACAAGATCATCTGTCTCTGCTGGGCACTCATGTGGTTTCTGTGGGGGCAGCAGTGTAAATCACAACCAGGCAACTTTGAGAAGCAAAAAAGGATTTGGTATTTAATTTAAAACATCCAATCCTTCACTCTCCCAACATCACCTGTTAGTGTACAGTAGGGAGGTCCGCATGCACCTTAGACATAGATCCTAATGAAATTGTAGAGTTTGGCCAACTTTATTGTAAAGTATCACTCTGTGGATTAATAAGTGCCCCCACTTGTTGGTTACATGGTGCTGATGTGGCAGAATTGTCAAAACTTACCTTTCTTTGGATGCAGTATACATTGGTAATTCACTCAGAGTATGCCTAAAACCATTATCCTGCAACATCTAGAGCTGCATTAGTAGTGGCTGTGCAGATGAAGTTACAACCTGCACATCTGCCGGGACGCATGCGTGATTGGCATGTATCGTGCACATGTATTCATTAGTTTAGGAGATGTGCACCATACCTGCTGATATTGCACACGTCTCTGCAGATGTGTAGGTCGTAATGTCACTGTCATCGGTCATTACTCCAGATAAACCCTCTAACGCTTTACTGGATTCTGGAGATAAACGGAAGAAAATATAATATAGGTTGCTAAAGGGTATGCTCCAGTTTGGAAGTTATTCCCCATCCGTAGGAAAGATGATAACTTCCCAGTGGATGAAAGTCTAACTTATCTCAAGAACTGGGGCTCTGAGCAGCCTAGTGTGAATGGAGCGGTGGTCATATGCACTATCACTCCATTCCTATTGGAGCTCCCGAGATAGCAGAGTGCAGTGCTCGACTGGCCCCCACACTCGCATAAGAATGGATGGAGCAACAACACACACGATTCACCATTCCTCCATTCACACAGGGTACTTTAGAACCTCATTTTTCAGCAATTGAGAAGTTATCCATTTTCTCACATGACAATCGAGGGAGGATTTTTTGGTCGTTAATTGACCAACCCCACTGTACAACCACACCCCATTAATTAAAATAAATTGGCCACAGCAACCTTTATTGCCTATTGTTTACATACTAAGCAGGAAATAAACGGGTATGGCATCCAACTGACGTCCCAACGTAAACAATAGGCACACCCACATATCACCCATGGATAGGCCCGGTCCAGAAGCCTCCAAACCTTTTCCCTGGCCGCAAAACACTGACCCCAAGGACGAGGTATTGGTTACCTTAAACCAATACCCCAACCTTGCAGAATCCTGTGCCTGCAAGGTACTTTCAACCAGAGCCATTATACCTTCCAAGTGGCTCAAGCTCCCCATTCCGAATGTAGATCCCCCTGCCTATGGACCAGACCTACCCCCGCTGCCGTGACAACATCCAAACCACCCAAATTATGATACCAACCCACTCACTTTCCAACATCCACACATCATTTCCAATCACCTCCAAAGCTCAGACCCAAACAAGGAGGGCAGGTGGGAAACTGTCCAGTCTATCCCCGGAAATAGGAATGAGGGGGCTTCCTTCCTTACACCCTATAAGCTTCCCTCTTCCTCCCCTAAACCTATCCCCCCAACCATTTATATCCCTCTGCTTCTTATAAAGTGCCCACTCTTGTATCACCCCTATTAACTCCCTCCCTCCCCTAATGTCATGGGGCCCCTCCACCCTATGGGTTCCCTGGCCTGCTGATAGCTTTTATTAGAAAGACCAGCACTCATAAGAAGAAATTATTTTGCTGCTTTAGAATTTCTTCATTTCGTATATCAAGATAGCTGTCCATGACGCTTATCAGCTAGAGCAGAGGTCCCCAACTCCAGGCCTCAAGGGCCACAACGGGTCATGTTTTCAGGATCTCCGTAGTATTGCACAGGTGATAATGTGATCATCTGCTCTGTTGATGATTCCAAACCCTGTGTAATACTAAGGAGATCCTGACAACATGCACACTGTTGGCGGCCCTCGAGGCACAATTTGGAGCGTGCTCACCTGATGTGTCACAGATACGTGATAACTTTCAGACTCCACAATACCCCTTTAACGTTTTATTGGGATTTAATCACAAAGATCACCACTTTTTTGCCAGAAAAGGCCCATGTGGTTGAGAGCTGAGAAACTCTGTTCCTTGGATCTGGATCCTAGAAAAGTGGTTGTCTTCTCTGATATATTTTGTGACTGTCTTAATAATAGATTTAATATACAATAGAGTTTCTACAGTCATTTTTTCTAATTATAAATATAATATATGCCGCAATTGTACACAATTTCTTGCTAACCCTCCAGAAACAAGCGATTAGCTCTTACGCCTTCTCCATTCACAGTTGGTGAAACAATAGGGAGGAAAAGCGACACCATCATTTCAGCACTATAGCAGTCAGCAGAGTAATGTGTCGCCCACTGGTGGCCATGTCTGTTGGTTGCCAAAAACTGTAACTTATTCAGCCGCTACCTAAGCAATATTCTTTCCAAATAACCTTTCATCATTTCAAAGGAAATCACTTCATGTATGCATACTTGATTTTTGGGATTGTAAAAGTGAGATATTATGCAACTGAAAAAGCATGGATGTCCCAATTCCCGTTTGATCCATTGACTGGTCACTGATGCTGCAGATATCATAGATTGGAGCTTGGATATTGTCCTGTCCCTGTATTACATATCATGGCTTCATTCTCCATATAACTGCTCACCTATGGAGCCATGCACAGCCAGGAGTATTCACACACCCTCTCCACTTGGGTCTTGTCCCGTCTTATAGTCTGGTCATTTTTTTTTCTCTCCTATTTGAAATAACCATAACCTTAGTTTTGTACTGTAATAAATAGCTGCACTTGAAACACTAAGGTATGCAAACACGGAATATAGGAATATAGACATGCACCACGGGCAAAGGAAATACATTGAAAAATGGAGACACTTGGTGCATCAAAAGGCCAGATTTATGTGAGCCCAGCAGCCAACATCAAGGTGCACCTTATTTTTTTAGTGGCATAGCCATGTAAAGGGCTATTTAGTGGGATCTGAATGACAGCAGTTATTTTACCATATAGATTAAGGGAAAATGGTAAAAAAAAGTGAAGTGGGAGAAAATGCGATTCTTCTATTGTTTTTTGGGTTTTATTTGCAAGGCTTTACTTTTGCTATAAAAAAAAAAAGACATGTACACAATATTGTCAGTGCTAGGACAATTATTAAGAATATACAAACATTGTATAATTATTAATTGTTGCTAATTTTGCCATAAAAACTGTGATTCCCCTTTAAAAAAATAAAATGTGCACCCCTCTCTCCCCTCCTCGATGTCTGCCATGCACAAAAAATAGCTTTTATAACAATAACATATTAAATATTATTATTTTTTCTTTAAATTAGTGTTTCTTATTCATTTTATAGTCATTACTAAGTGATTCTAGCATTAACCCGCTATCTTTATTCACTATAAAATGTATTTTTTTGCAGGTCTTTTTCAGTGGCTCAAACCAATTAATTGATTTTACATTATTTCCTATGGAAATCGTTGCTTCGGTTTTCAGTGATTTTGGTTTTCGTTGATAGTTTTTGGACAGATTATTGACGAACACTGAGGTATCACTGTATTTTATTGAATCTTTATATTCTGTGGAATGAGGAGGGGAAAATTGAAATTACGGTAATATTTTTTTCATTCTTATATTTTTTTTTATAATTTTTATTTTGTTAGGTACCTTAGGGAAGATCATGCAATCATTTGATCACTTGTGCTATGCATAGTAAATAATATATGTTACGGGATGGGATGGTTTAGCTTAGTTTACACTCCCACAACGCCAGTCCATGGTGACATGGGGTGTTCACCCCAGGTGGTGACAGAATGTGGACCCACTGGACCACAGGGGGGACCCAGGCCTTCCCGGACTAAGGGAGGGCAGTGACTGGGGTCTGTGGCGGCACAGCATATGGGCACGGTGGTAATATGCAGGACTAGATGACACCGTACACTTCAGGTATTAAGAAACATAAAGTTTACTAATAAAATCACATTACAGAATACAAGACACTACAATGGCAGGCTCCCTGATTCCACACATCAGGCAAGGAGAACATCTAAGGTAGGCAGATGTCTGGCAAAAGGTCATGACAGGTTGATGCAGTTTAGGGTCGTCTGGCACAGGCATCACAGGAGGACCTCTGACTCAGGCGTAGCACAGCAGGAAAACATCAGACATCACAGGAAGGACCCCGGAGAAGACAGGCCGGACATCGGGACACAGAGAGCACAGGTCCTGGAATACCGACATGGCAGTTTAGGACATCGGCTCTTCAGATCCAGGATACACAGGCAGAGCCATCACCAGGATACAAGGCGGGAGACTCCCCAGGAACTCTATGGAGGATCCCGTACGGAACACGAGCTGGAATACCAGGACCACAGGCTTCATGTCTGGACACAGGCAGGACATCTAAGACATCAGGGACCGAGACAGGACATCAGGGACATCGGACATTGGGCTGCAGGCACCAGTTATCAGGCTCCAGACATCGGACATGATCTTCAGGCAGCAGTCATCAGGCTCCGGATATCAGACACTGGCTGCAGACAGCGGCCATCAGGCTCCGATCATCAGACACGGGCTCCAGGCATTGGTCATCAGGCTCCAGACATTGGTCATTGGACATTGGATGTAAAGGACCCAAGCAAGATGGTGCAAATACTGCAGGAGCAGACCGGAGCTAAGTAGTGTGAGCACAGCAGAACAGTGCAAGGACAATAAGCATGGAACAGGGCTGAGAGACACATGCACCGCAGGAGCTGGACAGTGTGAGGAGCACATGAGCATGTACTTCATTGTGCTCATGCTAAACAAGAACACTGGACTCCATCTTCAAAAGATGAACAGAGATTTATTCACAAGACATGGGAAACTCACAGTCCCTGGATACATGGTTCTAGACACAGAAGGACTTCAGGAATATCACACAGCAGGAATCCACATTCAAGGGAAAGGACTTTTGTACCAACACATAGACAGGATGGGTCCAGGGACAAAGACAGGCAGACAGCATCTATCCCAAAACTGGTTTCATGCAGGACTGGAGCTAGAGACAGAAGCAGCATGCTGGACCAAGTACACATGGTAGGTTGTGCAACCTAATGAGAAGCTCTGACCACACCCAACAGGGAAGAGGAACTTTAAATAGGAGCTGCCCTAGGCTATGTCAGCAATTCAGGCACACACACTCCTCCCAATAAAAGCGGGGAAGGGGTGGCCTCACGCACCCTAGGCACAGACAGGAACCAGTATACACAACACTGAATCTGAAGCCTAAGGCATCTGGCAGCGGCTGCAACCCTGGACACACGTGGAGAGTTATGCACCTTCAGCAGAGGACCTTTCAACCTGTAGGTAACTTCCACAATGACAGCCAGGGACTGCAAACGCGGATGGGCGTTCACCTCAGCAGAGGACCTCACAGCACGCATACGGCCACGCAGCGACACAGGAACTGAGTAGCATCCTTACAGGTAACAGACAACAGTATCCCAGCTGGTTGGGGGGAAGGAGCAATGGGTAAGAGCACTGACATGCACAATATTGTCAGGGAAACAAGGAATAAACAGACCGGCATTACAACATATATAGCAATACAGTGACTTGAAGTCAACCACAGTGTGGACATCATAGAGGCCATCACATGACAGGCTTCCAGCCGACCCATCAGTTCCCTGTAATCGTTTTGTGGGGTGATTGTGGTTCTTAAATGCCGCTGTCAGTGACTAACCACAGCATTAAAGATGTTAACATCTAGTAAGGAGCAGGCTCAGCAGCAGAGTCAAAGTCCCTGACTCACTCCATAACGTAAGGATACATTGGGGGGTTAAAAGAAGCAGGGTCTCATTGAAAATGAAAATATAGTCACCTCCAGGACTGACGTCATTCCAGCCATGTCTGCACCGTGTCTACCGACATTTGTGCCACTTCGTTAAACTCGGATGTCTGGGGCAGGTGTGAGCACTGCAGTCTAATAGAGGCTGCCGATTGTCTGCGGAGCCCTCAGGACAATTTCTGAAACAGCGCCGGTATGAGCTGTTTTTATTTTCATTGGCGCCTTGTTTCATATAACAAGCAATTGTCCAAGTAGTGAACAACCCCTTTATATTTAGAGGCAAAAAACAAGGGTGAGTGATACTTTCCCTACTCCAGCATTTTTTCAGTTGCACCGCTTGAGTGCTGCTTTACATGTAAGACACCTGTCTATAGTCACCTTCCTGAGACTTCATTGTTTTTGAGCACTGCTCCAGTCCCACAGTGCCATCTTGTTCCTGTAACTTCTGATTGGCTGTAAGTCAGATGTTATGTCACAAGAGCTCAATGCATCTCTATGAAAGCCAGAACAAGGCTCTCATAGCTTGTGATATTGAGCTGTGACTTTTGGCGTACTCCATGAAACGCTGGAGCTGCCAGCAGGTCACAAATCACAGGTGACCGACTGAAGCAACGCTGGAAAAAGATGTACCGCTAGATGGCGGAAGGTGAGTATAAGACCTGGGACAGGGGATTAAAACACTGAAATAAAAAAAACACTGGAGTGGTGCTTTAAGGCTATGTTTATGCTGTCCGCATGCACCACATACAGACCAATGTTACTCAGTTTGCTGGTTCACATCAACCTCTCTCTGTATGGACCAACAGTCTTTGTGGAAATAATCACAAGAGTCACTGATCTCTTTCCAGTTTTGGATGACACTTGCCCATAGACTTCAATGAATGTGCAAAATAAATGGATTCTACACAAATACTACTCATGGAACACATCTGTCTTTAACGGATCCATTGCAAAAACCACATAGGAAACCGTATTCAGCCTGTCCCAATTTTTTAAATTGTGGATGTAAAAACGATGGAACACATATGTCAAAAACAGACTTCTGACTGACAGAGAGACCACCATACGGATGGATAAGACATATGGTTTTATGAACAAAAAACGTTTTTTTTTTCATATGTTCCAGTGAATTGGCATAAAGGTAAGACGTTCAAAGGAACCTGGTGCTGATCCCATAGCAAGAAGCTTGGAAGAGCGCAGTGAGATCTTCTAAGTATACACTCCGGCGCATTTCAGGGAACATTAAACCTGCCTGCAATCGTACCACCAGGGTCTGATTCATACTGCCTGCAGTCTGGGGTCCCCTTATATTATAATTTATATTAGAAAACTGCATATCTTTACATGATATAATTGCTATAAACAATGATTAATCTTTAAAATTGGAAATGTAGAGCAATGTTGGAATGTATAGTTTATCAGGTGATGTTACATATACTGCATCAAATGGGATGCAAAACAAAATTATCCATAAAAAGAACATGAAAGGCATCTATTTCCTATTTATTTTCTTTTTGCCTTTTTCCATTATATAGATTCAAACATACACGGTGAGAACAGTTTCATGCTTTCATCATATATGTGCCCCGTAGGAGCTTGTAGGAAACGTTCCATATGTACAGTGCCTACAAGTAGTATTCAACCCCCTGCAGATTTAGCTGGTTGACACATGCGGAATTAACTTGGCATTGTGACATTTGGACTGTAGATCAGCCTGGAAGTGGGAAATGCACTGCAGCCAAAAAGATTTTCACATTTTTTTTTTTTTTTTTTAAAGCGTTAAAAGTTAATTCAGAGGGTCATTTATTATTCAACCCCTCAAACCACCAGAATTCTGTTTGGTCCCCCTAAAGTATTAAGAAGTAGTTCAGGCACAAATAACAATGAGCTTCACATGTGTGGATTAATTATCTCTTTTGCCAGGCTTTTCTGACTATTTAAGACCCTCCCCAAACTTGTGAACAGCACTCATACATGGTCAACACGGGAAAGATAAAGGAGCATTCCAAGGCCATCAGAGACAAGATCGTGGAGGGTCACAAGGCTGGCAAGGGGTACAAAACCCTTTCCAAGGAGTTGGGCCTACCTGTCTCCACTGTTAGGAGCATCATCCGGAAGTGGAAGGCTTATGGAACTACTGTTAGCCTTCCATGGCCTGGACAGCCTTTGAAAGTTTCCTCCTGTGCCGAGGCCAGGCTTGTCTGAAGAGTCAAGGCTAACCCAAGGACAACAAGGAAGGAGCTCTGGGAAGATCTCATGGCAGTGGGGACATTGGTTTCAGTCAATACCATAAGTAACGTACTCCACCGCAATGGTCTCCGTTCCAGACGAGCCCCTAAGGTTCCTTTACTTTCAAAGCGTCATGTCAAGGATCGTCTACAGTTTGCTCATGATCACTTGGAGGACTCTGAGACAGACTGGTTCAAGGTTCTATGGTCTGATGAGACCAAGATCGAGATCTTTGGTGCCAACCACACACGTGACGTTTGGAGACTGGATGGCACTGCATACGACCGCAAGAATACCATCCCTACAGTCAAGCATGGTGGTGGCAGCATCATGCTGTGGGGCTGTTTCTCAGCCAAGGGGCCTGGCCATCTGGTCCGCATCCATGGGAAGCTGGATAGCACGGCCTACCTGGAGATTTTGGCCAAGAACCTCCGCTCCTCCATCAAGGATCTTAAGATGGGTCGTAATTTCATCTTCCAACAAGACAACGACCCAAAGCACACAGCCAAGAAAACCAAGGCCTGGTTCAAGAGGGAAAAAATCAAGGTGTTGGAGTGGCCTAGTCAGTCTCCTGACCTTAACCCAATTGAAAACTTGTGGAAGGAGCTCAAGATTAAAGTTCACATGAGACACCCAAAGAACCTAGATAACTTGGAGAAGATCTGCATGGAGGAGTGGGCCAAGATAACTCCAGAGACCTGTGCCGGCCTGATCAGGTCTTATAAAAGACGATTATTAGCTGTAATTGCAAACAAGGGTTATTCCACAAAATATTAAACCTAGGGGTTGAATAATAATTGACCCACACTTTTATGTTTAAAATTTTTTTAAATTCAACTGCGCAACATAACTTTTTGGTTTGTAAGATTTATGCTTCTGTTAATAAATCCTACTCTCGTTTGCAGTTTGAAGGCTCTAACTTATTGGCATCTTATCAAACCAGCTAAATCTGCAGGGGGTTGAATACTACTTGTAGGCACTGTATCTATACTTTCTCTAGTTGAGTACTTGATGCTTGATGTGAATAAAGTCCCATTATTGTAAGTAACTACCTTTATCATGCGAAGCACTAATCAGAAAGGGGTATTAGGTAGGTCTAAAAAGAGGACTCACTTGATAGGGATGAGACTTTCTCATGCTCATTTATAGCTGATCTTCTGCACGCTCTGTCTCATTCCCACTCCTCTTTTTTTATGTAATCTATTTTTATTAGACATAAAAACAATTTTTGAACCTTACAAAACAGTTGTCCGTCACTTGGCGGACTTCATATCATAACGGCACATATGTTATTAATAGTCCTTTAAGCATATTTATGCATTACTATTTAGGTCAGAGTCTTTCCAGAGAGACTCAATCGCATATCAATATGGAATTTTGCCATAGTTATCAAAATATTCACATGAAAGATAATCAGAAAAAAAAGCAAACATTTCAACAGTGTTAAACATTAGGAAATTCTCCGATTTCTCTTATGTCCTTCGGGCAACCAGGGTATTAGAGTAATAGAAAAGAAATATGGTGAAGATTGAAAGAGACAGATATTAGGGAAGACGATGAGGTATAATTTATCAAGGTTAGATGGGGGGTCTAGTGGTGCATGTTCATGGGCATCTCCGAAGTTCACTCGCCCTCCTGAATCAGGGTACATGCTCCGCAAGGATCACTCCAAAGATGGGGGCTCAGAGCTTACGTGAACAACTCCCGAAAATTAGGAGCATCTTTAAATAGGATTCATTCCGTCCATGTGAGAGAGAAGGAATTCATGTATTGGAGAAGTTGGCCGAGATTTCCTCCATTCTGAGGCAATTCTCCATCTCAGAGTACCATTCTGTAATGGATGGTGGAACTTGTTCCTCCAATGGCGAGGGACCTAGCCACTGATAGGCAGAATCTTAAGATATCTTTTTTGAGAGTCTTGACCGATCCAGGAGTACCAAAAGCAAGGCAAGTTCTGGGCTTCCACCAGGTTTTTACCAGTGACCAGCCTATAATTTCTAAAAACCTTCTCCCAGAATCCTCTCATCAGGGAGCAGTCCCACCAAATGTGAGGCAATGTACCTTCCTCAAATCCACACCTACTACAAGTTTTGGACGTGTATGGAAAAATGTTTTGCGGTCTATCTGGGTTAAGGTACCAGCAAAAAAGTAATTTGTAGCATTTTTCCTGGGCATCACAGGAACGTCCCACTCCTCTTTTCTTGATAACACCTTTGATCTGCCCTGGACATCCACATTGTTACATTGTTGAGCAGTTGTTGTTTTTTACCTGCAACTAAAGCTATGATAGATGATAACACATCCTTATAAGGGTATGTGCACACAGGGAGTTTTAGGGCCGGATTAGCAGCGGAAACCGCCGGTCGGTTTACATAAATTTCATGCAAATTTATGTTATCCAAACGGCGTTTGGATTAACATAGAAACCTATGTAAACCGACACCCGCTGTGCACACAGCGGCGGTTTACACATGCTCATCCGTTGCTAACCCGCCGGGTTCCCAGCGGGTTAGCAAAGAATGAGCTTGCTCTATATTGTGGCCGGTTCTGCAGCGGCTGCAAGCAGAATCATGTGCTGCTTCCAGCCGCTGCAGAATCGCCGGCGCTAACCCGCTGTGCACCGCCGCACACCCGCCCGTCACCCGCAGCACGGACCCGACAGGAAGCCGGTGGACGGCTCCGGAGCTTCCTGTCGGGTCCCGCCCAGCCGCCGCCGCCACTAACCCGCCCCCGTGCGCACATACCCTAATTTGCTTACATAATCCTATAGTCCTGTCTGTCATCCACTTCCAGCGTCATGTTGTTCTGACATCAAGCGTTGCGGCAACCATATTTGTGCACCCAAGTGATGGGTGTGCTAATATAGCACCCGCTGGTGTTAATGACTCCTTGTGCACTATCGCTGCCAGTGCCGTAGCGTTCACCACCTGCAAACTACGAGACACATACCCACAAAGACCCGACAATACACGCCACTCGCCGCTTCATCATCAGCGCATCCAACTGCCTTGCCTCACTGTATGAGTAACTGTGCATGCTCGCATGCACAGTTACTCATACGACGGCCATCTTTATACATATAGCTTTGGATTCACTTGAATGTACAAGGATGGGCAACATATGAGTAAGTGTGCATGCGAGCATGCGCAGATACTAATACAGCAGTCGTCTTTGAAGACTCAAATGAGTTCAAACAAAGATGGCCACCGCGTGACAAAAATGGAGCGCACAGCAGAGGTGGAGGAGGCAGAGAGAGAGAGCACACAGCAGGGGGACAGAGAGAGAACTCACATCAGAGAGTGCAAATCAGAGAGGGCAGAGAGAGTGCACATCAGAGGGGGACAGAGAGAGCGCACATCAGAGGGAGAGCAGAGGGGGGCAGAGAGAGCGCACAGCAGAGGGGTAGGGCAGAAAGCGCACAGGAAAGGGCAGAGAGAGCGCATGCGCACTTACTTATGCGTCCGCCATCTTTGGATACTTGGGTATACAAGGATGGCGGAGTGACGCATCACACCGCCTCACCGCTTCCATTGTAAGATTACAGTAATTACAGGATTACGTCTGAGGGAAACTTGGCTGGAACTAATAAAGTGGATAACGAGGTGTCTCTGTTTATTTTATATGCAATAAAGAATTTCTGTTTTTTTTTCTCTTTACTGAAAGTATTGCTAATGGCCGGCTGTCATACTGACGGCTGACATTAGCCATAGGGCTTGACGTAAGCTGACATCAACCCCTTTATTACACAGTCTGCCTCCACTATACCGCAGCTGGAAGAGTGGGGCAACCGCCAGTTTTTGCGTCTCTCATAGAGGCGGCAATTCTGGAGTGGCTGCTGGCTGCGATTTTTAGCATGGGGGGTCCAGAATGCTTGGGCCTCACCACTCTGAGAATTACAGCCCCCAGCTGCCTGGGTTATCTTGGCTGGCAATAAAAAATAAAGACCATGCCAATTTTTTTAATTACCGTATTCAGTTAAATAATTGAAAAAAATAAGGGCTCCCCTGTATTTGTCATCACCATCGAAGGTAACACCAGGCAGCTGGGGTTAAAGCCACTAGCTGCTTGGTTTACCTGCGCTGGCAATAGAAAATACAGCAAAGCCCTACACATTTTTTTTACCAGGAAATTAAACAATTTATTAATTTAAAACCTGTTTCTGTTTTTTTTTTTTTTTTTTTTTTTTTAAGTAAAAATACATTTTTTAAATACATTGGGAGAGAGCACGAGGGGGAAATAGACAGAGGAGAGATCACACGGGGAAGGGGGGGGAGGAGAGACATCCACCGTCCCCAGCACCACAGAGCCTGCCCCCATCACATGTCACTGCTCTCCCTATGCGATAGCATCGGGCCCACATCTAGTCAAATATATATATATATATATATATATATTATATATATATATATTAGGAATGAATTATATTGACCAGTAGGAGCCTTACACAAAATACTCCATTACTTGCAATAATACAAGACAGATAGGGGTTTTAGGCTGTAGGTTATATGGTAATGTTTACCTTTGGTTAGTCAACCATTCATCCATTTTCAGCCCTCCGATATGCAGTTTGCAGCCGGATTCAGATTTTTCCCTAGTGAGAGTGCCCCTCTCTGTAATACATGCTGGATGTGAGCTCTGTGTGTATCCAGGATACTGCTATCTTCACTTCTGTAACTGCCTAAGTCCAAAATTGCACTTATTCTTGCTCTATGTGCTTTTTCCTTGGCCTTTTCTGTATTGACTACACCATAATGTTTTAGATATTTTCACCTTTTTGTACTCCTCTTTGTACTACAAAACAGTTTACAACCCACCCCTTCCTCTTAAAGGATTACTCCAGCATTTTTATATATTGCTTTCTCTCATACCAATTATTAGTGTGGGTTACTGTATTAAAATACCGAGCCCTCACTATCTCCTGCCATTTTTTTTTTTTTTAATTTTATTTATAAAAGGGCAATAACAATACAACATAGTACAGTTATAAAGCCCAAAAATATATAGCATCTGAAATCAAACAATGTGACACAACCATACAACTGAAGATATAGGGTCTGTTCCTCTTATTACATAACACAACAGCATTGGAACCCAAGGAATGGGTGCTACGTTAGTCAGCATAGGCGGGAGTAAGCCCAGCTGTTGCACTATTTGATTTACATTATGAAACTGATTCACTTCTGCCCCAATTTTAGGCGGTCCTACCCAAACATGGTGGACCTTAACATTTTCACTTGTCAGTAGGGCCAAAGGCCATAAGCTACAACCAGACCACTCCAAGGACTGGTGAAATTTTATTAAAAGGAACAAGAAAGAAAAGAGTTACAAGAAAGTAAAGAGAATATAAAGAATAGCAAATTATGACAGAAAGAACAGGTAGAAGGAAGGTCAGGGAAGACTACGAGGTCAGGGAATGGGATGGGGGAAGGGGAAAAAGGGAGCGTGGTTGGTCTCCCAATCTATCCGATCGGTCACTCAACAATAATAATGGGTACTCCTGAGAGTCCTTAAAGTCAGACCATTGGTACCAGGTGCCAAAGAACTCCGCATAGGTGTTCCTGAGGGACACGGTCATGTCCTCCATCTGCATCAGGTCATTAACTTTATTCACCCACATGGCGATGCTCGGTGGGGAGGGGGATCTCCAGCATTGTGGAACGCAAGCCCTAGCCACCATCACCAGAAAGCATAAAAGGGAGGTCCTGTAAGTCGAGAACGGGCAAGTAGGGAGCTGAAAAAGGAATAGTTCAGGGCCCAAGACCTGCTCGGTCTTTGTGACTCGACGTATTATGTCCTTTACCTCTGCCCAAAAATGATCTAATTTCTCACATGTCCAAAAGACATGCAGAAAAGTACCTTCCTCCTTTCCGCACCTCCAACAAGTTGGCTCTATCGATGGAAACATAGTGTAGAGTCTTCGGGGAACCCTATACCACCTAGTTAAAATCTTATAGTTTGCCTCTTGGAGGTTTGAGCTGATGGAGGATTTATGGGCCATGGTTAAAATACCCTCTCTCTGTTCAAGGGTGAGTTGGATATTTAAATCCCGCTCCCACTTCAGAAGGAACCGTGGAGGGGGCAGATCCTCTGAGCTGGCCAGTATAGATTTCACCATCGACAGCGAATGTGATAAGGGTTCCTGTTCTAGGCATAGTCCCTCGAATTTGGTGGGGGGGCCTATGAATAACGAAGCTTCCGGGACAGATTTCATATAATGTCTCAGCTGTAACATCCTCCAGGGGCCTGGTTGGGGCAACCCCATCTCTGCGCAAATGTCCTCCACCCCCATCCAGGCAGAATTTCTAATAAACTGTTCTGCTCTAAAATGCCCCTCCTCAATCCATGTCCGAAAAAAACGGGTCCGTCAGTCCTGGACTAAAGTCAGGGGATCCAAGAATTGGAGTCATAGGCGACGGGTAGGGGATCATCCAAGACCTAACCTGAGGAGAGGAACAACATTGCAAGGTGGATCCTATGGTAGGATGGGTTCTCAAACCGGGGTCAGGGGTGTCGGGTAACCATGGCAGAGCCCTCAAGGGGATGCTCTTGAAGCTCTGGTCTATGTCGACCCATTGTTTGGTTAAGCCGTGTCTACACCAGTCCACCACCCTTACCAACTGTGTGGAGATATAGTAAGATTTCAAGTCCAGAAGACCCACGCCTCCCCTCGATTTTTGTCTGCATATTAAAGTTCTGGCCAATCTGAACGGTTTACCAGCCCAAACGAATCTATTCTGAAGAGAAGAAAACTCCTTAAAAAAGGATTCAGGGAGCTTAATTGGAACTGTCTGCAGTCTCCTGCCATTTCTAATGCTGCTCCAGTCTCCTGTATTACGTGACCGCCATTGTGACCGGCTGACTCACACAATGTCTTCTTGACGGATCAGGGGTCATCTTCTCAATGTGAGTTTATGAGACTCAGTATGAGGGTATGATTAATTACAGAGGTGCAATCCAAAAAACACTGGAGGGTCCTCTAACATTGAGAGAAGGGAGTGGAGAGCAATATAAGAGCAGGAATTCATGCAGATTTGTACCATTTTGGCAAATATAAGACTTATGGCCCAGCCAACGATCCCCAAACGAACACTCATAGTAACAGTACTGACCTTACTGTTGGCCCATCTAAACAGAAGTGCAAATTGTTCTTTTGTCAGGTACAATGATTTTAATTTCAGCATAAATAAATAATTTTTTGGAAGCACGTCGTCCTTTGGAAAGAAGTGATGTTCTGCTGATAACATAATAATATAATAATATTTATTCATTTATATAGCGCTATTGATTCCATAGCACTTTACATACATCAGTAATGCTGTCTCTCTTGGAGCTCACAATCTAAACATCCTATCAGTATGTCTTTACAATGTGGGAGGAAACCGGAGTGCCCGGAGGAAACCCACCCAAACACGGGGAGAACATACAAACTCCTTGCAGATGTTGTCCTTAGTGTCCTTGGTGGGAATTGAACCCAGGACCTCAAGACCCCAGTGCTGCAAAGGCTACAGTGCTAACCACTTGAGCCACCGTGCTGATATGTTGCTCACACAGAAAGATTGTATCAATGATCATTCTGTACTGAAATGCTAAAGCGTGCAAACCATGAGTGTAAGAAAATAGACGTACGTTACTGCTAAGGAAATATTTGAAAAATAGAGATTAGCAAACCAAATGGCCATATATCGCTTCTCTGTAGCGTATCTCATAACTGAGTTCCTACACTAAGATAAAGCCTCTTTGTAAAATCCCTCAACTCACCCAATTTTGACATTCTTTTCCATTTGTGCTTCTTCTCTTCTTCAAAGCTATTCATATTTGTTTCTTCAGAAGACCACTATGTTAAATCTCTGCTTATAGTGCAGCTGAGTGTTTCTTCTGAGTCTTCTCGGGGGCGTGCACTTTCACCACTCTATCCTAAGCACTTCCAGTCGCTCAGCAGTATCTGAGACTGCTAGTTCAGTTGGTGTGCGGTGATTGGCAGCATCTGGGAGGGAGGGTGAAAGTGCACACCCCGAGGTAATACTTAGAATAAGTGCCCAATTGCACAACAAGCAGAGATTTCACATGCTGAGCTCCAAAAATGAAAAATGTAAATATCTCTGCAATGGAGCAACACAGCAAAAAATAGAAAAGATCAGCAGAATCTATATTCAGCAAATGGCAGGTCCTCTGTAAGATGGAGATGAACAATTGAAACATTACTGTGCGGAGGAATACATAGTTTGCAAGGCTGTTGGAAGGAATGTGTATGTTGAGACACAGAGTGTCCTGGACCTCAGCACTACAGAGCTGCGATGACTTTGCAGACCACCATAAAAAGCCGTAGAGTGACATAGATCTGGGATGTCCCCTCTAGAAGCAGGGCACATTACTTTATTCTCTTTCTGTCTGATGCCTAGTAAAACCCTTTGCACTTGCACTGGAAATGGATCCATAACACATCCGTGTGTATGAAGCCTGGAATTGCACAAACATTAAGAAGTATGACAGATTAGATGGCCGGGTGTCAGTACCTGCATTTTGCCTATTGCTTTTATAAAACCAGCTAATATGAAACAGAAGGGCAGGCCCTGAACTTGTTACCTTTACCTATCACCACATATTTTTTTCACCTGTTCAGATGTTGTGTTAAGGGTCGAGATGTTGACCGTTTATTTTTCTCAGTATTCTCCATCAAAGAGATATAGTCTGAGCTGCCATAAAACGAGCTTCACGTGACAGATAATTAGCCTGTTCTTACGGTGGACTGGTGATCCGGCGGCCTGACACCTAGTTGCGCACACATTTTCCTATTGCACTAGTGAGGACGTGTAATGTTTTCCCGATCTCTTCTGGCCCGCCCCACCGTCAGGCTCCTGTGATCCCGTTCTCTGGTGAAGCAGAGCTTCGGATCCTAGAACCAGCTGGATCTGAAGCCGACACTCCAGTTTTTGATCTTGAAGCTTTTGATTAGAACTAATGAGCTTGTTTAATTCAAAATGGGAGCCCTGTGATAAAAGAAATAGGTTTGATTCCACTGGATTAGAGAAGAGAATTATCTGGCGTAGTGATGGATACTTAACCCCAACTCAAGGCGTTGATGCATTTTTACATTAACCCCTTCAATGCTCAAACACAATTACTCCACTTAGAGGAACACAGACATGTTATATAACACAGAGCATAATAATTCAGCAGTGCAATTACTGTCTGTGTAATTATAAGCAGATATGCTTGGACAACTTTCATCACATGTAATTTTTCTTGAGTATTAATAGTAGGACTCCAATTCTACGTGTACGTCATTATTCCAAGGTACTGATGGAAAGAGAGGCAGGCCCCATCTCTTCCTGTGGATAGAGTGTCTTCCATGATTGTCGTCAATGTTGACATAGGTTATGATTATCGTCCCTTGTAACCTGTATGCATTTCCTTTTGCAGTGGAGTCCTCCAGCCCCGGGATCCTCCCTCAGGACAACTCTCTAGAAAGGTCTTTCTTCATTCGGATGAAGTCAACACTGACTAAGAGAGGAGTGCATATCAAATCCTCGGGGTTCAAGGTAAGTTCTACAGGTAGGAGAAAAAGAACCTGCAATGTAGACAGTATGTTCAGAAGAAGTTTATATTGATACCTTGGCAGTAATTGAAGTGATGTTTTTCCAATATTGGATGGTGATTATGCAGCATTATCTGTGATCTGATTGCCTCTGTTGCTTTCTTACTTCTCGTGCATATGCGTGGTTCAGTATTATTTCTTCTTTTTCCGTTATACTGTCTCCGAAACTGTAAGGAAGGTCATACCTATCACAGGATAAAGGCAAGTCTCTATTCTGTCATGTGTAATGCTCTGAATAGGACTTTTTTTCACAGCAGAGTGAAGGGGACCGCATAAAAAAAAAAACCTCTTTCCATCCTTTGTCCCACACCCCCTTCCTCTGCCCTGCTCCCTCTGTCCTCCCTCTTCTTTGCTTTTCAACTTCAAGGCCTTCATGTTGCTTCCAAATTGTGTCTGGGAGAGAATTCCCCCCCAGGCTGCCTACAATCTAAAGGTGTCTTTGAAGAGCCTCAGTGTATAAAGAATCAGGATGGTTCCTCTCTCCTGAGGCGGGAGACGATAAAAAAAGAGAAGCACAATCATGCTTGTTTCTGAGTGGAAAAAAACTGGCATCGGTGCTGCAGGAGCACAAACCGGCCATCCTATGGGTATTGATAGAAAGTGATTAGGAGAGGGAGGTTATAAGCACTGTCTATTATCAGGAGAGAGATAGAAAGTGTCAGCATCGCACGGCCATTAATAGCGGGCGTTAGTTGGCAGCCTGTGACTCTTGACTTGACATTCAACATGCGCTGCGGCTATAATATCTATGGCCCTGTTGTGATGTGCGGTTAGGTTTTTACGTCAAGAGTATTTTCCAATGCATTTGTCAGACTTTTCCATGCAAGTGGATCCCGTAACATAATACAGTATATCCTCTGCCTGTTTTGCTTTTCCAAAGAGAGTCAATGGCAGGGGTATCCGACTAAAGTGAGTGTAGTCACAGAGCATAGCCCCAAACGCAACGTGGAGAGAGTGACTATAGAACTCTTAGTTTCCGGTACCTAAATACAGTGGAAAGGAAGAATGCCAACTCACCCCCTATGTCATGGTGTAGATATTCAGAGTGCAGAAATGTCCATGCCAGGACAAGTAGATTCAAATAGAAGAAAGTCCCGCTACACTAGTAAAATCCAGGGCTGTGGAGTCGGTAAATCAAACCACCAACTCTGACTCCTGAATTTCCCTGGCTCCGACTCCGACTCCTTTGACTCAGACTTTGACTCCTTCAGTCATGGCTCATTTTTAAGTGATAAAATTATTGTAGGTCTATGGTAACATTAGGCTTTAATCATTATAATGACATAATAATCAAGATATTTAGATAGAACATAATAATAAATCATAATAATAATATTCAGCACATTCTGCATTGAACTACTATATATATATTTTAGGAGTCTGAGTCGGAACATTTTCTACCGACTCCAACTCCGACTCCACCAAAATGGGCAGCGACTCCGACTCCGACTCCACAGCCCTGGTAAAATCAGCTTACTTTATTGTGGAAAATCCAAAGTTTACAAGTGCAACAAGATTAAATCACTTCATAGCCATGATACAATCTAAATTTGATGGATATATACAGCAATCGACAAGTTTCTGGTAAAGACCATCCTTAATTATAAACACTCATAAGCATGATTAAGGATGCAAAAAAGGAAGGAAGTCCGACTGATGACTTTATCCATAAAACTTTATATCTTTATTTAAGTTCTTCATAAAAACATGAAGAAAGTTCTTGACCACGCAGGGTCCCGGCCTTACACATTTCGGAAGTCCTTACTAAGGACTAAAGTGAATGATATTTCTTAAATCTCATGCTGGTTACTTTTTGCATGTGAAAAAAAAACGATTCAAAAGTGCATGTACTTTACGTAGAGTTTTTTCTGGCAACCCTCTGTTTTTTGGTGCAGAACAATTTGCTGCAAATACTGAACGTGTGCCGTTAGCCTCAGGGACCGTATCGAACATGAATAGTTAAAGAGCAGTCAGAAGAAATGGACGACGCTGTTCATTTCGTGACATGCTACTAACCAGAGGAGTCACGTGCTCACCGGATTATCCCGCGAAGTTGATTCTCCGTGATCGTATATTAACCATTTAATGTTTAGAATAGTATAGAGACTTAGTCTTTAACCACAGTTTCCTGAGTAACAGTTAAGGTCATAGGAAGGGGAGCTTTCTCCTGACGTTATGTACATCGGCTCCCCCCGCCTTCAGTGTCATATTAGATTTAGCTGCTGAAATATATAAAAGTACCACAGGAGTCTCTGATGTGTTTCTTGCCACGAGCAATCCAGCAGCAAAACTCCCCGCATGTGTCAGAGAGGAGTCTGCTTACTGTAGTCTGCTAGTCTTCGGATTATTTGGTCTGCGGCACCCTGCCTCCTACTGACCAGCTCTTCTTTATTTCTTACAGTTCTGGCTTTTGTTTTATTTCAGCTTTGCTTCTTTACTTCTTCTATTTGCCTTTTCATTCTTACTACCACCCCATCTAAGATTATGTGAAGCTTAACTTTCCTCCCTCTCTTTTATCAGAACTGTTCTCTCTTTAACCCCTTCACGACCACGAACGTATATATGCATCCTTGGCCGTGTCCCTCTCTCTGATGCGAGTTTACGCACTGAGCTCACAACCTCCTCCCCCACACATCTCAGCTGATCTGATCAACTGAGATGTGTAGCTAACAGACCAGAACAGCAATCGGATTGGTGCTGTTAACCCTTTAGATTGTGCTGTCGAATGCTGACAACGTGATCCAAAGCACTATGGCAGATTTCGCACCATTTCCCCTCTGTATCGGAGATCTTGTGATTGCAACACGGGACCTCTACTGGTACCTTGACAGCCCGGGCTCTTGTGATGACCTCGGATGCTGGCTGGAATCACTTGGTGAGCGCTGGCATCCACAGAAAGTGATGATCTCTGCTATGTAGAGAGATGCTGCAGCACGTCCCTGCATAGCAGAAGTGATCGGACTGTGCAGCACTAAGGCCTTCTAGGGAGTAAAATAAAGAAAAAAAAAGTTTTTAAAAATATTAACAAAAAAAACTAAGGCTATGTTCAGACGGTAAAAACAGCAAATTAGCAAATACCCTAAATAATAAATGTAAAATGCTAAAGTGCAAGAAAATAAATTGGGTAGTGTTTTTTTTCCATTATGCAGCCAGTGTGAATCTGCACCACTGCATAATTACAGTTTAGTTCCAGCCCTGTTTTATTTCACTATGTTCAAACGTGCATTTTTGCATACAAGTATAACACAAAATCTATGAGAATTCTGAAGTGCTGTGCCAATGATGCTCTTTTATTCTTGCAGATTTGCAGCTTTTTTTTGTTCAGAGAAAAAATGAGCCATGTCAATTCTTGATGTTTTTTCAGCCCTCCCTACCATTGATAATACTGAAAAAACACAAGGCCAAAATCTGCACCAAATAGCTAAAAACGCATGCATATTTGGTGCAATTATTTGGCACAGGATGCAGTTTAGCAACATTTATGGCTAGCGCGAAATTTATCAAATCGCCCTCCTTTTGCTCCATTGAAAATAAAGCTATTAAAAAATATATATATTTGGTATCGCCGCTTCAGAAATGCCAGATCTATCAAAATATAAAATCAATTGCTCAGATCTGTCAACTGCGTAACAGAAAAAAGTCCAACGCCAAAATTACACTTTTGGTCGCCCTACATTGCAATAAAATGTAATAACGGGCGATCAAAACAGCGCATCCACCCAAAAATTATATCATTCGAAACGTCAGCTCAAACCACAAAAAATAAGTCTCACACAGCCCCAGATCCCAAAAATTAAAGGATGCTACGGGTCACGGAAAATGGTGCAAAAGTGCAATTCTTTTTTCTTAAAAACTTCTGCATTTTTTTCACCACCTAGATAACAGTAAAAAAAATATAAATTTTTGGTATCTATGAATTTGCACCAACCCAAGGCATCATAGCAACACGTCAGTTTTACAATATAGTGATCATGGCAAATAAAAGTGTAAATGCACTTTTTTTTTATTGCAATTTCACCACACTTGGAATTTTCCCATTTTCCTGTACACTATAGGGTAAAATAAATAATTTCATTCAAAAGTACAACTCGTCCCACAAAAAACAAGCCTTTATATGTCTATATTGACGGAAAAATAAAAATGTTATGGCTCTTGGAAGGGTGTCATGCCACGGACTAAGGATCGTCCAGATACAGTGCGTGACAGTGGCGCACAGACCAACAGTGTTTGGTGCACTAAACAAAACAGACAGAGGAATCACCAGGGGAGACAAAAACAACAGAATGCCATGTTCGTAGGGAACTAGGGAAAGGAGACCTCCTGCACTCACCCGGGCTCTCTACCATGCCTATATGGGTTCTTTACCCCATCGCCGAGCAGGAAACTTAGTCCCTCACTGGCCCTGATGTTAACACTCAATAGGGAGATGGCTGGCGGGAGCAGTAGTCCCAACCACTGCACTAATATCAACAAGAGGGGAAGGAAAGACCCAGGGAAACAACAAAACTGCTTCACACCTGCTGCCACACTCCTAGGCAGCAGACAGCTTGGCAGCGGTCAGCTTTTCCAGAGTAGCACCTTCAGCTAAGTAGCTATGTCATGAATGGAGTTCAAACACCAGCAAGGAATGCTGTGTCATGTGACCATATAAAGGAGATAGGAGTGAACACAAGTAGCCACACCTGGGAAGAGAACTACAGGAGCTAGCTAGCATTAACTCTTGCACTTCCAAAGGAAAGAAACACATTTAATATGAAGTCTCAATACAGGAGTAATTCACAGGTCCCAAAACTGTCACAGACTTGTGAGAAAGGGGAGGGGAAAACATAAAATTGTCCGGGGGTAAAGGGGTTAAGTAAATTGTATTTTCCAGTAGTTTAAGAGCGCAGTAGAAGTGCAACCAAATAATGATTCCATCTCTCTTAAAGATGACCTTAAACTGGGTTTTTACATTTCAACTGATCACCTTCTGCAATTTGTGCTTCCCGCTGATTCTGGAGCAGTTTTTCTTTTCATTCTATTCTGCTTCATTCCAAAGTTGTGCCCCCTGGTAATAAAGATGTGAATTTTCCATTTGTGGGTGTGGTTCTGTTTTGATTGGCCAGCTGGGCGTATCCTTTGTGGGTGTGACTGTAATTTGATTGGCCAGCATGAGAGGAAAAAACGTTTCAATGATCACAAATCTATGACATTTGAAGTATATCTTAACGAGATCCTAGCGTGTGAAGTGGCCTTTAGTCTAAATTTAAAAAAATCTAGTAAAGGCGATTTTACATTACTGAATCAAAAAAAAATATTCTCATAAAAAAACATTAAAAGAAAAACTTAGGATACATGGTTTGCTGAATAAGTTGCATGTCCATATGACCGGAATAGGAGTTATGCAGCCGGTAACAAATGTATATGACGTTACTATTCTGTTCCTACAAAGGATTTCTAAAAAAATGCCCTTAAACTGCATTTCCATATTTTTTAATAAATCAGTAAAATGTATGTTTGTCATGTTTACTGACTTATCTTCCTGCATGTTCTAGGTGATCCACGTAACGGACGATTGCGTCTCCGTGTGTCTCTGTCTCATGGTCGCCCTGGTACAGGACAGGTGATGGGCTTAGTAGTTGTGGCTCATGCGCTCCCTCCTCCAACTATCAATGAAGTCCGCATCGACTGCCACATGTTTGTAACACGAGTCAACTTGGACCTCAACATTATATACTGTGAAAATAGGTATGTGATCATCCAGACTGAAACACGTCCACTCATGAGTAGATTCAGTTGTATAATATTACAATTATAAAGTAGCTGATGTTCTCATAAATGAACAGTTATCCTTCTTAAGAGATAAAATACGTGATGTAGAAATCTTAAACTTATACCCAGAATTTCTCACCTTGCCTGGCCAGACCCGACTGACCACCGGAGAGCAGGAGAGTTTCCAGGTGGGCCCCCCACATGAGCGCTGCTTAGCATCGGTACACTTCATGCTCTATATACAGGAGAAGGCAGCAGACAGCAACTCATTTATTTAAGAAACTACACATTTTATTATTACTTTATGGAAGCATAGCTGAAATACATATAATGGCAGGAGCAAAACACCATAATATCCTACTCTCCGGTCAATAATATTTACATGTAACTGGAGAGTGGGCCCCCAGAATCAATATTACTGGTGGGCTCTTGGTACCCCAATCCAACGCAATGCCTGACTGCTGTCTGCTCAGAGATATGTTCACAGAACAGTGCACGTGTACAACATGAGGAGGCACATTGTCCCAAATTCTTAAACCACAATAGTTATTGTATCTCTCTGCAGGGAAAGCATGATCTCAAGCCAGGCCAGGTTTATACAGCCTCAGCCTTCCCGTAACCAGAATGTATTATAGTTTTTTTTTATGTTTCTGAAAGTAGGGTATTGTGCTGTACCTCGAAAAAAATCAGAGTTCAAGTTTGGGGTTTGTGGGATTCCAAAAAGAAGTGACTTTACATCCTTTCTCATCTCTAACCCACAGTCACAAGGGTAAATAGTGGATCATAAAGTACAACCTATTTATTATTTTACTGCCGTGTAGATATACACAGGGAAAAACAAAACCTCTGGGGATTTACTAATTCCATAATAAGGATCATTGTATGTTCTGTATCTGTTTATACTGCTATGTGAACATATGTAGATACATGAACACAGCTCTGCCGCTACTTTAAGGCAACCGATGTCAATAATGCTGGGTTTACACGCTAGGATATCCTGAACGATATCCTTGAAACGTCACAGATATGTGATCGTTCCAAAGATGTCGTTTGTGCATCCTTGCGTGTAAATGAACGATATAGGATGATAACATCGTTGGATCGTTCATCCAAGATTTGAGATCCTGACCTCAAATCTATCATTCGTCATCCAGTTAACATCAGAATGATGTCCCACATCGTTCAGTGTGAAGCCTTTTGAACGATATCTTTCAACAGACTTCTATTCCTGCCGCGGTCATTTTATTAAAATGTTGTTTAATAATAAATTTTTAGGTAGTGATTTACTTGTAAACCCGCTCCTGCAGCTCTGTGCTACATGTCGGCACAGAGCTGCAGGAGCGGCTATGAACCCAATGTTTAAGGGGTTAAAGTTATTTCGCTACATGTCCCCGAGAGTGCCCACACTCCCTGGAGCCATGTATCCCAAAACATTGCCACTGCAGGGGTTAAATAATCTTTTTAGCAGAAGCCGCACTATGTCAGCTCTGCTACATTCATTCAGTAAAAACGGCGGTTGTTAAGCCGTGTGTAATGGTTTGATAATAGGAGCTACTGACCCCAGAGATTGCCACAGTCCCCTGGAGCCATGTAGCCCACAACATTGGCAGCTCAGGAGTTAACCTAGGCAATTTGCAGAAGCCGCACTATGTCGGGTCTGCTATAATCCACCTTTAAAAGCCGGGGGTCACTGTCATTTGACAGTGTGCTGTGAATATTTACTAACCAGTTTCCTGAATAGGGAGCTCTACCAGGTACTAACGCTAAATGCGTTCAGCACCCGTCGCTCTCGAAGTGTTGAGCGCTTTACCACTAATAGCTATGGCCAGCGCACCACAGTTTTAATGTGTGCGGCCCATAGCTATTAGTGGTAAAGCGCTCAGCACCTCTATACATAAAAGTGTTGTAAACCTGTGCAGCATTGTCCTCCCTTCACACAATTTTAGGGTCTTATATGTTCTCCGTCATTGTTCTGGGCACTTGGGGTGTATGGACATATTCTTGTGTGTTATTATATACATCACTGTACTATGACTTCTTTGTTTCGCATTGCTTCATTAGCTTGCTTATTATTCAAGCAATATAATGATGATCATTGCTATTATCACCAGGGTTATTATTACCATTATTAGTGCTATTACAGGTTATTACACGCTTTGTCATTTATATCATTCGTCGAGTAATATCCGCTGATTATTATAATTCCGATACAGCAGCGCAGAAAGTGTTGTGTCGCCCGCGCTTTGGGTAATTAGTGGCCTCGTTGTTTTCCGCCTTTGCGATCCGACAGAAATAATTGCTCGTTAATTACTTCCAGTTACATTCACTTTTGCAAAGTCTTTGGAAAGGACAAAAGGAGGAGATTTAACTCTTGTGAGGGGGGGTAGGAAGAAATGGCGTTCTTATATTTACTTTACAAAGTCTTTGGCATAGAATGAGTTTGATACGATACTTAATATCTTAGCAAGGGAATGGGCAGTCTGTTTACTGGAACTAGAAAGCAGCAGATTTTATAAGGGTGAAGACAAATTGAAATGGCCCTCTACTTACAGATGCGTACCTTGTCTAATAAATAATGGGGAGTATTACTAAGCTAAAGGCACCAGAAGTTTGGCTTTAGTTTGTGTCTTTTCTATGTGTGTACGGTAATATGATTCTCTACATGTGTACTTTTTCTATGTGTGTACGGTAATATGTATTCTCTACATGTGTACTTTTTCTATGTGTGTACGTATGTATTCTCTACATGTGTACTTTTCTTGTGTACGGTAATATGTATTTCTCTACATGTGTACTTTTTCCTATGTGTGTATGTTCATATGTATTTCTCTAGATGTGTACTTTTTCCTTTTGTGTACATTAATATGTATTTCTCTACGTGTGTCTTTTTCTGTGTGTGTGTTACGTCTATGTATTTCCGTACTTGTGTACTTTTTTTGTGTGTGTACATTCATACATACGAAGGCGCTTGAAAAGTTTGAGGCCAACCAGAAGTAGTGACGTGTCAATTCAGTAGTTCAGATATAGTCTCCTGGGGTCACAAGGTATCCATCGCTCTTGGAGTTTAATTCCACTGTGGTAGAACGTTGTGCAAAAATGCTCGGCATGACGGCAAAAGAAGTTCCAACATCTTATAGTGTCCGATAGAATCAAATAGGGGGCTAAGCAGTTAAACAGGAGTGATGCGCGATGAATGGCGAAGTCAATAGGGAAATTTCTGAACGACATTAAAACATGTATGGACTTTTTAATCATTACATGTGGGGAATTAGGCGCTGATACTCTCTGTAGGTTTTAATTGAATCTGTTGAGATATCAAGTGTAACTGATGTGTATCAGGATCTCTAAAATTCAATAACAAGGCCACGAATAAGAAACTTGGATAAAGTTGAAGCAAAATAGTAGTGTCCACAAGCCTTATTAAAACATAAAGGTGTCCACTACTCAAACAACCCCCCTCCCATATTCCCATCAAATAATGACCTCATCCTCACTCGCAATAGATGTGGCCCCAATAAGTCATCGATACAATATGGGCCCATACATAGATCCTACCATCAAATCAGATGGGCCCCACATAGATCCTCAACAGAATAAGAGTGCACCCACATATTCTGCCATACAGAATCAGTGGGCCCCACTTAGCGCAGCACAGTAATATTCATGGTGTGACTTAGTTAATCAGAGAGATAACTGGCCTCGTAAAGTTTCCTCTTGATGTTAACCTTTTCTGTAAAGGTAATAGTTTTTTCTACGTTTCCATTTATGATATTGTTATGTAGCCATAATAGTTGTAAAAAGACGTGTCATCAATTCAGAGGGTAAATCATACCAATGATAGGGCATTATACACATACCCACAGGGCGTGTGCCAATCTGCCCTAAAAAGAGAAGTATTCCTCCATGTCCCACACTGATTACACGGGTTATTACTATTATTATTATTAAATATTTATATAGCTCCATTAGGTTCCTTGGCGCTTTACATGTGTAAGGGCATACGAGGACAAGAACGTAAAATGACGAAAGTGTAATCATACAGGTACAGGAGGCAGAGGATCCTGTCCACGAGGGCTCACAGTCTATACGGAATGGGTGTGGAGACAGTAGGAAGGGGAGAGGTGAGGGTGAGGTGGTGTAATGGATAGGCCTCAGTGTGGGCTGTAGGCTTGAAGAAGAGGTGGGTCTTCAAGTTTTTCTTGAAGGTTCCCAGGGCAGGTGAGTGTCTGATGTGGTGGGGGAGAGAGTTCCAAAGTATGGCAGATGCACAAGAGAAGTCTTGTATGCGGTTGTGCAGGAGGAAATGCGAGGGGAAAAAAGAAGGAGCTCTTGAGGGTGCAGATTGTGTGAGGGAGGTATCGGGAGACCAGGTTAGAGATGTATGCAGGGGATAGGTTATGTATGGCCTAGTAGTTGTCAGGGTTACGTTTTGAATCAGGATCTCTGGGAAGTGGGGATCCAGTGAAGGGCGAGACAGGGGAGTAATGGGAAGACAGGTGGATGAGTCGGCAGTGGAATTGAGGATGGTGCGGAAAGGTACAAGGGGGGTAGCAGGGAGGCCGGTGAGCAGGAGGTTGCAGTAGTTGAGGCAGGAGATGATAAGGGCGTGGGCAAGTGTTTTAGCAGTGTCGTCGTCAAGGAAAGAAAGGATTCGGGTAATGTTTTTGAGCTGGAGTCGGCGGGCAGTGGCGAGGGCTTGGATGTGGGCCTTGAAGGAGAGGGAAGAGTCGAGGATTACTCCGAGGCACTTGGCGTGGGGGACGGGTGAGAGTGTGCAGTCATTGACAGTGACAGGATAGGTCGGGAAGGGGGGGAGACCAAATAGGGGAAGACGATGAACTCAGTCTTGTCCATGTTGAGCTTGGAGGAAGTGAGCAGAAAATAAGGATGACATGGTGGACAGGCAATGCGGAATTTGGATAGTAGGGAGGAGATGTCGGGCGCGACAGGTAGAGCTGGTGTCATCGGCATAAAGTGGTGTATGACCGGTCTGATGGTGGCCTAGTAGATCAGGTTGTAAGTATGAAAGATGTATTCTAAAACCCCTTGGGGACCCAAACAATAGGGGATCGACGGGAGTATGGAAGTGGCCGGTCGTTGTCGGTCAGTGGAATCTGATGCCAGCTTGAAGAGAGGCAAGTGGTACGTGCGAAGGAAACAGTGTGAGAGGATGGAGTAGTTCTTAGGCGGAGTAAAGGACTTTGTTAGGGCAAGTTCTGGATTGCACGTTGTAGGCGTCAAGAACAGAGAGGTGGTAATGCATTTTTCGTAATTTTGCTGGAGGAATGGGGCAGTGGCTGCTCATTTTGAGGCTAATAGGACTTTAAGGATGGTCACTTGAAGCGAAGGGAGAGGTAGTCGGGATAAACTACGAGGGGAGGGAGGGAGTGCGAGTGGTCTGGTGGCAGTCATCGCCGCTGCATCTAAGTTACTCGGGTCAGGAGGAGGACGTATAAACATTAGGCTCACACCAGAGTTTGAGCATGGGTAGCACAACTAATATAGGTTAGTAACTACGTTATATAAATCACCCTTGCAATATACTTGTGGATATCGCACCATTGCGCCCCTATCTACTTTTGTGTTCCATCGGCATAGAAGTGGTATTGGAGGCCGTGGGACTGAATGAGTTGGCCTAGGCTGAGGGTGTAAATGGAAAAGAGTAGTGGTCCCAACACCAAGCCTTGGGGAACTCCAACAGATAGGGGATAGGGCGAGGAGGAAGTGTGGGAGTGGGTAACGCTGAAAGTCCGGTCCGTTAGGTAGGAGAGGATCCAGGAGAGGGCTAGGTCAGTGATGCCAAGAGATTCTAAAATTAGAAGTAGGAGGAAGTGGTTGACTGTGTCGAAGGCGGCAGAAAGGTTGAGAAGGATGGAGTAGTGTCACTTACTCTTGGCGGTCAGTAGTCATTGGTGACTTGGTTAGGGCTGTTTCGGTGGAGTGGTGTGTCAGAAACCGGATTGTAGGCGGTCAAAGAGGGAGCAGGAGGAGAGGTGGCCTTGGAATAGACATGTTGTTCAAGTAATTTTGAGGCGAAGGGGAGGAGAGATATGGGGCATAGTTGGAGACTGTTGCAGGGTCCAGGGAGGGTTTTTTGAGGATGGGTATGATTAGGACGTGTTTGAAGGATGAGGGGAAGACACCAATTTAAGCGATATGTTGAAGAGATAGGTTAAGGCAGGGATAAGGACTGTGGTGAGGTTAGGGATGAGGTGGGAGGGGAGTGGGTCGAGGGCACAAGTGATGAGGTGTGATCGTGCTAGAAGGGAGGAGAGGTGATCTTTTGTCATGGGGAGAAACTACACTTGGGCGAGGGGGGTTGGGCCAAAGGGATTGTGGATCGAAGCTTTGGCTGATTCCGTCGATCTTCTCTTTGAAAAAGTAGGCGAAGTCATCGGCGAAGATGAGGGGCAAGGGAGGGGATGCAGGGGGACGGAGTATAGAGTTGAAAGTTTTGAAAAGTTGCTTGGGATTGTGGGACAGGGCGGTTATTAGGGAAGAGAAGTAGTCTTGTTTTGCAGTCTTGAAGACGATGAGGGACTGTTTGTACAAGGTGAAGTGCTCTTCCATACTCCGCTCAGCCGCCCTAGATGTCCGTCGAGTTTTTTAGTGAGGGTGGTGAGCCAGGGTTGTGTTGTATGAGAGCGGGGCAGCTTGGTCGAGGGCTGTGGTCAGAGTGGTGTTGTAGAGAGTTGGTTCATCAGTCAAACAAGAATTAAAGGATTCTATACATTTACTTGCAAGTTTATCATGTTTTGTTTCATGTAATTACAGTATTCTACATAATGCTACAGCTTCATTCTAAACACGTGAACAAGGAAGTGTATTGATAATCATGTTACATTTGCATCGCTCCATTGGTCACTAGCTGCATTTATTTGCCTCTACATTTAATTAACTTTCTCAGGGAATATCTACTAAAACAATGGGGATGTCTGTGTTTTTAAAATGTATTTTGTCTGTGCTTCAAAAGAGTGAAATGACCGTAGACACCACAAGATTGGAAATGGCTAATGTCATATAAACTCTGTGTCCAAGAGAGCAGCTAAGACATGATAGCAGATACATTTTATCATCCTGGATATTGTTATTAGTAAAAGTTTTATTAGTAAAGTTGAACATAAATATAAAGAGGACATGTCACGTGTCATTAATAGGTACGTTCTCTTATCTGATGTAAATCCTACTTTTCTCTTAAATCTGTCATTGTTATTTTTTCCTGTTCTTGGGATGGTTCCCTCTCATTGGCATGTAAATCTAGTATTTTAGCCAAGTGGGCGTGATCATCAACTCTTTTTTGTGGGTGTCTTCTTCAGGATCACACCCACATGGCTAAAAGTTGAGATTTATGTACAGGGAAGAAATGGCCAAGAGGCACAGGAACAAAAAAAACCTGGATGACACCAAATTCAGGAGAATTTACATTACATTTACATCAGGTAATACATTACGTTTCTGGCATGATTGGAAATTAACATTGGTGAATATTCTTGTATCCATGGCATACTCCTAATAGTAGACTAAGATGTGGTTTGTGGATTATTAAGACTATTATACATGCATTTATCTGTCTTAAATGTTACAGAGTCAGTGATTACATGGACCTCAATGCTGTGGATCTGATGGGTAAACGATGCTATCACTTCATTCATGCTGAAGATGTGGAAGGCATTAGGCACAGCCACCTGGACTGTGAGTATATCAGATATTCATCACCTGGTGTGCAAGTGTAATAAGTCAAATCATTAACACCTGATGTCTGTTTTCCCTTCGTCCCACACACAATACTAGGAATTGATGTTATTTTTCAGCAAAATTGCATCAGGATGAACAATGCATGTAATATTAACTTTGCCTGTTAACTTTCATCAATACACCTTTTTAATGACCTGATATATAAAGGTATAGCATTCCCACATGTGCAGATGCAGCATATGTGAGCTGTATACTAGATTTGCCACTCTGCTGCATTGGTCACAATCGGTGTTGGCACCGACCGTGGCCATTTAACCCCATGGATACTGCTGTCAGTAGCAACACCAGCATCTAGATAGTTAACGGAGAAGGGGCCTCCTTTAACCTCATTGGTACTCCATAATTGGGATTGTGCTGTCCCAATGGTTGTCACAGTAATCTGAGACCAGGTGATAGCCTCAGGGTCTGACAGCTATACTGGTCTGCTTGGATGATAGAAACATCTTAATGGAAAAAGGAACATTTTTCATTTTATTCAATACAGTTTCTGTAAATTTGTGTGACTGACCTGAAGGGTTAACAATCTACCTGGCAGCAGTTTGGTAGACTTTGAGGGGTGCTTTTTTTTAGAATGCAATTACTTTTTGTGAATTGTCCAATATGTGGTCGCTTCAAAACTGAACAGGTCTCTAAAAATAAGTTTTGTAAAATGTGTGAGGTAGCGCCCCTGGGGAACTCGCTTGGCAACGGGAAAACCGACACAGACAACCATTTTTAACGTATAACCACACGGCTGAAGTATATTGAGGTGTCATAAACTGCAGGTAACACCTTGACATTTCACATATAATACTGACATATCGCATTACATTACATATTACACATTATTCATAGGGATCCTCAACCTACCCCTAGGGAGTCTCTACCTATCCACTATACACTTTATACAACAGGACCCCACTCCACCTAACAGTCAGTCCCAACTATTACAGAGAAAATCTACCTACTACAGGGTGCTCGCCCATTACCCCGCAGATACCTCATGCATGGGCTTTTCTGCATCTGCCATCATGAGCCACCCACGTTACACTACACATTCATCACTCAGGGTAATTTTGCATACACCCTGGTGATCCACTCATACAGGGTAATTTTGCATACACCCTGGTGATCCACTCATACAGGGTAATTTTGCATACGCCCTGGTGATCCACTGATACAGGGTAATTTTGCATACACCCCATTGAGACACTCACACTTCAACGGGTCCTTCATACAGACCCAATGGCGGCTATGCCCGCCTGGCACACATACACGTAAACACATCACATGTGCCTCCCGTAGGGCTATACACAAGCACATATGACTCCCGTAGGGCTATACGCACATCACCTGGCACATGTATACATAGCACATTTAGTCCACATAACATCCATGGACCGCTACCTTACCGGGCACCGAACTGGGTTTAGCAACCTGAGCCACCAGATACACCAGGCGTCCCCCAAGGTATTCTCCAGCACATGTTTCGCCCCATGCCTGAACAAGCGCCCTCCAAGATCAGCCATGGTTTCCCCAACTCCAGGAGCCATCACAACCCATTCATGGCCACCGGCTCACACTCAAGCAACAGAGGGCTAGGAGCCTCCCGCATGGAGAAGGGCCAGCTCCCCTCACGTCCCCATGGATCACCTCTGACACGTCCTCACATCTCAGGGTATAAACATTCAAGGTTTGAAAATTGCTACTTGTCCAAAATTTTAATCAAGTGACATATTAGAATTCAAAAATGTTGGCATGTTCAGGAAGATAGTATGAAAGCTACAAGAACATACCGTTATTGCCCCCGTACATATTATATGTGGTTACATAAGAATCAGGCCATTGAAATTCAATCTCACAATCCTGCAGGTGATGCAGGCATGTTATCATAAGAGGCAGGATTACACTGACCGGTATCACCTCTATACACAGCTGATTACACAGGATCCTCCAATCACAATAGGAGAGGTCACTGATGGCCCTCTTCCCCCTCCATTCACAATAACCTGCGCATGCTCGTTAGGCATTTCCATATAAAATATATGATCTTGGTCTGACCATTGTGGCTATGTACATGTATTGTTTCCTGAAACAACAGAAAGAGTCTAAAAGAAAAGAGGCCAAGTGGGCAGTGTGAAAATAGCATGATTTCTAATTTGTGTTTGTAGTAAAGAGTGTGATATGGAAAAAACACTGAGCGTTAACACAAATATCCATGGTAATTTAGGCCATAGGTCATTTTCTGGTGACGCTTCCCCTTTAAGATCACTGGTTACTTAGAATCAGTTCAATGATGAACTTTTTTGAAATTGTAATTATTCATTGACACTCTGCTGATTATCATGGGATAGACATTGTTACGTACACTATTAACAAAATTATTTTTTTCTGTCACCTCATTGAAATAAACACAGTATTTGTGGAAGCATGAAATGAGAGGCATAGACAAGGGTCAATGAAGCCCCTTAGAAGTCTATGGGTGCAAAGTGACATCTGTGCTACTACGGGCATGATTTCTTGGTATCAAGAGACAAGCTTACTCAGTTACATCTATGTTTTTGCAAGGAACTCAGGGCTCCATGTGTTTATAGATAGAAGACTATGACCTATAGGTATATTATATATATATATATATAATATACACTGTATTTTTTCGGATTATAAGACACACTTTTGTTCCCCCAAACCACATCGAGATATGGACAGGGGTGTGGGTATATTGCATTGCCTGCAGTCACACCCCATCCTTGATATGGCCCCCCTTGCTGCTGCCCACACTAAATTAACAAACTGCTTTGAACTTATCTCTCTGGCACTGTTCTCCATGGCTCCCTGCTTGCCGCACTTCCTGAGTCCCGGGGAAGCCGGTCATGTGATCAGCACAGCAGAGTGACATCATCACATAACCGGCTTCCCTGGGGACGGAAGAAGGACTCAGGAAGTGCCGTAAGCAGGGAGCCACAGAGGACAGTGCTGGACAGGTAAGTTCAAAGCGGTTTGTTATTTTAGTGTGGGCAGCAGCATGAGGGGCCATATCCACAATGATGGGTGGAATACCCAGCACAGGGGCATGAGTGCCAGCACAGGGGACATGTGTGCCAGCACAGGGAGCAAATGTGCCAGCGCTGGGGCATGTGTGCCATCACAGGGGTGTGTGTGCCAGCACAGGGGGCTGTGTGACAACACAAGGGTAAGTGTGTCATCACAGGGGCATTTGTGCCAGCACAAGGGCATGTGTGTCATCACAGTGGGATGTGGGCCATTACAGGACCATGTGTGCCATCACAGGGGGCTGTGCGCTATGACACTATCAGAGGGGCTGTGTGCCCATCACAGGGGCTGTGCCTCATCACAGGGGGGCTGTGTGCTATCACAGGGGAGCTATAGTGCTGGCACATGGGGTATATGTGCCAGCACATGGGGGGGATATCCAATATAATGGGGCCATATCGAGGATGGGGGGAATATATCCCAGGATGAGGGGGCTATGTACCAGGATGAGGGTTACATATATAACAGCATGAGGGGAATATATATCATTTGTAAGATGGACACTGGCATTATAAGACAAACCCCGTTGACAATTAAAAAAAAAATTCTGTTTCTCTTCATCAAATTTAGGGGTGCGTCTTATAATCCGGTGATTCTTCCAAAGCGAGAAATATGACATATATACCGTATATACTCGTGTATAAGCCGACCCGTGTATAAGCCGACCCCCCTACTTTTGCCCCCAAAACCTGGGAAAATCTATTGACTCGCGTATAAGCCGAGGGTGGACCCCAGCACAGGTATACAGCCCCCAGCAGTGGTATACAGGCCCCAGCAGTATGATATACAGCAGCCCCCAGTGGTATATACAGCAGCCCCAGTGGTATTGCAGCCCCTATATACAGCAGCCCCAGTGGTATTGCAGCCCCAGTGGTGTATACAGCAGCCCCTATATACAGCAGCCCCAGTGGTATTGCAGCCCCAGTGGTATTGCAGCCCCTATATACAGCAGCCCCAGTGGTATTGCAGCCCCAGTGGTATTGCAGCCCCTATATACAGCAGCCCCAGTGGTATTGCAGCCCCAGTGGTATTGCAGCCCCTATATACAGCAGCCCCAGTGGTATTGCAGCCCCAGTGGTATTGCAGCCCCTATATACAGCAGCCCCAGTGGTATTGCAGCCCCAGTGGTGTATACAGCAGCCCCTATATACAGCAGCCCCAGTGGTATTGCAGCCCCAGTGGTATTGCAGCCCCTGTGGTATTGCAGCCCCTGTATACAGCAGCCCCAGTGGTATTGCAGCCCCAGTGTACAGCAGCCCCTGTATACAGCAGCCCCAGTGGTATTGCAGCCCCAGTGTACAGCAGCCCCTGTATACAGCAGCCCCAGTGGTATTGCAGCCCCAGTGGTATTGCAGCCCCTGTGGTATTGCAGCCCCTGTATACAGCAGCCCCAGTGGTATTGCAGCCCCAGTGGTGTATACAGCAGCCCCTATATACAGCAGCCCCAGTGGTATTGCAGCCCTAGTGGTATTGCAGCCCCTGTATACAGCAGCCCCAGTGGTATTGCAGCCCCAGTGGTGTATACAGCAGCCCCTATATACAGCAGCCCCAGTGGTATTGCAGCCCCAGTGGTATTGCAGCCCCTGTATACAGCAGCCCCAGTGGTATTGCAGCCCCAGTGGTGTATACAGCAGCCCCTATATACAGCAGCCCCAGTGGTATTGCAGCCCCAGTGGTGTATACAGCAGCCCCTATATACAGCAGCCCCAGTGGTATTGCAGCCCCAGTGGTATTGCAGCCCCTGTATACAGCAGCCCCAGTGGTATTGCAGCCCCAGTGGTGTATACAGCAGCCCCTATATACAGCAGCCCCAGTGGTATTGCAGCCCCAGTGGTATTGCAGCCCCTGTATACAGCAGCCCCAGTGGTATTGCAGCCCCAGTGGTGTATACAGCAGCCCCTATATACAGCAGCTCCAGTGGTATTGCAGCCCCAGTGGTATTGCAGCCCCTGTATACAGCAGCCCCAGTGGTATTGCAGCCCCAGTGGTGTATACAGCAGCCCCTATATACAGCAGCTCCAGTGGTATTGCAGCCCCAGTGGTATTGCAGCCCCTGTATACAGCAGCCCCAGTGGTATTGCAGCCCCAGTGGTGTATACAGCAGTCCCTATATACAGCAGCCCCAGTGGTATTGCAGCCCCAGTGGTATTGCAGCCCCTGTATACAGCAGCCCCAGTGGTATTGCAGCCCCAGTGGTGTATACAGCAGCCCCTATATACAGCAGCCCCAGTGGTATTGCAGCCCCAGTGGTGTATACAGCAGCCCCTATATACAGCAGCCCCAGTGGTATTGCAGCCCCAGTGGTATTGCAGCCCCTGTGGTATTGCAGCCCCTGTATACAGCAGCCCCAGTGGTATTGCAGCCCCAGTGGTGTATACAGCAGCCCCTATATACAGCAGCCCCAGTGGTATTGCAGCCCTAGTGGTATTGCAGCCCCTGTATACAGCAGCCCCAGTGGTATTGCAGCCCCAGTGGTGTATACAGCAGCCCCTATATACAGCAGCCCCAGTGGTATTGCAGCCCCAGTGGTATTGCAGCCCCTGTATACAGCAGCCCCAGTGGTATTGCAGCCCCAGTGGTGTATACAGCAGCCCCTATATACAGCAGCCCCAGTGGTATTGCAGCCCCAGTGGTGTATACAGCAGCCCCTATATACAGCAGCCCCAGTGGTATTGCAGCCCCAGTGGTATTGCAGCCCCTGTATACAGCAGCCCCAGTGGTATTGCAGCCCCAGTGGTGTATACAGCAGCCCCTATATACAGCAGCCCCAGTGGTATTGCAGCCCCAGTGGTATTGCAGCCCCTGTATACAGCAGCCCCAGTGGTATTGCAGCCCCAGTGGTGTATACAGCAGCCCCTATATACAGCAGCCCCAGTGGTATTGCAGCCCCAGTGGTATTGCAGCCCCTGTATACAGCAGCCCCAGTGGTATTGCAGCCCCAGTGGTGTATACAGCAGTCCCTATATACAGCAGCCCCAGTGGTATTGCAGCCCCAGTGGTATTGCAGCCCCTGTATACAGCAGCCCCAGTGGTATTGCAGCCCCAGTGGTGTATACAGCAGCCCCTATATACAGCAGCCCCAGTGGTATTGCAGCCCCAGTGGTGTATACAGCAGCCCCTATATACAGCAGCCCCAGTGGTATTGCAGCCCCAGTGGTATTGCAGCCCCTGTATACAGCAGCCCCAGTGGTATTGCAGCCCCAGTGGTGTATACAGCAGCCCCTATATACAGCAGCCCCAGTGGTATTGCAGCCCCTGTATACAGCAGCCCCAGTGGTATTGCAGCCCCAGTGGTGTATACAGCAGCCCCTATATACAGCAGCCCCAATGGTATTGCAGCCCCAGTGGTATTGCAGCCCCTATATACAGCAGCCCCAGTGGTATTGCAGCCCCTATATACAGCAGCCCCAGTGGTATTGCAGCCCCAGTGGTAGTATACAGCCCCAGTGTAGTATCCAGCAGCCCCAGTAGTAATAAACAGCCCCCCCTCCTTATCACGTCCCCCCCAGGCTGCGGCAGCTGTGAAAATAACAAACAGTTTATACATCACCTTCCGACGCAGCTCTCCGCTTCTCCGGTCCTCAGCTCCTCCGCTCGCCGGCTTCTTCTTCCTTGATGTGCCGACTTCTGTGACCGCGCGCAGGAAATGACGTCATCTCCTGCGCCCGGTCACATGACACCGGCACAACAAGGAAGAAGAAGCCGGCGAGCGGAGGGCAGAGGACCGGAGGAGCGGAGAGCTGCGTCGGAAGGTGATGTATAAAGTGTTTGTTATTTTCACAGCTGCCGCAGCCTGGGGGGTACGTGATAAGGAGGGGGGGCTGTTTATTACTACTGGGGGACCCATATTAAGGAGGGGGGCTGTGTAGTGCAATATGCACGGCATCCCCCCGCCGCTGATGGGCGGGGGATGCCGTGCATATTCATTGCACTAATGAGGCGGCCCCACGTGACCGCCTGCGGTCACCGCGGCCCCCTCCTGCCTCCTCCAGCCCCCGGTCACAGCCCCCCCCCCCCACAGCATACCGTATGACCCGTGTATAAGCCGAGGGGGGGACTTTTCAGCCCAATTTTTGGGCTGAAAAACTCGGCTTATACACGAGTATATACGGTACATCTATCTATCTATCTATCTATCTATCTATCTATCTATCTACATACACACACAGTGTGTGTATTTATTTATATATATATATATATATATATATATATATAAAAAGAGAAAAAAAACTGCACAGCACACTCAGACAATGTGAACTGGTGCCAGCAGTGACGCTGGATATAAACTAGAAAAAAGTACTCTGCAGCACACAGCTACTCCCAATGATGTACATGTGCTAACAAGCTATATATACCTGAGAAAAAAGTTTAAAAACTTACGTTTTTTCAAAAAACTCAAAAATCTTATCTTTTTATTTCTGAAGTTCTTGGTACACACATTGGCCAATGTCTGTTTGCTCACCGACTGCGACAAAGTGACTTCAGGTCCGATGAGTCCTACGCTGATATCCCTATCCTCCTTGTCCGCTCCCCCACTTCTCAGTGGGCAGACACCACCTCGACCCTAGATCACCTGTGGTCAATGAGGGTGCAGATTGCAGTAAGGAGCCAGCACCTCCATAAAATACAAAAGAGAAAAAAACTGCACAGCACACTCAGACAATGTGAACTGGTGCCAGCAGTGACGCTGGATATAAACTAGAAAAAAGTACTCTGCAGCACACAGCTACTCCCAATGATGTACATGTGCTAACAAGCTATATATACCTGAGAAAAAAGTTTAAAAACTTACGTTTTTTCAAAAAACTCAAAAATCTTATCTTTTTATTTCTGAAGTTATATATATATATAGATGCGGCTTGGTTCAATATATCTGCACGTGTGACACCTCACCAGCAATCAGTAAGGTACCGTGACACGCTCAAGTGATCACGACAAACGATGCGACCTGGCAGGGATCGCTGGAGCGTCAGTACGTGGTCGCTGGGAGATTGTCACACTGAGCGAGATCGGTAGCGCCGGTCGGGGTACTTCCACTGCTAACGCCGGTCATCTCCCGGCTGCATCGCCGCTGACCTCCGTGACAGGATCAGTGATCTCACAGAGGGGGCCTGGTTGCTGCTGCGTGTCACACTGAGCGAAATTGCTAGCGTCGGTCAGGGTACTTCCGTTGCGAGCAGCCGGGAGATGACCAGCTGGCCCCGGTCATCTACCGGCTGCGTCGTCGCTGACCTCCGTGCGGCAGGAGATGACCCGCGGCTACCGTTGGGAGATCAGCGGCCAGCGCCGCTGATCTCCCGTTGGTAGCGGTGGCGTGCGTGGTTCAAATCCCACGCTAATTCGTGGCCAGACTGTGCCTGTCGCTGATTGGTTGCGCCCAGCCGGCCGTGACCAATCAATGACGCGGGATTTCCATTACAGAGAGAGAGACAGATAGACAGAATTAGACGATTATATAGCAGATATATATAATATGTAGTTAGTAGCATGGAGTCTGCAGATCATAGGTAGTTTGGATTGGTTACTACTTCTGATTCTTTTATGCCATCCTGGTTTTGGTTTTATAAAAATGCACCAAGACTGCACTTTGTGGTAATGGAGACTGAAGCATTAACCCAGAGTCAGGGAGGGGCCCGCTTGTATTTTGGGGTATTCTCATAGAGAAAGGAAGTTGAAAGTATTTTTAATATTGCATATATATATATATATATATATGTTACATGCAGCACCAATCCCTGATTTTCTTAATTTTATCTGTTAACTGAGGTCGCCCTCTTTTGCAGTTTTTCAGCTTTAATCCAGTGTTTAACCCCTTAACATCATGTACGGTTCATGTATGTTGCATGAGTGCACTACTTGCATTAAGTGGACTCGGGATGCTTACTATATTACATAGCCACCACCAGAGAGAAACTGATGTGATTGGAGATCCCCCACCCACTCCACATGATCACGGGGTGCTGTTGAATTTCCAGGGTAGCTGAGGACCGTTTGACAAACCTTTTCTGCCATGTTAGAATCCACAGACTGGACTTCATAGGAAATCCTCAATTTCTCAGTAGACTGTGATTCTACAGAATTGTGGGGTATTATATAGACAACAAAATATTCATAGGTTCATGTCCCCAATGGGGACTAATTAAAAATGTAGCATAAATATGTATATTTAGTCATTCATATGTTTAGTATTGTCTCTTTTGTAGTTGCTTAAACTAGAAAAATATTTATTTGGTAAAGTCAATGCCAAATCTATAAAATATATATCAAAATATCGGACTTGCCATTTTTTGGTCAATTACCAGTAAATTCCTTTAAAAAAATCCAATGACAATTGATCAAAATGCCTTACATACCTCAAAATGTTATCAATGAAAACTAAGTCTTGACAAGCGAAAACAAGCCATCAACAAAGGAAATAAATCTACGGGTCTCAAAAAGTGGTGACACAAACCAGTTTTCATTTACAGTTTAACTTATTTTAACAACAAGAAGATATATATACCGTATATACTTGTGTATAAGCCGACCCTTGTATAAGCCAACCCCCCTACTTTTGCCCCCAAAAGTTGGTAAAAGTTATTGACTCGCGTATAAGCCTAGGGTATGAAATGCAGCAGACCCCCATCCTATTATATAGCCCCCCGTCACTGGTATATAGCACCCCTCAGTAATGGTATACAGGCCCCTCAGCAGTGGTATTATACAGGTCCCTCAGCAGTGGTATACAGGCCCCTCAGCAGTGGTATACAGGCCCCTCAGCAGTGGTATACAGGCCCCTCAGCAGGTATACTGGCCCCCAGTGGTGGTATATAGGCCCCTCTGCAGTGTATACAGGCCCCTGTGCGGTGTATACAGGCCCCCTCTGCAGTGTATACAGGCCCTCAGTGGTGGTATACAGGCCCCTCTGCAGGTATACTGGCCCCCAGTGGTGGTATATAGGCCCCTCTGCAGTCTATACAGGCCCTCAGTGGTGGTATACAGGCCCCTCTGCAGGTATACTGGCCCCCAGTGGTGGTATATAGGCCCCTCTGCAGTCTATACAGGCCCTCAGTGGTGGTATACAGGCCCCTCTGCAGGTATACTGGCCCCCAGTGGTGGTATATAGGCCCCTCTGCAGTGTATACAGGCCCTCAGTGGTAGTATACAGGCCCCTCTGCAGGTATACTGGCCCCCAGTGGTGGTATATAGGCCCCTCTGCAGTGTATACAGGCCCTCAGTGGTGGTATACAGGCCCCTCTGCAGGTATACTGGCCCCCAGTGGTGGTATATAGGCCCCTCTGCAGTGTGTACAGGCCCTCAGTGGTGGTATACTGGCCCCCAGCAGTAACACACAGCCCCCCCTCCTTAGTATGTCCCCCCCCAGGCTGCGGCACTTGTCAAAATAACAAACACTTTATACATCACCTCTCCGGCGCAGCTCCTCCGCTCCCGGCTTCTTCCTTCTTGTGCCGGCTTCTAGTGCTGTGACCGGGCGCAGGAGATGACGTCATCGGCTGCGCCCGGTCACATGACACCGGCACAAGCAGGAAGAAGAAGCCGGGACCGGAGGAGCGGAGGAGCTGCGCCGGAGAGGTGATGTATAAAGTGTTTGTTATTTTGACAAGTGCCACAGCCTAGGGGGGGACATACTAAGGAGGGGGGCTGTGTGTTACTGCTGGGGGCCAGTGTATTGCAATATGCACGGCATCCCCCCACCGCTGATGGACGGGGGATGCCGTGCATATTCATTACATTAATGAGGCGGCCCCACGTGACCGCCCGCGGTCACTGCGGCCCCCTCCTGCCTCCTCCAGCCCCCGGTCACAGCCCGCCCCCCCACAGTATACCGCGTGACTCTCGTATAAGCCGAGGGGGGACTTTGTAGCCCAATTTTTGGGCTGAAAAACTCGGCTTATACGCGAGTATATACGGTATATATATAACCATAGGAGAAACATCACTCACCCGAAAAAGTTGCAGGCCACATCTATTATTTCTAGTACTGCATGTGTACAGGTGCAGGGAGGGGGTGGCAGTCTGTCCTCCCCACTCTCCCTGCACTTATTCACATGCAGTACTGGAAATAAAAGCTGAAGCCTGCAACTTTTTCGGGTGAGTGATGTTTCTTCTATGATTTTCTGTATCTTCCTATATGCACAAAACAGAGCAACTCCTGTTCAAAGGATCTCCTCACTCCACTAATTGAACCAGCCTCGCTTGTAGCTGGTGTCCGATCAGAGAACCATAGTGCACGGTTTTACATACTAAAAAATGTCTAACTTTGCTATCATAATTGTTCTGACCTGAAGAGTCCTGTTGCCTGGTCATTTTTATCACAAAATGAGCACCATAAAAACAATAGTGGAATCATGTTTATTTTCATCATCTCTTCACTACGTTTTATGATAAAATGAATGATGTCATTCAAAACTACAACTCATTTGGCAAAAATCAAGCCCTCATATGGCTGTGCCAACAGAGAAATAAAAAGTTAAGGTTCTTGGAAGAAGTTGAAAAGAAAAACATTAATGCAAATATTTCCCGGTGCAAGAAATGAAAACTTCAACTGTATATTTATTTGAGGCTCATATTCCAGGACCTTGAAAACATAACAGTGGGCCAGTTGAGTTATGGACCCATATAATGACAGTCACAATCTGGTGATTGGATCTCTTTAAGACCTAACATGCACAAAAAGCAAACAATGGTCTGATTTTCATCCGTTTCTTTAACCAGAGTACAGAGTTCTTATATGCTGTAAAGCCCAGTATAAAAATCAGAAAACTCACTGAATGCAAGTGCACACATTTATTTTACAAAATACAGTGAAACAGAGTATAAAAAACTGGAAAGATTACCCTTTCACATCAGCGTTTATTTGAAATCGCGGCAGATGCGGTGAAAAAAACGCATCTGCCGCGATTGCCGTATAACCGCTGCACTTGCGGCGCGGTTGCGGTAATCCCCATAGAAAGTATAGGGGACTTGCGGCAGGTGCGGCAAGTGCGGTTTTGCACTTGCGGCAGGTGCGGCAGCGAAAAAAACCGCGGTCAGCCACGTTTTTTTCCGCGGCAGCACCTGCCGCAAGTGCAAAACCGCACTTGCCGCAAGTCCCCCTATACTTTCTATGGGATTACCCTAAGGTTTGTTAGAGGGGGATGAACAGGTCACCAACCCCTTTAGTTACAGAGTGGTGAGTTTACAGAGTCCATAGCACTGTTACAGTTACAAAGCATACAGAAGGGTACAGTTACAAATACATAAATACAGTTAAAAGTATATTGCACAATATATCCACCCGGGACCAAATAAGGCATCCCAAACACAGGATCCAAGGATCCCATCCGTAGCATACAGGAAAACTGAAATACCGAATGGGGTGGCTATGCCCCCATACATGAAAGAGAGCAATTAATATAGGCAACTACCGTGATCAAGGTCCAAGGTTTGGTCCGAAACGTTGGTTTCCTGTTGCTACACTAATTAAAGAACTCTATTTTTTGCAAACAAAACCTGAGAATGTGCAATTGTTCATTTATCAAATCTTCCAGCTACCCTGTGCAGTGGTAGAGTAGATATAATGGGGTTGGTAAACAGCTTTTTTTGGAGCTGTGACCAAGCCCCTATTGCTAATATCAGCCATCAATAGATAGCCGGCCATTAGCAATAGTATAGAGTTGTAAAAATAAAGACACGCCAGAAAACTAATTATTATAAAAACACGCGCACACCTCATTCACCACTTTATTTCATACCAAATCCCTCCGACGTTATCCTGGGTCGAGGGTCCCTCGACGTGTAATCTGGATCTAATATCATCTGATCGGTTTGCCAGACGGCAAACCGATCAGATGATGTGTCAGCTTCAAGGATCTGAATCAGCTGACCGCCCGGTAAAGCGATGAGCTGATGTGTCAAGAGAGCTGCAATTACGCTGCATGTGAACATAGCCTAAAGTCCCCGTTACACACTGCGATGTCCCAGTGATCCCACCAGCAATCGGATCACTGGGACATCCCTATCTGATCGCTGGTGAGATGTCACACAGGCAGCGCTGCGCTTAGTTACCCGATGTTTACCCTGGTTACCAGCTCCCAGCGTGTGCTGTGTGGCACTGGGAGGTCGTTGATCATTTGTCTCCCGCTGTCACGCACGCCGATGCTGTCCACCCAGCAGGAGACCAACGATTAAAAAATGGTCCTGGCCATTCTTCCACGATCAACGAACTTATTATTGGTCGTTGCTATGTGTCACACGCAACTATGTCATTTTGACGATGCTGCAACTTCACAAAACCGGTGACGTTGCAACGATATTATTAACAATATCATAGTGTGTGACGGGGCCTTTATTATGTATAAATTAGTAAGTTACTTTAGTTACATATTTTTATAAAATGGACGTAATATCATTGAATAAAGGTGGAAGCTCCCTTGTGAAAGTCCTGTGTTTATTTCTGTCTAATAATATTGAGTATCCCTCTGTTCCTGTCTCTACCTCAGGGACACATTCTGACTGCTATCTGATAAATGGAATATGGACGTTACAGCCATTTTTATAGCTGTTTCATTCAATGTTAAAGTCCTAATTGAGCCCTAAATTACGGAAAGCAGAAGCTGCCAGGAGCAGGCGGGTGTCGTTTGACTCTCAGAAAGGTCACCCTGTCTGCTGAGGGAGTGTCTACAGCCGCTAATATCTCACATACATATGAAGGACACAGCAGAACTTCCAGCCATCACTTAAAAAAACACAAACCACAAAACTTGATAAATATGGAGCCGCGTCATACCCTCAGATGCCAATCAGGCCGCAGACTGCCCATTAATCTCAACAGGTGATATTCAATGTTCCATAACCTGCAGTGCCATTCTCAGGGGTTCCTTTAAATCAAAAGGGATTGTCCAACACTAACCTCTGTTTTAGTCCACATTAGGATTTACTTGATATATTTCTGGAGTGTTAAGTCCTATAAATACAGTTAGACTAGCACATTATGTCGCATGTGTATGTTATGTTATGTTTTATGTCTGTTCCATTTATGTGGAGTGGTTTTAGAATAGAGACAAGGGAACCATCCAGCCGATTTTTTGAATCAGAGAGCGGCTTGGTTATTGCAGACATATATATCTTACACTAAAACGTTCTAATGTTTTGGAGAAAATGTGCTTTTAAATGCCAGCCATGGACAGAGTGACTGGTATGACTAGCCTTTCTTTATGTGAACTATCTCGCTTTGATTGATGGCTTTCTACACTCAATGAGGAATCTTCTGGTCTCCACAGGCCACTAATCATAGAACTATAACACAATCGGTTCCTCTTATCTTGGAATTTTGACTTTACCTTCCCAGCTCCTCTCCTCTTCCCTAGCCTGACGCCTTACGTCACCTGCAGTTTTCAGCTCTTTCCACAGATTCTCCATTGGATTCAGGTCTGGACTGTGACTTGTCCATTCTAACACCTGGATACGTTTATTTTTCATCCATTCCATTGTAGATTTTACTTTATCTTTGGGATCATTGTCTTGTTAGAAGATAAATCTCCGTCCCAGTCTCAGGTCTTTTGCAGACTCCAACAGGTTTTCTTCCAGAATGGTCCTGTATTTGGCTCCTTCCACCTTCCCATCAATTTTAACCATCTTCCCGGTCCCTGCTGAAGAAAAGCAGGCCCAAACCATGATGCTGCCACCACCATGTTTGACAGTGGAGATGGTGTTTTGAAGGTGATGAGCTGTGTTGCTTTTATGCCAAACATATCGTTTTGCATTGTGGCCACAAAGTTTGATTTTGGTTTCATCTGACCAGAGCACTTTATTCCACATGTTTGGTGTCTCCCAAGTGGATGTGGCAAACTTCAAACGAGACGTTTTATGGATATCTTTGAGAAATGGCTTTCTTCTTGCCACTCTTCCATTAAGGCCAGATTTGTGCAGTGTACGACTGATTGTTGTCCTATGGACAGACTCTCCTACCTCAGCTGTAGATCTCTGCAGTTCATCCAGAGTGATCATGGGCCTTTTGGCTGCATCTCTGATCAGTCTTCTCCTTGTTTGAGATGAAAGTTTAGAGGGACGGCCGGGTCTTGGTAGATTGAAGTGGTCTGATACTCCTTCCATTTCAATATGATTGCTTGTACAGTGCTCCTTGAGATGTTTAAAACTTGGAAAATCTTTTTGTATCCAAATCCGGCTTTAAACTTCGCCACAACAGTATCTCGGACCTGCCTGGTGTGTTCCTTGGTCTTCATGATGCTCTCTGCACTTGAAACAGAACCCTGATGGTGGGTTTACACACACCAATTTATCTGTTCAATATCTGAACCAATCTCTGGTTGCAGTGAAATCATGGATACATTGCTCCATGTTGTACACAGCCACAAAATGGAGCAATGTATCCATGATTTCACTGCAACCAGAGATTGGTTCAGATATTGAACAGATAAATTGGTGTGTGTAAACCCACCATGAGACTATCACAGAGCATGTGGATTTATACGCAGACTTGATTACACACAGGTGGATTCTATTTATCATTACCAGTCATTTAGCACAACATTGGATCATTCAGAGATCCTCACTGAACTTCTGGAGTGAGTTTGCTGCACTGAAAGTAAAGGGGCCGAATAATATTGCACGCCCCACTTTTCAGTTCTTTATTTGTTAAAAAAAGATCAAAATATGCAATAAATTTCGTTCCACTTCACGATTGTGTCCCACTTGTTGTTGATTCTTCACAAAAAAGTTAGAATTTATATCTTTATGTTTGAAGCCTGAAATGTGGCAAAAGGTTGAAAAGTTCAAGGGGCCAAATACTTTCACAAGGCACTGTATGTATGTGTCTTCAGAATTTGTATCATTATCAGTCTGACGAAGGGTCCATAGTGTCCCGAAAGCTTGCTTCACTTACCATCTTTTCAGTTAGCCATTAAAAGGTATTAACCACTGAGGACTCTCAGATCACAATATTTTTCTAGCTTTTCTATGGTTACACTCACACATGAGTGACATGTCCCAGTGCTGTTTTTTTTCCGCAGACAGAATACTGACCCATAGGGGCTGATTCATTAGCATTGGTGTTGCAAACACAAGTCTTAGTAGAGGAATCGCAGGAGTACAATGCACCAAATTCATTATCCGCACACCACTTAATGAGTTTGGATATCGTCTTGATGGTGTGCATCTCCATGCTCCTTGCCACAAATGCTACTTCAGTCAGAGAGACAGGAGCAGCGTTTCTGGTGCAAGAAACAAGACACTTTTGTTGAATATCATGGGTGGGCATAGCCATGCCTTGTCGATCCCCAGCTCCAGATTGTTGCACAACTCTGAGGTGCACATACATTTTGCAAATTTTCAGAGAGTTTCACCTCAGTTTTCTGGTGAAAACCGTTTGAATCGGTCTAAGAGAGTTAAGTCGCACCATACACACACCAGTTTTAAAATTGGATCTGTGTCTCCAGTCAATGAGGTTCAGAGTTTGTCCTATTCATAGAATGGTAAAGTTGGAAAGAATCTCAGGTTTCACTGGGTCCAAATCTATGCGAGTGCAGGTTCTCCTAAATCTTCCCAGCTATATGTTTATACAGCTTCTACTTGAAGATTTCGATTGATGGAGAGCACACAACATTTTGTGCAGCCTGTTCCACTCTCTGACTGCCCTCATTGTCAGGAAGTTTTTCTTTATGTCCAATCTGTATCTCCTTCCTTTTAGTTTCCTCCCACTGCTTCCAGTCTTTCTTTGTGCTGAGAATAGGGTCATTCACTCTGCACTGTCAATACCTTTCAGATGTTTGTAGGTCACTATTAAGTCTCTTCTCAGCCTTCTATTTTGTAAGCTAAAAATTTGTAGTTCTTTTAAGCGGTCTTCATAGAACATGGGTTGCAGACCTTCTACCATCTTGGTTTCTCTTCTCTGGACTTGCTCCAATATATTGATGTTTTTCTTGAATTGGGGCCTCCAGAACTGTGTTGGCGCCCCTGAGGGTCCAGTCGCCACAGAGGTACTGCACGTCAGCCAGAGTAGTGGTACCCCACTCTCGGGTAAGGAGGGGACACTACCCAATACCCACACCCAACACCCCACCACTCCAGGCCAGGGGATTTGGGCGGACCCTATTAAGGGAGGGCCCCATCTCCGGTTGGAGGGGGAACTTGGTAGAGGGGTTGGGTGAAGGAAGTAGAGTAGGGTAGGACACACGGAAGTAGAGGAGAACATGAGAAGAAACGTTAGAGAGTCGGAGGCAGATAGACGTCCTGGGGGCTGGAGCCGAGAAGAGCTCGTCCCAGGTCAGGTGAAGTGAGAGGAGAGATGTTGGAGCTGGTGAGGGGCTCCAGAGACAGAGAAGAGGCCCTAGGGACATGGGAAGTGAGGAATCCACCCGTGGCACCCGAATCCATGTCGACCATAGTCGGGGGGAGGGACCAGGTCACAGAGAGGAGCAGCCCCAGACTAGCGGAGAGACTGTAAGACTCAACTAGCAAACTGGAGGCTGCGGTATCTTCATGTGCAGCAGCCACATCCACACACATTCACTAAAAAGGCAGCCGCATAGAATCAGGGTACAGAGGGGATGTCAGCCAACAGGGCCCGAGGCTTTTGGCTTTCGACACTGTGTGTGAGGCACAGGGCAGGAGGCCGAGAGCCAGTGCAGTGAGACGACCCAGGAAGGTACAAAAGAAGGTGGTCCTAGTAAAGTGTGCCCAAGCTACTCAAGAGTTGGCTGGATCCCTGACCCGGAGGACACAGCACCCGACTGGTTGTTGTAACCTGGAGAACTGTGAGTAAAGTGTGAAGACTGCACCCTGCTGTGTCTTCATATTATTTCCTGCGTCACCTGTCCTGTGCTACATCTAATACCATCATCTAATAGACTTTATAACTGCCCTGGGGCCCTGCTCTACCCATGGGGAGCTGTTTCATCTTTCCTGCGTCACCAACCGCTCTAGTGGATCTGCACCGCAGCGTCGGCCATCAATTGCCAAATACCACGAGTGGCGTCACATCTTAATCCCATATAAACTTCCCCTATTTTCATGACACGGCCAGGGCCACGGAGTCGGGTCACGCCACCATGACATCCCCGAAGAACTGTATGGCCCGTTTCCGAGTTCCCCACGGCCTGGGTGTGAGCGTGTCAACTGTATACAGGATTCCTTGTGGGGTCTGACCAGGGCAGAGCACAGGGGAATAAATACCTCTCTTGAGTAGAATGAAACCTGAAGAAAACATTGGTCCATCCCTCTGGGATTGTAATGCTTACATGGATGTGTGTATCTAGCTATGGTCAGATTGACTGGTCTCTCCATGCATGTATAGGGGGAGGCCGGCCGTTCTAGGTGACGGAGGCTCTCAGATTCATGCTGATTATCTTTAATATATCACATGAATGCTCAAAACATTAGACTCAAAAAGATGGTGTAAAGTTTAGGCAATCAAAGTTCATCCAGCATACACATTTTCACACATTTCTGGGTAAAGGACGCACTGACTAAATATTGGTAAGAAACAGAGAATCTGATGATCAGATGTTGTCATAGATTCTTATTGTGTGTACAGATTGTTACATGAGAATTATTACCAATGATCTAACTTATTCAGCCATTTACTTTTATCTCATGAAAGAGGTGACAACATCCTCAGTAAAACGTTCCATCCTATAACAGGACTTGGATGTTTTGCTCTGTATTGTTCAATGGTTATGTAAACTCTCAGGTTTTTGAAGAGCGGTGTTACCTGGAATCACTTATTACACTGTTCAACCTTGTGCACAAAAAGTAATGGCCCAAGAGGCTAAAAAATGACCAGAACATCAGATCAGTAGCTTAATTTTAATTATTTTAATTATGGTCTTTCTTACCTTACTGTCAATTATTATATAAACTAGCAAAGGTCATGAGACTGATGTTACACAGACATTCTACATACAAGCCGATCGGCAGCCATTGAATGGCCAGGTCTAATCCTACACAGAACAATTGGTACTGCTATGGTTGGGTGTGCACAGAATATCATGTTATTGCCTACATCACTGCCTGCCCATAACTATTGTGAAGCCTGCTTAAAAAACATGTCATTGGATAAATGAGCAATTTATTCATTCATCAAATGATTGCTGGTCAGTGTAGATGAGCTGATAATTAGAAGGAACATTTCTATGATCGCTCTCCCCTACTGTCTCATCTATGTAGGCCTGTACATTTTGTGATGTTCGTTTCATAAATGGCTACTGCTGGGGGATGCTGATTTAACATCCCTGCTTTTCATGGAAGATGATAGTAAACAGAGTAAGGTAAATAACGCATATCTTTAAATATGACTTTAAGTCTCCTTACACTGGCATGTCAAGTGTGTCACTCATCACAAGGAGAAACCTTACCCCTTAGACCCCCGGTCTTAGCCTCTCACCTTACCAAACCAGATCTCATACTTTGCACTGAGGAGGGACACAATCCTGTGCTGGCAGACTGAGATTCTGGTTCGGCTTTTATCCTAAGTCATATAGCAAGGCTCGTTAAAGGAATGATATTGACTCTTAACACAAAATTCTATTACCCATAGTTTGTTCCCTGTGGGATAGTCGGCATACCCCTGCCCGTTGTGCTGCTATATACCTTTTATTGTGTCCGGGTTAAGATGACTTGAAGTTTAAAAACATCATAATACATTCAGATGTCTAGAAATACAATTAACGGGACATCCTTCTTAACATGATCCTGGGACTTATTTTATTACTGCAGTTTCTATGTTTGAGTACTCCCTTCTACAATTTTTTTCCTCTTTCCATCCAGGTTATATGTTGTATCAGTTTGGAATCTCTTTTCTAGGAAGCTTGATGGAGAATTTTTGGTTGTAGTTAATCCTTATACATATTTACACCATGTTCCAAGTTATTATGCAAATGTTCTTTTTCTCTGATTGTCCTAAATGGTCGGTTCAAATGACAGTCAGTGTAATAAAAGTCATCACCCATTAGAGTAAACATCAAATTTTATTGAAAAAAACTCACAATGATAACAATATAATCTTCAAAATGAAAAATAACTCTAAATGCAGTGTTCCAAATTATTAGGCACAGTAGAGTTTGTAAACATTTGATATTTTTGAAAGAACTGAAGATGCTCATTTGTTGAATCTGGAGCATTAGGAGGTCACATTCACTGAAATAAAAAGCTATTTACCGTATATACTCGTGTATAAGCTGAGTTTTTCAGCCCAAAAATTGGGCTGAAAAGTCCCCCCCTCGGCTTATACACGGGTCAATACGGTACTTGGTCCCCCCAAATGCTGGCACTCGCCCCCCCCTCTGTTATAAGCCCCCCCCCACCGCTGCTTAACTTACCATCCCCAGTCTTCTGCACCGCCGGTCTTCTGTCCTCCGTCCTCCATGCTCACGTCCGGCTGCATCCGGGATCCCCGGCCGTCGCAGTCACGATGACGTCATCGTGCGACGGCCGGGGACCCCGGATGCAGCCGGACGGGAGCATGGAGGACGGAGCACAGAAGACCGACGCGGTGCAGAAGACCGGGGATGGTAAGTTAAGCAGCGGGGGGGGGCCTTATAACAGAGGAGGGGCGAGTGCCAGCATTTGGGGGCCTGTACACACTGGGGCTGCTATACACACTGGGGCTGCTGTATACCACTGGGGCTGCTGTATACCACTGGGCTGCTATACACCACTGGGCTGCTGTATACCACTGGGCTGCTTACACCACTGGGGCTGCTGTATACCACTGGGGCTGCTGTATACCACACCACTGGGGCTGCTGTATACCACTGGGGCTGCTATATACCACTGGGGCTGCTATATACCACTGGGGATGCTGTATACACTGGGGCTGTGTATACCACTGGGGCTGCTGTATACCACTGGGGCTGCTGTATACCACTGGGATGCTGTATACCACACCACTGGGGCTGCTGTATACCACTGGGGCTGCTATATACCATTGGGCTGCGTATACCACTGGGGCTGCTGTATACCACTGGGGCTGCTGTATACCACTGGGGCTGCTGTATACCACTGGGGCTGCTATACACCACTGGGGCTGCTGTATATACTGCGGCCTGTATATACCACTGGGGAGGCTGCTGTATACCACTGGGGTTGCTGTATATACTGCTGGGGCCTGTATATACCACTGGGAGGCTGCTGTAATACTGCTGGGGCCTGTATATACCACTGGGGAGGCTGCTGTATACCACTCGGGCTGCTGTATATACTGCTGGGGCCTGTATATACCACTGGGGAGACTGCTGTATACTACCACTGGGGAGGCTGCTGTATACTACCACTGGGGGGGCCTGTATACCACACTGCTGGGGGCTGTATACCTGTGCTGGGGTCCACCCTCGGCTTATACACGAGTCAGTAGGTTTTCCCAGGTTTTGGGGAAAAAGTAGGGGGGTCGGCTTATACACGGGTAGGCTTATACACGAGTATATACGGTAACTCCAAAACATCTTAACAGGCCAAGTTACATGTTAATATAGAAACCCTTCTTTGATATCACAATTCTTGCATCCATTGAATTTGTAAGTTTCTGGAGAGTTTCTGCTTGTATTTCTTTGCATGATGTCAGAATAACCTCCCAGAGCTGCTGTTTTGATGTGAACTGCCTCCCACCCCCATAGATCTTTTGCTTGATTATACTCCAAAGGTTCTCTATAGGGTTGAGGTCAGGGGAAGATGGTGGCCACACCATGAGTTTATCTCCTTTTATGCCTATAGCAGCCAATGACACAGAGGTATTCTTTGTAGCATAAGATGGGGCATTGACATGCATGAGGATGATTTTGCTCCTGAAGGCACGTTTTTGCTTTTTGTACCATGGAAGAAAGTTGTCAGTCACCAACTCTATATAGTTCACCTTCAGGAACCTTAAAGGGGCCTACTAGCTGTTTCCCAATGATTCCAGCCCAAAACATGACTCCTCCACCTCCTTGCTGACGTCACAGCCTTGTTGGGACATGGTGGCCATCCACCAACCATCCACTACTCCATCCATCTGGACCATCCAGGGTTGCTCGGTGTCACGCTTCTGGGGAGACTAGAGTGGACCCACTGGGCTGTGGTACCGAACTCCCCTGGTTTAGCTGGTCCTAGTTTATCCATCCCCAATACAGGGATTATATGGGGCAAGCCCAGGGGTCTAAATACCACAGCTGCTAGTACCAGGGGGGTGGCTCATAGGGTTAGCTTATGCTACGGTAAGGCTAAGAAGGATCTGAGGCACCAGAGCCCAGGGCTAGAAGAGCTGGAACAGTTTCCACTGGAGGAGAACATGAGATGGACCTGACTAACAGCCAGAGAAGCAGAAGCTTACTAACACAATAATTAGGCACCTCCCAGCAGTGGAGGCAGCCTGATATACCGGAGGACGACAGCTATTGGCAAAGGGGAGTGTCAGGTTGAGCCATGCCAGCCCCTAAATTTACAGGGGAGGAGCGCGGCCGCGCCCAGTGCACCGCTAATTACACCGGCCATTGTAGTGTGCTGGTGTGTGAACCCGGTGACCAGCAGACAGGAAGGGGACCCGGCGTTGGCTCCGAGACACAGCACGCCTGGACACCGGATGCCCGACTGGCAAGATGCAGAGCCAGGGAAGGTGAGCTGTGGAGCGGTGCCAGGGGACACTTGGCACTCATCAGTAAACAAGACTGTTTGAAAATTAGTCTTCATGTATGTCTGGGCCCACTGCAACTGTTTCTGCTTGTGAGCACTGTTTAGGGGTGGCCGAATAGTAGGTTATGCACCACAGCAAGCCTTTGAAGGATCCTACACTTTGAGGTTCGAGGGACTCCAGAGGCACCAGCAGCTTCAAATATCTGTTTGCTGGTGTGTAAGCTTTTTAGCAGCTGCTCTCTTAATCGATGAACTTGCCTGGCAGAAACCTTCCTCATTCTGCTTTTATCTGCACGAACACGTGTGTGCTCAGAATCAGCCACAAATCTCTTCACAGTACGATGATCACGCTTACGTTTTTGTGCAATATTTTATGTTTTCATCCCTTGTCCAAGGCATTGCACTATTTGTTGCTTTTCGGCAGCAGAGACATCCTTTTTCTTTCCCATGTTACTTGAAAACTGTGGCCTGCGTAATATTGTGGAACACCCAGTTTTCCTTTTATTGGGCTCACCTGCCAAACTAATTATCACAGGTATCTGAGATTGATTTCAGTGATCCAAAGAATCTGAGACACAATACCATCAATGGGTTTCATTGAAAAAAAACAAAACCCTATAATACTTAAAACCAATTTGCTTAATAATTTGGAACATGGTTTATGGTGTGTGTCTATAAAATTATTCACAGTGAGTATACAAAACTCATAATAGTTATAATAGTTAATGGTTAGTAGTCACAAGACTACCTTGGTTTCTGGGAAGCAGTTGAGATGCAGGAAACGATGCAGTGTCCCAGGTTTATCTGATAGAATTGGATTGATATCTTCAGGTGTTCACTGTTTGTACAATTGAGAGACCATTGTGAATATATTTGGTTTTAGCTTGTTTTACACATATGTTCATTAGTTCTACTATATTCTACCTACCAGATATTTGCTTTGTTGTTTTTTCTACAGTGCTCAGTTTTCATACAGTAACATCTTCCTATCGAGCTGTTCACACATGTAGAACCTGAGAATGAATTTAACATTCATCGTTTATGTCTACCAGATATCAAGATTAAAACACACTACCTTTCAGCTTACTGGCTGCTGTGCAGTCTAAATTCTTATGGACACCTTCAGTATAAAGTAGTTCTTATAAGAGTTTTTTCTTTAGTATATGTACGAAAAGTAGTCTTATGGTACCGTCACACGTAACGATATCGTTGCGACATCGTTCAAAAGTCACGTGTATAGTGACGCATGAACGATGTCGAAACAACATCGTTGCGTGTGACACTACTAACGATCAACGATCAGTCGGCTGATCGTTTGATTTGAGGACAGGACCTCAAATCTATCGTTGGTTGCGCGCTGGACACCCAGCATCGCTGCGTGTGACACCGGGAGACCAACGATGAACAAGCTCCCAGCGCCGCTCAGCCTATGCTGGGAGCTCGTATCCATGGTAAATATCAGGTTATGTTGTACCGATGTGTACCATGGTTACCAGCGTTCTCGCTGGTCCACATCACTGGTGAGTCTGCCAGTGTGACAGCTCACCAGCGATGTGAACGATGTTGTTAGCGATTTCGCTTGCATGAGATCGCTAACAACAAATTGAAGTGTGTGACAGCACCTTTACTCTCTTCTTGGTGGGTCTATCCCGCTCTTTTCCTTTGCAGGAGGACTGTTGGAGACTAAGCTCTGGGTATAGCAATGCCGTGGCCAGCGGCAGTGTGTTTCTGGGTTACCCGTGTGTCACCTGACCTTACGCATCACTATTACGTCAATGTCACGTGATTGGGTAGGCGGGGGATAGATTCAGTCCTACATCAGTCCTGTCTGTTGCAGGTGCCGCTGATTGCCATCGGTCTTTCAACGCATTTCGAGGAATAAGTCCTTCTTCCTCAGGAATACTACACACTGTGACAAAGCTTGATCTCATAAAATAATTAATTCCCTGAATAGGCAATCTGAGAATCACTTTATTAAAAAAGTTCCGTTGTCTTAATCACTCTAAAGTAGTTGTCTCCCTCCTGTCCTATTTGTTGCTTTCTACAGGCAAAATAAAAACAGGTTTTGGTTCAGAGCAGGCAGGCTATTGAATAATGGCAGGAGCAATACATGTTAGGCAGCGACGTCAAGGCAGCTCCTGCTCCTATAATGCTGGAAGAATGCTACAAGATTTTACAGTTACAGATAATTGGGACAATTCGTGGACGTAATATACTGGTACATGTCTGAAAAGTAGGTTCAGTTGCTGAAGAAGGGGTCAGCAAGACCATGCCTGTCCTTTTTATTTCTGCCCATGATACCATTAGGTGAGGATATTTAGTGCTTGAAGTTTGGGTTGTGATCCGTTAGACACCCCTGCTGTAACATGCATTTTCACATTGTAGAATATATTCATGGAAATAAATTACATTTCTGACACAGGATATTGTGCCGTTTGTTCCAGGGGCAGTGTTCTCTCCTACATTTTAGGATGTCGTTCTTTGAGCTCTCAATTTAATGCATATTAAATAGTAAAATCCACTTATTGACCTTCCTAGTACAGAGAAGGACATAGTCTAACTTTAGTTTCCCCAATCCCCCAGACTTCTCAGTTTCCCCGTCCGTGTTTGAACCCCCCTCTCCCTTTACACCCCCTCCCTGCTGCGTCCCTCAGCGTTCAGGCGTCATCTGGCGTTTGTTTTTAAGGCTGCCGCGGAGGACGGAGCTGACTGTCAGGGTGCCGTGGGCGAGAGGTGCAGATTAAAGCAGTTTTATTCCTTTTCATGTTGAAGCTGCCAGTTTGGTGACTGGAGCGAGAGAAACGGAGGGGGAGAGACAGCGAGAGAGTGAGAAAGGGTCTGCCAGTCACTCCGCAGCCAAGCCTTGTTCTTTCTGGTTATTATCCTGGCCCTCTGTAGACAGGTGTTTGGAGAAATGCAAGGACACATGTAGGAAAACACAAATTGATTGTACCAAGGCAGAGTTAAGTTACTTACCCCTGGCTTCAAAAGGCTTAATAGCAGGAGGAAAGCTCCGCTGCGTGAGGAAAGCTCCGCTGGGTGAGAAAAGCTCCTCTGGGTGAGGAAAGGTCCTCTGGGTGAGGAAAGCTCCGCTGGGTGAGGAAAGCTCCTCTGGGTGAGGAAAGCTCCGCTGGGTGAGGAAAGCTCCTCTGGGTGAGGAAAGCTCTGCTGGGTGAGGAAAGCTCCGCTGGGTGAGGAAAGCTCCTCTGGGTGAGGAAAGCTTCGCTGGGTGAGGAAAACTCAGCTGGGTGAGGAAAGCTCCGCTGGATGAGGAAAGCTCCTCTGGGTGAAGAAAGCTCCGCTGGGTGAGGAAAGCTCCGCTGGGTGAGGAAAGCTCCTCTGGGTGAGGAAAGCTCCTCTGGGTGAGGAAAGCTCCGCTGGGTGAGGAAAGCTCCTCTGGGTGAGGAAAGCTCTGCTGGGTGAGGAAAGCTCTGCTGGGTGAGGAAAGCTCCGCTGGGTGAGGAAAGCTCCGCTGGGTGAGGAAAACTCAGCTGGGTGAGAAAACTCAGCTGGTGAGGAAAGCTCCGCTGGGTGGGGAAAGCTCCGCTGGGTGAGGAAAGCTCCTCTGGGTGAGGAAAGCTCCGCTGGGTGAGGAAAACTCAGCTGGGTGAGGAAAGCTCCGCTGGATGAGGAAAGCTCCTCTGGGTGAGGAACGCTTCGCTGGTGAGAAAGCTCTGCTGGGTGAGGAAAGCTCCTCTGGGTGAGGAAAGCTCCCCTGCGTGAGGAAAGCTCTGCTGGGTGAGGAAAGCTCCGCTGGTTGAGGAAAGCTCTGCTGGGAGGAAAGCTCTGCTGGTGAGGAAAGCTCCTCTGGGTGAGGAAAGCTCCGCTGGGTGAGAAAGCTCCCTGCGTGAGGAAAGCTCAGCTGGGTGAGAAAGGTCCGCTGGGTGACAAGTCAGATCACCGACTTTCTTATGTCTCTTTCACTACTCCGCATGCCTCTGTCACATAATTTTATATAATTCTTAAAACTTTATATGTTATTTTATTAAATTAAGGTATAATTTGTCCACCTATTCTGCATTTCTTCGAGCAGCCACCTCCCAGTCAAATGGTATATTTCATTTTATGAACAATATGTCACAATCAAGGCCCTCCAAGCTGGTTGTTGTTATACATTTTTCATATTTCTGTTACTTAAAAAGTTTCTCTTTATAAAAAAAAATCCCTCCCTAAGTCTATGTTCACACCCAACGCTTTTGCATTTTTTTTATTACTGCATTTTATAGTAACAGCAAATGCTTCAGAAATCTCATGCTCAGACTTAAGGCGGCATTACACGTCGCAATATCGTGAACGATATCGCACCTACATCACGGGTTTGGAGGCGTGGCTGCGATGTCCAAACGAGATCGTAGCGTGTGACACTGAGATACAACGACGATAATGCGTCATATCGCTCATCACAGATTTGAGAACATGTTCTCAATTCTGCAGCTTTGCGATCATGCAATCTGCTGCTTTGTCTAGTGTGACACCGCGATAACGATGTGTTCCGCAATTTCACCCATTCACTGCTAAAGAATGTAGTAATCCTAACGATCGCTATTCCAGAGCTCACCTCTGAATCGCCACATAGTCGGAGACGATATCTCGCCATGTGACAACTCAACTGCGATCCCGTGACTTCTATGCGATATCCTACACGGTATCATGACGTGTGACGGTACCATTACTATACTTTCTTCCGGACTGAATTTGAGGATTTCTTACACCTGTACTGTAGGAAAATCACACATGACATTCCAGCAAGTCATCTTGGACACAGCATTTTTACCGGCATATGAGCAGGTTTTGGCTACATAAAGGAGCGTAGTGTGTGAATATTACATCCTAATACAGACGTGCTCTCCTGCAGCCTGGGATTTACTCTCTTAAGGTACCTTTACACGCCGCTATGGAAGGTTGGAAACCACCGGGTGTCTCACATGCACGAGCACGTTTCTATGGTTCCTAACAGTACCTGATACCGCATTTACACGCCGCTGCAAGGTGCTCCACAGTAGGTTTTTTCTATCCCTGGAGGCACCGACGGGTGCCGCAGGTTACCTTCTGTAGAGCACCTTCCCTCATTTACACGCCGCTACCACAAGGCAATATGGGAGGACCTGGGGCAGCAGGGACAACACATAGGCGTACCAGAGTTGTGGATTACGAGACGCTCGTACGGTGATTGGACAAAGCAATAACAACATGATTGGCCAGCCAGCGCAGGAAGGCTGGCTAATACATGATGCTATTGCAATTGTGTAGTGTGACTGGTCAGCTCCTTAAATATGCCGCCCTATGCAGGGACAACCCATCGTAACGCAGGATCTTCCACCAATGATCGCTGATGGGGCGCGGTATCCCGGAGGCTGTGTCACGCCCCAGGGAGTTCACTAGGTGACGAAAATACCTTCCGTTCCTCAATTACACGCCGCTACCATCGGATTTAAACCTACCTGTTTTTGGGCACGGCTGAAAGACAGGTGTCGACAGTGACCGGTGGCAACAACCTAAATTACACGCCGCTACCTCGCGGTGTTTTGACGGTACAAGATACAATTGTCTCCGACACCCGGTGGTTTCTAACCTTCCGTAGCGGCGTGTAAAGGTACCTTTATAGATGGGGCCAACACTCCATAGATCCCTAAAAGATAGCACATATTATTCTATCGGCTCTTACAGCCCAGAACATGTGTAAATACATTATTGGAAACCACTACTGCTTTGCTTACACTACCTTTCAGCACTGAGACCCCGTTAGGTCAATAGTAAGTATTGTTCCTGTAGGAAAGGGTTTTACTCACTTATATTAGACCAGGACTTCACTAACATTATCATCAGTGTTCCCATTGGGGCTCACAACCCGAATTCCCAGTATGTCTTTGGAGTGTGGGAAGAAACTAGAGGAAACCCACACAAACCCAGGGAGATCATAGAATGGTGGAGTGGGAAGGGACCTCCTGGATCATCTGGTCTAACCCCCTGCTCAAAGCAGGATTCACTACATCATCCCAGACAGATGTCTGTCCAGCCTCTGTGTGAAGACTTCCATTGAAGGAGAACTCACCACCTCTAGTGGCCGCCTGTTCCCCTCGTTGATCACCCTCACTGTCAAAAAGATTTTTCTAATATCTAATCATTGTCTCCTCCCAATCACTTTCCATTCCTTATAGTCTTTCCATGTGCAAATGAGAATAAAGTTGATCCCTTTACAGTGTGACAGTCCTTGAGATATTTGTGGACAGCTATTAGGTCTCCTCTCAGTCTTTTTTTACAAGCTAAACATTCCCAGATTCTGTAACCGTTCCTCATAGGACATGGCTTGCAGACCGGTCACCATTCTGGTAGCTCTTCTCTGAACTTGCTCCAGTTTGTTGATGTCTTTTATAACATATGGTTCCCAGAACTGGACACAGTATCCAGATGAGTTCTGACCAAAGATAAGTAGAGGAATTATGGAATTAATAGCGTTATTTAAATGAATATTATTAAAAAAAAGTAGAGGGGGATACTGACTCCATGTGATCTAGACTGTATACTTCTGTTAATACATTCCTGAATTGTGTTTGCCTTTTTGCTGCTGCATCACACTGTTGACTCATGTTCAGTCTGTGATCTATTAGTATACCCAAGTCTTTTTCACATGTGCTGTTGCTTAGCCCTATTTCTCCCATTCTGTATATGCTTTTTTCACTGTTTTTGCCCAGATGCAGGACTGTGCATTTCTCCCTGTTATAAACCTTTCTGTTAGTTGCTGTCCACTGTTCCAGTTTGTTTAGATCTTTGTGAATCCTCTCTCTCTTCTCTAGAATTAGCTATCCCTCTAGCTTTGTGTCTTCAGCAAATTTAGTCAGTTTACCCTCAATTCCTTCAATGAAATCATTGACAAACACGTTGAACAACACAGGGCTCAGTACAGAGACCTGTGGTCCCGACTTGAGACATTCTTCCAACTGGATGTGCAGCCATTTATGACCACTTTTTGAGTCTGATCATTGAGCTGGTTATGAACCCACCTAACAGTTGTCTTGTCCATTCTATACTTGGTTATTTTTCCAATAAGGATGGAATACGATACTTTGTCGAATGCTTTGCTGAAGTCAAGATGCACTATATACGATCTCTACTGTGTTTGTCTGATCAGACAGACACCTTGCAGATGTTGTCCTTGGCTGTTTTCAATGGAAAATACGGCACCTGTATTTACTGTAGTATCAAGTGTCTTGGAGCCCTACCCTAGAATCTGGTGACGGTAATTTGGATCATTGTAAATGTCAGTGGTATGTTGGTGACCTTGAAGCCCATCTTCATATTATGGGATTTTCTGTATAATACTATCCACAGTAATGGAGATAAATCTGAGCAGCACAATGATTGCACCTTGTCATACACTTCTAATGTTATACTAAAGAAAAGAAGTGTATTTAATATAGACTGGTAGCAGAACTTACCTTTACTGATCAGCATGTTACACCAATATGAACTTGTACAATGTTGATTCCAGTATATTATTTAAGGCGTTTTTTCACATTTATCCAGATGTTAAAAGTACATAAATGGACAATTTTTTCCATACACACCGAAATTGTTATGTTTATGAGCCCTTGATGTTAATCCATGCGACGCTCTGCCCTTGGTATATAGAATCATGACCCCCAAGGTCAAAGACGGACTGTGCTGGATATTGATTTACTAATGCGATATTAAGAACATTTTAAAAAACATATGTTCAATTATCTTTAACAACAAGTCACCCGATCATCATACAGTATTTCTCCATACTCACTGACCTGTGTGCACCAAGCGGGATCCATACATTACCCAAGAGCAGGTGAAGAAAGCGGTCATGGTCGTATGAAGCAAAAAGCCTTCAGTAATGTTTTGCACCTACATGCTGAACCTCACAAGATGTACCTGTCTCCAACAAGATGCAGACCAGGCTCATCACACCTTTTTGAACATACCATTTTTTTCAAAGGAAACTTTTACTTTCAGCAATTTTGAGAAAAAATAGATACCAGAAAGGCAAGAGGCATCAAAACACAGGCACACATAGCAAGGGAGACTGAACCAAAGCTTGGTGTGTGAACCCAAAATGCAGGAGTCATAGAGAATTAGCATGGACAGATGGAGTCTCCTTAGGCTTGGTACTCCAGTTCAGTTTAGTCTGGTGAATATAATCTCCTCTGGTAAATTTTCTATAGGGAGGAGTACCTCAATCTAGCATCTGATGTAACCACTCTGTCTTTTTTACTGTGCACTAGCACACCGTTCACTCCTCTATTTGTTGTTCCTTCTGCATTAAGCAGCCATGTGCACCAGTCCTGATGTAGATGTGATTGCCATCACAGTATCCATATCCTTCCCCTTGCTTCTTATTACCGAGCGTCTAAATTTTAGACCGAAAGAATCGGCTGTGGAGTCGGTAAGCTAAACCAACGACTCCGACTCCTCAATTTCCCTGATCCTGACTCCCACCCCTACATATATGGCTCATGTTTAAGTCATACATTATAGTGATACAATGATAACATCACGCTTTTAATCATCATTATTATGATAAAATAATCAAGATATTTAGTTAGAACATAATTCAGAATAACAATATTCAACACATTCTGCATTGAACTACTGTAACCGATTTATTATATATTTTAGGAGTCGGTCCACTTCATACCGACTGCAACAAAATAGGCACCAACTCCGACTCCACAATCCTGGAAAGAGTGGAAGATGAATACCTTGTAGTAAAGACATCACCCAGCCAACATTTCCCTCTCCTCCTAATATTTCAGCTCTAGAGGAGGTGTTCAGTCTGTGTCGGTTGTGGACACACAGGACATTTTCAGAGACCTTTTATGAGCATACAATCCATATGTGCAGATCAATTATACTTTATCTTTTGCGGGGTCAACTTGTACCCATTGTGCAGCTTTTTCCTTGCACTCCGTCTGTCTTTATCCCTTTTCCCTGCACTCCACCTGTCTTTATCCCTTTTCCCTGCATTCTACTTGTCCTTATCCCTTTTCCCTGCACTCCACCTGTCTTTATCCCTTTTCCCTGCATTCTACTTGTCCTTATCGCTTTTCCCTGCACTCCACCTGTCTTTATCCCTTTTCCCTGCATTCCACCTGTCCTTATCCTTTTTCCCTGCATTCCACCTGTCCTTATCCTTTTTCCCTGCATTCCACCTGTCTTTATCCCTTTTCCCTGCACTCCACCTGTCTTTATCCCTTTTCCCTGCACTCCAACTGTCCTTATCCCTTTTCCCTGCATTCCACCTGTCCTTATCCTTTTTCCCTGCATTCCACCTGTCCTTATCCCTTTTCCCTGCACTCCACCTGTCCTTATCCCTTTTCCCTGCACTCCACCTGTCCTTATCCCTTTTCCCTGCATTCCACCTGTCCTTATCCCTTTTCCCTGCATTCCACCTATCCTTATCCCTTTTCCCTGCATTCCACCTGTTTTTATCCCTTTCCCTGAATTCCACCTGTTTTTATCTCTTTTCCCTGCAGTCCACTTGTCCTTATCCCTTTTCCCTGCACTCCACCTGTCCTTATCCCTTTTCCCTGCACTCCACCTGTCCTTATCCCTTTTCCCTGCACTCCACCTGTCCTTATCCCTTTTCCCTGCACTCCACCTGTCCTTATCCCTTTTCCCTGCACTCCACCTGTCCTTATCCCTTTACCATGCATTCCACCTGTCCTTAGCCCTTTTCCCTGAACTCCACCTGTCCTTATCCCTTTTCCCTGCATTGCACCTGTCCTTATTCCTTTTCCCTGCACTCACCTGTCTTTATCCCTTTTCCCTGCACTCCACTGTCCTTATCCCTTTTCCCTGCACTCCACCTGTCCTTATCCTTTTCCTGCACTCCACCTGTCCTTATCCTTTTTCCCTGCATTCCACCTGTCCTTATCCCTTTTCCCTGCACTCTACCTGTCCTTATCCTTTTTCCCTGCACTCCACCTGTCCTTATCCTTTTCCCTGCACTCCACCTGTCCTTATCCTTTTTTCCTGCATTCCACCTGTCTTTATTCCTTTTCCCTGCATTCCACCTGTCCTTATCCCTTTTCCCTGCATTCCACCTGTCCTTATCCCTTTTCCCTGCACTCCACCTGTTCTTATTCCTTTTCCCTGCTTCCACCTGTCTTTATCCCTTTTTCCTTCACTCCACCTGCCTTATCCCTTTTCCTGCACTCCAGCCGTCCTCCTTATCCCTTTTTCCTGCACTCCACCTGTCCTTATCCCTTTTTCTCTGCACTCCACCTGTCCTTATCCCTTTTCTCTGCACTCTACCTGTCCTTATCCCTTTTCCCTGCACTCCACCTGTCCTTATCCTTTTTCCTTCACTCCACTTGTCCTTATCCCTTTTTCCTTCACTCCACTTGTCCTTATCCTTTTTCCTTCACTCCACCTGCTCTTATCCTTTTTCCCTGCACTCAGCTGTACTCCTTATCCTTTTTCCCTGCACTCCAGCTGTCCTTCTTATCCTTTTTCTCTGCACTCCACCTGTCCTTATCCTTTTCTCTGCACTCTACCTGTCCTTATCCCTTTTCACTGCACTCCACCTGTCCTTATCCCTTTTTCCTTCACTCCACTTGTCCTTATCCTTTTTCCTTCACTCCACTTGTCCTTATCCTTTTTCCTTCACTCCACCTGCTCTTATCTTTTTCCCTGCACTCCAGCTGTACTCCTTATCCTTTTTCCCTGCACTCCAGCTGTCCTTCTTATCCTTTTTCCCTGCACTCCACCTGTCCTTATCCTTTTTTCCTGTACCCCCTTCCTCCTTTCTTTTTTACCAGCTCTTCCCAACACACTGTGTATTGTGTAGCACTTATTAGCCACAATTAAATGGACAATATGAATTTAGTGCCTTCTCCGGAGCGTTCCTCGGCTCTGCTTTGCAGCAAGATGATTAATGCAAATACATATTACTTGAGATAACCATTTAACCACTAATTTAGCCAAATTTATTACAGCAGTTAGAAGGTTTTCTATTCCAGACAGACAGAGACAAGGACACAGTAAGGGGACAAGGGGCTGCTGATGACATACTGCCCCCTCCTGGTGACATTGGGGAACTGCCCTCAGATTGCAGTTTTCTCTAAAAAGATATGAGAGACACCAATGTAATTTCATGGTTAATTATGTTCCTCTGAACATGCTGCATTATAGAGTGATACCGACTACCATCCAGGCAATGAAACATCATGCTCATTAATGCATATGTGACCCGCAACATATAGATCTCAATGCAAAGACTCACCCTTAACCATTTCCTATGCAACATCCACATATACCTTATGCTTTGCAGTCATTTTTTAAATATTTTTATGTAATGTTTAATGATCAGTTACCATAGTTACATATGAATTAATGAATTTGGAAATGGATTTCAAAGAGTTTTTTCAGAATAGCCTTTCCCTTGTGTGCATGAAAAATATCACAATGGCCATTATATGAACTTGTATCCTGGATTTTCACCAGTTTTGCCCTCTGTAGAGTATGTTTATTACTTAAAATTGACCATAACCTGGGGAATGGAGACCAGCTGCTAAAATGTTTCCCATACACAGCACAGTACACAGAGAGGGATTCCCGCTCTCCTAAGCTCACACTGAGGAGCTGCAGTAATGATCAGTGTAGATGTGAGTCCAGATCAGGACTGAGGTAAAAGACTTGGTAGAAAGCTCAGCACAATCTTTCTGTGTCTCCCTATGTCTGTTTCCTCACCAGGCTCCTCACTTCTTCTCCTCTCCACATTCAAAGAGTTTAATAGGCTCTGTAGCCAAACACCTCACTGTGCTGGCAGGAAAGTTCAGAAGATAACTGGGAGGGAAAGAAGTGTCTGATTAGTGAGGAAGGAAGCTGATTTCTCTGATAAAATAAAATACAACTTTTTTATATTACTTGTTTTGCTAATTCATGCAAAATTTGTTGAAAGTACAGTTTTCCAATTAAACATCCTAGCAAAATTATTTGCACCAATGATGCTTACTTACTATGGATAGTATCACTTTAATTTGTTTAGTCCTGCCTCACTCATACATTTCTCCCTCTTATTATTGGGAATTGGGTCATATTATCCTAGGTCTGACAACCAATCCAGTACATGCACTAATGTGTAGACAGGAAGTCAGGCTTTGACTTCCTGTGATCTGCAAGATGACATCATCACATCCTATCCCTCCGGCAACTTCAGCCTCCCTGCCCTCTCTACAGCTTTCCTGCCCTCTATACAGCCTCCTGCCTCTATACAGCCTCCTGCCTCTATACAGCCTCTCTGCCCTCCATACACTCCCTGCCCTCCATACAGCCTCCCTGCCCTCCATACAGCCATGCCTCATACACCTCCCTGCGCTCTGTACAGCCTCCATGCCCTCTGTACAGCCTTCCTGCCCTCTATACAACCTCTCTGCCCTCTGTACAGCCTCTCTGCCCTCTGTACAGCCACCCTGCCCTCAATACAGCCTTCCTGACCTCTATTCAGCTTCCCTGCCTCTGTACATCCTCCCTGCACTCTATACAGCCTCCCTGCCCTCTATATAGCCTCCCTGCCCTCTATACAGTCTCCCTGCCCTCTATGCAGCCTCCCTGACCTCTATACAGCCTTCCTGCCCTCTATACAGCCTTCCTGCCCTCCATACAGCCTTCCTGCCCTCCATACAGCCTCCCTGCCTTCCATACAGCCTCCCTGCGCTCTGTACAGCCTCCTTGCCCTCTGTACAGCCTTCCTGCCCTCTATACAGCCTCTCTGCCCTCTGTACAGCCTCTCTGCCCTCTGTATAGCCTCCCTGCCCTCTATACAGCCTTCCTGACCTCTATTCAGCTTCCCTTCCCTCTGTACATCCTCCCTGCACTCTATACAGCCTCCCTGCCCTCTATATAGCCTCCCTGCCCTCTATACAGCCTCCCTGCCCTCTGTACATCCTCCCTGCCCTCTATACAGCCTCACTGCCCTCTATATAGCCTCCCTGCCCTCTGTACAGCCTCCCTGCCCTCTGTACAGCCTCCCTGCCCTCTATACAGCCTCCCTGCCCTCTATACAGCCTCCCTGCCCTCTATACAGCCTCCCTGACCTCTATACAGCCTCCCTGACCCCTCTATACAGCCTCCCTGCCCTCTATACCCTCTCCCTCGCCTGCCTCTATACAGCCTCCCTGCCACAGCTCTGTTACATCCTCCCTGCCCTCTATACAGCCTCCTGCCTCTGTACATCCCTGCCCTCTATACAGCCTCCTGCCCTCTGTACAGCCTCCCTGCCCTCTGTACAGCCTCCCTGCCCTCTGTACAGCCTCCCTGCCTCTGTACAGCCTCCCTGACCTCTATACAGCCTCCCTGCCCTCTATACAGCCTCCCTGCCCTCTATACAGCCTCTCTGCCCTCTGTACAGCCTCTCATGCAGCTAAAGATATGGAGGAAACATACTAATCTATCCACAAGAAATAACTGTCTTTGCTGCTTACAGCAACCAAGTTTCTATAAATCTGCTAATAATTTCTGCTCTATATAAAAGCGTAGAGATATAGCAGGTGGGACTGCATCATATATTGAGAATGTATACTACAGGAGACAGCTACTGAGGTCATTGATCCATCACACAGACACTAGATAGGAGCAAGAGTCATCTGACGAGGATCTGCTATTGTGGGAAATGTAGAGGAATCACCATGGCTGACCACTCAACTAGAACACGGCACACGCAAAAGAGCCTGTAGACAGTATTTTCTTCATAGCTTATGCTGCATGATATAGAATACAATAGATTGAGTGGTCCTGTAAGACTAAAGAGTTTTGCCTCGAGTCTGACATGTAATATTGATGAAGGATCCTTAAGATTGGTCTTCAGTATTGTATTGGTGGACGTCTAACACCCAGTACCCCCAACTGATCAGCTGTTACTAGCTCTGGTTGCTGAGGTTCAGCTGTATTAAGAGAATAGCAGCTGGTGTGCAGATCCTAGCAGTGGCCGCAATATAATAAAAAGACCTGTGCTGTTCAGCTGCACTCAGTGTTTATCAATCTCGCTGCCATGGGACTTAATAACATCTGAACTGTGGGGTGCCAAGTATCAGACGCCCACCATCTAATATTGATGACTTATCCCAAAGATCCTTCATCAATATTGAGTGCCTAGACAAACCCCTTTAAAATGTTATGATTTCTTTCCATATGATTAACCTCCAGCAATTTACACCGTATCAGGGTGCATTTATATGACCCTCTCTGAGCTGCTATGTTTGCCCATCTGTGGTTGTTTAATAGCCTGTTAGATAGGTCGACCATGCTTCTTTGCACACAGAACGGTATTCATACAATATCATTGTTTTTGACAGCATATATCATGTTTACACAGAATGATGTGGTGCCAAGAATTGTGGTTTTTATGTCCTCACCAGTCAGTAATCATATTATATATTTAAAAGGAAAAAAACTGACGCCACTTCCTAACAGTGTGAACAGATGCAGACAGAACATGAAATATACTGTAAACAGCTGCACTCTTAAACACTATGTTTTGCAAACATTGAACGTAAGAGTGTTTCGGGTGTGTTTTTATAAGGATCCACATGAATGAAAATCCCCATAGGAAACAATGAAATTATGGCTGGCTATGAGAGAAAGAGAGACGCGGGACGCAAGCGCATGCAAACGGATGCCTGCGTATGCACCCTGCATCCTCATGTTAAACATAGGGACACAGGGCGGATCCGTAGGCTGACACACTGGGATGCATGCCGACGCAAAGGACCCAAATCCCAGTGTGAAACCGGCCTTAGAGCATAAAAAAGCCAGTTTTATATGAGCCCACAAGGCGTATCTCTTTACTGGGTCCCTACCTAATACCTCTATCCGAGTTGAAAAACCTACAATTTTTGTGTGGGCAGGAACTTGCTAATTGAAAATTAAAAATCACTGTAAACTGTTGGGAAGGAGTGCAGTCAGAAGGCATGATGCCATAATCTAAAATGAAAAAAACTGATGGCACTTTCTAAGGCCGACTTCACGCCATGATATTTTGGATCCAATTTTGGCCCTATTGTATCCCTATGGGGCCGGAGGGCAATGATTTGCCATCCGGTTTTGTGCTGTCCGGGAGGATCTGGCAGAGTTCGTTTTTTGCCCCGTACACAAAATCAGAGCTTGCAGTGTCAGGGACAGAAATCGGATCCTCCCACATCCGGCGTGATGCAGCGCCCCATAACATGGAAGTTTATGGGCGTCGGATCGCCCCGGATCGGTCAAAAAATCAGACGAGTTCCTGTATGCCGGTGCTGAACGAGCGGCAGCTTTGAAATTCAAGCCGTTCTTGTTCAGCACCTGGACAGGTCTGCTAAAAGAGCCGCTAGCTGAAATTTCAGCACCTGGAGAGCTCCACTGCTGAAATTGCAGCACTTGGACAGCGGCAGCCACACACACGGAGGATTCCGGCAGAAAACAGGATCAGAGGGCATATTTGCCCTCCGGTTCTGTCTGGTGCTTCCTGCAAAACACCGGACAGAACCTGACAGCAGAACATTGTGGTGTGAAGCCGGCCTAACCAACAAGTGTGAAAAGGTGCAGACTGAACATGAAATGACTAACAAATAAACAGCTGCACTTTGAAACACTAAGGTATGCAGTCATTGAATATAGGAATATAGACATGCATTACTGCTAAGGAAATACATTTAAGAATTGAGATACTTAGAGCATAAAAAGGCTAGTTTTATGTGAGCCCAGCAGCCAGTGTAAAGGTGTAAGCACTCTTTAAGGAGTCCCTCTCTTATATATTTGTTCACCTATATACAGTACAGTACATTGCATTTTTTCTCAGCTTTTGAGTTATAGCTCAGAGCAACATGGCTCCTATAATACAAACTATTTTCCAATTTTAGTGTATTTCTCAGAATGGAAGTCACATGTTACACACGTAAAACGTGACCAACCAGCACCGAGGTATAAAGGGGTCCAATAAATCATTTACTCCAAGCTGCTGATTTTGGTGCGGCTGTCCAGCTATCTAATTTGTATGTTAGCCCTCCAACTACTAGCAGCTGTCTGTGAACACAAGCATGCCGCTAGGGCATGGCAATGGGGGCAATCAGGAGAGATACCATCAGCAGAACAGCAATCATAATTGTATGGTTATCCGTACTCCACTGTATCAGAAGATGTAATATCGACTTCCAGGACAGCAGGATGCAAATCACAGGACAAACTGCATGAGCAGCTTTATTGTGACAAGTGGAAATGCTGGCGATTTCCAGCTCTAAATCCTGCAGAAGTTTAGATGCAGCTGTTTCCTACAATGTAGGAGGCAAACTCAGGATCCAGACAAGATAAACGCTGCAGATCTATTACACAGGTGAAATTTAGAGAGAATATGTGGGAAAACTATACAACAATGCTTACAGTAGAACCTGTGGATTAGTCGGGACACCGCGCAGAAAATTCCCATCGTAAAGCGGACAAAACTAGCTGTAGACTACTAACACCAGTATCCATAGGAAAAAGTCTTAATTGACAAATTAAACTGAACCATTTAGGTTGAGACCACGCTGGGTTGCTGGCCACACATGGACCCAACTCGGCCCACCCATGGCCATATGATACACAATCATGCCCCCATTTGTGACCCCCTTGGTTGGGTTGAGTTTCAGCCACATGCAGCTAGCTGTCCCTAAAATGTCTCATCATTAAAAAGCCTATCTATAACATTGTTATATTCTTTTTAGATGGTTTAGCTGTAATAAAGCATGTTAGATATTCATATTAAGCCCATAATATAGTCATGGTTATAGTAGTTTCTGATGTTCTCAAAATGTCTGCAGATTTCAACAGTTTTCTTTCTGAAACCTCTGACCATATAAGTAAAAGTTAAAAGTATCTGACTAGTTAAAGCATGTTAATAATAATAATAAAGAAAGTAATGTCCAACATGAGGTCAAGTTTACAAATATCATATTCAGGAAGGATGAGGACTAGAACTCTAGTGCCACCTATTGGATGTATAATGAGCAAGTGCTCGAAAGGCAATAGTCTCACAATAGGGTCTTACCAATGTGAATAATGGTGGGAAAAGAATCATAAGGAGCTCACCTTATAAAGTTGTGTAAGACACAACCACTATAATATAATGCACTTTTCTATGACTGCCTTTTTTGTGTGCCAAAGTATACTCTAAACCACCATAATAGACTGTAACCATGACTGCTGCAGCCACCATGGTGAATTAAAGGTATCGGTAAAGATGAAAAGTGCATATGCCACGCTGTCGAAAATGATACGATCCAATAATAAGAATGGTGGATAGTGATTTTAATTCTACGCATTTCAGGACTATAACTTGTCCCTTCTTCAGGATTTTACTTGAAGAAGGGGCAAGTTATAGCCCTGAAACAAGTAGAATTAAAATCACTATCCACCATTCTCATTACTGGAGTGTATTATTCCCAACAGCCCTTCATCCCCAACTTTCCTCATTATCAACACCTATTGGATGTAGCAATTCTGAAAGTCAATATTAACCCTTTAATACGCCTTGTCACATGGCTTTGGATAAAAGCCAAACAGAACCTCAATTTACAGACGTGTTTTGGGGTTTGGCCCCCTCCTCAGTGCAGAGCATGAGACCTGATATGGCTGTATGAAAGTTTTTTGATTAAAAACAAAGAAACCAAAATCTCTCTTTGCAGAGGTGTTTTTTTGGGGGGTTGTTTGCCCTTCAACATTGCAAAGCAGGATGTCTGATTTGGCTGTGTAAAAGCTGTAACTGGGAGACTGAAGGAGAAAGTTTACCGTCAATTGGGATAGCAATGCTAAGAATCAATATTGTCCCTTTAAGGAGCATTGTATGATCTATAGATCTTACTTTGGCTTGGCATTCTCCACCACTAAAAAAGTTCACTATTACACCAGTCAAAGGCCACTAATACAGCCAAATTAGCCTTCCTGTTTGCCCTGATTGAGAGGAAAACACACCGAAACATGCTTCTGCAAATGTACAGGGTGGGCCATTTATATGGATAGCTCCCAGGACACAGTACCTCGAGGTCCGCGCTACCACTTCAGAAAAGGACAAAAGAAGCCAGTACAAGAGAATGTCTGGATCAATGATTCTTCTTTATTATATATGGATAATAAAGAAGAATCATTGATCCAGACATTCCCTTGTACTGGCTTCTTTTGTCCTTTTCTGAAGTGGTAGCGCGGACCTCGAGGTACTGTGTCCTGGGAGCTGATTAAACCACAGGGATCTGTGGAGAGTACGGTCCTGCAGCAGCTACTTGTATTTGAGCGATCATCACCAGTTGTGGGTTTTCACAACTGCATCAGGTGAGCAGCCTCTTTTGTATAACCTCTTGTTCTTCTTTAAAGAAGATATCACCCTATGTGCGCATTCTTGAATTTTATAGATTTATATGGATACACCTAAATAAAATGGGAGTGGTTGGTGATATCAACTTTGTGGCACATTAGTATATGGGAGGAGGAAAACTTTTCCAGATGGGTGGTGACCATGGTGACCATTTTGAAGTCGGCCATTTTGGATTCAACTTTATTTGTTCAATGGGAAGAGGGTCATGTGACACATCAGACATATTGAGAATTTCATAAGATAAACAATGGTGTGTTTGGTTTTAATGTTACTTTATTCTTTTATGAGTTATTTACAAGTTTATGAACGCTTCTAAAATGTGTTCATAGTGCTGCCCATTGTGTTGGATTGTCAATGCAACCCTCTTCTCCCACTCTTGACACACTGATAGCCACACCGCAAAAGAAATATAGCACAGGCCTCCAGTATCCGTTGTTTCAGATGCTGCACATCTCGTATCTTCACAGCATAGACAATTGCCTTCAGATGAGGGATGAGGCAAACTTTTTTGTGAATGGTGAAGTCAAGAAACAAAACCAGCTCTATTGTTCTGACACTAACCCACAGTGGATAGATCCCTCCAAGACTGCTGGAACACAAAAATTGATGGTATGGTGTGGTGTATGGGGTACTAAGATAGTGGGGTCATTCTTCATCAATGCAAACCTCAATACCACTGGATATCTGAATCATGTAGCAATTTCAGATATCCAGTGGCAGCTTAAGTCCTCTTCATCTCTGAACAGGACATTTGCATATTTAATACCCTAGGTGAGCATTGCATGGCTTAGAGGTCTCCTTACAGTGGCATGTCACACTCTAGAAAGAGAAACGTTACCCTTTAGACACTTGATCAAGTCTGATATGGAAATCCAGATTACTCATAGCTAGATAAGAAGCAAAGCCTAATAATGTGACAGTACTTAGAAATAACCTGAAGAGTGTCATGGAACAATTCTGGAAAAAGAAGTCTTGCAGTTATCAAAACTGGGTACAATGTGTCACTTGAACTACAAGGGGATCTGTTCATCATCTCCGGTAGCTGATGGAGTAGAGCTGCTGCCTGGATCAGGCAAGGTTTCTTGGGCCTACGAGTGCACTTATGACAAGTGTGCAGTCAAGGTTACGGCCTCTTCTTTGTCTTTCTACGTAACAACTGATCAAAGAATGTTTTCATCTAGATGTTGGTCAGATATCAAGGGTGCCTTAGCAGTAGACCGTTCAGAAAAGTCCACTTAACTGCATACTTGACACAAAACTACACTTATGCTGTGTTCAAATCGATTCCTTTTTACAAAGATAGATTACATTTATGTTTCCTGTTCATAGGACAATTAATGGAAAAATAGCTAGGGTGAATGGAATATTACTTGTTCACTTTGCACCAGGGATACATTGGGTTTTACAAACCACTGTAACAAAGATGGCACCTAACTGCATGCAGTAGATACAGAGAAATCTGCAACAAATAAAACATTCTGAGATACACAATATGGGAGTTAGAACAATAAAGTTGCAATGCTTCACCATTACTTCTACTGTTTCTCTACTCCTGTCATTTACAACACTTGAGTTGCTGATTTTGGCTGCGGTATGAAGTATATTTCTCAATGTCTTTTTCCTTTTTATGACACCTTTACTATTTATCACTTTTTCGTCTTTCTCCTCCATCTCTGAAACCTCTCCCTATGCTGTCTTCACATATTAACTCCCATGGTTTCAGGTCCCCCCATCACCCCACCCTAACTCTCCGACTGGGATTTTGTTCATCTGAGAGCTGTAAATTCTCTCTGACAAGATGAAAAGAAAATGCTGTATTTCTGGCCGGCTGGAATCCCCCAAAATGAGCCCAGGGATCAAAGCTGCACAAATACCTTCAAATAACCTCTAAGAGGCTGGCAGAGAGAGACTTTAATGTGATAGCAGTAGAGTTTAGTGCTGTACTCCCAGCGCTTATAAGGCACACTCCTATCCTGGAAGTGCAATGCTATGGGGCTGTGTAACCCACCTGCCGATAACGCTACAAACAGTACTATATTCATTAGTAAAACATATCATCTTCATTTTGCATTCATTGCTATGTTTAATACAGAGTTAAATGAAGATTTATCTTTTCTCTGCAGTGTTGAACAAGGGCCAGTGTGTAACCAAGTATTACCGATGGATGCAGAAGAATGGTGGCTACATCTGGGTCCAGTCTTGTGCTACCATCTCAATCAATGCTAAAAATGCCAATGAGAGAAACATTATCTGGGTCAACTATATCCTCAGGTAACGTCAAGCTCTATGTCTTTCCATGACCTAAGTTAAAACTGGACAGCATCCAATATCCAGGCCTCCAGTAGTCTACACTAGATCAATAGGTCTTTGATATGGAGACTTTAAGAAACAGGCAAAATATACATATATATAAATATTACATACATATACAGTGCCTTGTAAAAGTAAATGCCTTGCCATGTGAGCTTTTCCATGTTTTTTCACGCTACACCCACCAACTTGTATGTATTTTATAGGGTTTTATGTGATATACCAACACTAAGCAGCAAGTGTCACAAACTAGTCAGGAACTTGCAGCTCTCCCACTTATCCTGCTGGTGAATCAGGGTATTGATAGAGGATAAGAAAAATGAGTGCATCTGCTTCAATTTATTCAGAATACTGAGGCACTTGGTGTGACGGAATGTATGTATACCAGCGGTTCCAGCTAGGAATATATATTATATATACTCACTTACAGGCAGATTAGACACCTGCTTGGTAACGTGAGGTTTGCACAAGGTCAAAGGGGGTTTCGTTTATAGAGCAAAAAGATCGATGCTATTAAACTTTATAAATTTAATTTTAAAAAATTATCAATTTCTCCTCTTGTTCATAACTTTGGCCTTGAGGGTCACAAGCCAAAGACATTAGCATCATCTTTCTGCTTATTATTTTATATTTTGATTGAGACAAAACATGATATGGCTGTGACTTACTGATGGGCAGAAAATAAATTCCTAGGTTTCTGGCACCCCTCAATGAAGCAAAACACTGCTGTGCAGTTCCCAAGATGTGTGTATTCTGGAAATGTGTCTATTTCTTTCCGATTAATTTGAGATGCTGCATCTGCTTTGGAGTGTATATCTGCTCATCTTTCCAGGAGAGGATGGGGGTCAGAGGGTGAGCTCTTTGGTCAGTGACCATTTGCAAACAAGAAAACCAGTGTCCGAATCTTGTTACCCAGCTCAGATTTGGTTGTCAGCTTTTTTTGGTTGTCCCTTAGTGACGAAGAAATTTGTCATTTTTCATTTTCGTTTTTTCGCTCCTCGGCTTCCAAGAGCCATAACTTTTTTATTTTTCTGTCGACACAGACATATGATGGCTTGTTTTTTGCGGGACGAGTTGTACTTTCAGATGCAATAATTTGTTTTACCATATAATGTACAGGGAAATTGCAAAAAAATTCCAAGTGCAGTGAAATTACAAAAAAAGTGCAATTACACGTTTGTTTCTTGGGTTTTTTAGTCGCCTGTTCACTATATGGTAAAATCGACGTGACGGTGTGATGCCTTGGGTTAGTACGAGTTTGTAGATACCAAACATGTATACCTTTACTGGTATCTAGGTGGTGGAAAAAAATTCAAACGCATGAAAAAAAAACATTGCACTTTTGCGCCATGTTCTGCGACCCGTAGCGTCCTATTTTTCGGGATCTGGGCTGGGTGACGGCTTATTTTTTGCGAGCTGACGTTTTTAATGATACCATACTTGGGTGGATGCGCTCTTTTGATCGCCTGTTATTGCATTTTTTAGCATTACTGCAGCGACCAAAAAAACGTAATTTGGGCGTTTGAACCATTTTTTGCGCTACGCAGTTTACGGCTCTCATTATTTGATTTTTATATTGATAGATCGGGCGATTCTGAACGTGGCAATACCAAATATGTGTATTTTATTTTTTTTTTTGATACTTTTATTGTGGATGGGAGAAAAGGGGGGTGATTTGAACTTTTATGTTTTTTTTTTTTTTTTCAACTTTGTAAAAACTTTATTTGCTTATTGATTCTTACTTTTACACAGCCCCTGTGAGAGGCATGCAGCTGCACAGTCCGATCGCTTCTGACACATACAGATGAGCTGTAGCTCCTCTGATGTGTCAGAATCGCGGACCTGTTGTGGTTGGCAGGGGCTGCCAACCACAACCAGGAAATGCTCTGTGACAGGCTTCGGGGTCAAGCCAAGACCCCGGCCTGTCACGTCAGCACGGGAGATCTCGCAATGTTATCGCGAGATCTCCCCTGGAGCCTGGTAACCGCGCGCTGCCCACTCGGCTCCCTTAGATCCGCTCTCAGAGATTGATGGCGGGATCTAAGGGGTTAACAGCACCGATCGGATGGCGGGACCGATTGGTGCTGTTAGTCTGACATCTCAGCTAGTGAGATCAGCTGAGATGTCGGAGGTTTGAAGTGAACTCCACGCCGGAGCTCACTTCAAACACTGGGTAATGACAGCCTGACGTCTAGAGACGTACGGCTGTCATTAAGGCGTTAAGACAAAATGGATGACATTTTCACATTTTCCTGACACCTTCCCCTTTTGATGGCATTACAGAGGTAGGACCTCTCAGTACTCCTCCAGGCACAGCTCCATGGTCTCTCCCCTTCCTGGGTCTCACAGGACCCTCTCTGTTATGGACTCAGAGACTGGCTTCTCCGCGTGGCCCTTCAGCACCTCGGGACTGGCATATGCTGGCATGACAGTCCAAAACCCCTGGCTTGAGGTAGCCAGAAGTGGCACTGAAGCCCCAACTTTACAGGAACTCTCTTGGACCTCTGCTGTAACAGCAGTTGGTCTGGTTATCCCTCTGCAGGTTGAGGGCCAAGAAAGCAGTGCAGTCCCAGTACTCAGGCTGCGGATGACAGCGGCTAGGTAGGCTGTCTCCCCGGGAAATAATGACACTTGCCAATTGACCTGACTGGCCAGTGATACAGCTTCCCAATCACCCTGACAAGCTGTGAACAAAACTGTCCCTTAGCATGACTGGCTGCAGAAACTGCCAGGCTGACAGGGGATGGGAATGGCTTTCCCATCTCCCTGACCTGTAGTTGATACCACTTTCCCATTCGTACAAGCCAAGGGTACAACTTTCTAATGTTCCTGGCGGCAGTGAGTACCGTTTTCCTATCAGCCAGATAGATTATGGTCATGACTTTTCCATCGTCAAAGCTGGCTGTGGAGAATGTTTTTTCCATTACTCTGAAAGGTTATGGGTATTGCTTTTCCATCACCCTGATCACTATGTAGTGAGCACATCTTTCCCGTCTTCCGTAAAGGTTATGGATATGCGGTTCCCATTATCCTGCCCGATTGGGGACACATTTTTCCCTCTTTAGATGATCTTTCTGGATCAATGCTAATCATGGAGCAGCTACAACTGGCTATGTCAGACTGTCGTGGAACTGGAAAGCTGCATGCAACCACTGCTCTTGTGGTTGCCGTGCCTGTCTCCATCTCCATTAGTGCTGACTTCTTCTACTTTCAGGGGATCCTCAGCAATATCACTCTGTGGCATCCATCTCCATTAGCAACGAATTCTACATTTTTAAGGCAAGACATGGCTGAGTTTTCCTACATCATAAGACCCATCATGCTGTGATACCTCAGTAATAGCACTAATCATGTAGCAGCTACCACCATGTCACAGTCTGTCGTGACACTGGCAAGCTGGACATAACCACCACTCTTGTGTTCCATGCTTCCACAAATGCAGCCATGATCTCCAAATAAAAGATAGAATAAAAAAAACAAAGAGGGGGAATGGTGTAACTACTACACATACAGTATTATCCTAAATTTATTAAACACAGAGTTCAATCTTCAAAACGTTTTGCGCAGAGTCCTCGCAAGAATGGTGAAAGTTTTTAGTGAGAGGATTGATTGCTCAAACAACCGCTCTGCCACCAATTTGTCATAAACTAGTCAGGAACTTGCAGCTCTCTGCTGCCCCCTTATCCTGCTGGCGAATCAGGGTATTGATAGAGGATAAAAATATGAGCCCAGCAGCTCCATTTTATGCAGAATATTGAGGCAATTGGTGTGTGGGAATGTATATATACCACCGGTTCCAGCTAGGAATAATATACTTCGGTCCGGTCACCACCAAGCTCACAATGTCACATAAATAAAAAAAATTATGCTGCCACCACCAATCATTTACAGGCAGATTGGACACCGTTTGGTAACATGAGTCTTGCACGGGTGTTGTGCGGTTTCGCTTATAGAACAAGAATATTGATGCTATTAAATGTTATAAATTTAATACGAAAATTTGGCAGTGTTTACAAAAAGATTCAGAATGTTACAAAAAGAGACAATTTACAGTATGTTATAGAAAGTTACATTAAAATAAAAGGGACTAAAACAGAAACTTACTAAATCTGCATCACAGTGATGACTTTCAGATAATGGGAGGGGAGACTCCTTTGAAGAAATGTGATTCAGAACTCCAGCATGGGTGTCTGCTGTCTCTCCATGGGTCTGAATACCCTCTCAATCCAGTGTGTGGTTTTTAAGTTCTGCCATGATATGGCTGTGACTTGTAGATGGGCAGAAATTAATTTTCTAGTTTTCTGACACCCCTCAGTGAAGCAAAACACTGCTGTGCATTCCCAAGGTGTGTGAATTCTGGAAATGTAACTATCATAATTCCGCAATTAATATGAAATGCTGCATTGTTTTGGAGTGTTTCTGCTCAGCAAACAAAGAATTCTGAGTCTGTTTTTGGAGGGAAAAACACATATTTAGCTTTGCTGGTCTGCAGGGCTATAAACTGCATCATTCTAGGTCGTAACCCCCATACCTTAGGCTAATATGCCATATAAGAACATTTCTGCTCTCTGTCCAGGAGAGGGTGGGGGTCAGAGGGTGAGCTCTTTGATCAGTGACCATTTGCAAAAAAGAAAACCAGTGTCAGAAGTTTGTTACCCAGCTCAGATTTGGGTGTCAGCTCTAAAACAAAATGGAAGACATTTTCACACTATCCTGACAGCAAGTATTTGTGTAAAGGAAATGATACATGGTTTTCTATATATTCTAAAAATTTAATTCCGCTCTGTGCTTGTCATTTATATTCAGCCCCCGAGTTAATACTTTGTAGGACCACCTTGTCATGCTACTACTGCTGCAAGTCTTTTAGGGTCTTTCTTTACTAGGTTTGCAAATTTAGAGGTGAGATTTTTGCTCATTCTTCTTTGCACACAAGCTCCAGCTCAATGATATTGGACGGAGGCATCTGGGATGAGCAATTGTCACGTATTGTCACCGATTTTCCATGGCCTTTAGGTCTGAACTGTGACTGGACCATTCACATAAGTGAATATGCTTTAATCTTTAATCTTTACCCTCCATTGTAGCTCTGGGAGGATGTTTAGGGTTGTTGTCGTGCTGGATGGTGAACCTACACCCCAGTCTCAGGTTTTCTGCAGCCTCTAACAAGTTTTCCTCCAGTATTGTCCTGTATTTAGCTCCATCCATTTTACCATCAACTCTGACCAGCTTCTCGGTTATTGCTGAACAAAGGCATCGCCGCCACCACCATGTTTGACTTAAGGTGGGGTCACACGCGGCGATCTGGCCTGCGATGTCGGAAGCGATGCGCGGGTGCCCGCTTGCTTCCGACATCGCAGGCCAGCTGTCACACGGCACGACGTTGCCGGTGACGCGGCTGCGATGTGGGCGGAGCCGTCGCTCGCTGGGCTGGGCTCAGCCCAGCGAGCGATCCTCAGTAACCCTGTGATATAGGCTGGATCGCGCCGCCAACAGTGTCAGACGGCGCGATCCAGCCTAATCGCTGGTCACAGGTTGAAAGGTTTATGAACATGTTCATAAACCTGTCAACCTGCGACCAGCGATAATTTGCAGTTGCGTCGCGCTGTCACACAGCGCGACGCACTTGCAATATCGCCCGCGACTTCGCTGTGACGTCACTTTGCGGCGATGTCGCGGGCGACATCGCCGCGTGTGACCCCACCTTTAGGGGACTGTGCAATGTTTGTTTTCCGCCTCCCATAGTGTTTTGCATTTAGCCCAAAAAGAAGTTTAACCTTGGTCTCATCTGACCAGAGCTCTTTCTTCCGCAAACTAGCTGGGTCCCCTATGTGGCTTTTTGATGACTGCAAATGGCTTGCTTTCAAAACTGGCTTTTCCTCGCCACTTTTACACATTTACAGGGCTGCAGTGGTGAGGTCCCTTTTACTACGCCATACCACTGCTGCCAGTCACTATGCTCATTGTTGATGCAAAGTAGACAAGATGGGAACACTGACTACAGTGATTGGCTACAGCAGCAAAATTTGGTATCTGGAATGCCACTACTACTGCTGTGTAAAGACTTTCGGGAAGCAGCAGAGATGCAACATTCTTTGCCTATTTCTTTTTTTTATTTGAAAGCATTAGTGCTTGTAAGCTACTTTGTCCAATACCAGACAACCCCTTTAAAGGGATCCTGTCACCCCCAAAACACCTCAAAACCTATTAAAAGCTGTCCCTACAGCATAGTAACACTTACCCTACACTCCTTTTACCTCCTAAAAGCACCAAATGAAATAGGAGAAAAATGTTATTATAGTACCTCATTATGGATGATAATGAGTGACTATGCTATTCATAGTCACTCATCCAGGCTCTCCCACTGCATGATATCACGCCTCCATAGGCGTGATCTTGGAATCTGATTAAAATGCGCGCCTCCCCGCCGCTCTCCTGTGTCTCGGCCGGCCTGTATTGGGGCTCGGTGACGCGATACGCGTAATTTCCGGCACCGGGTGACGTATACACCCGCGCCGCTCTGTTAGCTTCAAAACGCGCACTGCGCGTGCGCATGCGCAGTGCGCGTTTCGAAGCTAACAGAGCGGCGCGGGTGTATACGTCACCCGGCGCCGGAAATTACGCGTATCGCGTCACCAAGCCCCACTACAGGCCGAGACACAGGAGAGCGGCGGGGAGGCGCGCATTTTAATCAGATTCCAAGATCACGCCTATGGAGGCGTGATATCATGCAGTGGGAGAGCCTGGATGAGTGACTATGAATAGCATAGTCACTCATTATCATCCATAATGAGGTACTATAATAACATTTTTCTCCTATTTCACTTGGTGCTTTTAGGAGGTAAAAGGAGTGTAGGGTAAGTGTTACTATGCTGTAGGGACAGCTTTTAATAGGTTTTGAGGTGTTTTGGGGGTGACAGGATCCCTTTAAGATGTAGTTATGAATTTATATACAGTACATATAAACACACACATGTATATTATATAGTAAGTTCAAGTAATCAGCAACAGCACTCTAGTATCAGACTGTCATACAAAATAGCAAAAGGGTAATACACAGCTTTATCAACTAAAAAAATTCAAACAAAAGTGTTTTATAGCCAAAAATACAACCACTGGAAGCTGAGATGTGCTGAGATGATGAATAGATCTTGTGCGCCACCTGCTGGAATGTCAGAGCTGTGCAGCAGTCAGGTGTGCAGCATTCCTCACTGAAGATGCAGTGTGCAGTACAGTAAATAGGGTCACAAGAGAAGCCCACCATATGAATAAAGGCCCCAATACACATTAGACTAACATCATCCAAACCCGCCGATATTAACAGGCTTGGACCACAGTGTGCATGGGCTCCTCCCAACACTTCCTTGACAGATGATATTGGGGAAGATAAGATTTTGGCATGTCTGATTTTAGACTGTCGGTCATTTTATTTTTGGTGAGATAAGCCACCTCCAGAGGGGAATGAAAGCTGCTGTCTCATAGGGAACACAGGAGTCAGGACAGATAGTGGACAGCTGTCTGTCAAATAATAATCCTTTATTGTCTTATATTGCATTTTATTCGTGATATTATATATGCACAGATTTCTTTCAGTGACTTTACTCTTTAAAAACAAGTGGACATATAACAACTGGGTGCCATTTTAACATTTTATGTCTTAATAAATGAAAATATTAACATTTCTGCAAACCTTTCAGAAATAGAAATAAAGAGAAAACATGGCGTGTGATCTGGGAAGAATCAAAGTCACCTTCCCTGTGCCAACAATGACCGCCTACAAACATTGTCTATTTAAGCCATGTGCGAGCTTCTTCCACCAGTCTGCTGGCAATTTCTTCCACTTCCCCCACTGCAATTCTTCAATGTTTCCAGGGTTCCTTTTCCCAAATTTGTTCTTTCCCAAAGGATTTTCCAATTGGAGTGAGATCAGGACTAGAGATGAGCGAACAGGACTTTAAAGTTCGGTGTTTGGTCTGAACACAGACTTTACTAAACAAAAAAATTAGGGTGCTTTACATACGCAAACTACTGTGCTCGGGTACACTCGGTGCTCGGCCCAGCATGAGCTGCTTGCAGTGTTTGATGAGCTCACACTGGGGGTAAATTCAGAGTTATTAGATGTAGTGTGTACAAATAAAATGGCTGGCTGTATGTGGGCGGAGACCCCACAATTGAGACCTACAATGAGATTGGGGTCAAGTTTGGGTCCCAAACAGAACTTTATAAAAAGTCCGACTGAACCTCCAGAACAAAAACTTCCATGGGTCCACTCATCTTTAATCAGGACTCATTACTGACCCATTTAAAACAGACCATTTTTTCTTTACTAAAAAATCATTGTTGTGTACTTTTGATTCTTCTCTATTGGCTCATTATCTATTTTGCTCACTTTAGACCTTGTTTTCTTACACCTGGGAGCAATATTGCTATAAAATATTTTTATATTCCATTTATTTAATTGTTCCTATTACACATTGAAGTCCTCCAGACACAGAGACAGCCCCACTACTCTATTGGTCTTCCACCATGTTTCACTATAAGTAGGAGGCACTTTTCTTTAGTAGTCATCATTTAAATGTCTCCTTTTATGGCTTTCTTTAGGCAGTAGGGTCCTCTTTGAACAGTTTTGTCCACTGTGCAGTATGTGCTACAGATTGAAGCCATCACTGCAGATGTCTTCAGCTCAGTCAGTAGTTCTTTGGATATTTTTTTGTATATTTGCAACCAACTTTCATACTGTTTTTACAGCAATTTTCTCTTTCTGTCATATCCTAGAAAGTCCGTATCAGTTCCGTGAGTTGTAAACTTCTTGATAACATTTCAGAATCAAGCTGTCAAGCTATTTGGAGACATTTTGTACCTACCCTTTAGACTTCTTGTGCTTAGTAGTAATAGGACATTTCTTGTATGCTCCTCAAGCCCTTACCATTGCAAAAATGGACCAAGAAATAAAAATGATTTAATTTATATTGCATGGTGTATATTATTATCAGGGGTGACAGAAATGTTGACCACAGACATCTTGTAGATTTAGTGAGTACATGTTTTAATCAGGGAGTGACACAAAGACATGAGACTATGAGGGAGTATTCAGACTTAGCTTATGACAACATATTATTTCATATAAGACCTTTGTACCAATAAATCGTCCTCCAAAATACTATACTTCCGAAAAAAACAACCCAGGAGTCAGGCCAAATGCAATCTACAATAGACAGCTTTATTCAGACATCACAAACTGGTTAAAGACAGAGGACATTAAAACGGAACCAGTGCACAACCAGTTCAAAGGTATAAGGTTGCTTTCACATCATGGATTTTGCATTTCTGATGCTGTCCGATCAAAATCGGACAGCATCGGATCCGAATTTGGACCCCATGCATCCCTATGGGCATCGGACCGAATCGGAAGTGCACTAAATGCCATCCGATTTGGTCCGATCCGATTCTGTCCGATTTTATTATCGGTGCAAAAATCGGAGCTTGCTCCGATTATTGCACCGAAAATAAAATCTGACAGATTCGGATCGGACCAAATCGGATGGCATTTAGTGCACATCCGATTAGGTCCGATCCCTATAACATGGGGCCCTATGGAGAAGGGTCCGAGGAAACATCTGATGTCTCCTCGGACCCCGTTTTACTGTACTGAGCATGCTCAGTACAGTAAAACTGCTCCTAACTAGGAGCATAAGGGTTAAAAAAAAAAAAAAAAAAAAAGGTTATTCTCACCTCCCACCGAGCCCCCGCCGTCTTCCGCCATCTTCTCTTCTTTGAGGCTCCCGGTGGCTTCCGCAGGCTGCCGGTGTCAGCAGAGGGCTTCCTCTGCTGTATAGGACCTGCGGTGATGTCACAGTCATGTGACCGCGGGTTACCATGGTGAACCCGCGGTCACGTGACTGTGACATCACCGCAGGTCCTGAACAGCAGAGGAAGCCCTCTGCTGACACCGGCAGCCTGCGGAAACCACCGGGAGCCTCAAAGAAGAGAAGATGGCGGAAGACGGCGGGGGCTCGGGGGGAGGTGAGAATAACCTTTTTTTTTTTTCTTTTTTTCACCCCGCAGGGAGCGATTTTATGCTGGAATTTGGCACCCGATTCCAGGCATCAGAAGGGAGCCGATGCTGTCCGATTTATATCGGACAGCATCGGCTCCCTCAAAATCGTTATGTGAAAGTAGCCGCAGGGCCCTTTCACATCAGCGTTTTTTTCAAATCGCGGCAGATGCGGTGAAAAAACCGCATCTGCCGCGATTACCGCATACCGGCTGCACTTGCGGCGCGGTTGCGGTTTTTGCCATGCAAAGTATAGGCGGACTTGCGGCAGGTGAGGCAAGTGCGGTTTTGCACTTGCGGCAGGTGCGGCCGCGAAAAAAAACGCGGCTGACCGCGGTAATCTCGGCAGATGCGGTTTTTTCACCGCATCTGCCGCGATTTGAAAAAAAAACGCTGATGTGAAAGGGCCCTAACAATTGTTCCTTATCAGAGAACCGCCATATAAACAATGGTTAATCACAGCAGTGTCTATTTATACCTGCAGTCAAGGGAATATCCCTAAGCAAAAATACCCCGTGATTTGCACCACAAACAAAGGCTAGTGCCACATCAATGGCAAATGGCACTGTATTATTGTATTATTTAGGCTCTCTAAAGTAAATCATATGGGTGAAGCAGCAAATAAGGTAACATGCAGGGCAACAATCGGGTCTGCCCTGCACAGGGTCATCATAGAGATGATATGAGAGACTGGTATTTGAGAGATGCCATTTGTTCCTGCCGGTTGGCCCCCTTTAGCTGTGCCAGTTAGCTAGGTATTAGCAATGTCCTCATCAACAATAATCTAATTAGCTCATTTGGTAAGGGTCTGAAACACATTAGCAAACATATCTTTGTGGAAAAAAAGTAAAGTCCAAATAGAACGCAAAGATGTTATCAATTATGTAAATGATTCTGTAAACCTGAGTGCGTTGTCCCAATCCCTGCACGTGCCCAGGCTCTCTTCTTTTTACCCTTCATCTTAATTGACAGTTCCAGAGCTATTTGACATCCCTCTCTCCAGCACAACTCTTTAGGCTACGTTCACATGCGGCACTTTTTGCTGCGTAATTGTCAGTGCCGCTTTTTTGTGCACAAAAAATCCCTACTGCATGCTGACGCCGCGCTTTTCTCGGCACACTTTCCCTGAGGCCATGTTAACATGTATCCTATGGGGAAAGCGCGCCAAAAAAAAGCGCCAAGTATTGCCATGTCAATTCTTTTTGCGCGGGTGCTTTTGCAGTGAAAGCGCCTGCGCAAAAATACGCAGCAAAATGCCGCATATGAACGCGTTTCAGCCAAAGCCATAGCTTTTGCTGGAAGGCATTTCCAGCTTTCTTGGGCACTGCTTTTACACGAGCGCTCTAAAGTGCAGCGTAAAAGCAGGAATACGCGGCTGTTACGCCGCATCTGAACGAAGCCTAAGACTGGAATGAAGACCCAGGAAAGAGAAGCGAACCCGACCTCTTGTCATGATTGGGATTGTTATCTGCGCTTTTGTAACCTCATTTGGATATCAGAAAACTTTGTTTTCTATTTCATTAAACTTCACTCCACATCTATTATATAATCACGAATGGATTTCGCGCACCAAAGTCGCATGCGACTCAGCGTGGTCATGTGGATACGAAAAATGCATTGGCCGCGCAGCGGCCAATGCGACCAGTTGTAAGGCGACTCGCTATGCCCGCGCAGCGGGCATGGCGAGTCGCCTTAGCACCGCGAAGCATTGGCCGCGAAGCGGCCATTGCGAGCAGTTCTAAGGCGACTCGCTATGCCCGCGCAGCGGGCATGGCGAGTCGCCTTAGCAGCGCGAAGCATTGGCCGCGAAGCGGCCATTGCGAGTCAGAGACTCGCTCGGCTAGAATCCCGATGCATTGTGCATCGGGCACCCATCTAGTGTATAATATATGTGCAAATGTGTTCCTCACCCCAACCCAGCTTAGTTAGTTTATAGGCTCTGACCTTCTCCATCTAACTCAATCCATGAGTGAGACCTTACATCTAAGTAAATTCCCCTGTTATAATCCGTATGATGCAGCACATTTGCTTTTTAACCCTGACACCTCACATCCTTTTTTTGTTGATTTAGTTTGCAGGAATACAAGGATGTTCCAATGGATATTGCTCAGCTGCCACATTTGCCAGAAAAGACATCCGAATCTTCAGAGACCTCCGACTCGGATTCAGACTCCAAGGATAATTCAGGTAACGCAGTTGTGAACATGACATTTCTAGCTATATTACACTTATCTGGAATGCTTCATCTGAATATGAACCTTCCATTTTCATGTGTTAAAAAAGCACAAATAGATAACATAAAAACCTATGAGATGGAAAACCGCTATTGCCCTTGTACACCACATGCCAAGGACTCCCCTGGGATGCTAAGAACTTTTCTAATTCTCCCTATTTCCCTGTTGGGTTAGTTTGTTGCTTGCACATTTGGAGACTTTTGTGTTTTCACTAAGTCTTAAAAATCTCCTACATTATTTTGTAGCTTCAGCCGTTTTCACTCTTAGTTTTGTAAACCTATAAAGATGCTCTGTTCAGTTTCTTACAATATTCTGCCAGAAAACAACATAGGATAGAGAGGGAGATGCTGAGCTCAAAGCTATCTAGTTCTGTACAATGAATCTGCTTGTACAAAGCTTACTAGACTCTAAACAGCTTTTTACATTTAAAGGGAAGGAAATAAGTATTTGATCCCTTGCTGATTATGTAAGTTTGCCCACTTACAAAGACATGAACAGTCTATAATTTTAAGGATAGGTTAATTTTAACAGTGAGAGATGGAATATCAAAAATAAAATCCAGAAAATCACATTGTCTAAATCATATAAATGTATTTGCAATTTGAAGAGAGAAATAAGTATTTGATCCTCTACCAACCATTAGGGGTTCTGGCTCCTACAGACCAATTAGCCGCTTGTGATCAACTCGTTGCCTGCATTAAAGACAGCTGTCTCACATTGTCACCTGTATAAAACATTCCTGTCCACACACTCAATTACTCAGTCAGGCTCTAACCTCTACAACATGGGCAAGACCATAGAGCTTTCTAAAGATGTCAGGGAAAAGATCCTACACCTGCACAAGGCTGGAATGGGCTACAAAACCATAAGTAAGACTCTGGATGAGAAGGAAACAACTGCTGGTGCAATAGTAAGAAAATAAAAGAAATACAAAATGAGTGTCAATCGACATTGATCCGGGGCTCCATGTAAAATCTCACTTCGTGTGTATCCAGGATCATGATGAAGGTGAGAGATCAAGCTAAAACTACACAGGGAAAACTTGTTAATGATCTCAAGGCAGCTGGGACCACTGTTACCAAGAAAACCATTGGTAATGCATTATGCCGTATTGGATTAAAATCCTGCAGTGCCCGCAAAGTCCTACTGCTCAAGAAGGCACATGTGCAGGCCCATCCGAAGTTATTTAATGAACATCTTTGGCCGCCTTCAAATAGCGGGTCTCATCCGATCAGAGGCTGTCCGTACAGCCTCGGACCGGATTTTGGCCCCATAGTATACTATGGGGCCTGATAGAAGCCGGATGGCAGCTCTCTGCCATCCGATTTCTATCTGTCCGGGACAATCCGGGAGAATTTAGTATCCTCTCACGGATGCAAAAACGTTGCTTGCAACGTTTTGTGTCCGACAGGAGAATATCTCCTCTAATTGCCTACTCCCGGATTGCCCCGGATTCGCCCTGATACTCCCGGATCTGGGGCAATCCGGCGCTCCCTAACAAGGGAGCCTATTGGGCTGGATTGCCCCAGTCCAGGGCGATCCGGGAACTGGACATCTGCGACCGCACGCCGCTATTGTTTCAGGACTGCGGCTAGCTCCCTGTGAGCCGCAGTCCTGATTCATCAGTGGCGGCAGCACACCGGACCGGAGGGCACATGAGCCCTCTGGTTCTGTGTGCTGATCCAATCCGGGGCTGTCAGGTTCACCCTGAAAGCCTCGGATCGGATCTGACCCGCAATGTGAAGCCAGCCTTAGTGATTTTGAGAGTGATTGGGAGAGGGTGCTGTGGTCAGATGTGACAAAAATTAAGCTCTTTGGTATTACCTCGCTGTGTTTGGAGGAAGAGAAATACTGTCTATGACCCAAAGAACACCGTCCCCACAGTCAAGCATGGCGGTGGACACCTTATGTTTTAGGGGTGTTTCTCTGGTAAGGGCACAGGACTACTTCACCGCATCAATGGGACAATGGATGGAGCCATGTACCGTAAAATCCTGAGTTACAACCTCCTTCTTTCCGCCAGGGCATTATAAATTGGTCGTGGCTGGGTCTTCCAGCAGGACAGTGACCCAAAACATACAGCCATGGCAACAAAAGAGTGACTCAAAACGAAGCACATTAAGGTCATGGAGTGGCCTAGCCAGTCTCCAGACATTAAGCCCATAGAAAACTTATGGAGGGAGCTAAAGCTCCAAGTTGTCAAGCAACAGCCTCAAAATCTTAATGATTTAGAGATGATCGGCAAAGAGGAGTGGACTAAAATTTCTCCTGACGTGTGAAAATCTCATCATCACATACAAGCAACGTCTGACTGCTGTGCTTGCCAACAAGGGTTTTGCCACCAAGTATTAAGTCTTGCTTGCCAGAGGGATCAAATACTTATTTCTCTCTTCAAAATGCAAATACATTTATACAATTTAGACAATGTGATTTTCTGGATTTTATTTTTGATATTCTATCTGTCACTGTTAATATTAACCTACCATTAAAATTAAAAACTGTTCATGTCTTTACCAGTGAGAAAATTTACAAACTCAGCAAGGGATCAAATAATTATTTCCTTCACTGTATTTAAGTAAAGGGGTTGTCCACGTTTTGGTACAAGCTTCTACTCTCACTCTTGTGTGCCTACAGACTGCAGAATCGAGATACACTGTCAAGAGCCTCCATTCTTGTGCAAACAGGCAGTCAGATGACAACATGTATGTGATTAGCACACTTTTGATATTGTGACGACTAGACATGTTCAGCTAGAAGCCGATTCAGAGAACCTGGATACGTCTAGTCTGCATGTGGCTTTAGTTATGCAAATCACATATATGCAGTCACATGATCTCTCACCCGCATAGGAAGTACAGGTTAGTCATGACATTGTTTGCTACACATTGTGCCACAATTTGCACATTGTGAGTGCAGATCTATATTCGCAGACCTTTAAGATGGGTCACGAATAACAGATCAATGGGGTACGACAGCAATTTTACCAGCTCTGGCAGCAGATATATGTAATCAGTGAGCGGAGCAAATCACCGCCTTCTCATCACACAGTTAGCGGCTGATCCCTGGTACGGCAGATCAGCTGCCAGTAAATAAGATAGACCCAGCCAGGGAATGCACCAGGAAGTTAATATAAGAGACTACACTATTGAATGCAATATTAAGGAATGCAATATCAGGTATTGTAAGTTAGAGATGAGCGAACCTTTCAGGTTGGCTTCGGTTTGGGTCACCGAACTCCCCGGTGTTGAACAAACTTGTTTGAAGTTCAGGTGCTTTATGTTTGCAAATCACTGAAGCGAACATCTCTGAGGTCGGGTACAGTTGGTGCTCAGCCCAGTGCAAACTGCATGTAGTGTTTGATCGGCTCGCACTGGGCTTAAAAGCACACTTTTTGGGTGTACTGTGTCCCAAATTAATTAAAAAAAAAACAACCCGTCATCCCACCTCCAGAAGTAATTTACTTATGGCTGGTTGTATGTTGGCGGAGAGCTGAAGTGTCAGTCAGTCACTTCCATTGAGGTTGAGGTCAAGTTCGGAGTCGCAGTGCTCCAAAATGATCGGTTTGCTGATCTCTAATTCTAATATGCAACGAAATGCAATATCCAGACAAGAAGCCTTTTTTAAGTTTGTTACAACTATAAACCAGTTTTGGCCAAGCTTCCAGAGTATATTATAATCTTTACACTGGCCTTTGATTGAGTAAACCTGGATAGCGCACATGTACCAGAACATGATATGGTGAAAATAGTATAATTCAGATAATCCTTGAGATTTCCTATACTGTATAATGTAGGCTCTGATGAAGCATATAATGTATATTTCAGTGTATTTATGTAAGGTATGACAGATCATTTTATGATATACATAAAACGTGTTGCAAAATTACACATGTACTGAATGACACTATTAAAGCGGTTGTCCAATTCAAAAGGATGTGGTAGAAATATGAACACACCTACATGCAAATTACAACCTAGGCATAGACGGAGCATAGGCTTGCCAATGTAATGAGCCACATTACAAGCTGGAAGTAGAGGTGCCAGGACCATGCTGATATCTGATGATAATTGTGCAGCTTGGTGAATGCAAGTACATTACTAAGTTATTGATATTTCTAACACACCTGAAGATATTTTTTGAAGTGGACAACCCTATGTAAAATCTTTCTGAAAAAATAAATTTGTGAATTTTTTTCATTTCCGCAGAGGATAATGATAATCCTAAATCAGATGGAAAGGGAAACCTATCTGAGCAGAGTGAGGATCAAGAACCAGACCGTAAGCAGCCTGGTCAACATTCAGATCCAGAGATGAATTGTGATGAAGAAGCTAACAGCTCAAGTGATGCCTGTAGTGAGGAAAGTGAAGAAAGTGAAGACTGTGAGGTTAGGAAGGCAGCAGAAGAGATCGATGAAGGAGGGTTGAGTGCACTAGGGAGTATAAGTGCTCTGGGAGCACTTGGTCCTATGCACATTAAAGTAGAGCGCTACACTGAGAGTGAGACAGACATGCGTGGACCTGAGTCCCTGAGCTCTGACAGCGCCAAAGACTCTGAAAGTGGAGAGGAGGAGGAGGATGATGAAGATGAGCAGGCAGTCTGTGTAACTGGTGTTCTAGGTAGACACCAACGGAGAAAAAGGAGACGGAGAAAGAGTTTAGGACACTGTGGTGGCCGCAGGAGGCGACTGTCTGAGGGATCCAGCCCTACTGCGATAGAGAGTACATTGGGGATCCTCCAAGACTGCTTCCTTCTACTCCTCCCCCAACAGGCACTTGTTCTACTTCATCTGTGCTGAAGATCAAGACAGAAATGGCAGAACCAATCAACTTTGATAATGACAGCAGTATTTGGAATTTCCCACCTAATCGAGAGATTTCACGTAATGAATCCCCTTATAGTATGACCAAGCCTCCAACAGGGGGTGAGCACTTCTCCCCCTCCCCATCATCCTCTGCTGCTGCACCTCCAGCACTCCATGTGTCTATCCCGGACTCTGTTCTCACGCCCCCAGGCGGGGCGGATGGAGCTGGGCGTAGCAAATCGCAGTATTCTGGATCCTCAGGGGGCTTGGGTCCTGTTAATTCAGATCCACTTTCACCTCCACTCTCTGCCTCACCCCGAGAAAAACCTCCCCAAACAGGCGGCCCATCAAATCCTCTACTGTATGCCGGAGAGTTAGAAGCATTACAAAGGCTTCAGGCTGGAAATGTGGTCCTTCCTCTTGTGCATCGTGTTGCAGGAACCCTTGCAGCCACCGGAAGCAGTGGACAGAGGGTGTACACCACAGGCACCATTCGTTATGCCCCAGCTGAGGTGACACTGGCCATGCAGGGCAACCTGCTCCCTAATGCCCACCCTGTGAACTTTGTGGATGTAAATGGCCCTGGATTTGGTCTAGACCCCAAAACCCCAATGGAGATGTTGTACCATCATGTACACCGGCTAAACATGTCTGGTCCTTTTGGAGGAGCGGTGACAGGTGCTGGTCTTACCCAGGTTCCTGCTGCCAGTGTCTTCACTACAGCTGAAGGAATTTTCTCCTCCCTTCCTTTCCCAGTGTACAGCAATGGTATCCATGCAGCACAGACTCTAGAACGTAAAGAGGACTGAGAAAAAAACAAGAGGAAAATTAATAAAAGAGAGAAGGAGGAGAAAATGGACAGACTTCAGAGAGTAGAGAAAGACATTATATAATAATTCAGAATGTAGGTGGCTATGTACTGGTGTTAGGGGCCACTAAACCTGGCCACCCCATGTCTCCTCCGCTGCTCCCTAATCCAAAGCCGCTAGAGGAGATGTTCTTTAAGTCTCAATCCTAATTTTTAATGTCCTTCTCCAAAATATTTTGGGACCAGTAGCCCTGTCTTCCGCACCTCATACTTAGCTGGGCTGCATAAAATATATGTTCCTCCATCAGTCTCCTTTTCTGCGGCTTTGGTTTAGCTGGCAGATGCCTCTCCTGGGGACCGCTCGCACTGTGCCCATTGCTCCATCACTTCGAGGAGGGAGCAATGGCTGCGTTCTGATCCTTTACAAAAAAAAAGTATTCCAGCACTTTGACTCACACCTCAAAATCCCACTCTTTGACTTTAGACACCATTATGGGCTTCTTTTACTCGTTACCCTGTCACTGCCAAATACTAAGACATTGTTCACATATGTTGTAATGTTGATTTCTCAGAATGTTTGGATCTCTCCTTCTCTGCTGCTAGACCTTGGAGCCATTCACTTTTTAATTGCCAGAGGGGCAGTGCCACTGCTCTGGCAAGGAAAGAGTTGGCAGGCATGCACTACTGGATGATGGGAAGTATAGTCAGTGTTGCATTAACCCTCCGATATTGCAAAAGGGTGTTGACTGAACCTGTCTGAAGACAGCTGTGTATTGATTTACCAAGATGCCTTGTCTTTTCAAGGGAGATGTAATGGGTGTGTATATAAAGATATTGCGTCACACACGTCACAAGCAGGAAAGAGAGTTTTCCTCACCAGATTCACATGCTAAGAAAGACGTATGTATGGCTTCTCCTAACTGCAGGATCTAGTTCAGGTGCCCATCTGTCACTGAGGAGTGTGATACGACTTCTGGAACACCTCAGAAGGAGCAATAGGTTCTTCCAACCCTTCTTGGTAGCCAAATTGCAGGTTCTGCTGCTTATTGTTGCCATTATGAAGTATAAGGACTGTTTTACTACAAATCTTCCAGTTTTACAACGTGCCCACATGTACATACCTTTTTCAGCATTTAACCATAACACACCATAACAAATGTCATCAGACTTAGTATTCCTTGTGGGACGTAAGAAAAGCCATTGTCATTTTTGTTCCTCAAGATATTTGATGTTTTTCGTAACCCATAGCACCCCTTCAGGAGAGAATATCTCAATAATCTTAATAAAGGAGATATTTTGATTTTAACATAGGTGGGCCATTCTCGTTCTCCATTTGCCTATTCAGAGAAGAAACTAAAGTAAGGTGTCTTTAATAAACTATGGAGCAGGCACCAGGATGGTAGGCAGCTGTTGTTAGGTTGGGTGGACCATAAGAAAGACCTCAAGTTGGGAAACGTTGTCACACTTGTATTGGGGGTTACATAGATAGATAATGCATACCTCAGATATTTCATAGCCTTTCAGTCATTTTTCTTAGGACCCCCAAGAAAGCAGTGTGAAAATATCAGCGATAACGGGCAATATAACGGAGCAGGTCTAGATGTAATACCATTGATTGCCGACCTTCAAGCGACAGGATTAATAAGAATGGTCAGTGTGACTGGGAAACGATAGGAGAGAATATTGTCCCCATTTTCTGGTTATAACTATCTCTAGGGAAACTAGAATCCCCTTCTTTGTAGGTTGGATTCACTGCTTTCTCCAAATATGACTTCTCCTTTCCTACCAGGGAGGCTTAGAACATGATCCAATAAAGCCATTGTAGTGTCCATGCCACTCATTACTGATATAAGCCAGGTTATATGCCCAAACTAAATATTCACAGTGGCAGAATGATATGGAAATAGTGGGTTACTTTGCAGACTCCTTTTTTGCACAAAACACTTTACTGACCCGTCATGTTTTTGGTGTTACATGTTACGTGTCCTCACCAGCACTGTGTTTCTCTGTTATACTTTACAGTAAATGGAGGGTTAAAAAGAAAAACTAAGATGTAAAAGTCATCTTAACCTGCATATTTTTTTAACATATATGTTCCTCTTGCTTTGCTTTTTTCTATCTCCCCGTCCGATATGCTGAGACGGGCCTACAGATTTCTATATAGAAACGATTTTCAGTATTGCTCAGTAAGAAAGTCTCTGCCAGCCATTATGAAAAAAAAAAGGCAAATGGGATCTCCAGGAGGTAAAAAAGAGAAGTTAAGAACAAGACACTGACCTTTGATGAGGTCACTTAAAATCTGATGGGGGAGGGGAATCTGAATCATTCAGAAACCAAAAGTGTGACGTTTCATGGAGTAATGGGTTTTTATTTCCTAATTCCAGTCTGTTTGGCAGCTTATCCGTGAAACATCTATTACCAGGTGTGAGACTTTGTAATGTGTTGCTTCGTGTATTAAAAAAAGAAAAAAAAACACAAATCTAAAGAGGTTTAGAAAAAAAAAGAAAAAAAAAAAAGAGAACCATTTCGGAGTGTCTTTAGCTGTCTCATTCCAATTTCAACGTGTGTTACAATATGCAGTATATTCTAAGCTAATGTGAGTGTTTATCTGTTGTCTTTCTCTGTGCTTTTAAAACTGTAGTCTGGGTCTGTCACGTTCTTTACTCCCTGTGTGTCAGTGAATCGGTGGTACCTGGGGCTCGTGGATGTTTGTATAGTGGCAACGCTGCTTTCACTGTTGGTACACCCTATGGGTAACTTTGCTCTTTCCTTGTTTTCATTTTGGCTATCGCTTTTACTGTTGTGAAATTTCAGTACTCTGTCCTAATGACTGTTCTGTAATTTTTACCTATGTTTCATGTCTGTCTATCTTACATAAACCAGCAAAAATCATTTTTGACAAATAAAAGTAAAAAGCCGCCTACTTGCTTTGTGCAAGGGAGGGAAGGACAGCTCTTTCTTCTTTTTCCTACATAGAGATAAATATCTCTGCAGAGAAGACGCTGGAGCAGTAGAGGAGTTGATCTGACATATCAGTAGCCTAGTGTACTTTAGCATCTATTCTATCTAGAGGAGGCTCATTAATTGCGATAGAAACATTGTTGTATTTCGTACACGTTTATCTAGTCCTGTCAGTCTCCTTTTACGTATGTTTGCAGTCCATGCAGGTCTATCTCTGCCTTATGCAGACCCATAACAAACATTGTAGTGAATGCTAGTTCATTTTGTTCGCAGCGTTCCCTTAAAGGTAATCTGTCAGCCGGTTTTTGCTATGTAAGCTGAGGACAGCTAGTGTGTGCTATTGTCTACATAAACTATGTAAGGCGAGGACAGCATGATGTAAGAGTTAAAAAAACAAAAGTCAACTGCGCTTCACTTATCTGTGTGTATCCTGTTGTTTACTTTGTCGGTGCAGGGTAACGAAATTAGGTATAACTGACGCTGCTGTAATATCCACAAAAACACTTTCTGATCAGTCCATGTGGACCATGGATATGTCAATGCGTTTCAGAACCACCACGTGCTCCTTCCTCGGGAAAAATCATGCCCGTGGTGGTTCTGAAACGCATTGACAAAATAAATCAACTTTGATCTACATGGACTGATGTTAAAGTGTTTTGTATATATTACAGCAGCAGGGGTTATACCCAATTTCGTTACCCTGCACCAACATCTTTTCATGCATGTCTGCAGCAGCTGTATGTATGAGTATATAGTGGTTGTGTCTCTCACAACGACAAACTGTGAGCCTCTTCTGCACTAATACAGCATTTCTGTATAAAAGATAAGACCCCTTCCAGATTTATTTGCTATTCTTTATTACCCTGTGATTATTCTGTTTACTTTATTACCCTGTGAGTAACATTACAGAACTACAATATCACTTGTAGGGCAGTCTGATACGTCCCCTGCTGTGATTAACACCTCACTGAGTCTATTGAAAGTCTGGTGTGGGCAAAGGGCAGCAGTCTCAGCTCTGTTGTGTTCCTAAAACTCAATACTTTAAAGGGAACCTGTCACCTAATCTAGCCCTTGTACCCTATGAATACCTGTCCCTGCAGCCTAAAAGTGCTATACTAAGCATCCCTGTCTGGTATTTTATGGCTGCCTACAAGCTGCATAATTCTTTTTATAAACTCACATTTTCTCTGGTGGCTGGCCGTTCCCCTGGGGGTCTGTGACGGGTAGGCAGGGTCTCCTTGGGTGCGTTCCCCCTGCCTCAGTGCTAAAACTACGCCCTAATGGGCGTAATCCTTGATCTTGAGCGTGGGCATGTTTAAATTTACCCGCCTACTGCCCGCATCACTGTGACGCGGGTCACGTGATGCCAAGCCGCGTCACTTCCGGTCGACTGGCGCTGGCTGTATGACGCGCACAAGCCGACTTCAGCATGCGATCTGTACATGCGCTGAAGTTGGCCAGTGCTAAGCGACGTCGGTAAATTTAAACATACCCGTGCTCAGGATCAAGGATTACGCCCATTAGGGTGTAGTTTTAGCACTGAGGCAGGGGACACACGCCCAAGGAGACCGTGCCTACCCGTCACAGACCCCCAGGGGAACGCCCAGCCACCAGAGAAAATGTGAGTTTATAAGAAGAATTATGCAGCTTGTAGGCAGCCATAAAATACCAGACAGGGATGCTTAGTATAGCACTTTTAGGCTGCAGGGACAGGTATTCATAGGGTACAAGAGCTAGATTAGGTGACAGGTTCCCTTTAATTGTGACAGAATGGCTGTGATACATTGTTGGATTCAGGGTTTCTTTGCCTACATTATGTTCCTAGAAATCACAAAAGAATAGTGCCTATATGATCCATGCTGCCGTCAAAGATAAAAGACCAAGTAGACAAGGCTTCTTATGTGTTGCTCCTTTATCCCAACGCGTTTCGGTGCCCTCCCTGCACCTTCCTCAGGTGTACATTCTTGGATTTCTTGGATACACCACCACAATACACGTGGAAGTGCGGATCCAGCAGAAGCTGTCCAGGCGAGCTTACTGGTTGTGGAAGTCAGGGATGGCACCGAAATGCATTGGGAATAAAGGAGCAACATGTAAGAAGCCTTGTCTACCTGGTCTTTTATCTTTGACGGCAGCACGGATCATATCGGCACTACTCTTTTGGGATTTCTTGGATACACCACCCCAATACACGTGGAAGTGCGGATCCAGCAGCAGCTGTCCAGGCGAACATACTGGTTGTGGGTTAGCACAACCGAACCAGGTGAGCAGATACACTCACGTCCAAATAATCTTATCCTAAACGATAAGACCCATTCTGCTCCTCTTTTGTCTCTGTTTGCTTTACACTCTGTTCTTGACATATGAGGTAGCAAAAACCAACTGACAGATTTCTTTTGAGCTAAGTCATCACAATAGATGAATCCCAAACCATAATGGGGGAACATATCACAACCCAGTCATACATGAGCTTAATGATCTCATTTCTCTCTATCTACTGCTGCTTTCAGATAATTACATTGGAGGCATGCATTGATTCTACCTCCAAAGTCGAGAGATAGAAATGAAATCGAGATAAATACAAAGTACAACTTTTCAGCCTCCTCCGTCAAAGCCTTTTGCGTCTTCTTGCAGTGAAGGGGCCATCACAATGTTGACCCCAGTTCTCTGCCAAGAGAATCAGCCATAAGTCCACTACCAATAGGAACACACATGTAGAATTTTATAAAGATGATATGGGTCAATATGATGACTCCCTGCACATTCTTGATGGTTGCAAAACACTGAAATCTCACGTCAAACGTTTTTTGTTTTATCCTTTGTCTTCCATTCTCGTTTTCTGTTTGTTATTTTTTCCTGTTTCTTTTTTTTTTCTTTTTTTTTTTTTTTAATAAGTGTTTGTGTTGTGTCGAAGATTTAAAAAAAAAAAAAATAATATTAATAATAATAATAAACTATTGAAGATTTCTGGTTATTTCAATTCAGCAAGTTTAACAGCTGCTTTCAAAATAAATTGTCTGACAATTTTCAAAAATGACAAAAAAGTCATTTTTTATTTGTGACGACTGTGTCTGTGTTTTTAACTATTTCTTGTAAATTAATATGAAAACTTTATGAGGTTGGTGCCACTTTGGTTTATTATTCAAATAAAAAGGGAGGGTTAATAGGAAATAGAAAAAAACAAACAAACTTGTACCTGTAAACCCAGCAGTGTTACCAACTTAAACGTTTAAAAGTATATATTAAAACGTTAAAAAACGCGAACGTTATGGGTACGTTTTATTGTGTTTTGAAGACTAACTAACTCAGTTTTAACTTAACGTGCCTCATCTGTTGTAAAAAAGATAAGAAAAACATTATTTTTCCATTAACCATCAAGTTAATACGGTGCAGAGAAAAAAATAAAAAAAATAAGCAAAAAAAAATAATAATCTGTACATAATTTCATTTTTTTAAACAAGGTTCTTTTTTATACTTTTCTAGGCCTGCTTACACACCATACATGCTGTCTTTTATGTAAATTAATTTTTGATTCATCCGGCAGGTACCATTTTCATAATAAACTTTACATTTTGGATTTGTTTGCAGTTTTGGCATCTTTTATTTCACACATTAACACCATCTTGATCAAGAAGAATCTTACTGCTGGATCATACATGATTCTAGAAACTTCGGATTGTTTTATGTATTCAGCTAAAAGCAGAGCAGCGTTTATTTAATATTATGGCTACCAAAGGTAAAATTTAAGAAGGGTTACTGCTTAATAAAATACAGTAGAACCTTGGGATTACAAGCATAATTTGCTCCGGGAATGTGCTTGCAATCCAAATCACTTGTGTATCAAAGCAAATTTTCCCATAAGAAATAATTGAAATGCAGATGATTTGTTCCACAACCCAAAAATATCTACTTTAGGGCCTTTTCACATCTCTTTTTTTTTTTAAATGCAGCAGTTACGGTAAAAAAAACTGCATTTGCCGCGTAACGGCCGTAGTTGTGGCACACTTGCGGCAAGCCCCATGCATTGTCTATAGGGCTTGCGGTAGCCGTGGCAAGTGAGGTTTTAGCGGTTGCAGCAGATGTGGCCGCGAAAAAAAAACGCTGCTGACTGCGGGGCACTTGCCGCGGCTGCCGCACACTTACCGCAAGTCCCACAGACAATGCATGTGGCTTGCCGCAAGTGTGCCGCGGCCGTTATGCAGGGGCGGGCTGGTTCTTTTAATTCTGGGAGGCAGAATTGTCCGGCCAGCCCGAGGTGAGGAGCAGGGGGGGTGCTGTCGGAGGGCTTGGGGGGGGGATTCGCTGTAGGAGGCATTGAGCTCTTTCATCTGCATGTCAGCCGTGTCGCCTGCTATTCTGCAGCTGCGCCGCAAAGTAAAGCCGGCTGGTCCATTTCGGTAGGGCGGCGGCCCTAGATGCCACCTGGGCCAGTCCGCCCCTGATGTTCTGTATCAAGTATGGAGGCTCCATGTTTAGACCACGAATGATGGCTTATGTGCATGCGCTAGAAGCATTGAGTATTCTTAATACTGCGCTGTAACTATGCAGGGAAGGAGGCACAGTACTGTAGAGAAATGGACAGAGCTCACATGTTGCTCTTATTCCAAGTCTTGCTCTTATTCCAAGTTAGAATTTTTTTTAAATGTAGCTTGTCTTGGAAAATGCTCTCAGACCAAGTTACTTGTAATCCAAGGTTCCACTGTACACAAAAAAGCTTAACAGTAACGCTTATCACAATGTTACTGTACTTTCTTGCAACTCTGTTTAAAAAGGGAAAATATCCTTTATTTTAGAATTTAATCAGCAATAAACTCATACCCTCTTATTCAAATTTAGACTGAGAGGAATAAGTGTCATTTAAAAGGGGTAGTGTCATGTCCCCTGATTTTACCAAACTGCTAATATAGCATAATGCATGGGGATTTCGTCAACTATCTAATAATGTGTTTCATGGAATTCTGCAATCTGTGAAAAATTAACATTAATCCAGCATTGTTGCATATGCTAGTGAGGCAGGCAGGATGTGATTGACAGCCAACATACAATTCTCATTATGATGGCATAATTTTGCAGGTTGTCAGTCATGCCAAGGGCAACAGCATTAAAGGTTTGTCATGCCAGTGACTTGTAGCAGGATGCCACATACACACGAAGGATAAGAATCAAAATCACTTGTAGCCGCATCTCCACCTAGCTGAACATGAACTGCGCAGACCCTAATGGCACCTACATGGATAGGAGTGTCCTTGACCGCAGAACTAGATGATGACTGCTCAAACCTCATAGGCCGTCGAATTTCCCATACCTCCTAATGAGCCAGGGACGAAGTTGTTATGCGCAAGAACCGCAGTAGGGCAAGCATACAGAGGTAGATAATACCAAGGTGACAGTGTACAAGCAGGTATAGTCTACACCTGAGTTATCCCTTCAACAAGGAAACCCTAGACTAATACCTGTCCCTAAGAATACCTCTGAAGGTGGGGATGCCTGGGCCTCGTACCTTCCAAGGCTCCTGGATTGGGCTCACCTAGATGCCCCTCCATTCCAAGCCAAAAGGGAGTGCAAGAGCTGTAGAGCAGGGAAGCATGCAGAGAACCCAAGCAAGGCAACAGGTAAAGCAGGGTTCCAGAAGATCTGCAGATAGAAGCTTTGCTGCTATCAGAGCAACGATACCACAGCTAAACAACTGAGAGCTTTACAACAAGTATACATATTCTATCACCAGCAAGAAGTGAGATTAGAGGATTTTAGCTAAACTGGAAGGGGAGGGTAATTACATGCTACAGCTAACGGCTAAGAGAATACTTCAGTGAAAAGGTCCATAACTCCTTCAGCATTGCAGATCAAGCACATACCGTATTTTGTGGACTATAATTCCACCAACTTTTGGAGAAAATGGGGGGTGCGTCTTATAGTCCGAATATATGTGCTGGGGGGGGGGCTTTGAAGCTGTGACTGGAGGCCGAAGGAGGCTTGGGCATTCTGCATTTGCGGCTCATGATCACGTGGGCCCGGTCATTAGGCTAATGTAATATTCACTGCACTGCACTGAATATTACATTAGCTTAAATAGCTGGGACCGTGATCACCAGCTGCAGCAGCGGCGATGGTGTTTCTGTATATTCACTGTTCCCCAATCAGTGTGTAAAGCAGGCTCTGGGCAGTGACATCATCACTGTGCCCCTGCTGTACACACTGATCACCGCGTTCACCATCAGGACTTTGCTGTAGGTGCTGAGGGACTCAGGATCGTTCGAGATGGTGAGTATGATCGTCCAGTATATTAACTGTTCCCCATGCCATGATACTTGGGGAATTGGGAATATGCAGACACACAATCGCTAATGGAGGGCGTGATGGAGTGGGTGAATATGATCGTTTAATTTTTTTTTTAAGTGATGGGAACCCGTGAATCTGGATGGGGGAGATCATATACTGTATATAAACCAGGATGGGGTTGATCATATATATAAACCACGGTGGGGGATCATAAATTACCAGTATGTGGGACATTAGTATAGATTTGGAGACATTAACCCATAACAGTGTCAGCATCAGATCACCCCCCCCCCCCCCGTAACAGGGCATTTTGACCTCATTTTTTGCTTACATTTTTTTTCCCTATTTTCCTCCTCTAAAACCTGGCCGCGTCTTATGATCTAGTGCGTCTTATGGTCCGAAGAGTACGGTAAGTAAAACTGTTAAGTGAGCTCTGCAGAAACGCTGAGACCTTCTGACCTCAGGTCCCCTAGAGGTGATAACAGGAGAAAGCACACTGGTGGACAAGGATTTGAGGCAGTACTGGTATGGGGCAGAGATTCCCTGCCCTATAAGTATACGTGCATCATCAAGATGCAGGATTAAAATTTATCTTTTAGAAATTGCAGCGTTAGTAAGATACATGAAAAATATCAGATTTTAAATAAATTCCCTTGCATACTGCTATACTTGTGGTTGGGAAAAAAGACCTTCCCTTTAAGATAGTTAGACTCTAATTAGAGACATGTTTTGTTCAGTGATATTAATAATTGATAAGTTTTTTGATGGATTGCAATGATTTCTAATGAAATTCTAAGGGGCTTCTGTATTTTCAATGATAGGAGCAATGCTATAGACTACGCTGTTTTTACGGTCAGAAAATTCAGAAACACTAACAGAAAGGGGAAACAAAGGAGCGAATGTGCAAATATGGCAATCATCTGACAAAGTACACATGTATGTACAAATCACTCATGTTTTAAAACGAAAAATGCAGAATAAGTAATTGTTGGTGGTTTTCTCAGGATTTTTCAATTGATGGCTGTAACTGCAGTACTAGACACGGCCTCACGTCCATGGACGGCACTGTGAGTACTTCTTTTTCCACTGATCCTAATCGAAATCAAGAAATGTATAAAGAAATCCTCACTGAGTCTCACAGAAGTTCCGTTCTTGCCCCCATCTTTCTATCTTGTATCTGGCAGTAAGACAGTAGGCAGCAGTTGGGACGTCCCCTTTCGGATCTGCGTAGTAGGATAAAAAGCGTTTACTGTATTGTTGTTAACCAAATGATATCCTTCTAGGATTCCTTTGCCAAAGTTGTTCTGTTGATTTGCATCCTGGGAAATAGTAGTGAATGTTATTAGGAGATGACACATCTAAATCAGGGCTTTACTATAATTGTAGTTCTGAAGATCTGCAGTTGTGGGATGTAATATAATCACCTAGGCAGGTTAACGATGGAACAATTTTAATTTGCATCCATACATACGGTAGTATTACAGCAACTTCCGGTGGATGGCATAATGCGATGCCCCCAGTCCACAAGATCAGAAACCAGGCGGCAGCACTAGTCTTTAAGTTCCTCCAGATGACTGATATCACAACCGTAGCGTGTGTATCTTAGTTCAGTCGGCAAGAATAGTCCTTAGGGTAGTTCCTAAGATCCAGAAGGTAGATATCACAAACTTACCACATGTATCCAACACCAGTTTCTATAGTCCATCCATAGGTTTCAGGGCCTGGCCTCAGCACTGATCCTCTCGCTTCCAATCCACAGCAGAAACTAACTTTAACAGGTGGCTTATTGTTCCAGAAGCCCAGTCTCCTGCCCTGTCTGCAGGATGTGTATTGGGGAAACCCCCTGCAGAGAGGAGCAGAAATGCAACACCACCCACCAGATGCAGGACATTGAATGGTAATGTAGACCTGATTACATTATGGTCTATGAAAACAAGCTGGAAGTGACACTCTGGTACATCCCATTCCCCCTCCATCTTGTGAACAATAAAACTGACCTAACTAGCGATCCATGCTTGAAAAGACCGATAGTCATTAGTCCATGGGCGGCTCTTCACAATAGTGTATTTAGTTACATACATACTGTGAGGTGGCGAGGGGTCGCATAATTGATGGGAGGTATGTGTCACAGAGATGCCTGTTATCTGTGACATAAGCCAGAGTATTATTCTCTAGTGCACGTTTGCACTGGGAGTTTTACTTGGTGCATGCAAGGGTCCGGCTTATGGGTACTGTGAGAGACGGGCGGGTCCAGTACCCACATACCTCACCGCTTAGTGTGGTTACAGGCTATAAACTAGAGCCTGGTGTGAAGCACAGCTGTCTGTGCTAGGAGGGGCTGATAGTAGCCTCCTGTTTGTGAAGACTCCATGCCAAGCTGGATGCTGGTCACTGACCAACCTGTGTGAACACAGGTCCGCAACATTATTGTTTTCTGTTTGTTTTGGCATGCACTTCAAAAGGCTGCTAGTTTTGCATTATTCTGTTATCGGTTTACGGAGTAAATAAACCGTTTTGGACTATAACTTTGTGAAGACGCTGCCTCTTGTTGTTCTCCAGACGGCCGCAAGCGAGTCGCCCTATCACAATACATACAGTGCCTTCAAAAAGTATTCCTAACTAGTGATGAGCGAGCATGCTCGGCAGTACTCGGTACTCGCCCGAGCATCACAGTACTCAGGATGCTCGGCGAGCACCGAGAATCAGCGAGATGCTCGGGCTCATGCTCAGGTCCGCCTCCCTGCATGTTGGTGCTCTTTACAGAGCCAGCCCACATGCAGGGATTGGCACCTCAGGGAGAGCAGATTAAATGTTAGGCTCTCTGAGGGGCACTGCAAGGTGTTGTCTGCTATGGAAAATTGAAAAAGCTCACCCTTCCGCCCTGTCCCGGAAAAACTTGTTTTATAGCCGGATGTGTATGGGCGGAGCCTATCACTCATTGATAACATTGGGCTCGGTGCTCAGGTCGAGCACCCGAGCATCTCGATATGCTCGACCTAAACACACACAGGCAGATAATAGAGTTTAGCAAAAAAGGCCACGCTAGCTAGATAGTAAGGACAGGATGGAATACTATGGCGGTCAGTATTAAAAATATTTTTTTCTTACCACAGCATTACTTTGGTCAATCGACCATTGTACTCATGCAAGATGCAGCTTTGCCTTGTTTAAAAAGGGAAGGCATTACTAGTGCAGGACACCAGCCTCCAATCACTAAACACCTCCTTAATCTTGGAGGGCAGCGAACCACTGGCTGTCCTGCACAATGAATAGGATTCACATAGGACGCTGTTCACACAGGTTACTGCAATGTGTGCCCAACCTCTTACATTAGCCCTTATCTCAGTAGGCAGGCTGTATCTTGCACTACAACACTGCTACCTGCCAGAACAAGTGTTCCATATGGCCTAGCTGCACCCTGGTGATCAGGCCCATAATGAACCGGGCCGGATATGACGTTTCGCCCGAACATTACACTGGATGTGAGGGTGGGAGATTCCAAATGGTGGCGGCAAAGCAGCAAGAAGGATGACGCCCAGCAGGGTGTGTTTGGACTCCAAAAGGAGGGATTCATGGAGCTCGGAGCCCGCCTTTCCAGTCTCCTACATGGGGACCATATGTAAGTTCAAATTCATTTTTCCAAATTGTTAAAGGGCCCCTTTAGCTCAGTGAGGGTTGGTTAGGGAACAGCTAGGAAGGTGCAGGGATAGCTAGTGATCGGAGAAAGGGCTAGATCCAAGTGACAGGTTCCCTTTAAAGTTTTAAAAAAGCATGAATTTTGACCTGGTATGGCTTTACATTTTTTATCATATCTCGGGCTAGAAATAATATAGAGAAACAAATTAAATCCCATTCTACTCAGAACTGTACAGGCTTTCACCAGATATGTCACAAGAGTATTTTTGTTAATATTGTACCCATGCGAACACAAACGCAAAATTTAAAAATGCATTTCCGAAAAATCGGTTTCATTTAAAAATGTCCAAAAATGCACCTGTGCCTGCTATGCTCCTAGCCACATCTGTACCAAAATTCAAGTTGGTATCACGATGGATCATATTTAAAAATATTTAACTATTATAGTGTCAATTCGAAAATCTTGAATTCAGATCTGTTCAGCCTGTGGTCTAAAAGTGTGGGGTCTGTATTTACCAAATAATCCATGATTTTTAGATATTGCTGTATTATTTTATTATGTTACAGCTTAGAAGCAGGAAACTACAGAGGAGAAAGCTTTGTTAGGGCTCAACCTGAGAATGAACAGGGGTAGACAGTGAATGCAGAGCAGATGACAGGCCAGCAGCTCTGTCAATCATGTTAACTATCTGCCCACCGCAGAGTCAGGAAGTAAGACAGAGCTTCAGAGCTTTTATGTCTTGACATACCTGGGCATGTTCACTCTTGAACAAACAATAGTTTGTACAAAGGCATCAATGGAGTCAGTGTGCTACAATATCGGTGAGTGTGTTTAAAGATTGAGTAAATTTATATTAATAGTTTAATCCTTTTCTTATTAAGGGCTAATAAACACACAGCACTATTCTGAGTGATCATCGTTCAGAAAAACGCCTCCCATTGATTTTGTTGGGGTTAAACACATGCAGTGTTTTTTGAAACACTCAGACAGTGACTAAATCACTGCTTGCACTACTTTTTGATTGCTGCAATAAACGCAGCATTTATTACTATTTATATATAAAAAAAAAAAAAAGCTGCCATCGTTTTCACTGGCGATTAAAAAAAACTAATGCAGATGTGGTAATAACTTGGTAGAAAAAAGCTGCCAAAACCGCAGCGTTTATCCGCAGACAGAAAAAACTGCATATGCGTTAGCCTTAATACTCACTTTATAGTAACACAGTTATATCTCAAGTGTACTGTAGATCTCTATTTTTATTATCCATCTTCCTTACTTAACATTAACTGTATTTTTCTCACATAGCAATGGCTGCTACTTCTCAAGGAACAATATTTTATCATGTATGCTGTTACAAAACGTTTGAAAAAACTGGACACACAACAAGAAAAAAATCTTAGGCCGGTACAAGATTGGATGTTTCATATAAATCCATAAAAATTTAAAAATTCATATAAATTTCATAAAAATCTGTAAAAAATTAACTGATGAAGAAAAAAATTCAAAACTTTTAATTTGTAATTAACTGAGTTGTACTTCATATAGAAAAATAAAAAATCTAAAGATGTCAGGTAAAAAAAAAAATCATATTTACATCACTTGATATGGAATGACCCATTGATGCTATAATAGTTAAATATTTTTAAATATGATCTCATTGCGATCCCAACTTGAATTTTGGTACAGATGTGGCTAGGAGCATAGCAGACACGTGCATTTTTGGGAATTTTTAAATGAAATGTTTTTGTCGGAAATGCATTTTAAAATTTAGCGTTTGCATTTGCATGGGTAACATATTAACAAAGATACTCTTGTGACATATCTGGTGAAAGCCTGTACAGTTCTGAGTAGAATGGTGTGTATTTTAGTTTCTCTATCTTTTTTATAGCCTGAGTTATGAAGAGAAATGTAAGGGCAACAACATCAAAATAAACACTTTTTCCGAACTTTGAAAATTAAAAAAAAAAAAAACATTTCTAGAATTTTTTTCTCTTGACATTTAGCATTCTCTGACATGCTATTATCAAATAACAAAATCTCAAAAGAATTAAAAATATAGAGGTAATAATCATTGGTTCACTTGACATGGAATGACCCCAATCCTATAGGGGGCTTTCCTGTACATGTTACAATAGGGAGGTCTAACATTTGTCAATATCCATCCATCTTATAAGGGGTCCGTCCTGTACATGTGGCTATAGGGGTGTCTAACATTGGTGGTCAATATCCCGTCCTGTACATGTGCCCATAGGGAGGTCTAACATTTACTATATAATTGCCCTATCATGTCTGTCTGTTACTGAAATCCTGTGTTGCTGATTGGTCGCCGAGCGACCACGCCCCCCAGCCAGGGCCTCCACCCGATTGGCTGTCCCCGCTGTCACTCACTACACCCAGCCCTCTATTCTGTTTACTATCAAATGGGAAGAGTTTTGTGTTTGGGGAAGGAGATGAGCAGAGCGGAGGACGGAGCACCTGCCTGCTCCACTGCCGCAGCACTGGGATGGAGAGCACACAAATTCCTAGGGATCTGGGATCAGCTGCAACAAGCTCCAAGTACTGACAAATCCCGGGATCTCCCTCCAGGGCAAGTGGGTGTAAGGTGCAGCATCTCCGGAGGAGCATGATCGGGCAGATCGGCTGCCAGGACCCTGCACCCCTGCTGTGATCTCTCCTTCAAGGACCCCTGCTGTGATTTCTGCGCACCGGATCCCTGTGATCTCTGCCTCTTCAGCACATACCTGTGAATCACACAGACATCGCCGCACACAGACATCACCGCATACTGTACTGGAACACCGACACTGCTGACACCGGACACTGCTGCACACCGACACTGCTGCACACCGACACTGCTGCACACTGACACCACTGCACACTGACACCACTGAACTCCAACACAGTTGTACACCGACACTGCTGCACACCGACACTGCTGCACACCGACACTGCTGCACACCGACACTGCTGCACACTGACACCACTGAACTCCAATACTGTTGTACACAGACACCACCGTGCCGACATTACTAAACACTGGCACTGCTGTAGGTATCTACTATATAATCGTCTAATTCTGTCTGTTTGTCTGTAATGGAAATCCTGTGTTGCTAATTGGTCGCGCCAGCAGCACGTGACCAAACAGCGACAGACGCAGTCCGTCCGCAAATTGGTGCAGGATTTAAAAGCAGCTTCGCATTGCATTATTCTTAAATCTTCTTAAGTAAACTACATACATATTGTAGAATACCCGATGCGTTCATCAATATCCATCCATCCTATTGGGGGTCCGTCCTGTACATGTGGCTATAGGGGTGTCTCACATTGGTGGTCAATATCCAACAATCCTATAGGGAGTTCATCCTGTACATGTGACCATAGGGAGGTCTTACATTGGTCAATATCCATCCATCCATCCTATAAGGGTTCCGTCCTATACATGTGGCTATAGGGGGGGTCTAACATTGGTGGTCAGTATCCATCCATCCTATAGGGAGGTCTGTCCTGTACATGTGGCTATAGGTGGGTCTAACAGTGGTGCTCAGTTTCCATCCATCCTATAGGGAGGTCTGTCCTGTACATGTGGCCATAAGGCTGTTCTAATCTCTGTACAAAATGATCCAGGGACATTAGAGGCTTTTTGGGTTTATTTAATGTTTCCAATTCCACAACAATTACAATATCTCTGCTTGCTGTTTACTCCAGACCTATGCCCTTGTCACAGCTGAGAGTTTGCTACAGCTGCGTCTAGTCTACACCATCCTCTATGAGCGCAAATTTCAGATTTGAGCCATTTTACCTGCGCTGATACATTGTAGCAAACAATCTGCAGCTCATACCTTTGACTCAAACTTGAAGCTGTTGTAACAAACTATCAGCTCTGTGAATTATGAGGTCAGGATGGGGTTTCCATTCACTGACAGCAAGCAGATGTTACAATGATGGTGAGTTCAGTGTGATAGACCCAGATCTTCTCTTTATACAAAGATTCGGCTTTATTTGTAGAAATCTTGATGCCCCCTTGAGCTGCTTGTATCTGTGTCACAGCCTTATAATAGAATAATAATAGCCACAGTCTCCCCTACTCTAGGAGCCCTCTTAACCCCTTCGTCTGGCCACAGGTTCACACACACCATTGAAGGACAGGTGCCTCCCACATGTAGCAGGCCAAGCCTCCCTCTCGTCCCAACGGGACGGATCGGCTCCAATATAACATCCGCACTGGCTGGGTCTCTCCCACAGACATCATACATGGCTCTGTTACCTAAGCCATCATCTCTCATACATGGCCATTACATAAGCCATCATATACTTCCACGGGTCCTTTACCGACTGTCTAGTCGGACCCAAAGGCGGCTATGCCCGCCTGGCATGATTCACACATGATACACAGTTCACTGTAGCATACGAGAACTGCGGTCTTACCGGGCACGGATCCGGGTCTAGCAACCTGAGTCATGGGTACACCATGCATCCCCAAGGGCTCCTTCCCAGACGTGTCTCGCCACACGTCCAGACCAGCGTCCACCTGGTTCAGCCACTCTAGGAGCCATAACGCCCCATTCCCAGCCACTAGTATGGAGCTGGCAGGCTCCCTTCACAACCTCACATCGCAGAGCTCAGGACTGCTCTGCTTCCCATGCAGCTCTAGTCTCCGGTCGGTAGTCTCTGACTGATCTCACACAGACACCTGGCTAGCTCTTATCGTAGCTGCCACACCGACACTGACACACCCACCTGGGCTGTTAGCATTTAGCACACATTGCTCTTTCGGCCGCTCATTGGTCTCATGATTCCTACAGCTATTAACTCACTGTGAACCGGACAGGATTAACACAACACACACACAGGAAAACAGGCTCATGTGACCAGGTTCCTAAACTGACAACCTATATGATGCACCCCGGCCATGGGACCATGCCAGCTGTGCCTCACACTTTGTAACATATCCTATAGGAGAAATCTGCTTCTTTCTCCACTTTTGTGCCTTTTCTTGACTTTTCCCTGAATTCCCATGAATAAAATTACATAAATTTGTCTTGGTCCAACTAGATGGACTGTGGTCTTACCTGAAGGATCAACTTACAGCTGCACATTGAAGTTTGTGGGTTGTGGGGGGGGAGAGGCAGACACACATACAAAAATGATATGTTTAATTTCACACTGGTGTTGGATTCACAGCTGCACTGCTCTATAATGTTCTGTATTGTAATCTATGCTGCCATATCCATTTTTATTTCTAACTTATCCCAGAGCAATGTTCACAGCTTGAATGTGTGGCGCCCCACGTAGTCAGGCGTCACAGTGGGGTATTGCACCCGTAAAAGAGATGTAATTTCCCCAGCTGCAAATGGATCCTAGGTTGGTGGGTGGGACCTATTCCTGCACTCCCACATCAGAATAGGAGTGGGAGGTTACCCAGGAGGGAGATATATTCACCTCTAGGGGAAACAAAGGAGATCAGTCAGTAGGAAAGAATAGAGAAATGATGGGACTATAGGTGTGTCACGGTCCGCGCTGCTCCAGTGCAAAGAAAACTCACCAAAGAACCAGAAAATCATCAGTCAGATTTCCATCCCTTTATTTCTTCCTCCTACGCGTTTCAGCGCCCCACCTGGCGCCTTCCTCAGGGAAGCCCCCACCCTCTTATATTTTTACAGTAGGAAAGAATAGTCAGACAATGGGCGTCTGAAAGAGTGGAGTAGTAGTCAGAGACTTTGCAAAATACTTCACCAACAAGAACGATCAGACCAGACCAGACAAGTCTTTATTACTCAACCACTACAACTCCCATTTATACCAGACCACTCCTCTCCCCCACTAACCCTCCTCCCCCCCATCACTGAAGGAGAACTTGCACACCTTCTCTCCAGATCGCACCTCAGGGTCATTCCATATCAAGTGAACCAGTGATTATTAACTCTACTAGTAAAAAGGCCCGATGCAATTGCATCGGGAGCGCGGTGAAATGAATTGTGTGTATACAGGCGGGTCAGTGGGTATCAGAGTATACAGGTGGGTCAGTGGGTAGTAGAGCATCGAGGCGGCTCTGTGGGTAGCAGAGCATCGAGGTGGCTCTGTGGCTAGCAGAGCATCGAGGCGGCTCTGTGGGTAGCAGAGTAACGAGGCGGCTCTGTGGCTAGCAGAGTATAGAGGTGGCTCTATGGGTAGCAGATTGTACAGGCGGCTCTGTGGGTAGCAGAGTATCGAGGCGGCTCTGTGGGTAGCAGAGTATTAAGGCGGCTCTGTGGGTAGCAGAGTATCGAGTCGGCTCTGTGGGTAGCAGAGTATAGAGGCGGCTCTGTGGGTAGCAGAGTATAGGAGCGGCTGTGTGGGTAGCAGAGCATACAGGCGGGTGTGTGGGTAGCAGAGTATAGTGGCGGCTCTGCGGCTAGCAGAGTATCGAGGCGGCTCTGTGGGTAGCTGAGTATTGAGGCGGCTCTGTGGGTAGCAGAGTATCGAGGCGGCTCTGTGGGTAGCAGAGTATAGAGGTGGCTCTGTGGTGGAGGGGTGAGGAGAGATGCGGCTCTGTGGTGGAGGGGTGAGGAGAGATGCGGCTCTGTGGTGGAGGGGTGAGGAGAGATGCGGCTCTGTGGTGGAGGGGTGAGGAGAGATGCGGCTCAGTGTTGGAGGGGTGAGGAGAGATGCGGTTCAGTGGTGGAGGGGTGAGGAGAGATGCGGCTAAGTGGTGGAGGGGTGAGGAGAGATGCGGCTCAGTGGTGGAGGGGTGAGGAGAGATGGGTGTCTGTGGTGGAGGGGTGATGAGAGATGCGGCTCAGTGGTGGAGGGGTGATGAGAGATGCGGCTCAGTGGTGGAGGGGTGATGAGAGATGCGGCTCAGTGGTGGAGGGGTGAGGAGATATGGGTGTCTGTGGTGGAGGGGAGAGGAGAGAAGCGGGTCAGTGGTGGAGGGGTGAGGAGAGAAGCGGCTTAGTGGTGGAGGGGTAAGGAGAGAAGCGGCTCAGTGGTGTAGGGTTGAGGAGAGACGCGGCTCAGTGGTGGAGGGGTGAGGAGAGAAGCACACAGTATATACATACATGAGACATTGTATAGACAGACAGTATGCAGAGATTACACATATTATACACACAGTATAGACACAGTATACAGACATTACAGAGAGTATAGAGACATGAGACAGAGTGTAGAGACATGAGACAGAGTGTAGAGACATGAGACAGAGTGTAGAGACAGGAGACAGAGTGTAGAGACATGACACAGACAGAGTACACAGAGACATGACACAGACAGAGTACACAGAGACATGACATGGACAGAGTACACAGAGACATGACACGGACAGAGTACACAGAGACTTGACACGGACAGAGTACACAGAGACATGACACGGACAGAGTACACAGAGACATGACACGGACAGAGTACACAGAGACATGACAGGGACAGAGTACACAGAGACATGACAGGGACAGAGTACACAGAGACATGACAGGGACAGAGTACACAGAGACATGACAGGGACAGAGTACACAGAGACATGACAGGGACAGAGTACACAGAGGCATGACAGGGACAGAGTACACAGAGACATGACAGGGACAGAGTACACAGAGACATGACAGGGACAGAGTACACAGAGACATGAGAGGGACAGAGTATACAGAGACATGACAGTGAGAGGTAGAGAGTGCAGGGTGAGTGTGGGCTGAGTGAGGGGTAGAGTGAGTGTAGGGCACAGTGAGTGTGGCTTGAGTGAGTGGAGGGTGAGTAAGTGTGAGGGAGAGCGCGGGATGAATGCAGGGCTGACGGTGGTGTGGGATGCAGCACAATTACTTGGCTGCTTCGTGATGTGTTGTGCAGAAGGACCTGTGGTGACGTCATGGTCATGTGACTTGGCTCCGCCCATGGCACAGATGTCACGACAGGTCCCGTAAGTCTGGGCTTATTGGCGGCGGGAGGATGGCTGGCGGGGCAGAAGCGAGTAGGAGTGCGGGGACCGGGCGGGGGTTTAGCAGGCGAACTGCTAGGAGCGGGCGGGAAGAATAAACATTAGTGAGCAAGTGTTTCATTTGCGGGCAGTGTGCCGCTACGGTGCCATCCAGCAATGCAAGCGGCGGCTCGCGATGGCGCATGCGCGCCATCGCTCGCAGCGCCGCAAAGCATGCTGGGATAGCGGCACAGTGCCCGGAAACGAAAAACTGGTAATTATGTAAGTAGATATTTTTAATTCTTTTGAGATTTTGTTATTTGGTAATATCATGTCAGACAATGCAAAATGTCAAGAGACAAAAATTCTTGATTTTCAAAGTTTGGAAAAAGTGCAAGTTTGGGTGTTGCTGCCTTTACATTTCTCCTCATAACTCAGGCTATAAAAAAGATAGAGAAACAAAATAAACATCATTCTACTCAGAACTGTCTAGGCTTTCCACCAGATATGTCACAAGAGGATCTTTGTTAATATTTTACCCATGCGAGCGCAAACGCAACATTTTAAAATGCATTTCTAAAAACACGTTCAATATAAAAATTCCCAAAAATGCACGTGTCTGCTATTCTCTTAGCAACATCTGTACCAAAATTCAAGTTGGGATCGCGATCGGATCATATTTTAAAATATTTAACTATTTAGATTTTTTTACATTTTTTCTATTTGAAGTACAACTTTAGTTAATTACAAATTAAAAGTTTTGATTATTTTCTTCATCAACTAATTGTTTACTGATTTTTAAAGTTTTGAAAAAGCGTGAATTTTGGCCTGGTATGGCTTTACATTTTTTTTATCATATCTCAGGCTACAATTAAGATAAAGAGGTGGGAGAGGCATCATTTTTCTCAGAACAGTACGGGTTTCATTTGATATGTCACAAGACTATGTTTCTTGATATTTTGTTAATAATTTTTATATTTTGTTAATAATCTGCATATTCATAAAGGCTCATCAACATAATGAGCTGGTCTATGGGTACCGTCACAGGAGGTGACGTCGCCGGAGATATCGGCGGCGACGGGCGGGAACGCACACATTTTTGGCACCCCGTCAGCGTCGCCGTCGCATGTCAATACCTCCGGCGATGCACCGACGATCTTACAGGCGCCATCGCCGCTGGGGTGTACAAAAAACCTCAGCGGCGATTCTGTAACATGGGAGCCTATGGCTCCCATCGCCTGTAAGATCGCCATCCCCCTGTTACATGGGGCTATATGTACACATCGCCCCAGAGTGCTCGCCTGGTTTCAGAGCAGTGCTGAGAAACCAGGCGACCACTCAAAGGCGTCACCATCGTCTATTTACATTAGGCGACGCCCAGGCCATGTCGGCGGCGATAGGCTTATTAGAGATAAGCTGCCGTGAACCCCGCGCATGCGCAATAGCTGCGCGAAGCCAGCAGTACACCCAAATGAGTGTACTGACGTATGTGAAACCGGATATGATGCATATTACGTCATACCGGCTTATCTGCCCCTACTACGAAGCAAGCAGCGTCTCGGATGTTTACCACGCCCATGGTGGCGTGCATAATTACCGTCAAGGTGGGGGAGAGTGGCACACAGCCCCACCTGTTGCGGCTTCCTCGATACTAGGAAGCCACAGTAATGATATAATAAAATAGTGATTTATAAAGATTGCCAGCACGGTGTGTGTGAGAACCAGGGATGGATGGTATCAGGATACCAAGCTGCAGGGGTAGGTAAGAAGGGGATGCGGGGTGGTGTTATGGGATCAAGATCACTTTAAGTAAGGAAGATGGGTAATAAAAAATAAAGATTTACAGTACACTTGAGATAGAACTGTCTTACTATAAAGCTATGGCTTTATGGGTTTAGGGTACCATTACACGTCGCAATATCATTCTGATATTGCATACAATTTCACGGGAGTGCGCACGTTTTAGGCACTTGTCCAAGATCGCATAGGAGATGTTACACATAGCAATCACACCTCCAACCTGCGATGATCCAGCGTCCCGGAAGTCGGCGCCCAAATTGGGCAGCCGATTTTTCAGATCGTAGTTGCGCCGTCACACAGCACAACCAGCAATGTGGGTGTATTTTTCACACAGCTTAGGACATAGGCGTACCTGAGTTAACTTTTAACCGTGCCCAGAACACTCCGAATGCATGACGAAAGAGCGTTACCATTGGTCAGCCATCTCAGACAACATGGTGGTGACATGGATGCTATTGCCCATTATATCATCTGGAAACTGATGTCATATGTGATGAGTGTCAGCTCCAGCAACACACTGCGGCACCGCCAAACTGGCAGACAGGCACACTAGTGTACTGCAGTGTGTTTCCGCTAAATGTATGGACATTCTGGCCGTCTACTGTACAAGTTGGTAAGCTACACACAGGAAGTATGGACATGTCCATGTACATTATATAGCATTATCCAAACTATGTGGCTGCCAAATGTATGTATGTGTTTCCACATATGTACATTTGTCTCAATCAGACAATATAGAAGTGACCAATCGCACACAATGCAAGTGTCCATGATTATGTACACATACCCAAGTTTACATGCAGCTATCTGGACAGGGAAACACACAAACACCATACAGTGTATTGGTAACCGCCACACATTTGTAGTGTACCTGTGCACACAATGGTGCAGGGACCCTCAAATAACATTGTTGTCTCACACCTCAGAGCACACCCTAAAATGCTATGTGATACGGTGATCAGCTACAAATAAAAGAATCACACACGTTTGTCTGATCAGAAAAAAATATATTCGGAGTGTGGCCACACAAATAAGTACAACAACAACAAACACACGAGAAAAAACAAGTGTTGTCATCACACAAGTAACATATTATATAAATGAAATACTGCATAATTCTGCCATAACTTAGAAATGAATGTATGTGAATCCAAAACATAAAAATAACCACACATTGGACAGTGTGGACCCATCACACACCCCTTACATCTGGTGGTCCTGCCAGGCCATCGCCCCAGGGCCATTGAAATACTAGCAGTAGCTGTCTCTGCTGCTCCTGGCATCCTGCTGATGTCGGCCCTGGCCCAAAAGCTGGAGTGGTGCTATGCCAGGGTCATTAACACGCCACTCACCTGGCATGAGTTCCCCAGTTGTGGGGTCCACACTATCCACATAGCTTGCTGGGGTGCATGATTGAGTATCCCTATGACGCAGAAAGTTATGCAGCACACAACACGCCATCACTACCATTTTGATAGATTCCAGTTTCATAATTAAAGCACTATAAAACACGCGGAATCTATTGGCCATGATCCCGAACGCATTTTCAACCACACGACGTGCCCGGGATAGCCGGTAATTGAAAAGGCGTTGCTCAGGGGTCAGAACCCTCTGGAAATATGGCCGTAGTAGGTTTGCATGAAGTGCGAAGGCCTGATCCACCATAAAGGCAAAGTTGAGATGTTCAGTGGTGTCATCATTTGGGGGTAAGTTCAGCCACCCGCTCACAAGGTCTAGACCAAAGGAGGTCTGGGTCAAAACCCCCCCATCAGACACATGCCCGTTCATCCCCACATCCACAAGGAGGAACTCATAGTTGGCATTCATGAGGACCACACTGAAATAACCTTTGTAGTTAAAATAATACGACCCGCTGTTGGGGGGGTTGTGTGATCCTCACATGCTTGCCATCCAATGCCCCCCCGCAGTTTGGGAATTGCCACCTCTCCTGGAAGCCAGTGGCAACTTCTAAACATTCTGCAGGGTTTGTTGGAAACCGCATATAGGTTGGCAAGAGACACCTCACAATGGCCTCATATGTCTCAGGATTAGGCGGCTCAGCAGTGGGCGTGAGACTGCAGCAGAATACTGCAAGGTCAGTCATCGTGCGCCCTGTTGCCAAGAAACACAGAGTCACAGCCAACCGCTCCTCGGCTGGAACACCTCGGCGCATTGCAGTGTCCTCACGGGCAATATGTGGTGTAGCCAAGTCCAAGAGGAATTTGAAAGAGTCCTCGGACATACTGAGATAATTCCTGAAGTCCTGTGGATTCCTGTCCTCCAGCTGACGGACAAGGCCCATGTGACTCAGGTGGCGCCTTTGAAGGAGCCAATCCCGAGACCACACACACCGTCATCTACGCCTCTGCAGTCTATCAGTCCTCTCATTCGTCAACAAGGCATCCTCAACCATGGACACAGCCACTACTGCCATTGCGGAACGATGCATGATGTCCAATCTCTGTTAGCCAGGGTCTGTGAATGAAAAAGGAAAAATAACAAGTATAAGCACATGGAGGCCTAACAACAACAACATTCATCAACTAGCACATGTACATAGTCATGTCGTACCCCTCCAATACACACATGGTTGGCCTGTTACGTTACACACCATCTAATGCTTGTCGACCTTGCTTATGGTAAACACTACAGTATGACAGTTCACATAACACATAATACATATATGTGAACCCATACTACTCATCATGTACAGCCCTGACATTATGTGCATCCAGAAAGGCAGTACAAGACCAAGATGTGTCCCATGGCTGCCAACAATCAGTATGTATATAAATTAAAAGTATTTTGCACGCCACAAAAACACTGAATTGGGTCAACTACATTACACATCACAAGAGGGTAATGCTTGCAAATGCATTATTGTGTCTTCATCTAACTGACAGATGTACAATCCACAAGGCTGCATATCCTGGAATCAGCATGCAATGTGTGCGGGCAACCGGAGCTCCGACATTTCCTGCCATTTGGATATAGTCCATATTTTACCTTACCAACAATCTTCTTGTTAAGACCGTGTTACCCACACAAAATGGATGATCACTGACTACGCACAAAACAGCATGTGGCAACCATCCACACAGTACCGAATATGTAGCCAATAGCCTAAAACAAGGTGGTAACAGTGAGCGAAAGGCCCAGGAGCTCCTGGTGCTCATTAGTGCAAAGTATCCATGTAGGAATCTTTTTAACACGCAGTTAGGATGCCAGAATATCCCCAAACAGTGGTGCACATGACTACTTACTCAATGGCTCTGGGCAGCAAACACAACATCGTTCTGCCATTCCCCATTTTTATGTGTGAAGCCACTAATCACAACGCTCTTGCGTCGTCCAATTGTATCTTGCCTTGCCATTACCACGCCCGACGTCACCAATTGGACGACTCTGCTGCAATGTGATTGGTTGAGCGCCCATTAAATGATGGATGTGGGACATCCGGCCTGTTGCACATGGAAACACAACGTGGTAGCCTCTCCTCTTCTGGCACTGCAGGGCTGCTGGTATGTATTGATGACTCTGCATCGTCTTCATCTCTTCTTTCTGTATGGGCTGCGATTCGCACTCACTCCTCTACCATGTGGTAATGTTGTTGGCATTAGCCTATACTACGTATGTGTCCTAATGGGCCATGTAGCGTTCATAGGTGCTATGAGCATCCCCTTAATGTCATATTCATCAGAATGTACATTACCAGAGTAAACATCATATATGTTGAGGCCCACACTATTGATGCATATACATCTAAAAGGGCAAGTGCTTCTAAAGTATCTCAACCCCAATCATGGTTCAGTTTGTTTAAAATTATACATCATACCTACAAGATTGTCCTTAGGCTGTGAGCCTTTGCTAAAGTAAACCGAAGTTCACATTATCCTCCTCCATTACCATACAGGCCTATGTAGGGACTGTAGTGGTATTTGGGTCAACTTCACTCCTTTTTGCGTGCTACATGGTTTTAACATATACTTTGCTACAATGAAGTAGTGTCATTATGGAAAATAACACAAACACAACATGTTGTGGGTTTGTTGCAACTTTTATTTTGCAACATCCCACATTGTGTCCCTAACATAAAACAAGGCTGTGAAACAAGACAGCATCAAGTAAATTGTCAACATGACAAAAACACATAGGTTGAATGCCAACAGTACACATTAGTAGTCCCGCCAAAACACTAATGTTGGCCCCCAGGCCCATGGCCTTGCTGGTGCTCAAGGACCCTCTGGATCATGGCACCAAGCACCTGTAGTTGTGCCGTGGCCTGACGAAGCTGGCGGTGGGCCTCTTGGTGGGTCTGCATGAGGTCACTCAATGATGGAACAACTATAGTGATGAAAGAAAGCCATCACTCTAATAACCTACCACATGTGTGTTGGTGTTTTTTTTTGTGTGACACAACATAACTTACCCACTACAGCAGAGCCACCATTTTTCGGGGAGGGGGAGTGGCTTAGGGACCAACCCAGGGCTCGAGCTGTTGTGCCTACACAGACAGAATAGCACAACATAGATGTGATGTATGTATTATTTGACACATTGGTGAGCCAAAAACAAACATCACAAGCACTTTTTGTAGGCCTCACACACTTACCAGACAGAGCCAAGCTAGTATGCTCAATGGGGGACTCTGTGGGTGATGGGGTGTCTGGAAGCATCACTGAGTCTAAGCCAGAGGTTGAGGCCGGTGTTGAGGCTGCTTGGGCTGGTGCAGGGGAGGCCGGTGGTGAGGCCGATCTTGACCCTGCTTGGGCTGGTGCTGGGGAGGCCGGTGGTGAGGCCGATCTTGACCCTGCTTGGCTGGTGCAGGGGAGCAACTTCTAACCTTACCTTTAATATAAGAAGCACTAAAGGGTGTTGTAGCCCTGTATTTAGCTAGAAATAAGTAATAGAAAATCTAAGTGGGGTCTATTTTTGATCACCAGCTAGAGTAAAGCAGACTGCTGCAGCCTGCAGGCCACCTCTGTTTTGGATTACCAGCCAAGGTAAAGTCACCAGCCTTCACCCCACACTATTTTTTCTAATTATTTTTACACTGCATTTCAGGGCCCAGTCAGCTAATGTTATAATAATAATAATACGGCAACCAATCACAGGCATTGGCAGAGAGGGTGGACGGGCCTAAGTCTGACGTTAACCAGTTACGGGGAGTGGGGGCAAACCCGAACACTAAATGGTTCGCTCATCACTAGACACCTGTAGAAGTTCCCACCAATCTTGTGGGGTAATCGTCTTGTGGTCCTGATGATGTAGAAAGGCTTCGGACTCACGGAGAGTGCTCGGTCAGCGCTCAATGGAGTAAACCTTTAGGGAACCATGGCTGACAGACTGCCCTTCCCTTGCGCTTTGCTGGATAATGGTGGCACTGCCATAGATCATTGCGACACCCCTGCTCTGGAGCAGTGATCTGTAGACAGAGATAACAGAACTTGATTTTGGAGCTGCCAAATATTATTATTATTATTATTATTAGGTATTTATATAGCGCTATTAGGATACATGGCGCTTTACATTTTCGAAGGTAGACAAGGACAAGTGGTCAAAGATGGCCACAAACGAAGACAAACGACGACAAATCCACAATTGGTCATACGGGTACAATAGGGCCGGGGATCCTGTTCGCAAGGGCTCACAGTCTAGCGGGGGTGGGGAGGGAGACAGTAGGAGGGGGAGAGGTGAGATGGTGCAGTGGATAGGGTCTCAGTGTGTGTTGTAGGCTTGTAGGAAGAGGTGGGTCTTCAGGTTTTTCTTGAAGGTTCCCAGGGTCGGGGAGTGTCTGATGTGGTGGGGGAGGGAGTTCCAGAGTCTGGCAGAAGCACGAGAGAAGTCTTGTGTGCGGTTGTGGGAGGTGGAGATGCGGGGGGTTGAGAGAAGGAGTTCCTGAGAGGAGCGCAGGTTGCGTGAGGGGATGTAGCGGGAGACTAGGTCGGAGATGTAGGGAGGGGACAGGTTCTGTATGGCCTTGTATGTCAGGGTTAGGGTTTTGAAGCGAGATCGCTGGGGGAAGGGGAGCCAGTGGAGGGCTCGGCGGAGAGGGGAGGCGGGGGAGTAACGGGGAGATAGGTGGATGAGTCGGGCAGCATAGTTGAGGATGACGCGGAGAGGTGCGAGGGAGGAGGCAGGGTGGCCGGTGAACAGGAGGTTGCAGTAGTCCAGGCGGGAGATGATGAGGGCGTGGACAAGTGTCTTGGCCGTGTTGTGGTCAAGGAAGGAACAGATACGGGCAATGTTTTTTAGTTGGAGTCGATAGGCGGTGGCGAGGGCTTGGATGTGGGGCTTGAAGGAGAGGGAGGAGTCGAGGATTACCCCGAGGCACTTGGTGTGGGGGAGGGGTGAGAGTGTGCAGTCATTGACGGTGATTGATAGGTCGGGGAGCGGGGCGGGGTTGTTCGGGGGAAAGACGATGAACTCAGTCTTGTCCATGTTGAGTTTTAGAAAGCGGGTGGAAAAGAAGGATGCGATGGCGGATAGGCAGGGAGGAATTTTGGATAAAAGGGAGGAAATATCAGGGCCAGACAGATAGAGTTGGGTGTCGTCAGCATAGAGGTGGTATTGGAGTCCATGTGACTCGATGAGGTTGCCTAGGCCGAGGGTGTAAATGGAGAAGAGTAATGGTCCCAGGACCGAGCCTTGGGGGACACCTACAGAGAGGGGGTGGGGCGAGGAGGTGGTGTGGGAGTGGGTGACACTGAATGTCCTGTCCGTTAGGTAGGAGGAGATCCAGGAGAGGGCAAGGTCAGTAATGCCAAGAGACTCAAGAATTTGGAGTAAGAGGGAGTGATCAACAGTGTCGAAGGCAGCAGAGAGGTCGAGAAGGATGAGGATGGAAAAGTTTGCTCTTGGCGATCAGAAGGTCGTTAGTGACTTTAGTTAGGGCCGTTTCGGTGGAGTGGTGAGGTCGGAAGCCGGATTGAAGGCAATCAAAGAGGGTACAGGAAGAGAGGTGGGAGGACAGTTCGGAATAGACGAAATCGGCCTCCGAACCTGGCAGCTCCACAGCGCCTCCTGTTAAACCCAGGTCAGTCATAGAACTGCCTGAGGATAAAGAGGGGCCACAGCTGCCCTGCCTGTGCTGGTTTATTAAGGCACCTCTCAGTGAGTGTGGTATATGCCTTCTAGCCCGCAGCCAGAAGCACATATAATCTCCTCCACCCCTTCACTGCCAGAGGCCCTGAATAACCCCAAGCACAAATGCTGCCACCAGCTTCTCGTTTAATATAAGTACGGTCCGTGGTCGGGCTTATATTGGGTCAGAAACAGGGGCGGACTGGCCCAGGTGGCAGGGGGGCAAGTGCCCCCTGGGCTGGTGGTATAGCCCCCACCTAGGGCCGCCCACCCACAGAAACGGGCCGCTGACCTCACTCACCCACCCTGCAGCAGGCAGTGAACAGAACCGCCGCGGAGGAGACAGTGTCAGAGAGAGAGGCGGCCGCGGCACTGCAGCCATTCCTCTCCCTCCAGGGAGAAGCGGAGGCATGGAGGGGCCTGCAGTAGAGCTGAGGAGGCGGGGCCCAGAGAGATTGACTGGAGATAGGAGGACCTGTGTGACGTGAGCCCTTCACATCCCCTGGGTCCTCCTATCTCCAGTCAATCTCTGGGCCCCGCCTCCTCAGCTCTACTGCAGGCCCCGGAAGTTGTTCCAACTTCCACAGCGCGGGAGCCAGCAGCATGACATGTGTAAAGATAAACATCATGATGAGCTGCAGCAGCTGGTGGTGGTGAGTAGTGTGCCTGGCTGGGGCAGCCTCTGTGTGCCTGGCTGGGGCAGCCTCTGTGTGCCTGGCTGGGGCAGCCTCTGTGTGCCTGGCTGGGGCAGTCTTTGTGTGCCTGGCTGGGGCAGTCTCTGTGTGCCTGGCTGGGGCAGCCTCTGTGTGCCTGGCTGGGGCAGCCTCTGTGTGCCTGGCTGGGGCAGCCTCTGTGTGCCTGGCTGGGGCAGTCTCTGTGTGCCTGGCTGGGGCAGTCTCAGTGTGCCTGGCTGGGGCAGCCTCTGTGTGCCTGGCTGGGGCAGCCTCTGTGTGCCTGGCTGGGGCAGCCTCTGTGTGCCTGGCTGGGGCAGCCTCTGTGTGCCTGGCTGGGGCAGGCTCTGTGTGCCTGGCTGGGGCAGGCTCTGTGTGCCTGGCTGGGGTAGGCTCTGTGTGCCTGGCTGGGGCAGGCTCTGTGTGGCAAAATGTGTCTGTGTGGCTGACTGTGTCTACGTGTGGCTAGGGCTGCGTGGCTGCATGTGGCTGTCTGTGTGTGACTGTGTCTTTATGTGGCTGGGGCTATGTGGCTGTGGCTGGCTGTGTGTGCCTAACAACTATGTCTGTGTGTGGCTGGGGCTGCGTGATTGTGGCTGGCTGGGGTTGGCTGTGGCTGCATTGCTGTGGCTGAGGCTGAGTGGCTGGCTGTGTGTGGTTGGGGCTGTTTGGCTGTGTGTGGCTGACTGTGTGTGTGTGGCTGGGGCTGTTTGGCTGTGTGTGGCTGACTGTGTGTGTGTGGCTGGCTGTGTGGTTGGCTGTATGTCTGTGTGTGGCTGGCTATAGCTGTCTATATTGCTCGCTGTGTGTGTGGCTGGCTGTGTCTGTGTGTGTGGGTAGCTGCGCCTGTGTGTGGCTGGCTTTGGCTGCGTGTGTGGCTGTCTATGTGGCTAGCTGGCTGTATGTGTGTGGCTGTATGTGTGGCTGGCTGGCTGGCTTTGGCTGTGTGTGGCTGTGTTTGTGTGGCTAGCTATGTGTGTGGCTGTATGTTTGTGGCTGATAGTGTGTGTAGCTGTGTGTGCCTGTGTGTGGCTGGCTATGGCTGTCTATGTTGCTGGCTGTGACTCTGTGTTGGCTGGCTGTGGCTATGTGTGTGGCTGTCTATGTGGCTGTGTCTCTCTGTGTGGCTCTCTGCGTCTGTGTAGCTGTCTATGTGGCTGACTGTTTTTGTGTGGTTGTGGCTCTGTGTGTGGCTGTGGCGGGCTGTCTGTGTGGCTGGCCACTGGGACATCCAAATGCTGTGTGAGTGTCTGACAGTTTTCTTAGATCACATCCATGTGCAATCTGTTTTGTTTTTCAGCAGCTATTACTGCTATTTACAGGAGCATTTTAAAGTTGTCTCAGCTGAAGAATGAGAATGTATCAGTGAAAAAAACTGATGCCTCTCGGATGGTTCGTGTGCTGTCAGTGTGCGGTCCATGATTTTGTCGGACTCATAGACTTGCATTGGTGAGTCTCGTGTGTGAATCGCAGACTGTCGCAGCATGTTGTGACTTTTTCCCATCCAGAATCTGGATGAGAAAAAAGCGTCCGACACTCGTCAATGTGTTTCAGACGTTGTTTAACTGACTGCACTGCAATAAAATCACGCATTGCACTCATCCGAGTTTCACCCCAGTGTGTCCGTGCCCTAATAATAAAATCCATATAGTAATCCTACAATGTCTGCTGGACATGGTATGGGAGGGTGTATGGCTCAGTTAGTACACTCCATACTTCTTGTTATTAACCAGTTAATGCCCTCTTGTCCACCGCACTGCAGAGTCAAAAGAGGAAGACAGTGAGACAGGCAGCGACATGGCATCAGAGAGCCCCTGACCTCGAAATAGAAGATCCTCAGATCCCGGTATTGTGACGACACATGAAGAAATATTTTTTTACATTTATATTACACTATGAACTCCACAGCACTTTACATACATCATCAACACTGTCCCCATTGGGGCTCACAATGAAAACATCCTGTCAGTAGGTCTCATATTGTACATCGCCTTTCTTTGATATCACCTTCACAAATATTGCATTTATTGCACTTGTCAGGTTTTGGATGTTGTAAGATTGCATTTGTTTGCAGGATGTCAGAATTGACTCCCAGAGCTGCTGGTTTGATGGTTAATGTCTTACAGCATCTTAGATTTTTTTTGCTTAATGGTACTTCCAAGTTTCTCAATAGGGCTGAGATCAGGGGAGACTGGTAACCACACCATGGTTTTCTCTACTTTTATGTCCATAGCAGCCAATTACTCAGGGCTATGCTCTGTACCAAGAGATGGTGCATTGTCATGCATGGGGATGATTTTGTACGAAGAAAAAAAGTAGTCAGTCTAAAAGTATATATGCTTTGCCGTGGTCCTTTTCACGCCTTCATGGACCCTATAGGGGCAAACTAGCTCTCTCCACATGATTACGACCCAAAACATGACTGCCACCTCCTTGCTGATGTGACATGGTGGCGGTCAACTAGCAACCATCTACTCCAACCATAATGGGAACCTCTAGGCTCCCTTTAGCTACTCCTCTGTCTGCAGGGGGCGTGGTGCGATGAGGGGGGCGCACCGCTGACAGTGCCCAGAGCGCAGGAACTCCAAATACGGGCCTGGCTAGAGAGGGACTGAGATGGGCCGCCGAGAATTTCTGACAGCACTCTGCCAACCCCAACCACCGCCCCCCCCCCCCCCCCCCGGTCCTCACCTAAGGGCTGGAGGGACTGAGACGGTCCGGCCGAAAATTTCCGACAGCACCCCCCCCCCGGTCCTCACCCAAGGGCTGCCGGAAAAATTTTGCCACCCAGGTTTTGCATCGCCAGTCAGCCCCTGCTTCCCCTCCAGGTGGCAACCATTGAAAAGCTTTGTGGCCACACACCAGATATATCCCAGGGGACAATGTGCAGGCTTTCCTTAGGGGCACAGTGTACATTACCTTATCTACAAGACAATATAAATAGTTTAAGATTCCCACCATTGGGGCCTTGGCACACCAAGATCTCTGCTGACCATCTAGTGCCAGGCAGTGGGGATCATGTTGACTTCTATTGACTTTATTACATAGTGTGTAATGATCTGTTGATAGAGGTTCTCCTAGGAACCATGTAGTTCTTGTTTTTAAATCCAAGTCCGAACCCACCCCTGGTTCATAAAATACAAACCCTGTATTGCTAATAGCGTATTCAACCTGTGTTGGTGTTGTCATAGTAAAATATACCTTATCTACAGGTATTTCCCCCAAATCTACAACATCATCTTTCCTATTTGTGATTATCAGCTTAGTAGCTTTATCACGTATTGAGTATGTATGTCTTCTCTTTGTCAAATCCAAGAGAAGCCATGGATACTTCATCCAACTGATTATATTTTTAGAGATCACAGTAAAATCCCTAGGTTCATGCAGGTCATCCCATATAGTACTATGGAAACAAGACTTATTAAACACCTCTGATGGCTCTAATGGTACTGCTATGTAAGCCTCATTTGTATCAGTTGTATGTGTGCCAGTGATCTTTGTTAAAAACAAATTGTGTTTCAATAACAACAGAATCAAGAATGTCACTCTCCTCATTGTGTCTTAGTGGTCCCAGGGCCTTCTTGCAGTGTCCTGCAGTGTGCACCCGCAATGGTCTTTCTGGTCTGACAGCAGTAAGCGTAATCATCTGCACTTGATATGGCCCATCAACCTGGGATCAAGGTTCTTCTTGACGCGTTTCTGTAGGACCACCCAACCTTCAGGCTTCAATGAGAGTGTTCCTTTAAAACAATGAGGATCTTCTACTGAAGAGAAACAGGTTATTATACCTTATACAAACAACTGTGCAAGTTTGTGAAACTCAGGACAGGTAAAAGCAGCAACAAGAACATGCTCATATATGCACTCTTTAGATGGCTATAGTACATGATTTACTCAGTCCCTGAGACCGGTACAGAGACTAGGGGGTGTGCTCACCTGGATAACTAAATATAGTCCTGTGTAGGGCCTGTGTGATCCCCAGGGTCTCCAGTATATGTCCCATTATTTCCCCAGTGAAATACCTCTGTCACTTTCTATCACTTCAGGAACCCCATATCTGCAGACCACTTCTGATAGTATCTTTTTAGCTGTGTTTTTGGCTGTGGCTGCAGTTACTGGTCAGGCCTCTGGCCAATTTGAGAACAAATCGATGGCCACAAGAACATACTCATGTGTACCTACTTTGGGTAGCTGAATGTAGTCCACCTGCAGTTTCTGAAACGGGTACAATGGTTTAGGAGTGTGTTTCCTAGGGGTTTTTACAACCCCCCGAGGGTTATGTCTTGCACATGTAAGACAACCCTGAACATATTTTGCAATGAGGGTCTGAATCCCAGGGGCAAACCAATGTTTAAGGGCTAGAGAGCACATTGCCCCCTTTGATAGATGCGTAGGACCATGCGCCAGCTTGACCATCATTGGGTATAGGTTAAGACAAGTCCTACCTTCCACCTGCCAGAGGTCTCTTACTATAACAGCTCCCTCCTCCATCCACACCTTTTTGTCTCGAGGCGTACTCTGAGCTTGCAGTTCCTGTAAGAGAAAGAAATCTGGTGCCCTTGGCAAGGACAAGGTGAACAACGGTAGGGTGGCGGCCTGTTTAGCTGCCTCATCTGCTACAGCATTCCCCATAACCTTGGGGGTGTCCTTCTTCTTGTGGGCCAGTATCTTGACTACTGCTACTTCAACTGGCAGTTCCAGGGCCTCTAATAGGTCCCGCACTGCTTCAGAGTTTTTGATTGGTTTGCCTGAGGAGGTCAGAAAGCCTCTAGTTCTCCAGATTACACCAAAGTCATGTGCTACACCCCATGTATATCTGGAATCAGTATAGCAATTAATTCTCAGTCCTTTCCCCAAAGTACAGGCTGCAGTGAGTGCTCTTACTTCTGCCCCTTGGGCAGATTCACAGGGTGGCAGTGAACACCTTACCATTCTGGACTACTGCATACCCGGTAACATAGCGTCCTTGTTGCCCATCAAACCATCTGGATCCATCTACAAAATATTCTGAATCAGGATTAGTAAGAGGTGTTTCCTTGACATTAGGTAGGCCTCGCATCTCAGCCATGAATAACTCATTACAATCATGTTCAATATATATATTGATTGCGTCATCATTCTCCTGCCAGTTTTGTAAGGTACTATTATCACTCTTATTCTCCTCCTCTGCTAAATCCAGAGGCATGAGTGTGGCTGGATTTAGCACTGTATTATTTCTGGACTATTTATCTTGAACAAAACCCCATACTCAATGTACATGTACCAAAGAATATTTTACATTTTATCTTACTCTGCCCTCTCCATATATTTTTTTTCAGAGGGAGAATAATACACAAATATATATATTATATCATTGCCATCAGCGACTTGAGCATCATCTCTGTTTCTTGCTTCACCTTTTTTTTTTTTTTTCCAATTCTTTAGTCCTGTAAAGTACTTTTAAAAGTAAAAGAGTCAATGATATGGAAACATTGAAAGTGAAACTTCTTAATATAAATACAACGGCTATATATATATATTTTTTTTCCTCTTCTTAAGGCTGGCTTCACATTTGCGTTTGTGTCTGCATGCTGATGGCATGCAGACACAAACGCAGTCAAAAGCAGGGACATTTTGATGTGTCCGCAGCGGATAATGTCCGCCTGCGGACACATCACTGTGCAGCCCGGCAGCCAATCGGCATTGTCCGGGGGCGGGCCGGAGGCGGAGATCTGCGCCGGAGATCTCCTCCTCCCTGCCGCCGGTAAGCTCCGGGACGTGTCAGCGGGGAGAAACAGCTGATGTGACAGCTCTTTGAATCTCCCGCGCCGACACCGAGAGGAGATGTCGGCGCGGGAAGATTCAAACAGCTGTCAGATCAGCTGTTTAACCCCGCCGACATCGCTAGCAGATTACCGGCGGCGGGGAGGAGGAGAACATCAGAGGCTGAGCTGATCTCCCGGTGGCCGTTGGTGATCTCCTGTGACATCACCGGCGGCCACCGGGAGAGATCTCAATGTGATCCGCAGCGTTCTCCTGCGGTGTCATGCAGAGGACACTGCGGACCCATTGAGATCAATGCATTTTTTGTGCGCTTGTAGGCGCTTGCGGATAGAGCAAGCGCCGCGAACGCACAAAAAAATGCTGCAAGCTGCGTTTGGAGCGCGGTCGGAGGGCGCATAAATTATGCGCATCCGAACGCAAATGCTGCCAAACGCAGCCATACGCAGGCACATGCGTTCCCATGTTAAACATAGGAACGTATGTGCGCAAGCGTTTGGCTGCGTTTGGTACGCAGCGTTCCATACGCAAATATGAAGCCAGCCTAACTGTGCGCCGTTATCTGACTTATCATGACTCAGCGAGATTTAGCTCTCCCGTTCAGCTTTTTAATCCTCCTCTTGTACCACACATCACCTACAACTGGTAAGTGTGCAATATATATATCATCACTATTATCATTACTATTCAATTCCCCCCTCTGCTAAATTTATAAACTTGTTGAATCTCTGAATTTAGCATCCTATATGTGTGGTTTATCAATGCTGGTCCTCTCTCCCGGACTTAGCACTATGAGTATGATGTGGGGGTTCAAATGACAATTGACAAATGTCTGGCTGCATGTGGTTTCTCTCAACGGTGTATCACGCTAAATCCCCCCTGGATTCAGCATAGTACACTGCGAAAGTGCAAACCTTAACAACCTTACAGCGTTCAAGGAAAATGGCAGCTGATTTACACAACTATAGTTTTCCCTTGGAAGCTTTACTAATCTCATACATTGCTGTCTGTATGTGTATTGTCATCAGCACACAGAGAGAGAGAAGAAAAACCATCTTCAAGTTACTTAGTCACTTTAGTACTCAATAAAAGGTTGTATGTAGTTTGCATTTTTATGTTTGAAAGCATACTGCTCCTTTTACCCCAATTATGTACAGTTTAATTCCATATGACTTCATATTACTCCCAGTGTCCAAGGAGGATGACAGCTCATTTATATTATATGCAGCTTCTTCTTGGAGATCATAAAGCTCCTTTTGTGGTTAGATAGGGGTTTCTTATTAGGTACTATAATTAATAGGTCCCTTATATTAAAGGGATCCTGTCACCCCCAAAACACCTCTAAACCTATTAAAAGCTGTCCCTAGAGCATATTAACACTTTCCCTACACTCCTTTTACCTCCTAAATGCAGCAAGTGACATTGAAGAAAAACGTTTTTATAGTACCTCATTAGTGATGATAATGAGTGACTATGCTATTCATAGTCACTCATCCAGGCTGCCCCTCTTCTTCATATCACGCCTGAATAGGCGTGATCTACATGCCAGATTCAAATTGCCGCCTCCCTGCGCGCCTCCCCTCTCTCCCATAGCGTCCGGGCTGCAGTGTGGCTGGGTGACGCGATCCGCGTCATTCTCGGCGCCGGGTGACGTATTTACACCGGCGCCGCGCTGTCAGCTTCAAAATGCGCACTGCGCATGCGCATGGGCATGCGCAGTGCACATTTTGAAGCTGACAGCGCGGCGCCGGTGTAAATACGTCACCCGGCGCCGAGAATGACGCGGATCGCGTCACCCAGCCACACTGCAGCCCGGACGCTATGGGAGAGAGGGGAGGCGCGCAGGGAGGCGGCAATTTGAATCTGGCATGTAGATCACGCCTATTCAGGCGTGATATGAAGAAGAGGGGCAGCCTGGATGAGTGACTATGAATAGCATAGTCACTCATTATCATCACTAATGAGGTACTATAAAAACGTTTTTCTTCAATGTCACTTGCTGCATTTAGGAGGTAAAAGGAGTGTAGGGAAAGTGTTAATATGCTCTAGGGACAGCTTTTAATAGGTTTAGAGGTGTTTTGGGGGTGACAGGATCCCTTTAACTTTCAGATCCATACAGCATGTTATTGTCTTCAATCAAAGGGTACTCGGGTAGCCAATGTAGTGACTGGCACAGAGCAGAAACATCTGAGTAACGGTTTGCTAGATAGGTGATCCTGGCTGCTGCATTGAGGATAGACTGGAGAGGGGAAAGCTTACTGTGGGGGAGGCCAGCTAATAAAGAATTACAGTAGTCAAGGCGGGAATGAATCAGGGCCACGGTGAGGGTTTTAGTTGTTTTCCATGGTGAGGAAAGGGCGAATTCTGGAGATATTTTTCAGGTGCAAGCGACAGGAGACGGTGAGAGATTGTATATATGAGGTGAAAGAGAGATCAGTGTCCATCCAAACACCGAGACAGCGAGCCTGCTGACTAGGCGTTATCGTGGTGGCACACACAGAGAGAGAGATGTCAGGTTTAGGGAGGTTGGCAGAGGGTGGGAGCAGAAGAAGTTCAGTTTTGGAAAGGTTGAGTTTCAGATAGAGAGCGGACATGATATTGAAAACTGCAGCTAGACCGTCATTGGTGTTCTTTATTAGAGCGGGAGTAAGGTCAGGGGCTGAAGTGTATAATTGTGTGTCATCAGCATAGAGATGGTACTGGAAGCCAAATCTGCTGATGGTCTGTCCGATCGGGGCTGTGTAGAGAGAGAAGAGGAGAGGGCCAAGGACTGAACCCTGAGGGACCCCAATAGTGAGAGGAAGAGGGGAGGAAGTGGAGCCGGCAAATGATACGCTGAAAGAGCGGTCAGAGAGATAGGAAGAGAACCAGGAGAGAGCCGTGTCCTTGATGCCAATGGAGTGCAGCATAGAGAGTAGGAGATGGTGGTCAACAGTGTCAAAAGCCGCAGAGAGGTCAAGAAGAATAAGCACAGAGTGGTCACCATTACGTTTTGCTGTCAGAAGGTCATTGGTCACTTTGATGAGGGCAGTTTCTGTAGAGTGTAATGGGCGGAAGCCAGACTGCAATGGATCTAAAAGAGAGTGAGTGGCGAGGTAATGGGTGAGGCGGGTGTAGACCAGGTGCTCCAGGAGTTTTGAGATGAAGGGGAGGTTGGAGACAGGTCTGTAGTTATTTGTGCAGGATGGGTCAAGGGATATTTTCTTTAGTAGTGGAGTAATAATAGAGTGTTTGAAGGAGGAGGGGAAGATGCCAGTAGAGAGGGAGAGATTGAAGATTGTGGTTAAGTGAGTGGTGACCACTGGAGAAGGGGTCTGTAGTAGGTGTGAGGAATGGGGTCAGAGGTGCATGTAGTGGGACGTGAGGACGAGAGGAGCCTGGAGACTTCTTCTGTGGCTGGGTCAAAAATGAAGAGTGAGCCAGGAGGGATGTGGGGACAGATGGGAGTAGAAACACTTGAAGGTTGGAAGCTGATTTCCTGACGGATGCTTTCTATTTTCTCTGTGAAGTAAGAGGCCAGATCATCAGCACAGAGGTCAGTGATAGGAGCCTGCACTTTCGGACTGAGGAGAGAGTGAAAGGTGTCAAAAAGTTTCTTTGAGTTGTTGGCTAGTGAGGAGATCACATATGGGGAAGGTAAAAAAAAAGAGCACAGGACCTACAGTCACATATGGGGGAGGTCAGAGAAAAGAAGCACAGGACCTACAGTCACTATCGGGGTAGAGGGCAGGGAACAATGGGAGCACAGGACCTACAGTCACATATGGTGGAGGGAGGGAAAAAAGCACAGGACATAAGTCACATATGGGAAGGTAAAAAAAAGAACACAGGACCTACAGTCACATATGGGGGAGGGCAGAGAAAAAAAGCACAGTACCTACAGTTACATATGAGGGAGGTCAGAGAGAAGAGCACAGGACCTACAGTCACATATAGGGGAGGTCAGAGAAAAGAGCACAGGACCTACAGTCACATATGGGGAAGGTAAAAAAAGACACAGGACCTACAGTCACATATGAGGGAGGCAGTGAAAAAGCACAGGACCTACAGTCACATATGGGGAGGGCAAGAAAAGAGCACAGTACCTACAGTTACATTTATGGGAGGTTTGAGAGAAAGAAAAGGACCTACAGTCACATATAGGGTGAGGTCAGAGGAAAAACACAGGACATCAGTCATATGGGGGAGGGCAGGGAAAAGAGTACAGGACCTACAGTCACATATGATGGAGGGCAGTGAAAAAAGCACAGGACCTACAGTCACATATGGGGAAGGTAAAAAAAAGAACACAGGACCTACAGTCACATATGAGGGAGGTCAGAGAAAAGAGCACAGGACCTACAGTCACATATGGGGAAGGTCAAAAAAAAGAACACAGGACCTACAGTCACATATGAGGGAGGTCAGAGAAAAGAGCACAGGACCTACAGTCACATATGGGGATTTAATCCAAAGGGCAAAACCAAATATTAACCCGAGGGGGACAACAATTTTATGCGGTCCATGTTTGGGGCTTTTGTGTAAAATTAATTTCAATTTACAATTTATTCTTTTTTTTATATAAATTAACTTGTAATTGCAATAATTTTCAGGGAGAAAAACTTCATTTTCTGGAACAATTTCAAGGTTCTAACACTTTTTCCTCTTTGACTGTAGCAACCAATCAGGGAGCATTTAATTCTTCCAGCGTTGCTATAAGGTAGGCAAGCTGATCTCTGATTGGTTGTTATAGGTAATAAGAAAAGCTATTGATAAATGTGGCCCCTGTCTTCTCATGGGCTGTTGTCTACTGATTGTCCCACACGTGTTCCCAGCAAAAGAATCTGGGACTGATAAAAGGGGATTTTCCTTCATTATTTTGGAAAGTTTTATATAATGAGAAGATGTGAGAGATATTAACCCTGTAAAAATGAACTTACCTGATTTAGGGTTTGCTGAGGGCGTCCAATGTGATCCATTTCTGGGCACCGTGACGGCCGGATTTACTGGCTTTGTTCTTTTTGTGAAACAAGAAGGGAAAACATATTTAGATCAGCTGCCCCCGGTCATCATATTGACTTGCATGATGAGACAGCCTTCATCAGCAGCCGCTGGCCATAAGGTGGACGTCTATACAGTCTCAGGATAGCTTGGCTTTCTCCTCTGTGTGCCTGTAGGTTTGTGCCTTCAACAGGTAGTCACTGAACTGACAAGTCTGCTGTGCACATTCTTCATCTAGACTTGTGATGTCATCGGTTCTGTGTAGACGATAACATCACCATGTGATCATCAGCTCCAGCTGCTATTGGTCACCAGTAAGATTCAAGTTTCCTGCCACATTCTCCTTAAGAGGAGTAAGAATGAGGATGGGGGGGACTGGCGGCCACCATTCCCTCGATAAGTGAGGACACCAGAGGGGGCATTTATGGAGTTTACAGTAAAGGGGCAAGTGCCCAAAGTGGCCAAATCATTGCAGTCAGTGGTAGGTCCTCTAAATCTTATAGAGAATAATAACTACTTGATCATTTTTATTCCAAAGCATTTTTAGAAACTGCGGCTTATACATTTTTTTTTAATGGAAATTTATGAAATATACAAAAATGACAATAAATGTTCTTAATCAGTCTCTACAACTCCCAAGAAGATCTGTATTGTATATAAGACTTTGGGAGAACTCCAGCTTTTTATGTGATTTGTATAATAAAGCCTTTCTTGAATCCTGCATGGGTGACATTATTTCTCAGTGTAATTTATGATTTCCACTGAAGAATGATGTATCACTGTTATTAATATCATTGAAATCAGCCCGGGATCCAGGATTAGAGACCATTAGGGTCTGTGCACGTTTAGGGTTTAGTGCAGAAATTTCTGCACCATTTCTGCATCTTTTGTTAGGAAAAATGCAGCAGGAAAAAAAAAATGATTCCTTTTTTTTTCTGGTGCAGGTTTTTCACATTCAGAATGAGTGAAATCTGCAGCAAAAACGCTAAAACCAATTGACATCTGTAGAGTTTTTCTGCAGCAAATCTGCAAGTACAAAATCCTCAACATGTGCAGGAGACTCCAGGATTCTCCATGACTTTGCTGCATCAGAAACCCTTCGCCGTGTTCACACTGGACATTTCTGATCCGTCTTTGGTGCTGCACTAATAACGGATCAGTCACTGTGTCTGCAGTAAAGTGAATGAGATTTTCAGTTTGCTGCAGACGCTGCATTATTGGTGCAGAAAGCGCAGACAGAAGATAACGAGCCTCAGTTATTGCGCCATGTTTTCGTTGCTTTCTGCGTCACTAACATCCAATTATTACCCCCACAGGGATCCCTGGTGATGTCTTCCTCCCGGACAGGACTTGTGCGTAGTTTGGTATGGTACTTCAGGACCTGGTACCATGTGACTCAGGCTAAGAGTCACATGGTGCTACGTCCTGTTAGTACTTGTACTACTCACAGACAGGTCCTGCCGGTGCCCGAAAGGAAGACATCACCAGGGATCACCGTGGCAGGGGTAAAGATGGTTTCATACTGCTGTTTTTTGGCAACAGTGTGAATGCAGCTGAAACTGGGTGCAATCCACTTTCGCCCCATTGGTCTTTCACTGCAGGTGCATCCAGTTCTTCTCGTTTCTCCCAGATCCAGGTGTCATCAGTTTTTGTACTGAGACAAAAAAGGCATTTTGTTGTAATTTTGGTCTCCCTGACAAAACGGTGATACACGTATCTGGTTTTAATTAAAATGTGTTCCTATGTAACCCAGTGGACTCCGGATCACGCTGGATCCAGATGCCGGATCGGGTTTTTGGTCTGCGCATGCCCAGAATGCAGTACTAAACGATAAGCCCACTAGGGGGCATGTCATTTACAACCGGGATCCAGCAATGGGATGCTCCCGCATCGGTATTATTACTGATCCTTGAGCTGGATCAATGATAATACCGTGGGGGGGCATCCCGCTTGTCAATTCCGGGGGAATCCGGGGTGATGCAGGTTTAACCTGTATCCCCTCAGATTTAATAAAATAGCAGTGTGAAACTAGGCTACGGAAAGTGTGTGTGTATCTCTGTGGTCTGTTGTCCCCCGAAAACAGCAAAAAAGCAGCACAAACATGATGATGTGTTTGTGATGCTTTTTTGCAAAAAGAGGATCCATTTTTGGTGCAATAACTGCACCAATAACAGATCAACAAAAAACTGAGCACAAACGTATCGTTACAGGGTAATATCCCCTGATGAAGTTACCCTACTATCCTTAGGGGGGTCCCCTGCTGCTACTCAGGTTAATTCTCCCTCCTTGCTAAACAATAGTTCAGATGTGGGGCTGTTGGGCCTCTGGGAGTTTATTTGTTGCTGAGAGCGGTGCTGGAGTAGTTTGATTAGCAGTGCATGCTTTGTAGTCTTGCAGCTAGGTGGTATTTGTGACTGGTGATCCTGCCTTAATACAAGATTGTCTATTGTCTCCATTCCAAACCTGCCTGCCCTAATTCTCATTGATTTACCGCAGTTTCCATCTGACATCATCTCCCTTCTGCACAACCCCCCTCTGGTTTAGCAATATTACTGTATACTAAAAGCAGTTCAGATTGCTATCAGCATCCAGCTTTTACAATCAGGACCATGGACAGCTACTCCTAACTCCTGCTCCCCGCTGGAGATTATAGTAATGTAATTAATAGCAGTAATTGCCGATTTTGATTAAAAAACTCCATTAACCCCTGATGACACATTCTGTCATGTCAGGTGGTGTCCAGGGAGTGTGAACATTACCTGGGAGGACAGAAACATGGGGTTAAACTACAAAACCGGCTTATTAACCCCATCTGCAGCCTCTGTGCGGCATGTCAGCACAGAGGCTGCAGATACAGCTAATAATCCGGTGTGTGCAGGGTTAAGTTGATGTTGGTGTGGTGCCAGCTTGTGTCCAGGGAGTGTCCACACTCCCTGGACACATCTGACATCCACCCTGCTGTGCAGGGGTTAATAGATTGTTTAATTCATAGCCGGCAATTGTCGGGTTTTATAAATTCACTTTCAATGCCGGCGGCGGTACTGTACACAATTTGCTACAGTACATTGGTGCAGTCTCCTGTCAGGAGCTGTTGAAGGTACTGTACCCTTTGACAGCCGCGGACTGTGAAGCGATTTTGAATGCACACGTGTGCAACTATTGGACTGTGTCCTGTATGGGTGCAAGATTTTCTCGCACCCATAACTTTCATTGTACCACTCGCGCGGGGTAATCGCGTTCATTCGCAATGCGAGTGTAATGCGAGGAACTCGCACTAATGGGACCATTATCATTTAATGATACTGGTCCGAGTTTAATGCGAGTCTCTCTCACATTACACTCCGCGAGGCACACTGACAATGTGCCTTCAGCCTTATTATAGCAATTGCTGCTTTTAAGATCTCTGCTTGCTGTCTTCAGCAGATTCCTTATTGCTGTGCCCTTGGTCATACGATGATCACACAGGGGAGAAGCTCATTACACAGCAGATCTCTGATTACAGCACTGTCACCTGTGTGACCATCACATGACCAGGATGGATTACATGAGTTTTCTTAATAATGTTCTCCATTCTCAAGAACAGAGGGATCTTTAGTTTTCTAGTTCACTGCTCTTGCCTCGCCTACCGGCCCCCTCTGCTATATAGCAGAGGTGGCCAATAACCAGTGGCATAACTACAATAGGTGCAGGGGCTGTCACTGCATCGGGGCCCTGGAGCCTAGGGGGCTCCAAAAATCCCTATGGCCTATAGAAAAACACTGTTTTGTCAGGCAAATATGAGAAAACATATTCCAATTTCTTTTAAGCAGTACAGACAACTGACACCCTCTCTGCCCATTTTTGATTTAGAGAAGCAAACTAAGTTTTTCCCCTCATCCTCCCTGTTTCCCCTTCCCTATCAGGAATTTACAACCCAGCTGAGTCATAAAAGCAGCTAGTTGATTTTGGCTTTTTTCCTCCAACATCCACTTGATAACCTTTAAGGTACCGTCACACCAGGCGACGGTACCGCCGATTTATTAGGCGATGCAGGGGTGTGGTCTATCAGCACAGATTTCGACCCTGCATCGCCTAATGTGAATGGGCGAGGGTGACGCCATTTACTGGTCACCTGGTTTTAGAGCAGTGCTCTGAAACCAGGCGGGCGATCTGGGGCGATGTGCACACATCGCCCCATGTAAACGGCCGCCGGCGACCTGACAGGCGATGGTAGCCATAGGCTCCCATTGTACTGCATCACCGGTGGCGTGTTGAGACACCCCAGCGGCGATGCCGCTTGTCAGATCGCTGGCGCGGCGCTGGAGGTGTCGCCCCATGTAAATGGGGACGGGATGCTGGCGGGGCGCCAAAATGTGCGTGCTCCGCCAGTCGCTGCGACATCTCCAGCTCCATTGCCTCGTGTGACGGTCTTCAGCTACAAACAATCAACGTCAAATATAATAATGCACATTAATGCCACAAATACAAAATCATATTTTTAGGGTGCTGGCATTTTTGTGGATCACACAGTACCTCTTACTTTTATGGAGAAGGGTCAGAAACCTGGGAAATTAATTCTGACCATCCGAACATCAGAGACATATATATTTGGATTCAATATGCACCTAAAATCACGAGGAAAAACATGATGTCCATATCGTTGACCTGGGAGCGCCCAAGCCAAAGATATGGAAAAATGGAGTTCTTGATAAGTACAGATGGGTGTGTAGATGGGCGTCTCTCCAAGAAAACAGCCTATATGTGAGGTTAGCAAAGTGGGAGCACCTGGTTTTATGGCCAAAAACATAAAACCAAAGCGTCCATTTTTGGTGCTCCATTCCAGCTTAGACATAGGATATTGCAACACCCTATCGCTGTGAGGCAGAATCATAATCCATTTCCAGGGTGCCTTCCCCCACTAGATCTGCGACTGTCACCGCGTGGCACAGGTTTAGCATTCTTTCTTATTTTAATCACTTTTATTTTCAACTCTTTTATGCATATATGTAAATTGTCTCTTATAATATCTTGTATATCTTTTTGTAAACACTGCCATCTTTTTGGAGTAAGGCTGCTTTCACATAACGATTTTCGGTCATCCGATTGTATCCGTTTCAAAACGGATACAATCGGATCCGAAATCGGACCCATGTTCCCCTATGGGAATCGGATGGGAACGGATGTGCCACTATTGGCATCCGATTTTGGCACCATCCGATCCCATCCGATGTAATCACGGGCACAAATCGTAGCCTGCTACGATTTTGTGTCCGTGACTCACATTGGACAGCCTCGGATCACTGCTGATCCGAGGCTGTCCGATGTGCCCACAGCATAGGAGCCTATGGACATCGGATCTGAGTTCACCTCAGATCCGATGTCGGCTCCGTATCTCCCTGTCTTTCCCTACTCCTGCCTCCTCCATCTTCTTCCCTCTCCTATACTATATGCTGTGCCCCCGCTATTCTATCTGTGTCCCCCGCTTCTCTATCCTCATCTATCCTTATCCTGTCCCCTGTCCTCTCCCTGGGTGTAAAAAAATAAAAAAAACTCCTCCGGGAGTATACATTACCTGTCACCGCTCCCACGCTGCCGCACGATCAGGGCTAAAGGACCTGTGATGATGTCAGAGTCATATGACCCGGTCAGCTGACCGGGTCATGTGACCGGGCTCTTACATCATCACAGGTCCTTTAGCCCTGATCGTGCGGCAGCGTGGGAGCGGTGACAGGTAATGTATACTCCCGGAGGAGTTTTTTTTATTTTTTTACACCCAGGGAGAGGACAGGGGACAGGATAGGGATAGATGAGGATAGAAGAGCGGGGGACACAGGTAGAATAGTGGGGGCACATCATATAGAGTAGGAGAGGGAAGAAGATGGAGGAGGCAGGAGTAGGGAGAGGCAGGGGACCGCAGGATCCACACGGATCCTGCAGATCGGATGGCTATTTGCCATCCGATTGCAGGGATCCGTATGGATCCGTGCCTGTCCGTGGGATCCCCCTTCAAAGTCGGATCCCACGGACAGGCACAAAAACGTTATGTGAAACCAGCCTAAAACATTATAAATTTGCTAGTTTCAATCTTCATGTTCTGTGAGTGAACTGCCACGTCCTCTACCACAAATTCACATTACCAAACAGGTTTCTGATCCACCTTTTAAGAGATCGGTGGTGGCAGCATAATTTTTGTATTTATGTGGTATATTGTGTACCTGGGTTGACTGGATTGAGGTATATATATGTTCCTGGCGGGAAATGGTGGTATATATACTTCATCACACCACGTGCCACAATAGTCGACATAAACTAAAGCATCTGCACTCCTTTTCTTATGTTGTGTCAATACCATGTTTGGCCAGCAGGATAAGAGGGCGCCAGAGAGCTTGCAGGTCCTGACTAAGTTTGTGACACTATTGCTATTAAAGATTTGCAATAATTGGGGGCATGGTTGGAGCTTTCACATCAGGGCCCATGAGCTTCACGTTATGCCACTGCCAGGATGGATTACAAGGATTTTAATAATAATATTCTCCATTCTCAAGAATGGAGGGATCTTTAGGTTTCCAGTTCACTGCTCATTGCCCATCTACCAGCCCCTTCTGCTATATAGCAGAGGTGGCTGCTTACCTAAGCAGGGAAAGCGCACTTGCAAAATGTAGAACTTCTAATCTTTTCTTTGGTTTGTAATAATTTTTACTATTTTAATAATTCAACAATTAAAGGGATAAATGATAATCACAAACTGAAGTGGGGGAAGGTCTAGGTAATCTAGTTTACCAAAAAGTTTAGATAACTAAAAAAAAAAATTTGTTAAAGAGATAAGAGGAAAATGTAAAGCTGAAACAGATTAGGGTATGTGCAGACCATCTGGGGCAATACAGGTTGAATTAAAACCGGGTTCTATGTAAACCGGATCAGATAGAAACCAGAAAAAAGAAAATTCAGGGCACTAAGCGGTATCAACAATCATGTTCCGGGATATCATCTCTGGCGGGTTCCCCTCCGGCAGTGCACATCCAAAGCACCAGGACGTTATACAGCGATTTGAAGAAAGAGACAGCACTCACCGGTATGTGCAGGGTGGTCTTTTAATCCAGATTTTCAAGGATAGACAGGGTGCAGGGAGGTGACCACGGTAGAAACCAGATTCCGCTGGATCCGGATCTGGGATTTTTGTTGCACATGCCCAGGACTCAGTTCTAAATGACATAATCCTTAGGTCATTTGTCCCTGAATCTGGGTACACAGCCGGAAGCATTTGTATGCTCTCCCACCATTATTATCACTGATCTGTGAGCCCAGATACTGGTGCAGGTGCATCACCCTTCCACTGACTTGCCAGGTATTGGGTCCTCTGCAACTTTGAGGTATCCAGGACCTCTACCCCCAACCACCAGCACTCCACTGTTGGTGGGCACCCACTTAGAGGAGATAGCGGCAAGATTAAGAAGCCGACTGAGCACAGTGATGTATGTGGCCAGGTGACCAGATAGTCTCAACCTGGGTTCGCCAAAAAATTAGTGAATTCAGTGTATAGTAATAGCGCAATTCTGAATCACAACTGGAATGGTCCAAGGCTGAAGTCCTATAGAATACATGGTGATTGGAGTAGGGAGGCCCTTTTTATTCTCAGTCTTCCATATTCTGGGCATTGTGTCTCGCAAATTGGGAGATGTTAAATTGACTAACTACTGTTTGTATTTAAATTGTCTCCATATGATGCAGATTCATACACTACAAGTGCTGCGATACAATCACATACAATTCCACAAGTTAGCATTCGAAAAAGGGACAAAACTTATGACTTACAATGGCCTATGTCCCAGATCATATGAACAAAGGAACAAACATTTGGCATCATTAAAATACTTCACCCCAACTCAAGTGTGTAGCTTGCTTATTGACACAGGATCGTCACAACTGTCACTTAAGGCAACTTACATTTTAGAGGGCCAGAAATATTTGGACAGTGACACAATTTTCGCGAGTATGCATCTATGATGCCCACCACATCGATGTTCGTTAAATATAAACCCTACAACAGAATTAAATGCAATTGTAACGTTAATTTGAAGCGGCTTGAACAAAATATCTGATAGAAAATGTAGGAATTGTACACATTCTTTAACAAACATCCACATCTATTAGGAGTTCAAAAGTAATTGGACAAATAAACTAACCCAAACAAAATATTTTTATTTCAATATTTTGTTGCAATCCTTTGGAGGCAATCACTGCCTTCATCTGGAACCCATGATCATCAAACGCTGGGTTTCCTCCTTCTTAATGCTTTTCCAGTCCTTTACAGCTGCAGCCTTCAGGTCTTAGCTTGTTTGTGGGATCTTTCGTCTTAAGTCTGGATTGAGCAAGTGAAATGCATGCTCAAATGGTGTTATGATCTGATGTGATGATTGGCCATTGCAGAATGTTCCACTTTTTTGCACTCATGAACTCCTGGGTAGCTTTGGCTGTATGCTTGGGTCATGTCACCTGTACTATGAAGCGACCCGTCCGAATCAACTTTCTAGCATTTGCTGAATCCTGGCTAAAAGTATATCACCGGTACACTTCGAATTCATCCGGCTACTCTTGTCTGTCTGATATGTGCACAATAAAACACAAGTGACCCAGTCCATTGAAAGCCATGCATGCCCCAATAAACATTGCCTTCACATTTTTAACAGAGGATAGTGTGTCTTGGTAATCATTTGCCGTTCCCTTTTTCTCCAAACTTTTTTCTTCCATTCTTCTGGTACAGGTTGATCTTTGTTCATCTGTCCAGAATCTTTTCAGAACTGAGCTGGCTTCTTGAGGTGTTTTTCAGCAAATTTAACTCTGGCCTGTCTAATTTTGGAATTGATGATGGTTTGCATCTACATGTGAACACCTTGTATTTACTGTCATGGAGTCTTCTCTACTGTTGACTTAGAGCACAGATACACCTACTTCACTGAGAGTGTTCTGGACTTCAGTTGATGTTGTGAACGGGTTCTTCTTCACCAAATAAAGTATGCGGCGATCATCCACCACTGTTGTCATCCGTGGACGCCCAGGCCTTTTAGAGTTCCCAAGCTCACCAGTCAATTCCTTTTTTCTCAGAATGTACCCAACTGTTGATTTTGCTACTCCAAGCATGTCTGCTATCTCCCTGATGGATTTTTTCTTTTTCTTCAGCCTCAGGATGTTCTGCTTCACCTCAATTGAGAGTTCCTTTGACCGCATGTTGTCTGGTCACAGCAACAGCTTCCAAATGCAAAACCACACACCTGGAATCCACCCCTGACCTTTTAACTACTTCATTGACTACAGGTTAACGAGGGAGACGCCTTCAGAGTTAATTGCAGCCCTTAGAATCCATTGCCCAATTACTTTTGGTCCTTGAAAAAGAGGAGGCTATGCATTACAGAGCTATGATTCCTAAACCCTTTCTCCGATTTGGATGTGGAAACTCTCATATTGCAGCTGGGAGTGTGCACTTTCAGCCCATATTATATATATAATTGTATTTCTGAACATGTTTTTGTAAACAGCTAAAATAACAAAACTTGTGTCACTGTCCAAATATTTCTGGCCCTAACTGTAATTGATTGGTCATGGTTCAATCACTGAGAGACTCACCGGATTGGCAGAATGGGTAACTTTGTTGTAAGATGCCCAACCCCAGCTCTATTTATTCCCATTAGAGATGCTGAGCACTGTGCTTGCCTTTTTCCAGCAGCCCGATAGAGATATTCTAGTGATCGATCCAGATCAAATTTTCCTGCCAAATTTTTAGTGAAGCTATTCAATGCAAATTGTTCGTTGAAGTTGATATGCACCTGTTCTCTTAGATGGCACACCACCACCATCAACGTGTTCCCTACTCCTCTCTTCTTCACTATGCACCAAAGCTTCTGGCAACAACTAGGCCTCAGACAACCAAGGCAAAGTCAGCACCAGAAGCCTTGATGCAGAATGTAGGCGGCTGAAGAGGAAAGTGGAACAAAAAGGAAATTGGAAAGAAGAGGACCAATCAACTGGAGAACTAATTGTCAGATGGTAAATGAAAAATATTAGAATCTAAGAGTCCTCCGTGGTTGATACCGATTAATGGCGAACTGAAAAGATGGTAAACATAGCAAGCTTTCAGGACACTATGGCCCCTTCATCAGGCTGATAATGACACAAATTCTGAAGACACACACATATATACATACATTACAGCATTCCTGTTTCCACGGTCATCGTGAAGGTGCAGCCCTGCAGCAGCCATTCTCTACAAGCCATCTTACAGGCAATTATACCGGTTGTGGGTGACACAATCGAGCCAGGTGAGCAGTTCCTAATATACACCGCTATAACCCTTTGTTAAAAGGATAAGACCCTATGCGCATTTATCTCACGTTTACAGGTAAAGCAGAGTCAGGCTAGGGAGGGGGAGAGAAGCTGGGAAGGCAAGGTAAAGTCAAAATTCCAAGATAAGAGGAACCGATTGTATTATTGTTCTATGATTAGTGGCCTGTGGAGACCAGAAGATTCCTCAGTGAGAGTAGAAAGCCATAAATGGGTGTGAGACAGATCACATAAAAAGTGTCAAAAGTTAGCCATTAAAAGGTATCAACCACTAAGGACTCTCAGGTTCTAACATTTTTCTATATACTGGCTAACACGGTATAAACATTCTTTACCTTATCAAGATGGTAAATGGACATTCTGACAGTTAATTACTCGCTTGCTGTTCCTCAATATAGAGAAACGAAAACTTCTCCATTTAAAAGTTCATTAGGTTTATTCACACTATATAAACAGCACCCAAATAAACATTAGCCATCCTTCAGCTTTAAAGCAACATAAACATACAGTATACAGTCCGTTTAACTCATTTAGGGCTCTCTCATATAGGTTCAGAGACACTTCTCCAGAATTGTCCAATTGATGTACTGTATCTCTAGATTCCAGTCAGTGGACACACGGTTTTTAGACCGTTTTCCTCTCAGGGTGTTTGAGCAATGTTCATACACTGACTCCTGTCAGCCACTCCCAGGTCCTCTCCCAGAGGCTCCTTCTCACAGCCCAGCACACTCCATACTGGCCGCAGTCTGTCTCTCCTATACATGTCAAGCACAGACTCCATCTTAACATGTGACACACCCATGGGTGGAGGCATGTGTAAAAATTAGACACACCCCTGTCTCAATCTACCTGACTTGAATGCATTCAAACCTTGTACATGTCCTAGAGCAGTGATGGCGAACCTTTCTGAGGCCGAGTGCCCAAACTGCAACACAAAACAAAATTATTTATGGCGAAGTGCTAACACGATAATATAACCTAAATTACAGCAGTGGTTATCTATTACAAGCGCTGCACAGGGGGAAGAGCCAGCAGATGCTAACTCTCTTCCCTGTACAGGGCTTGTAGTCCTGAAACACAGATGATCAATTTAATTATTTTAACAATTAATTGATTTTAAACTTACCTTTGCAGTCTTCTCTTCTCTTCGGCAGTGGTCAGACAGCTCATGTGTACTGGACATTGAAGCTGAGCCGCTGCCACTGCCCTTTCTAGAAACAGCAGGTGGATTGATCTGTATGGAAAAACGCTGAATATTAGACAGAGCAAGCAAATTTCATACTGAAATCCTGGTCCCTATCTTGTAGTAGTATCTCCATCCTGACCCTCTCCTTGTAGTAATGTGCTCCATCCTTACCCTCTCCTTGTAGCTATGAGCTCCATCCTGACCCTCTACTTGTAGTAATGTGCTCCATCCTTACCCTCTCCTTGTAGCTATGAGCTCCATCCTGACCCTCTACTTGTAGTAATGTGCTCCATCCTGACCCTCTCCTTGTAGTAATGTGCTCCATCCTGACATTCCCCTTGTGGTAATGCGCTCCATCCTGACCCTCTCCTTGTAGTTATTTGCTCCATCCTGACCCTCTCCTGGTAGTAATGTCCCTATCCTAACCCCCTTGTTGTAGTAATGTCTCCAGCCTTATCCCCTTGTAGTATGCTCGATCCCTGTCCCCTTGTGGTAATGTCCCCATCCTGCCCCCATCATGTAGTAATGCCCCCATCCTGCAGTAATGCCCTATCCTGCAGTAATATACCCCCTCCTTGTAATAAAGCCACCATCATCCCCCTTCTTGTAATAATGTAACCATCATGCCCCCTTCTAATGTCACCATCATGCCACCTCCTAATGTCACCATCATGCCCCTCTTGTCACCATCATGCCCCTCTTATTTGTCACCATCATGCCCTACTTGTCACCATCCTGCCCCTCTTGTCACCATCGTGCCCCTCTTGTCACCATCGTGCCCCTCTTGTCACCATCGTGCCCCTCTTATTTGTCACCATCATGCCCTTCTTGTCACCATCGCGCCCCTCTTATTTTCACCATCATGCCCTTCTTGTCACCATCATGCCCTTCTTGTCACCATCCTGCCCCTCTTGTCACCATCATGCCCCTCTTATTTGTCACCATCGTGCCCTTCTTGTCACCATCGTGCCCCTCTTGTCACCATCCTGCCCCTCTTGTCACCATCATGCCCCTCTTATTTGTCACCATCGTGCCCTTCTTGTCACCATCGTGCCCCTCTTGTCACCATCGTGCCCCTCTTGTCACCATCGTGCCACTCTTGTCACCATCCTGCCCCTCTTGTCACCATCCTGATCCTCTTGTCACCATCGTGCCCCTCTTATTTGTCACCATCGTGCCCTTCTTGTCACCATCGTGCCCTTCTTGTCACCATCGTGCCCCTCTTGTCACCATCCTGCCCCTCTTGTCACTCTCATGTCCACATCCTGCCCCTTGTCACCCTCATGTCGCTCTTGTCCACATCCTGCCCCTTGTCACCCTCATGTCCCTCTTATCCACATCCTGCCCCTTGTCACTCTTATGCCCCTCTTGTCTCCATCCTGCCCCTTGTCACTCTCATGCCCCTCTTGTCCAGATCCTGCCCTTTGTCATTCTCATGCCCCTCTTGTCCAGATCCTGCCCCTTGTCATTCTCATGCCCCTCTTGTCCACATCCTGCCCCTTGTCACAATCCTGCCCCTCTTGTCCAGATCCTGCCCCTTGTCATTCTCATGCCCCTCTTGTCCAGATCCTGCCCCTTGTCACAATCCTGCCCCTCTTGTCCAGATCCTTCACCTTGTCATTCTCATGCCCCTCTTGTCCAGATCCTGCCCCTTGTCACTCTCATGCCCCTCTTGTCCAGATCCTGCCCCTTGTCACAATCCTGCCCCTCTTGTCCAGATCCTGCCCCTTGTCACTCTCATGCCCCTCTTGTCCAGATCCTGCCCCTTGTCACTTTCATGCCCCTCTTGTCCAGATCCTGCCCCTTGTCACTCTCATGCCCCTCTTGTCCAGATCCTGCCCCTTGTCATTCTCATGCCCCTCTTGTCCAGATCCTGCCCCTTGTCACAATCCTGCCCCTCTTGTCCAGATCCTGCCCCTTGTCATTCTCATGCCCCTCTTGTCCAGATCCTGCCCCTTGTCACAATCCTGCTCCTCTTGTCCAGATCCTGCCCCTTGTCATTCTCATGCCCCTCTTGTCCACATCCTGCCCCTTGTCACAATCCTGCCCCTCTTGTCCAGATCCTGCTCCTTGTCATTCTCATGCCCCTCTTGTCCAGATCCTGCCCCTTGTCATTCTCATGCCCCTCTTGTCCACATCCTGCCCCTTGTCACAATCCTGCCCCTCTTGTCCAGATCCTGCTCCTTGTCATTCTCATGCCCCTCTTGTCCAGATCCTGCCCCTTGTCATTCTCATGCCCCTCTTGTCCAGATCCTGCCCCTTGTCACTCTCATGCCCCTCTTGTCCAGATCCTGCCCCTTGTCACTCTCATGCCCCTCTTGTCCAGATCCTGCCCCTTGTCACTCTCCTGCCCCTCTTGTCCAGATCCTGCCCCTTGTCACTCTCATGCCCCTCTTGTCCAGATCCTGCCCCTTGTCATTGTCATGCCCCTCTTGTCCAGATCCTGCCCCTTGTCACAATCCTGCCCCTCTTGTCCAGATCCTGTCCCTTGTCATTCTCATGCCCCTCTTGTCCACATCCTGCCCCTTGTCATTCTCATGTCCCTCTTGTCCAGATCCTGCCCCTTGTCACAATCCTGCCCCTCTTGTCCAGATCCTGCTCCTTGTCATTCTCCTGCCCCTCTTGTCCAGATCCTGCTCCTTGTCATTCTCATGCCCCTCTTGTCCAGATCCTGCCCCTTGTCATTCTCATGCCCCTCTTGTCCACATCCTGCCCCTTGTCACAATCCTGCCCCTCTTGTCCAGATCCTGCTCCTTGTCATTCTCATGCCCCTCTTGTCCAGATCCTGCCCCTTGTCATTCTCATGCCCCTCTTGTCCAGATCCTGCCCCTTGTCACTCTCATGCCCCTCTTGTCCAGATCCTGCCCCTTGTCACTCTCATGCCCCTCTTGTCCAGATCCTGCCCCTTGTCACTCTCCTGCCCCTCTTGTCCAGATCCTGCCCCTTGTCACTCTCATGCCCCTCTTGTCCAGATCCTGCCCCTTGTCATTGTCATGCCCCTCTTGTCCAGATCCTGCCCCTTGTCACAATCCTGCCCCTCTTGTCCAGATCCTGTCCCTTGTCATTCTCATGCCCCTCTTGTCCACATCCTGCCCCTTGTCATTCTCATGTCCCTCTTGTCCAGATCCTGCCCCTTGTCACAATCCTGCCCCTCTTGTCCAGATCCTGCTCCTTGTCATTCTCATGCCCCTCTTGTCCAGATCCTGCTCCTTGTCATTCTCATGCCCCTCTTGTCCAGATCCTGCCCCTTGTCATTCTCATGCCCCTCTTGTCCACATCCTGCCCCTTGTCACAATCCTGCCCCTCTTGTCCAGATCCTGCTCCTTGTCATTCTCATGCCCCTCTTGTCCAGATCCTGCCCCTTGTCATTCTCATGCCCCTCTTGTCCAGATCCTGCCCCTTGTCACTCTCATGCCCCTCTTGTCCAGATCCTGCCCCTTGTCACTCTCATGCCCCTCTTGTCCAGATCCTGCCCCTTGTCACTCTCCTGCCCCTCTTGTCCAGATCCTGCCCCTTGTCACTCTCATGCCCCTCTTGTCCAGATCCTGCCCCTTGTCATTGTCATGCCCCTCTTGTCCAGATCCTGCCCCTTGTCATTGTCATGCCCCTCTTGTCCAGATCCTGCCCCTTGTCACAATCCTGCCCCTCTTGTCCAGATCCTGCCCCTTGTCACAATCCTGCCCCTCTTGTCCAGATCCTGCCCCTTGTCATTCTCATGCCCCTCTTGTCCACATCCTGCCCCTTGTCACAATCCTGCCCCTCTTGTCCAGATCCTGCCCCTTGTCACAATCCTGCCCCTCTTGTCCAGATCCTGCCCCTTGTCATTCTCATGCCCCTCTTGTCCAGATCCTGCCCCTTGTCACTCTCATGCCCCTCTTGTCCAGATCCTGCCCCTTGTCACTCTCATGCCCCTCTTGTCCAGATCCTGCCCCTTGTCACTTTCATGCCCCTCTTGTCCAGATCCTGCCCCTTGTCACTCTCATGCCCCTCTTGTCCAGATCCTGCCACTTGTCATTGTCATGTCCCTCTTGTCCACATCCTGCCCCTTGTCACAATCCTGCCCCTCTTGTCCACATCCTGCCCCTTGTCATTCTCATACCCCTCTTGTCCAGATCCTGCCCCTTGTCACAATCCTGCCCCTCTTGTCCAGATCCTGCCCCTTGTCATTCTCATGCCCCTCTTGTCCAGATCCTGCCCCTTGTCACAATCCTGCTCCTCTTGTCCAGATCCTGCCCCTTGTCATTCTCATGCCCCTCTTGTCCACATCCTGCCCCTTGTTACAATCCTGCCCCTCTTGTCCAGATCCTGCCCCTTGTCATTCTCATGCCCCTCTTGTCCACATCCTGCCCCTTGTCACAATCCTGCCCCTCTTGTCCAGATCCTGCCCCTTGTCATTGTCATGCCCCTCTTGTCCAGATCCTGCTCCTTGTCATTCTCATGCCCCTCTTGTCCAGATCCTGCCCATTGTCATTCTCATGCCCCTCTTGTCCAGATCCTGCCCCTTGTCATTCTCATGCCCCTCTTGTCCAGATCCTGCCCCTTGTCACTCTCATGCCCCTCTTGTCCAGATCCTGCTCCTTGTCACTCTCCTGCCCCTCTTGTCCAGATCCTGCCCCTTGTCACTCTCATGCCCCTCTTGTCCAGATCCTGCCCCTTGTCACTCTCATGCTCCTCTTGTCCAGATCCTGCCCCTTGTCATTGTCATGCCCCTCTTGTCCAGATCCTGCCCCTTGTCATTGTCATGCCCCTCTTGTCCAGATCTGCCCCTTGTCACCCTCATGTCTCCATCCTGCCCCTCATTATACCGTGGCTTACAAAAAAAAAAAAAAGCATACTCACCTAGAACTCCCGCCTTCACCGCTCCTCTTCTCCTTGCGTCTTGAGTCCCAGCGTCACATGACCGCGGTCATGTGACGCCGGCAGGGCGGAGCTTAGAGAGATTGTCGGAGACGCGGAGAAAGGAGAATCCTCCGGTCCGACACGGCTTTGAACTGCCGGCGCCGTCATGCCGGCAGTTCATAGCTGCAGTGAGAGGCGACGCCGCGTGCCAGGGAAAACGGCTCTGCGTGCCATCCCTGGCACGCGTGCCATAGGTTCGCCATCACTGTCCTAGAGGAACCTCCAGATGACAGAGGACAGCCATCTCTGTGATGTATACCGGCCCTTTACAATGCAGCCGGTCACCACATTACATCATTACATCAGATTTATTTTCCATTCACCTTTACTAAATTCATTAATCTCCAATCACTAAATCTGCTCATTTAAAATGGCTATGTTTGTAGGAACGTACATGCACACCTAACTTATGGCAAATATGTCCTAGTTGCCAATCATATAAGTTCTAATTAAAGTTTTGTTTATTGTTCATTTCTAGATGATGAGCCAAAAGACAATAAATCTGTAAGTACAATAAATGACTAATTTTGAGAAAGCTCTTTACTGAGTACTCTGGAGAGCTTTCCACAATGCTTATCACATCACTTTCTTAATATATCTTTACAAAGTCGGACATGACAGGTCTTGATCTTCTCTGACATCAAGTGAGAGTTGGGAAACCTCTCTTTGCATCTGAGCCTGCTGATAATGAAGAGAGGACCTGTAACCACATACAGAAGAGGGCCTCTGTTCCAAAACAGTATACAGTATGGAGCCCTCTGCAATCCAAAAGCTCATCATAATGCACAATTACACCTGCTTTGGAGATCCTCTTGGGTCCCTCAATCCTCTTGGGTCCCTTTGCATCTGCACAGGTCACACCAATGATATTTCCTTACTTTTCTTACTATTCCTGATGTGTCCATGAAATAACATTTCTGGGTTATTTTTTTTTCAGAACTCAGCATTGCACTGCTCTTCCATTGTTAGATAGAAAAAATGTATAGGCGGCACTCACCGATAGCAGGATTTCAGTATTCTTTAATGCTTGCCTTTCAATACATTAAAAGTTCCAGTGCGGCGGGGAGAGGGAGTGAGGAGCCGGCGAAGCGACGGCACTGTTTTGTGGTGAGTAACCACTTCGACGGGTTCCTAACAGGAACCTTCATGGATCCACTCATGGACTAGCCCATTATCCAAAACACTAACCAATGAATAACATCTGAGTAGGGCTGGCCAAGCCCCTTACTGAGTTTATATAAGTCCATGCCTGTTTAAATAAAGCCACTTTATTATAGAGCTGTGCTATTAGGCGACCGAGGAGAGTCTACATCTGACTGTGTGTTCGGTGTATTTCTTTCTATGCATGCACTCGGTTCATAACTATTAGGCCAGGAGCAGGCAACGAGTAGTAATGAATCGGTCGACAGGGGAGGGGGTACTTGGATACCGGGACAGGTGGCTACTTGGGTGGGGGGGATCACGGCTGGTCGATTCACAGTTCCGTGCCCTGGACCCTCAATGGCGGGTGGGGGTGATGATGATGGGGGAATGGTAACGTGATGCCACCTGTGGTACCATGTAATAGGGTTACCAGCGCTGCGGCTGGCCGCTGAGGTGATGTAAATGCAGCTTTGGTAGTACAGCTCCCCACAGGTGGAGCTTTACCTCAGGGCAGCGGGGAGGATGCGGGGAGTAGTAGTCCTCACCTCCGGTGATGATGCTGTAGCCCTACGGGCGTCCAATGAAAGGAGAACAGACACTACTTCAGCTTAAACGGTTCTTTACTTGCACCAGATGGAAACAGGTACACGGTACATTCTGGGTTAATGGGTATTGTAACCGCAGATCGTGAAGGTTTCCTCAGAGTCTGACAGTGATGCCCTCAATATGGCGCTCGTGGTCTTGTTACTCTCTTGCTCTGTCTCTATTGCCCCTCTTGAGCCAAGTCTCTAGTCCTCAGGGTCTGTTACCTAAAATGTCTCTCTCTCCTAACAGTAGCCCTCCTTTTGCAGCCGCAGGGTCCCCTGCGTCTTCCTTCCTTGCTCTCCTCACACCAACTGTCTGACTGTGCTGTCACTCCCCGTCTCCTGCTCTCTAGGCTCCACCCCCTGGGACCTGCTGACTATCAGTCCCCTGTATTAAAGTGGCCTGTGTATGGGTGTTGGGGTGCAAACTCTGACGATTCCCATGTCCATGGTTACGGGTGCACCACACCTTTAATTGGGGTGCAGTACCTCCCTGTGGCACCTTGCCATAGGGACGCCACAAACCCCCCTGGTTAAATACACTCATCCGCGAGTGTACTAACCAGACCAGGTTTGAGCTGAGATTTTTATTTTATTTTATAACATTTACCCAGGTAACTTTTTAAACAACAAAACATTACAATTACTTTTTGGTCTTCCCTTGCGGGAGGTGCTAGACTTCAAATGTTGCATATAAAACATTTTTATTTACATTGGCCCAACGGGGCCGGGTATTAAGTCTCCGATCTTAAAGTTCAATCAGGCTTTTACGAGTAACTGTCCAAATTCATGTGCATGGGGTTACTGTCCAGAAGCTGCAAGAAAAGGCACAATGTGCAAATGGCACAAGAAAAATATACAGTATTCAACTATGTACAGTGGTACACTATACGGGTTAAGCTGGTCAGTCGTCACTTCTGCTGACCCGGATCGCATACCACCCTCGGGGTCCTGCATGGCGTTCATAGGTCACTACGTCACCACAATATAGATCCCGGTCCAGGTGGCCTTGAGGGACATAGGATTCAACATCCCTCCTTGCCACAAAGACCTCGGAATAGAGGCCTTCTTCCCGGTCAAAAACATATCCGGTGCCCAGCTTGAAAACAATGATGACCCCTTTTTCTGCTGGTCAAAGGGTTGCAGGGGCTGTTTACGGGAAAAGACACGGGCTTGGCGGGTTTCTAGTTCGTTTTGCCCACCAGGCTTCACATCGCCTCTGCCTTCTTACCTCGTGTCCTGAGCAGGCTGTGTGAACCAGGGTCATCCAACAGGTTGCCAGGCTCGGAAGGGGTCGGTCGCAATGGTATCGCCCTCACAGCTCTAGCACCAGCTCGCACCAAGGGTTGTCTCACCCTCCATAGCTTGCGGGGCCCGGCTTCCTATGTGCCACCGATGGCTCCTTCCTTCTCCTCATCCTCCTCCCTGACCCTGACTTGTTTCACAGGATGCTCATGATGCTCCTCCTCGATCAGCTCGGGCTCCTCAGGAAAGCGGATGAGGTTCTCCAGTTCAATAGCCTCTTCCTCTATGGGCTCCACTGTAGGCAGGGTCCCTGGTTCTGGACCTCAGTGTTGGGCTCGGTTAGTTCTGTGGAGGTGTGGCTCTCACCGGTTACCGGGTGCTCGGTCTGTGTAGCTACCGCCACCCCCAGTTCCGGGTTTAGCCTGAGTCCCTTCAGCTGCTCCGCACGCCGGCTGAGTTTTAGGACCATCTCGGCACCCAATGCCAGATGGTCCACTCGGTGGTCTCCTGGAATGAGTGCGCAGGTCCCACAACACTGCTCCCCAGAAGGCGATGTCTTCTCCCTCGATGTTGAGGGTCGCTACTCCCGGGGCAGCACAGTCGGCCATGATATCTTCCTCGACCTCCCGGATTAACTCTCCAAGTTTGGGGACTGCCATCTTTACCAGGCCGCACACGAGTAACGGGTCCGGAGTCTCACCAGGTATATCGTTCTGTCTTCCGGTTGCTCCCTGCTTAGTTTTTATAGTCCCGAGTTGGTGTGGTCTGGGTCCTTGCCGCCCCCCTGGTTGTTTGGCAGCAAGGGGGGCGGGGAGGCAGTTTGGCACCTCTTCATGGCCCTTCCCTGATGAGGGCCGAGGCACGCCCCTGGGCCAGCACATTTTCAGTCACATTTCCAGGCCGCCATTTTGGGCCTACACAGTGAAATAAAGTTCAGTCAATAAAGTCCAATTTAAGGCGCACAGTACCCGGTTTTACTGGGCACCGGATCCTGTTTGTGACACCAATTTAAGTCAGTCGACAGGGAAGGGGGTACTCGGATACCGGGACAGGTGGTTACTTCGGTGGGGGGATCACGGCTGGTCAATTCCCGGTTCCGTGCCCTGGACCCTCAATGGCGGGGTGGGGGTGATGATGATGGGGGAATGGTAATGTGACGCCACTTGTGGTACCTGGTAATAGGGTTACCAGCGTTGCGGCTGGCCGCTGAGGTGATGCAAATGCAGCTTTGGTAGTACAGCTCCCCACGGGTGGAGCTTTACCTCAGGGCAGCGGGGAGGATGCGGGGAGTTGTAGTCCTCACTTTCGGTGATGATGCTGTAGCCCTCCAGGTGCCGAATGAAAGGAAAACAGACACCACTTCAGCTCAAACGGTTCTTTACTTGCACCAGATGGAAACAGGTACATGGTACACTCTGAGTTAATGGGTATTGTAACCGCAGATCGTGAAGGTTTCTCCAGAGTCTGACAGTGATGCCCTCAATATGGCGCTCGTGGTCTTGTTACTCTCTTGCTCTGTCTCTATTGCCCCTCTTGAGCGAAGTCTCTAGTCCTCAGGGTTTGTTACCTAAAAGTCTCTCACTTGTCGGTGTTGTGGACCCAGCTGCCGGACTGATGTTGGGCTGGTTTAGGGGTGCTTCGGCTCCCTGTGTGTGTCGGGCCCTCAGCTTGCCGGTCTGTAGTTAGGGTTGAACCTTGCATCTATCTACCTCGGCTCCGGTATGCCGGTGTCGCCCTGAGTCCCCAGCTGGCTCCAACCAGTCCTGGGTAAACCCCCTTCCAAGTCTAGGTCACCCCTCTCCTAAGGGGAGCCCTCCTTTTGCAGCCGCAGGGTCCCCTGCGTCTTCCCTCCTTGCTCTCCTCACACCAACTGTCTGACTGTGCTGTCACTCCCCGTCTCCAGCTCTCTAGGTTCCACCCCCTGGGACCTGCTGACTATCAGTCCCCTGGGTGTTGGGGTGCAGACTCTGAAGATTCCCCCACGTTCACGGTTACAGAGGCACCATACCTATAATTAGGGTGCAGTACCTCCCTGTGGCGCCTTGCCATAGGGTCGCCACAGATATTTCACACTTTCAACGTTATTACAACTACGGGTCTATCAATAAGATCTTGTGTGAGCCAGGTAGTCTGAATTGCTAAGTGGTTCAAAAGAGAATCAAAACAATACAAATGTATACATTTTTTGTTATGTTAGTTTTTTAATGTAAATGTATTTTGTTTTTGTAGGAGGATGTTGCAGTAAACTCCAGGACTACAGGACAAGTCAAGGCTTCTCAAGGAACATCTGACACTTCAGACATTTATCAAAATACCAGATCCCACAGATGAAATTATCTCCAAATGTGACCAGCAAGAATAACACAGTTAAAAAACATATATGCCAATCACTGATTATAGTAGCGTCCATCAATAAAATGCAATATGATACAAAATTACAATTTGAACCCAAAATCCATTGTTTGACATGCATTAATTTTTTGTTGAAGGCTATAAATGTTGAATGTTAAATAAGGCTGCTTTCACATCAGCGGTTTTCGCTGATCGCGGCAGTTGCGGTGAAAAAAACGCAACTGCCGCGATTACCGCATAACGGCCACACTTGCGGTTCACTTGCGGCAAGCCCCATACAATGTCTATGGGGCTTGTGGTAAGTGTGCGGCAGGTGCGGCAAGTGCGGTTTCGGCACTTGCTGCAGGTGTGGCCGCGAAAAATCCGCGGCTGTTGCATTTTTTTTCACCGCAACTGCTGCGATCAGCGAAAACCGCTGATGTGAAAGGGGCCTAAGACAGTTAACAAATAACATTCCATAATTATCCTAATAATTATTATTAAAAAATGCTAAATATTTAATCTGGTAATGAAACCATGATGATTGCCTCCATAGCGGTACACGTCGCTCAGCTTAGTCTCACATCTACTTATTATCGAGGGTCTGATCAATCATCTGTTATCATTTTGGATGTTATAAAGATAATACAATTCTGCATAAAATTAATAATAGTGGTAAGAATAGACAAATGGTTAAGTCTGCAGGAGATGAAATAGAGAAATCAAAAAAATGTTCATGCCACCGCAGATATCAGGCCACCGCAGCTCACTTACCATGTCCGCCGCCGGCTGCTGCTGTATCACCGCGCTGGCCACAAAGCGCCGCCGGCCGGCCCATTTCTGGGGGGGGGCGGCCCTAGATGTGGGCTATACCACCAGCCCAGGGGGCACTTGCCCCCCTGCCACCTGGGCCAGTCCGCCCCTGATCGTCACTACCCAGAATAATCATTAAAACTGTATTTGCCAAAGTGTTCTTAAAATAGAAGCATTTACAAGCTCATTTTATACACCAACAAAAATGAAATAATTCCTCAATATGATACACTAGATGGAGATCAGGAGGCCCCTCTTGTACCATCAGCCTCCCCTTGCAGCATCAGCTCCCCCCGCACCCTCAGCCTTCCCCTGCAGCATCAGTTCCCCCTGCACCCTCAGCCTCCCTCTGCAGCATCAGCTCCCCCCGCACCCTCAGCCTCCCCCTGCACCCTCAGCCTCTCTCTGCAGCATCAGCTCCCCCTGCACCCTCAGCCTCAGCCTGCAGCATCAGCTCCCCCCACACCCTCAGCCTCCCTCTGCAGCATCAGCTCCCCCTGCACCTGCAGTCTCTCCCCACACCATCAGCTTCCCCCACACACTCAACCCCTCCCTGCATACTCAGCCTCTCCCCGCACCATCAGCCTCTCCCCATACCCTCGGTCTCTCCCACAGCATCAGCTCCCTCGCAGCATCACCCTCGCCCCGCACCCTCAGCCTATCCCCATAGCATCAGCTCCCCCCTCACCCTCGGCCTCTCCCCGCAGCATCAGCTCCACCCACACCCTCAGCCTCCCCCACACAGTGTTGCTGCTGGCCGCTCTCAGGATGGCAAGCACCTGTGATGTCATGTGGTCAGGTGAAGTGCAGGGTCACATGATCTCGCCTACATCCCGAGAGCGGCCAGCAGTAACACTGTGCGGAGGGAGGGGGAGCTGATGCAAAGGGGAAGCTGATGGTGCGGGGGAGCTGATGGTGCAGGGGGTTGTTTCGGGCTGGAGTAAAACAATCGCCATATTAAGAGACCCATAACTTAGGACTTCCAATATGGTGTCCACTTCCGGTCAATGCCATGGATTGTGGGATAGCATTACAACCGGACGGAAGCGGATGCCACAAGGCTATTATGAAACACCCCAATTGCTCATTTTAGCTGCTACAGTGGAGGAAATAAGTACCGTATATACTCGTGTATAAGCCGACCCATGTATAAGCCGACCCCCCTACTTTTGCCCCCAAAAACTGGGAAAACTTATTGACTCGCGTATAAGCCGAGGGTGGACTCCAGCACAGGTATACAACAGCCTCCCCAGTGGTAGTATACAGCAGCAGCCCCAGTGGTAGTATACAGCAGCCCCAGAGGTATATACAGCCCCAGAGGTATATGCAGCCCCAGAGGTATATGCAGCCCCAGAGGTATATGCAGCCCCATATGCAGCCCCAGAGGTATATGCAGCCCCATATGCAGCCCCAGAGGTATATGCAGCCCCAGAGGTATATACAGCCCCAGAGGTATATGCAGGCCCAGAGGTATATACAGCCCCAGAGGTATATGCAGCCCCAGAGGTATATGCAGCCCCATATGCAGCCCCAGAGGTATATGCAGCCCCATATGCAGCCCCAGAGGTATATGCAGCCCCAGAGGTATATACAGCCCCAGAGGTATATGCAGCCCCAGAGGTATATGCAGCCCCAGAGGTATATGCAGGCCCAGAGGTATATACAGCCCCAGAGGTATATGCAGCCCCAGAGGTATATGCAGGCCCAGAGGTATATGCAGCCCCAGAGGTATATGCAGCCCCAGAGGTATATGCAGCCCCCGAGGTATATACAGCAGCTGCAGCCCCAGAGGTATATACAGCAGCCGCAGCCCCAGGGCTGTATACAGCCGCAGCCCCAGGGCTGTATACAGCCGCAGCCCCGGAGGTATACAGGCCCCCCATCAAGTTCCAGGGTCCCCCCCCCTTGCGCGCCAGCCTGTAAAGGAAAATCATACTTGCCAGTGTCCAGTCGCGCCGTCCGCAGCTGCCGACACGCGATCCCGGGCTCCATTCAGCGTCTTCCGGCTTCCGACTTCCTGTGGTCGCGGGCAATGACGTCATTGCCCGCGACTACAGGAAATGCGGAAGACGCTGAATGGAGCCCGGGATCGCGTGTCGGCAGCTGCGGACGGCGCGACAGGACACTGGCAAGTATGATTTTCCTTTACAGGCTGGCGCGCAAGGGGGGCCCTGGAACTTGATGGGGGGCCTGTATACCTCCGGGGCTGCTGCGGTATTTTTTAATTTTTTTATATACTCGCGTATAAGCCGAGGGGGGACTTTTCAGCCCAAATTTTGGGCTGAAAAACTCGGCTTATACGCGAGTATATACGGTATTTGATTCCTTGCTGATTTTGTAAGTTTGCCCACTGACACAGACATAAATAGTCTATAATTTTAAGGGTAGGTTAATTTTAACAGTGAGAGATAGAATATCAAAAATAAAATCCAGAAAACCACATTGTCTAAATTATATAAATGTATTTGCATTTTGCAGAGAGAAATAAGTATTTGATCCCCTACCAGCCATTAGGAGTTCTGGCTCCTACAGACCAGTTAGACACTCCTAATCAACTCGTTACCTGCATTAAAGACAGCTGTCTCACATTGTCACCTGTATAAAACATTCCTTTCCACACACTCAATTAATCAGTCAGACTCTAATGGTGGGTTTACACGTCCCGATATCGGCCCGATATCGGAGCCAACGACGCGGGAGCGCGCTTTTTGAGCGCGCTTTTCCCGCCATCGCATCGCCGGTTTAGACAGCCCGATATCGGGATACAACGTCCCGACGATGTGTACGCCCCCCAACCCAGGAACAACCAGTTAACATGGGAGTGAATGGGTGACGTGGGCGTACACATCGTAGTTGGGCTGTCACACGGGACGATGCGTCTACAACGGCCATCCGATATCGGGCGGTTGAATAGCACGCTCATTCAACCCCGATATCGTTTTGGCATCGTTCCAGCATCGCATTGTACGTTCAAACCGTACAACGCGCGAACGATATCGGGTCCAACTCCCGAACCACGTGACTTTTGGTCGGCGTTGGGTCGGAGTTGGACGCCGATATCGCGACGTGTAAACCCACCATAACATCTACAACACGGGCAAGACCAAAGAGCTTTCTAAGGATGTCAGGGAAAAGATCCTACACCTGCACAAGGCTGAAATGTGCTACAAAACCATAAGTAAGACTCTGGGTGAGAAGGAAACAACTGTTGGTGCAATAGTAAGAAAATAGAAGAAATACAAAAGGAGTGTCAATCGACATCGATCTAGGGCTCCATGTAAAATCTCACCTCCTGGAGGTGAGCGATCAGCCTAAAACTACACAGGATGGGGGGGGGGGGACTTGTAAATTATTTCAAGGCAGCTGGGACCACTGTCACCAAGAACACCATTGGTAACACATTACACCGTAGTGGATTAAAATCCTGCACAGCCCGCAAAGTCCCACTGCTCAAGAAGGCACATGTGCAGGCCCATATGAAGTTTGCCAATGAAAACCTTGGTGATTCTGAGTGTGATTGGGAGAAGGTGCTGTGGTCAGATGAAACAAAAATTATGCTCTTTGGCATTAACTCAACTCGCTGTTTTGCAGGAAGAGAAATACTGTCAATGACCCAAAGAACACCGTCCCCACACTCAAGCATGGCAGTGGAAACATTATGCTTTGGGGTGTTTCTCTGCTAAATGGGTTGTGACTGAGTCTTCCAGCACAGCAATGATCCAAAACATACAGCCAAGGCAACAAAGGAGTGGCTCAAAAAGAAGCACATTAAGGTCATGGGGTGGCCTAGCCAGTCTTTAGAAAAGCTATGGAGTGAGCTGAAGCTCTGAGTTGCCAAGCGACAGCCTCAAAATCTTAATGATTTAGAGATGATCTGCAAAGAGGAGTGGACCTAAATTCCTCCTGACATGTGCGCAAACCTCATCATCAACTATAAGAAACGTCTGACTGCTGAACTTGCCAACAAGTATTAAGTATTGCTTGTCAGAAGGTTCAATTATGTATTTCTCTCTGCAAAATGCAAATAACTTTATATAATTTAGACAATGTGATTTTCTAGATTTTATTTTTGATATTCTCTCATTGTTAAAATTAACCTATCCTTAAAATTATAGACCGGTCATGTCTATGTCAGTGGGCAAACTTAAAAAATCAGCAAGGGATTACCGTATTTTGGATATGGCCCCCTGTGATGGTATATGTCCCCCTGTGAGGGCAAACATCCCCCTGAGATAAATATGCCATCCCACTATGCACTATCCTGGATATGACCCCCCCATCACTGCTTATGCCCCCCCCCCCATGCTGCTGCCCACACTAAAATAATGAACACATTCAACTTACCTCTCCAGCGCTTTCCTCCGTCTCTCCCTGCTTTTGCCACACTTCCTGGGTCCCGTGGATGCTGGTCATATGATCGGGGCATGTACTGATGACATCACTCTGCTATGTGGATCACATGACCGGCTTCCACCGGATCCAGTAAGTGTGGCAAAAGCAGGGAGAGATGGAGGCAAGCGCCGGAGAGGTACGTTAAAAGTATTTGTTATTTTAGTGAGGGCAGCAGCATGGGGGGAAAGGCATACACAGTGATGGGGGGCCATATCCAGGACAGGGGGGACTGCAGGCACATGTGACATGCCCGAACTTGTCCACACCTCGGTGCGGTTTCAGCACCAAGGTGATAGGCAGCGGGTGCAGTGCATATTACATGAGTCTAATGAGTGGGAGCACATGACCTCCCACCACCACTGCAGCCTGCAGCCATTCTCCTCCAGCCCCCGGACACCGCTCCAGAGCCGCCACCCCCCCCCTACAGTACAGAAAGTAAATTCGGATTATAGGACGCATCTCCCACTTTACCCCAAAATTTGGGGGAACAAAAGTGCATGTTATAATCTGAAAAATATACTAAATACTTATTTCCCTCACTGCATTTCACAAAACAGAATCTAGGTATTTTGGTGTATGTCAGGAAAATACACTAGAAATATGTTTTTCACTTCCCAAAAGTAAACCATCTACTCTGCCTCCTTTTTGTTTCTGAAGAACACTCTCATCACTACCCCTCCCTCCAGGTAATCTACTTGCCCAAGGTATGCAATTTACGAATTGAAAGAATGTGTGCTTTTCCCTCCAAAGACAGTCTAAAAAAATCTTTTGTTTGCCGAGCATAGACACTCCAATTCAAAAATAGCTTTTCATATTAATCGCAGAAATATGAACGTTAGATTTCCAGGATCCATACACCTGGAGGATCGCACAGCATCATTTTGCTTCCCTGGGGGGTGTCAGAAACCTAGGAAATTAATTTCTGCCCATCAGCAAATCACAGCCATATCATGTTTATTCTCAAACAAACGATGAATTAATTACTGGCAAGAATGAATATATTTTATGTGCCATGCTCAAGCGCTGGGTTATGGCAAAGATCGGTAACTTTAACATTTTTCACCAGGGCTGAGTCTCCTTCAAAACCAAGCACCATGAGGTCAAAAGATAGGAGGTACAGGTGGTCATAGAAGTTAAACTCACCATTTTGAGTCATTCAGACTGGGATGAAGGACACAGCAAGATATATGGCTGCTGTAAAGCTGAATCATATGTAATCTCTGGAGATCTTTCCCTCCCTTTATCTGAAACTCATCCATGTAACACAGATTTAGTAAGTCTCAGTTTTAATCCCTTTTTATTTTAACATAACTTTTCTATATATATTGTGTATTGTCTCTTTTGTAGTATTTTGTATCTTTTTGTAAACACTGCCAAATTTTCAGATTAAATCTATAAAATTTCATAGTGTGGAACTTCTTGCTCTACCAACGAAACCTTACGACCCCCGTGCATGCCTCGAATTACCAAATGGGTGTCCGATCCGCCTGTAAATGATCGGTGGTGGCAGCATCATTTTCGTATTTATGTGATATAGGGGCTTGGTGGTGACCAGACCAAAATATTTATATATATATTCCTAGTAGGAACTGGTGATATATACATCCCCTCCGATCAAGTGCTACAATATTTGGCATAAATCAGAGCAGCTGCGCTCATTTCTTATCCTCTGTCAGTACCCTGATTAGCCAGCAGGATAAGGGGGCGCCAAAAAGCTGCTAGTTCCTGACTAGTTTGTGACAGTGTAAAGCACACATGCAAACCACAATAAATAGCTGTGTGCTTATCGCATTGTAAGTAGCTTAACCCCTTCACCACCCGGCAATTTTTCATTGTCCGTTTTAGTTTTTCCTCCCCTTCCTCTAAGAGCCATAGCTTTGTTATTTTTCCATCAATGCAGACATATGAAGGCTTGTTTTTTGTGAGACGAGTTGTACTTTCAGATGAAATTATTTATTTTACCATATAGTGTACAGGAAAATGGGAAAAAATTCCAAGTGCAGTGAAGTTGCAAAAAAAAGTGCAATTACACATTTGTTTGTTGCGTTTTGTATTCATCGCGTTCATTATATGGTAAAACTGACATGACGGTTTGATGCCTCTTGTCGGTACAAGTGCGTAGATACCATAAATGTTACTTTTACTGTTATCTAAGTGGTGAAAAAAAATTCAGAAGTTTGAAAAATAAAATAGAATTGGACTTTTACACCGTAGCGTTCTCATTTTTCGGGATCTGGAGCTGTCTGATGGCTTATTATTTGGTGTCTTGAGCTCACATTTCTACTGGTACCATTTTCAGGTGGATGTGCTGTTTTGATCGCCCGTTATTGGATTTTATTACAATGTTGCGGGACCAACATAACGTAATTTTGGCGTTTGGATCTTTTTTTCTGTTATGCAGTTTACATCTCTGATTGATTTTTTTTAAATACTTTTAGTTTGAATGGGGCAAAAGGGGGGTGATTTAAACTTTTGTGAGGTTTTTTTTTGCATTTTTAAAAATGTGTTTTTTTTTAAATTCATAGGGCTCCACAGTGCTGCACAGTCCGATCGCTTGTGTGTCGGGAAATGGAACAAATGATCACTGTGTGTGGTTGCATCACTTGCCAACCACTCACAGGAAGTGAACCATGATAGCATCTGGGGTCACTGCAGGACACCGGGCAATCAGGTAGCGGCTGGAGATCCTGCGATCTTATCATGGGATCTCCAATCTTGGCGGGGAACGTTGCGATCCCCGCCTCGTCACTTTTGGATCATGCTGTCAGGGAATGGCAGTGCGATCCAAAGGGTTAACAGCACCGATCAGATCACTAATCCAATCAGTGCTGTTAGCCCCACATCTCATTTTTTTTTACTGTGCTCCCTTCCCCTGCCCTGTACCTTCGCCCACACCTCCATCTTGCCGTAGCCCAGGTCTTGAAACATACCACTTCCAGCTGGTTTAATTGCAGAACACAGGCACATAAACCTCATCTTAGCACTGCATACCGTATATAGTGTCAGAGTAGGACCCGGTAAGTTTGAGAGCACTTTGGCGTAGTTACCGGGCTCTTCGCAGTGATGTCAGTGATGAAGCTAAGTCTCTCAATTCATTTATTCCAGTACAGTATTTATTGAGCTCATCTGTCACATATACATTTCTTAGCTGCACAGACAATTCTGCATTTCATGTATCAGCCATTAAGCTCATTCCCAGTGTTGCATCAAACCTATTCCCTCAAGCCCCACATCTCAGCTGATGAGATCAACTGAGATGTCGAGGAAATGATGTGAGCTCACCACCCGGAGCTCACATCAAAGTGCCGGAGCCGACCCATGACGTACATGTGCCTCATGGGTCGTGAAGGAGTTAAAATATTATGATACAACTAGATGGGCAGCCTTGTTGTAAACCTGAGAAAACAAATTGTAGTGGGCCTCAAGGACAATCCTTTTTCTTGGTTCTCCTATCTGACTTCAGTTTATCTTTTTTTGGTTCTTTCTAATCTTTTCCTTTTATTATTGGGTTCTCAAGGATGCTATCCTAGGCCCCTTAGTTTTTTTTCCAATGCACCTCCCCTATTGTACAAACAATGAAGTCACTGGACAAGGTCTTCAAATCAATGAATATTTCACTGTCAACGAAGGCACGGCTCGTACATAGTCTTATCATATATGGCTCTTTTCTGTAGTACAATATGGAAGTGAAACATGGACGATAAAGAAACAAGACAGAAGAAGAATCAACTTCATCAAATGTGGTGCTGGAGAAGGAGGTTATCAATACCATGGAAGAAGAACATGCAAGAACATGCAAGAAGAACAAACAAATCAATATTAGAACACATAAAGCCAGACATGTCACTTGAAGCAAATATTACCAAGTTACAACTTGTCTACTTTGGACACTTCATATGAGCAGAGCAATCACTGGAGAAGGACATTATGGTAGGAAGAATAGAAGGTACAAGAAAGACCAGCAACCTGATGGCTTGATACTGTCAAGATAATGGCTGACAAGACCCTGGTGGATCTGTATAGACTTGCACAAGACCCTGGTGGATATATTTAGCCTTGGAGAAAACTCTGGTGGACCTATAAAGACTTGGAGAAGACCCTGATGGATCTATCTAGGCTTGGAGAAGACCCTGGTGGATTTATTCATCCTTAGAGAAAACCCTGGTAGACCTATCTAGGTTGCACAAGATCGATCTTTCTATAGAGCGTTGATCCATCAAGTCACCATGGTTCAAGATCAAGCTGAAGGCCGATAAATAATAATTGTATAAACCATAAGCAGGTTTGACTTTCAGTATCATCTTTATCGAAGTAGATAATTTGCTGCACATTCCTTGAGTCAATAGCAATGGTTTATATATCCAAATGCAGGTGTGTACATCGTTATGTGGGAGAGTGCGGGAAACAATGGTTGACGCAACAGAAATAACGTTTCGACCTTTCAAGTGGCCTTAATCATCAATCGCTGTGGGGGGTTGTGATCATGTGTGATCATGGTGAGACAGTAAATGTCCCTACAGAAATGACATGCATTGCCACAAAGGGTTAAATCCTTGAACCATGTGAAACCTGGAGAAGATATTACAAATGGCCAGAAGATGGCAGCCTGTTACTGGAGAAAACACAATGAAGGCTAGAGATGAAACTGCATAGTGATAGGGGTAAGAGGTGAGAAAAGCACAGCGGCAATAGAGGAAGCTGTGAGTTGTGTGTAGTAGTGATACCTCAAAAAATAGGGGTACCCCAAAAAAAGTCTAATGGAAGCACAAAACTCACATCCCATAAAAATACTCTAAATCCAATAGGGTGGTGTTCTTTTTTACCTATCATCCTTACTCATTCCGGGTTTACAGAGTGATTAGGATACACTGGCCTTATCCTCTGTAGTAGTAATCCTAACAATGAGGAATTGCAAGAACCCTTTCTACCAAGTTACAGATGTCCAGGTAATCTACTACGAGACACATTAGTCAGCGCAGACTGTGGGTTCTCAGTCATCTGTTCCAGTCCAATCATTTCTGATCACACGAAAGCAGGGTACATTCCTGTGATTACAATGTATCTAAAGTAATAATATTCAAAAGGTCAGCCGGATCCTTCACACCCATACAGGTTCAGGAATCCACATTAAGGTTTCTTTATCTGTGATCCCTTGTTTTCTGTTTATGCCATTAAATGCCCGTGTGGTCTGATAGACATGAGAGAAACTACACAACCAGTACATGATAGAATCTCACAGCCCAAATCTAGCACCACATGTAAAAATACACCTTCCTCTACCGTATCACTTACAACAAAAAAAACACGTTATTGGCCAACTTTAATTCTAGCTCCTGAAACCGGTACTACACCCACGGTTAAGCAACTTAAAAAACGGGAGGCATATTGGATACACACATTTCAAACCTTAGAACCTATTGGTCTCACTATTACAATTACCGTAGGCAAGTTTTCTTCCTCTGCGTAGAGTTAGGGTTGAAACAGGAAGTGGGACTCAGTCAGTCAGGGGTAATACAGGGCGTGGGACTCAGTCAGTTAGGGGTAATACAGAGAGTGGGGCTCAGATAGTCAGGGGTAATACAGGGATTGGGGCTCAGCCAGTCAGGGGTAATACAGGGAGTGGAGCTCAGTCAGGGGTGATACAGTGGGATGGGATGCAGTCAGTCAGAGTTGATACAGGGGGAGGGTGCGCATTCAGTCAGTAGTGATAGTGGGAGAAGGGCTGTCAGTCAGAGATAAAGGGGAAGGGGGCCCAGTCAGTCAGGGCTGATATGAGTGGAGGAGCTAAGTCAGTCAAGGGTGATATGGGGAGAGGGAGTCAGTCAGTCAGTGGTGACAGGGGAAGAGAGTCAAGTCAGTCATGGGTGAGTTATGGGGCACAGTCAGTCAGGAGTAATATCGGGGAAGGGCTCAGTCACCAAGGGGTGGTATAGGGGAAAGGAGGCACGGCCAAACAGGTGTGATACAAGGAGAGGGGGCACAGTCAGTCAGGGGTGTTAAAAAGGGAATGGGTGCTGTCAGTCAAGGTGATTCGTAGAGAAGGGCTCAGTCAGTCATGAGTAATAAAGGGGTAGGGGGCTCAGATAGTCAGGATGAAAGGTGAAATTAGGAAATTAGGCCCTCATTCATCTCCAAAGGACTTAGCCCCCTCTCTATCTTTATCACCCGTAACTAAAGACCCCCATTTGCACTTATTCACTATTAGTCAAGGATGTTGCAGGTAAAGGGGCTCTCCGTTAGTCATTGGTGCAGTAGCATGGAGCTGTTTATCTCTCTTTGCTCCTTACACTGAACCCCCAGTTGTATGGGGGAGGGGAGCATGCCTTATGAATTACAGCATAGCTCATTGCCTGAGGAAAGGAAGGCACAAGCAAAAGTAACACTGATTCGCTACCTTGTGGCCATTCAGTGTAAGTTTTATTCGAAAGCATCACTGCTTGGCATACAGAAGCCACGGGCGGAAGTAAGTGGGGAGAGAGCACCAATGGGTGGGCATGGCACCGCGTTTCCCGGAAAAGTAAACAATCATTTTTAAGTGCACATGGTTGTGTAATTGATTATAATAGATGTGGTGGGTGTCGGGGTAAGACCCTCAGTCAGGTGAGGTGTGCAGGGGAAATCTTGCATGATGAATTTTAGTGCGTGGACCAAGCCAGTCATGTCCACTAGTTCACTTTAACTATGCTTTGTTGGTATATGCAACAGTTGTCAGTGACAGCATTTTTTCCTTTACCCCATGTTCTGAGAAGTAAAAGCTTGTTTTCCCATATAATCATTTTTAAGTGCACATGGTTGTGTAATTGATTATAATAGATGTGGTGGGTGTCGGGTAAGACCCTCAGTCAGGGGAGGTGTGCAGGGGAAATCTTGCATGATGAATTTTAGTGCGTGGACCAAGCCAGTCATGTCCACTAGTTCACTTTAACTATGCTTTGTTGGTATATGCAACAGTTGTCAGTGACAGCATTTTTTCCTTTACCCCATGTTCTGAGAAGTAAAAGCTTGTTTTCCCATATAATCTGCTCTGTGAAGTTTCTACTGCAACAGTGTATATCCAGAAGCTGGGCAACAGGTTATGGGCCCAGGCACCAAAGAGCCCAGGCACTGAACAGAGGATACCAGGCACCGGCATCAAGAACCCCAGACACCCGGGACACTGGAACTCTCAGGAAGACCCTGGCAAATGCAGAAAAATTCTTCAGTACAATTCGCTACAAACAAGAGAAGTTAAAGGGAACCAACCACCCCCAATGACCCCCCCGGACTATTAATATGGCTCCCTACACCCAGCACATACATGTGCTGCAATGTTTTTTGCTAAAAAAACTGCTTTTTAAAAGTAAAGATAATGCTTGATAAAGTTTCTACCGAAGGGACGGGTGGGCGTTACTTACATGGGGCTAAAGCCGAGATTCTGCTGCCACTCATCCTGCTGAGCGCAGGAAGTCAGAGCGCGCGCGCTCGCTACCCGGCTGTAGCTGATGACGTGTGCACGGGCATGCGATCCCGTGCACCAGGCTGTGACGCTGAACAAAGGGCTGGCCGTTACTGCTGCGAGGGGAGAGAGGAGGATGAGTGGCAGCAGAATCTCGGCTTTAGCCCCATGTAAGTAACGCCCACCCGTCCCATCGGTAGAAACTTTATAAAGCATTATCTTTACTTTTAAAAAGCAGTTTTTTTAGCAAAAAACATTGCAGCACATGTATGTGCTGGGTGTAGGGAGCCATATTAATAGTCTGGGGGGGTCATTGGGGGTGGTTGGTTCCCTTTAAAGATGACGAGTAGCACAGAGCTAAAACTTACAGTAGCTAAGCTGAATAATGAGAACTATCAGTTATGGAAGTTCAAAGTAGAGATGTTATTGTCTAAAGATGATTTATGGGAAGTAACCACTACAGATAGACCTGATGAAGATAATCAGACATGGGATAAGAAAAACAGACAAGCAAGAGCTACCATTAGCTTATTAGTGGATGATGCTCAATTAATCCACATAAGGAATGAGGATACAGCAAAGGGAATGTGGGAAGCACTAAAAAGCTACATGAAAGACCCAATTTAAATCCCAAGTTATTTCTGTTACGAAAGCTTTACAGTATGAGACTAAGTGCAGACAATGACATGCAGAAGCATATATTCTCTATGATGGAAGTGATATCACAGCTGAGATCATTTGATGAAGATATTAAGGAAAGCTACAAAAATGCTCCTACAGCTACAGAATCAAAAAGACCCTATAATAAAGAGACAAGAGAATGTTTCAGATGTAAGAAAAAAGGACATTTAAAGAAAGACTGTACTATATGGAAAGCAGAACAACAGAAATTACACCATAAAGAGAATACACAGAAGCTAAAAAAATACATTTTCTGACTCATGTGAAAATCATTGGAATGTCAATTTTAAAATAACTGATAAGAAATCATCATTGGGTTGGTTTATTGACTCAGGAACAAGTCACATGACAAGTAATACATTTTTTTTTACTGAACTTGATTTAAATAAAAAGGAAGCCATTTATCTTGCAGATGGAAGCAAAATGACTGCAGAAGGTGTTGGACAAGAAATGCTAAACTGTTCTAACAAGTTTGAGCATGATTCAAAAACACATACAGGATATGTTATATATTCCAGGATTAGAAGGAGGATTGTTATCTGTAAAACATCTAACAGCTAAAGGACTTACTGTAAAATTCAAAGATGATAAATGTACCATCCTAGCAGGAAATAAGGTAATAACCAATGTCAAGGCAGATGAACAATTATATCATCTTTACACAATAAAGGAACAGATGAAGTTGTGTACACATGATCACAAAGAATTGAGTTCATATGTGGCATAGATGTCTAGGACACAAACATCCTGACAGTATAATGGAGCTACAAAGGAAAGAATTGACAAAAGATCTATGGATATCTGATTGCTCAATTACTGTAAGATGTGAATGTTAAAACCTAAAGCCACAAGAATATCTATTCCTAAAGTAGGTAAAACAAAAGGCACAAGACCACCTGATTTGGTGCATACTGACGTAAGTAGATCCATAAAAGTGACTACATCAGGAGGCAATATATATATATGGTGACTTTTATAGATGACTACTCAAGATACACAGTCACATACTTGATCAAGAACAAAAGTGAAGTTTTCAATAAACTAGTAGACTACGTGACAAGGTCGAATTACAGGTTTCACAGGAAGCCAATTGTCATTAGAAATGATAATGGAGGTGAATGTACAGGACACAAAATAGAAAACTACTTAAGACAAAATGGTATAGAGCATCAAAAGACTGTTCCATACACACCTGAACAAAATGGAGTAGCAGAAAGGAAAAACAGAGCTCTGACTGAAATGATAAGGTGTATGCTGACAGATTCCAAACTACCAGAGAAATATTGGGGTGAGGCAGCAATGACAGCTACATATCTACAGAACTCAGGGAAGGAGCTGGGTGTTTAGCTCCGAAACGCGTCGGAAATAAAAACTGAAGATCTTTTATTAAAAACACTCCAGTGTTTCTAATACTTATTGGAGCAGCGGCGCGGACCGAAAGACACTTGGTCCCGGATATAGATCCCAAAACAGACAGAGTCACAGTGAGTAACAGTGTGACATTCATTGAGGATCTAAATGACACCATGATTTCACTGGAAACAAAAAATGAGAAAAACAGCAGTGATATAGCTGAAGGAATATCTGATGAAAAAGAAGTTGATAAAGAACAGAATACTGAAGGTGAAGAAATACAACTACAAACTGACACAGAACCAAGACGTTCAATAAGAGAAAACAAAGGAAAACCACCAATACGCCCCTCATACAAGGCAAGTACAAGTAAAATTTGTGAGCCTACCTCTTGGGAAGACATGGACTCTAACAGAATTACCAGAAGGAAGAAAAGCTATAGGATGTAAATGGGTTTTTAAAGTAAAGTACTAAACAGATGGCACAGCTGAAGAGTACTGAGCAAGACTCGTAGCTAAAGGTTATTCTCAAAAATATGGAGAAGACTATGATGAAACATTTGCACCAGTTGTCAAACATACTACAATAAGAACCTTGTTTTCAGTTGCAGCAATGAAACAAATGGAATTGAAACATCTGGATGTAAAGACAGCATTTTTGAATGGAAGTTTAACAGAAGATATTTACATGCAACAACCTCCAGGATTCAAAGATGAACGTAACCCAAACATGGTTTGCAAATTACAGAAAAGTATATACGGTTTAAAACAAGCTGCTAAAGCGTGGAATGATAAAATCACGGAAGTGCTCACAAATGAAACATTTCAAAGAAGCAAAGCTAATCCTTGCCTGTACACAAAAAGACTAACATGGATCTATGTACTCATATATGTTGATGATATTTTACTTTGTTTTGAAAAAGAAAGGGATAAAGAGGACATACTAATAATCCTGAATCAACATTTCGAGATCAAAGACTTGGGAAATGTGAAACAGTACCTAGGAATACAGGTAGAAAGAGAAGAAGATGGAAGTTTCCTACTTAATCAAAATCACATGATTCAAGACATAACTGAAACATTTGGATTGAAGGATGCAAAACCAGCAAAATCTCCAATGGAAACTAATTATCTTAAAGAGATGAATAGTGAGAAAAACGTGTTACCAAATAACGAAGAGTACAGAATGGCAATAGGAAAATTACTGTATCTAGCTACTGTTACAAGACCAAACATCACAGCAGTAGGAATTCTGAGTAGAAAAGTCTCCAAGCGAGTGTCCAAGAGAGTAACACGTTATTTGAAAGGAACTAGCATTGTTAAACTGAAACTGCCTACAAGTAATAAATGCATTTTAACTGAATACGTTGATGCAGATTGGGCTGGAGATCCAACTGACAGAAAATCTACCAGTGGCTATCTTTTCTTTCTCTCAGGCGGACTAGTAAAAATCAATCAATAGTAACGCTGTCATCAACAGAAGCAGAATATATTGCAGCAGCACATGCGAGTCAGGAAATTCTATGGTTAAGACAATTGCTAACAGACCTAGGACATCCACTGTTGGAACCAACAAAATTAAATGAGGACAATCATTGCTCCAATGGAAAGAATTAACCCAAGAACCAAGTGCATTGATGTGAAGTATCATTTCTTGAGGGATCATCAGCAACAAGGAATCCTGAAATTAGAATATTGTCCTACTGAAGATATGACAGCAGACATGTTCACAAAGGCATTGAATGATGAAAAACATCAGAAACTAATGAAGAAATTGGGTTTGACTGAATAAGTCCTTACTGTTGAGAAAGGGTTTTGGTATATGCAACAGTTGTGGACTTCATTTGTGTGAAGGAGGACTTTATGCTGATCTGACAATAGATGGCGTTGTTATGTAAAGTTTTCCTTGCTTACTGTATTGTAAAAGAAAAGGTTTCTCTTCTACTTTGTTTGTTACTTCTTCCTGGTGCAGTACTGAGTGACTGTGCATTTTTCCTTTACCTCATGTTCTGAGAAGTCAAAGCTTGTTATCCCATATAATCTGCTCTGTGAAGTTTCTACTGCAACTGTGGGTATCCAGAAGCTGTGCAACATGCTCTGCCTTCCCCCTTGCCCCTCTTCCTGGGGCTTTTACCTAGGAACCTCATTCCAACAGGTGCATGGGTTGCAATAGCACCTGGGCTCAAGAGCCTAGGGGCTCCCAAAAGTCTCTTTGGCCTATAGAAAAAGACATACTATTAGAGATTTGTAATTATTGGGGGCTCCATTGGAGCTTTTGCATCAGGGCTCATGAGCTGCAAGATATGCAGTGGCGGATTATAATGAGGTCAATCTGGGCTGTAGCCCCGGGCCCAATGCTGTTGGGGGGCCCACCAGCCTAATTGCCCCATTATAATCTGCCCGACTCTGCCGTCAATCCGGTGGCAGCTCGTCGCCTATTAGGGGATTAAAATGGCCGCTGGCTCTTTGAGTTATCCACCGTACGTCACTGGTACGCACCTGCAGTGACGTCAGCTCCCGGCGCTGTCAGTTGACCGGCAACCTATCAAAGGCTGCGTATCAGCTAGCAGCCTGTGGTAGGCAGGCAGACTGGCAGCTATTGAACATTATGCCAGCGCCGGGAGCTGACGTCACTGCGAGTGAATAGCAGTGACGTGCGCTGGATCAAACAGCCAGCGGGAAGCTCAAACAGCCGGCGGGAAGATGGAGGTGCCCTCAGCAGCTGAGCAAGTCAGCACTGTGTTCCGGGGTTCAGGAGGCTCCTCACTACTGCTGCTCCTCATGCCATTGAACGTGGAGGTGAGCATGGGGGGCTTCCCAGCACATATGTATATAGGAGTGAGAATGGCAGGATGCTGTGGGCTATATATATATTATATGTTAGCAGCCCACAGCACCCTGCCGTGTGTGTGTGCGTTTACATATATATATAGGGCTTTATCATTGCTGCTCTCTGCTTACAAGACCTGTGATGATGTCACATGGTGGGGAGGAGTCAGGGATCACATGATCAGGTCCTCAGTATATGCAGGACTCTGCCGTGATGGTTGTCATAGTGCTGAATAAGGTGAAATTAATGTGTGTGGTTGGGAGGGATTTACAGTGTGGATGTAGCAGTGCCGAGTGTGTATGAGGAGCTGAGTGTGTACGGAGCGCAGCTGTGTCTGTATGAGGTGTATGGAGCGTAGTGTGTAAGAGGTGTATGGAGCGGAGCAGAATGTGTATGGAGCGGAGCAGAATGTGTATGGAGCGCAGCTGTGTCTGTATGAGGTGTACGGAGCGGAGCCACGTGTGTACAGAGCGCAGCTGTGTCTGTATGTGGTGTACAGAGCGCAGCTGTGTCTGTATGAGGTGTACGGAGCGGAGCCACGTGTGTACAGAGCGCAGCTGTGTCTGTATGTGGTGTACAGAGCGCAGCTGTGTCTGTATGAGGTGTACGGAGCGGAGCCACGTGTGTACAGAGCGCAGCTGTGTCTGTATGTGGTGTACAGAGCGCAGCTGTGTCTGTATGAGGTGTACGGAGCGGAGCCACGTGTGTACAGAGCGCAGCTGTGTCTGTAGGTGGTGTACAGAGCGCAGCTGCGTCTGTCTGAGGTGTACGGAGCGCAGCTGTGTCTGTCTGAGGTGTAAGGAGCGCAGCTGTGTCTGTATGAGGTGTATGGAGCGCAGCTGTGTCTGTATGAGGTATGTGGAGCGCAGCTGTGTCTGTATGAGGTATGTGGAGCGCAGCTGTGTCTGTATGAGGTGTATGGAGTGCCGCTGTGTCTTTATGAGGTGTACGGAGCGCAACTGTGTCTGTATGAGGTGTACGGAGCGCAGCTGTGTCTGTATGAGGTGTACGGAGCGCAGCTGTGTCTGTATGAGGTGTACGGAGCGCAGCTGTGTCTGTATGAGGTGTACGGAGCGGAGCCATGGGCGTATGGAGCGGAGCTGTGTCTGTATGAGGTGAGCGGAGCTGTGGGTGTACAGAGAGGAGCCATGTCTGTATGAGGTGTACGGAGCGTAGCCGCAGGCGTACGAAGCAGAGCTCCTGAGTCTGTCACCTCACCAGCCGACCGTCCACCATCTCCTGGGCTTGCATCAGAGAGGAGGGACCGTTACCTTGCCGAATGCCGACACTGAGCACAGAGGGAACGTGCCTGTGTGACAGTGAGTGTTGTGATATGTCCTGAGTCACTCCTGCTGCTGCAGTTGCTGTGGCTGTGCTCTGTGTGTGCCACTGCCAGACCTCCTGCTGGCTGCACACGCTGATTATTTGGTGAGTTTTACCTCAGTATTAGTAAGGCCTCATGCACACGCTGAGTATTTGGTGAGGTTTTACCTCAGTATTAGTAAGGCCTCGTGCACACGCTGAGTATTTGGTGTTTTTACCTCAGTATTTGCTAAGTTATGTTCACATAATGTAATGTCCCCTGAGCAGATAGCGGGGGACAACATGGCAACACAGGCTGATCTATATTACTCATAGCAGGCTATTTTTAGCTGTGGGTTGCCATACACTTAGGGTTAGTGTATGGCAACATGTGTTGGTTGGCTGGAGTCCAGCCAATGGTCAGGCCTGAGGGTCAGTGAGTTTTGATTGGCCAACACTGTTGGCAGGCTCTGTGAGTCTATAAAAGGTTCTTTTCCTGTCAGAGGGTCAGTCAGACCTCTGACAGATTTGAAGATGGACAATCTTTTAGCTGAGTTTCTGTCCAGGGCTGGTCAGCCAGGCAGTGAGGCCTGGTTGTGGTCATGCCTATCACTGCTACCACCCGGTACCTGTAATACTCCAGCTGTGGTGGGCGCAACAGTGGAGCCTCCGTCCTCTCCTTATGTGGAGCCGCCGCCATCTGATGGGCGCAGCCTCCGCACTCACCGGAGGGCCAGTGCATGATATTCTCCCTCTCCCCCGTCACAGCGGGGAACCGGAGCTTCACACAGGACGGCCGGATCCAGGAAGAAGAAGTCGGCTGCGCGAGGAGGCCCGGGTTCCCGCGAGAAGACGCAGGTGTGCAGCGTTGGCGCCCCCTCCAGGCAGTTGAGAAAGCGGTCACGTGATCCAGCAGCCGGTGGCCCCGGGAACTTTTCATTTTCAGTCGGGGCTGCTGTTCTCAGCAGGAGCCAGCCATCGGATCCTCCATGCCCGGATCCGGTCCCTGTTATTTTCGCACGATTTGCTCCATTGGATCTATCTGCTGGGGACCGGGATGTGGGCTCCAGTACTTTAAGAGGTGCAGCAAGTGTATCTGTTGCAGCCTTGCCTTTTGCTCCTGGTCCATTTTCTGCTAGTCACCCCGGTCCAGTACTGACTTTACCGGGGGTGCCCTCCCTTCCCCTTCCTCCAACTACCATGCTGGATGACACTCGCCGGGTATGGTCTTCTTCGGACCCGTCATCTGAGGAAGAATTCGCCTGCGGATCAGCCCCTGTTCAGGTTTTCCCTCCTGCTGCTCCTGAGTCCTGTCCGGTATCGGGAGCACCTGCATCTGGACCTCGACAGCTGCAAGTTCGTCATGGTGAGACTGTACAGTTTTTTTCTTCCACAGGTTAAAATTGATGATATTAAGTCGTTGGTGGCCAAAGCCGTTGCTGACACCCTGGCTTTATCTGATAAGTCTAACGTGAAGGGGGCTGGGGCGACAGCTGAGCATACGGATGTACGGTCGGCGGCCGTGTCTGACCTCGCTTTTAAAGAAGCGCTTGTTTGTGGGGTTTCTCCTCTCAGGTTTCATCTTCGCTTACTGTTAGGAGAGGATTTGGAACTGTGAATGTGTCGACATTTTTTCTCTCCTTCCTATGTCTAGGGAGCATCCAATTAGGGGCGAGAGAAAAGATGACAAATTCAAACACGACTCGGACAAGCGTAAACCGTTTAAATCTTTTCATAATTGGGTATAAGCGTCGCTATTTTTTTCGCGGTGCTGGGTGAAAAATGCCCTTCTTGCTGTACGGGACTTTTTCAGCACCTCGACATTATATTGGAAGGGTCGGCATGGCTTCACTATGACGAGTCTTTTCGTCAGAAGCTTGCCGTTCACCCCACTATTGCTTGGGGTGTCAAGGATGTCGGGCTTTGGCTCAATCTAATGTTACCGCAGCACAACCAGTCTGTGAAGCCTGCTTCGATGCCGATTTCACGGAAGGGAGTGTGCTTTGCGTTTAATGATTCTTCATGTAAGTGGGCTAATGTTTATGCAGTTTTCCAGACAGGGCGACAGCAACCTTGTTAATTGATGGGTTTTGTAATGGGTTTTTCGTACCCCCTTTCGGTGGGAGAGGTTATGTGGTTGGAAAGAGCCTGGTGTCAGCTCTTCATCATCCTACTGCGGTGGTTCGGCATATCGAGAAGGAAATTTCATTGGGACGTATAGCTGGCCCTTTTGCCGATCCACCGTTCGAGGATTTTAGGTTTTCTCCTTTAGGGGTTGTTCCAAAGGGGAAGCCAGGTTCTTTTCGTATTATACATCATTTGTCGTTTCCGAAAGGGGGATCTCTTATCGACCAGGTTGATCCTGCAGCATCTGCAGTCAAGTATGTTCGTTTTGAAGCTATGGTTGAATTATTGCGACATTTTTTGGTAGGCATTGTTTGTTAGCAAAATCAGACATTCAGTCTGCTTTTCGGCTTTTGCCAGTTAATCCAGTTGGTTTTAATTCTTTGGGTTTTTATTTTGACGGGGGGGTTTATTTTGACCGTTGTCTCCCTATGGGTTTTTCTCTTTCGTGTTATTATTTTGAATCGTTTTCTACTTTTTTGTCATGGGTGGTCAGGTCTGATTTTCCTTCAGCAGGTGTGTAACATTATTTGGATGATTTTTTGTTTGTGGGTTCTGCGTTTTCTGATGATTGTTTTTCTCTTCTCTCTCGCTTTTTACGGTCGATGGATTATTTCGGAGTTCCTTTAGCTTTTGATAAGACCATGTTTCCTTGTAGTAAACTGGAATATTTGGGTATCACTATTTATTCCGATAAGATGGAATTCAGCTTGTCCGAATCAAAACTGGATAAGCTGAAGCGTTTGGTAGCGGATATGTTGTGTAGAGAAAAAGCTACTTTGAAGGATTTTCAATCCTTGTTGGGTAGCTTGAATTTTGCCTTGAGCATTTTATCTATGGGTCGCCCCTTTTTTGCAGCGTCTGTATGATGCTACTAAAGGCGTCTCGTCCCCGGGTTGCCATATTCTGGTATCTCGTTCATTGAAGGATGATCTATTTATTTGGCATGAGTTTTTATCTTCCTTTAATGGTATTTGTTGCTTGCAGGATGACTTTGTGTCGGCTTCTTCATTAGCTTTATTTTTGCATACGGATCCTTCTTGTGGTGTTGGGTTACTCTATGGCCGGGATTGGTGTTCCTCCCATTGGCCGGCGTTTTTTGCCGAGTGTGGATTTGGTAAGTCTCCGGAGTTACTGGATTCAATAGCATAGTTAGCTATCTTGGAGCTTTGGGGATCGTGTTTAGTCAATAAGCGTATTATTTTTTGCTTTCCCACTCAGGGATATGTTTTTGTCATCAATTCACTTTCGTCAAAGTGTCCGCTTAATATTAGTTTACTTCGACGGTTGGTGTTATCATGCCTTCGATTTAATATTTGGTTGAAGGAGACTCATGTCGTCGAGTCTGTTAATGTGTCAGCGCTGTTTCTCTCTCAGCAGCAATGGGAGGATTTCCGCGGGACTTTTCCGGCAACGGCTCTCTGCGGGAAGGATTGCCCTTCGGGTTTTTGGACATTTTTGGAAGATCGGTAACAGGTTTTCTTAAGAATTCTGTGGCTCCCTCAACATGGGCTTCTTATGCGGCCACATGGCGGGACTGGTCGTCATATTGTGCAGCTAAACACATTGCTACGGTTACTAGTGACGCTGTTGTTGTCCTTAATTTTGCGAATTTCTTTGACTAATATGTTTGTGGTTCGCCAGTTTTTGAAGGGCGTTTGTAAGGGTCGTTGTACGCCTGATACTCGCCGTCTTATTTCTTTGGATGTGTTAAAACAATTTATGGTTGGTATTAAAGGATGTTTGCTTTAATGAATACGAAGTCTCGTTATTTCGTAGTTGTTTTATTTTAATGTTTTTTGGTGCTTTTAGGATCGGCGAGGTGGTGTCTTATAGTAAGTTAAAATTTTCTGGTTTGAGGGTCGAGGATGTCTCATTGTTTAATTTTGGTGCGTAGATCAAAGACGGACCAGCGTGGTACTGGGATGTCTGTTAAGCTCAATGCATTCTTGAATTCTTTCCTGTGCCCATGTCAAAACATGTTCAGGGGTCGTTGTTTATACATGAATCTGGTGATCCAATAACAGTTTTTCAATTTTCTTCGGTTCTAAAAAAGTGTTTTCAACTGTTGAATATGAGCCATCTTCGATTTTCGTCTCATTCTTTTAGGATCGGAGCTGCCACGGCGGCGGCTCGCGCAGGGTTGAGTGATCAATCCATCCAGAGGTTGGGGAGGTGGAAGTCGCATAGAGCCAGATTATATGTTCGTCTGAATTTGTTGGTTTAACATTCTTATTGTTTTTTCTCGGACCGCTTTTAGTTTGGAACTCCTACGTTTATTGGGCCCAGAAGCGGGCGTTGGTAAGAAGCTATACCGAGAATTTGTCCTTTGATTCTACACAGGCTTTGATATTTTGGTTTGGTTTCAGGGGTATGAAGCTTCATGATTTATGTAAGTATCTAAATGAAATTTCGGTTGCCTTCCCGCTTCCGGATCTTCTTGTTCTGCATATTGGAGGCAATGATATTGGGAAAGTGCCAACATTAGATTTGATCAGTTATTTTAGGTGAGACATTGGTCTAATTCGATCTATGTTTCCGTTTTTTTGAGTTGGTATTTTCCTAATCGTCCCTCGCTTGGTTTGGAAATGTGAACCATTTAAGTTTATGGAGTCGATCCGGAAGCGGGTGAATCGGCTTCTGGAAAGGTTTATTTTATCAGCAGGGGGCGGTCTTACCGTCATTGTGGACCTGGAAGGTTTTATTGTGGGAATGTACCGAAAGGATGGTGTTCATTTGAGCGATATTGGTTGGGATGTTTTTAATCTTGGCCTACAGACGGCGGTTGAACAAGGTCTTGAGCGTGTTTGGGGGGGCCGCACATAGCTTTGTGCTGCCCGGGTGGGATGGTTTTGGTATGTTTAATGGTATTCTTAAAAGTAATGGTTGATATGGATGTAATAGCTATTTAATATAGCTTTGGTTTATTTATTAAAATGGAAAATAAAATTTGAATATTAATTTTAATAATTTATTTTAACCTTAATAAAGGCCACAGCCTTGTTTATCCATTTGGTTGTAGTGTCCATTTTTATTTATCTTCGTAGGACAATTCAGCCTTGTGTTTCCATGTAATGTCCCCTGAGCAGATAGCGGGGGACAACATGGCAACACAGGCTGATCTATATTACTCATAGCAGGCTATTTTTAGCTGTGGGTTGCCATACACTTAGGGTTAGTGTATGGCAACATGTGTTGGTTGGCTGGAGTCCAGCCAATGGTCAGGCCTGAGGGTCAGTGAGTTTTGATTGGCCAACACTGTTGGCAGGCTCTGTGAGGCTATAAAAGGTTCTTTTCCTGTCAGAGGGTCAGTCAGACCTCTGACAGAATTGAAGACCCACCCGCCCTCCCTGTATATTATGGTTTATAAAAAAAAAAAAAAAATAGATGAACCTTTTTGTTACGGATAGCCAATGATATCATTTGAGGCTGATTCGTAAAGGTTTTGTTTGTTTTGTTGTTGACATTTTAAATTTTTCTTTTGTTTGTCGTGTGGCCTTATTAGAGGAGTAAAAATGTTCCAATATGTGTTGGGATGGTTTTGGTATGTTTAATGGTATTCGTAAAAGTAATGGTTGATATGGATGTAATAGCTATTTAATATAGCTTTGGTTTATTTATTAAAATGGATCCATTTGGTTGTAGTGTCCATTTTTATTTATCTTCGTAGGACAATTCAGCCTTGTGTTTCCAGGCTTCTTATTTTGTTTTTTTATTTGTTTAATAAAATACATGCTAATAAAAAGCTGATTTTTTTTTTTTTAATGCCAAAAGATCACAGGAAACATTCTGTGTGAACATAGCCTTAGGCTGCATAGTCACGATAAGTAAAAGCAGCGTTTTGGATGCAGCATATTGCTGCTGCATCCAAAATGCTGCGTTGTACAGTGGCAGCACAACGGATGATTTGCAGAAATCTCATCCTCACTATGCTTCCCCGACTGCAGTGTGTTTTCAGCTGCGATGTGGATTGTCGGCACTCAACTCCACAGCATGTTCATTTAATACTGCGGAGTTGGAAGTGATCACCATCAGCTGCACGCAGGTAGAAGCCGCCCTGCACCCACTGCAGATCGTGGACACAGGACACCTGCTGGTTCCTGCAGGTCTGGGGGCACTGTGTCCAAGGCCTGTTTCACACATCGTGCAAACCACAGACGTGTGAGTCAAGGCCGTTGTTGGGTGGGGTGTGTATCCATGTGTTACGGATTGTCTGACGTGTGCTACGTGTGGATCCATAGATAGCACATGGACAGGCTGTCAGTACATACTCGCCTGCCTCCAGCGCCGCTGCTCCTCTCACTTCTGGTCCACTGTTGGGCTCCGTGAAGTGAATATTACATGAGCCCCGGAAGTGAAAGGAGCAGGCAGCTCTCGAGGCAGGTGAGCATAAATTTCTTTATTTTTACACATTAAACTTTTGGCCGTGGTCTGTGCACAGTGAACATCCGTGTGCAGCATGTTTTGGGTCAAAAGTGGTCCTTGGTGCCGGCAAAAAAACACACGTCGCCATGTGGAGGACACGGGTCTGCTCCACACGGCGACACGGTCCAACCATGCTGAATAACTGATGTCTGAAGGGGGCCATTGGGGATCATGTGTCCCTGTATATCTGTGCCTCTGACATGTATCAGCACGGACCGCATACGTGCTGGAGGCATGGATGTGTGCAACAGACCCTGCGTTTATTTTGCTGCGTTTTCTGCACTAAAAACACATGTCAATTGTTGGCGCTTTTTTTTTTCTTCCTAACTGAAGGGTAAATTGACTAGATCAATGGATGTTTGACAGGTTAGAGTTTCACTCAGCAACTATTTGTCTGGAATAATCTATTTCAGGTATATAATGACCCCTGTCACATGACCCCCGTCACATGACAAGGGGCCCACAGAGTCTGGACAGCCCCGGGCCCTGGCTATCCTTAATCCACCCTGAAGATATGCCATTGCCCCTAGACGCCCGCTTCTATTATAAACAACTCCTTGACCATGCCTACAACACCTAAGCTGGTCACACCCCGCTAACTTCTGTTGTCGCTTCTCCATGTATGACTCTGCTCTCTCTGCTCATTCAATACAGGGTAGAGCGGTGATAAGAAGACATCAAGACAGAAAAGAGTATTGTCCCTCACCACTAGTGAACAGCATCCGCAGTAGATGATCCTGTCAGCAGTGATGCATGCCCTGCTCTCCAAGGTCATCATAATGCTGGGAGGATCGGCAAACAATACATCACTGCTACCTTCCTAGCTTTAGAGAGAAGTGCACAAGTCAGTTACCACTCACTAGTGGTAGGGAACAGAAAACTGTTTTACCATGATGGCTTATTATGTCTCCGCTCTTCCCACAGTTAGACAACCAGGGAGACTGGTGAATGCATCGCTGACACACAAGTGTCATATCTATGTGCTACTAGTGAGTGCCAGTGGCTGGGCCCAACGGAGAATAATCCGGTCCTCTGGTGGCCCAGTCTGATCCTGATTGTGCCAACTACAGATTTACCCCCTTAGAATATCCACAAGTCCACCACTTTGCAAGATAAGCAGCATAATACTTGAGGTCATTTGACCCTTACATTCCACATAACTGATACTCCCCTGTTTAATTTAGCCCTTCGGATATGTTCACATAGTGCGTTTTTATTTTGTATTTCTAACCCTAAGCCCAGCGCCTGGTTCACATGGATGTGCGTTCCCAAGGATGCACATCCATGTCATTGCACGGTGAACCACACTGCCGATATGGGGCACGTGTGTCAAGGAACCTCTTGCATCCCAGGGGCAGGCCCATCCTTCTACTGCTGCCGTCCCCACCCATCACTTCCACTACAATGGGGACTCTTCTTTCCATTTTCGTTTCACTGTGGCACGCATATAGCATGCTGGTGCTCCCTCCTCCACATTAGGAGTAGGTAGCACTTCCTGCTATATGAATTCCACAGTGGAACAGCTGCCACCACTGCCTCCTCCTGTGTTTTCAGTTTTTGCAGGGAGACTGGAGCATCATGGGACTTAGGAGAGGTAAGTACAGATTTATTATTTTTAATATATATACATAATCAGCACTTTTGCGCTTCCGGCCACTGTGCTGCTATCACGTGCTGGCCGGAAGCGCAAAAAGGCTGTCGCCGGACACCAGCTACCCCCACCAATGCCCGCGCTCCCCCGCCGCCAGGGCCGCACCGTCCATTGGACAGTGTCAGCCCTGAGTCCCCAGCGGCTGCACACGGGGAGCGGCATTGCAAAAGGGGGCGGTGCCAGCATCGGAACCCGGCTTCATGACAGACGCCGCCCGCCCCAGCCTCCCCAGGTAAGATGGCGGCCAGCGCTCTGTCATTGTAGGCTGCAGAGCTGGCGGGGCTGCAGCCTGCTGTCACCTCACCCCCCCTGCCCCTCAACTAGCACCAGCTGCCCCTATTATCTGCTCCCCGCACAGCCCCCTCTATCATCTGCTCCCGCACAGCCCTCTCTATCATCTGCTCCCCGCACAGCCCCCTCTATCATCTCCTCCCCGCACAGCCCCCTCTATCATCTGCTCCCCGCACAGCCCCCTCTATCATCTGCTCCCCGCACAGCCCCCTCTATCATCTCTTCCCCGCACAGACCCCTCTATCATCTGCTCTGCGCACAGACCCCTCGCATTAGTGCAGATGTTAGTCTAAAGTCACTTCCAGAGCGAAGAGAACAGGAGATGGAGATGAGGGTAGAGAAATAGGGTGGTGCTGCACTGTGAAGAGTTTGTGGGTGAGAACAAGCAGTTTGAATTGGATCCTATAGTGTATAGGCAGCCAGTGCAATGACTAGCATAGAGCAGAAGCGTCTGAGTAACGGTTAGCTAGATAGGTGATCCTGGCTGCTGCATTAAGGATGGACTGGAGAGAGTCTAGTGTGGAGGAGGCCCATTAATAGAGAATTACAATAGTCAAGGCAGGAGTGAATCAGGGTAACAGTGATGGTTTTTGTTGTTTCCAAGTTGGTGGATTCTACAGATGTTCTTTAGGTGCAAGTGGCAAGAGCGGGCAAGAGATTGTATGTATAGAGTGAAGGAAAGATCCGCAAAAAACATAATACCCAGACAGAGAGCCTGCTACCAAGGCATTATTGTGGCACCGCACACTGAGAGAGATGTTAGATTTACGGAGGTTAGTTGAGGGCAGGAGCAGTAGAAGTTCAGTTTTGGAAAGGATGAGTTTCAGATAGGGAGCGGACATGATATTGAAAACTGCGGTTAGACAGTCATTGGTGTTCTTTATTACAGCGGGGGTAAGGTCAGGGGAAGAAGTGTATAGTTGTGTGTCATCAGCATAAAGATGGTACTGAAAGCCAAATCTGCTGATGGTCTGTCAAATCGGGGCTGTGTAGAGCGAGAAGAGGGCCAAGGACCGAACCTTGGAGGAGCCCATTCAGTGAAAGGAAGAGGAGAAGAAGTGCAGCCAGAAAATGATACACTGAAAGAATGGTCAGAGAGATAGGTAGAGAACCAGGAGAGAGTTTTTCCTTTATGTCAATGAAGTGCAGCGCAGAGAGTAGGAGATGGTGGTCAACTGTGTCAAAAGCTGCCGTCAGAAGGTCTATTGGTCACTTTGGTGAGGGCTGTTGAGGGCAGACTTTTAAGTTCTCAGCATAACTTTATAGTAAATGAGGTTTTCTGGAGTGAGGGTTTTCCTCCTTAGGCGTTCAGCACTCCTAGAGCATCGCTGGAGGAATCGAGTTTGCGATGTGAGCCAGGGCTGGTTTACTCTGTGTTTGGAAGTTCTGAGGGTGAGGGGCGCTACTTGGTCCCGGTTGCTTCTGAGAGTGTCATTTTAGTGATTCACAGCCAGATCAGGACAAGAGAAGGCTGCATTATGCTACATGGAGTGCTATGAGGCTGCATTATGCTATATCTAGGTCTGTGATGCTGCATTATACTATATGGAGGACTATGAGGCTGTATTATGCTATTTGGAGGGCTGTGAGGCTTTATTATGCTATATGGAGGGCGATGATGCTGCATTATACTATATGGAGCAAAATGGGGGTGCATTATACTAATTTGAGGACTATGGGGGCTAATTTATGAATTGGTACTATGGGGTGCATTATAATAATTAGAGGACTATAGTGGCAGGAGGAGGAGGACCATATAAACCAGGATGGGGGACATGTATTCCAGGATAAGGGCCATATTCCAGGAGGACCATGTATAGCAGGATGAGGGACATTGATACACAATGAAGTGGAAGAAGGGTCAATTTATGACTCTTTAGAGTATGTAGAACGTTACATGGGCCCATACATCTGACCAACGTGTGCATTGTGAGGGGGCAAGGTCTAAATTTTGCACCAGGGCCCATTAGATTCCTGTTACATCACTGCCCCTAACCATAGCTCAGTCCCTAAACATAGCCCTAACTCTATCCCTATTTCAAAACAAAAAATTTGTCCTGACTGTGGCCCTGATCTTAGCCATAAAACAAGATGGCTTTAGACAAATACAAGTGGATCTTCATAAATTAGAATATCATCAAAAGATAATTTATTTCACAAATTTTATACATAAAGTAAACACATATATTATAGAGTCATTATAGAGTGATTTATTTCAAGTGTTTATTTCTGTAAATGTTGATGATTATAGCTTACAGCCAATTAAAACCCAAAAGTCATTATCTCAGAAAGTTGGAATATTATATAAGACCAAGTGAAATAATGATATTTAAGTAATAAATGTTGGCCTAATGAAAAGTATGTGCAGTAAATGTTGGTCAGGGCTCCTTTTGCATGAATTTCTGCATCAATGCAGCGTAGCATGGAGGCGATCAGCCTGTGGCACTGCTGAGGTGTTATGGAAGCCCAGGTTGCTTTGATAGCAGCCTTCAGCTCGTCTGCATTGTTGGGTCTGGTGTCTCTCATGTTCCTCTTGACAATACCCCATAGATTCTCTATAGGGTTTAGGTCAGGCGAGTTTGCTGGCCAATCAAACTGAATGATACTGTGGCTATTAAAGCAGTTATTGGTACTTTTGGCAGTGTGGTCAGATGTTAAGTGGAGTGTGTAAATGACTGCCTCCTGGATATCTGTCAAATCAGCAGTCTTCCCCTTGATTGTGTAGCCAACTGAAGCAGACTTAGGCCAGGTCCACATCATGTTCACGCTTTCCGTCCTGGCGGCTGTGCTTCTCATCAGCATTAACGCAATGCAACCATTGCATTTGTTTGCATTAACGCTGCCATAATGATGCATTGGTGAACGCATCCAAGCGCATGCAAAAATGTGCTTGCGGTTGAAAGTATACTTTTTTTAAATGCACAGGATATTGAGGAATTTTTGCATGTGTTTGGATGCGTTCACCAATACATCTCTATGGCATCGTTAACGTAAGCGAACACAAGCATTACATTGCGTTAATGCTGATAACAAGCGCAGCCGTCTGGACGGAAAGCCCGAACGTGATGTGGACCTGGCCTAAGGGACCATTTTAAATGCTTAGTAAGCAGGTGTTTTGTGCTAATTATTCTAACTTTCTGAGATAATGAATTTGGGATTTTCATTGGCTGTAAGCCATAATCATTAATATTAACAGAAAAACACTTGAAATAGGTCACTCTGTTTATACTGACTATATATTATATGTGTTTCATTTTTTACATGATGTACTGAAATAAATGATCTTTTTGATGATATTCTAATTTATTGAGATTATATATTATTATTTATTTTTATACTTCTCAATTCCATGGCGCTTTACATTTGGAACAGGCGAACAAAGACAAGGACAGTATGTATGGACAATCAAGTCACACAGGTACAGCAGGGGAGAGGACCCTATCCGCGAGGGCTCACAGTCTATACAGTAGGAGAGGGCAGAGCTGATCGTGCGGGGGTGCGGGGGACCGAGTCTCGCTGTAGGTTGTAGGCTTGTTGGAAGAGTCTTCAGGTTTCTTTTGAAGGCTTCTACGGTAGGCGAGTGTCCGATATGTTGGGGAAGAGAGTCCCAGAGTATAGCGGATGCACTGAAGTCTTGTATGCGGTTGTGGGAAGAAGAGATAAAAGGGGAGTAGCGAAGGAGCTCATGAGAGGATGAGATTGTATGTTTGCGAATTGAGAACACTTTTCATTCTGTGAAGTTTCACCAGACCTTCACTCAACAAATTACGATGTGTCACTGCTGAACGAAGCCCAATAATTATGTGGGTTACAACATCGTTTTGTGCAGACATTAAGGCTAGTCCTTTTGGGAACTTTTGCAATGACAGCCAGTAGAGAAGAGTTATATAATATTTACACCTTCCTCCTCACCATGATTCAGTAGCTCAGTGTTAGTGCTGTTGCTTTGGGGACTGTTAAGTCCTTAGTTCAAATTCCCCAGAATATAATTATGGTAAATTTGACAGATGATGAGTTCTGGTTTCTAATCTCTGACCTTATTCCAGATTTGTTTCTGATGCTGTGGATAAGGGATTCAGGAGAAGACAGAGCCAGGTGTGGTTATCTTGGGATTGGAACCCAGGATCCAAAAGTGTTAACCACTGAGCTATGGCGTTTTGGGTTTTCTTCTTGAAAATAACATATAAATCTTCTTTCGATTAAAAGAATGAAACTACTAAAAACAATTGTGTTTCTTTGATGTCATTTAGAAGAAGTATATCCGAGCTAGGGTTTGTAGCTCAGTGGTTAGTACCAGGTATTGTAAAGCCAGCGTCCTGAGTTCAAATCCCAATCAAGAATATGAACATCAAGGACTTTGTTGACTGTAGCTTTTTTTTAGCCTCTTTTCAATCAGTGTGGTTCATTGATGTTATATGGAAGAAACAAACAGCATCTCGTCAGTGAGGCAAAATAGCTCAGTGGCTACCACAGGGTTATCCACTAGTTGGATGATATCCAAATGAGGCTGACTTAAGCATGGAGTTTGTGTGTTCTATCTGTGTGGGTTCCCTAATGTCTCTTTTCGATAACTGCTAAAATGAAATGTGAATCATTGTTTGGTATTATATAGAAGAAACTAAGAGAACCTTGCAGAGTGGCATGGTTAGCTCATTGGTTAGCTCATTGGTTAGCTCATTGGTTAGCTCATTGGTTAGCTCATTGGTTAGCTCATTGGTTAGCTCATTGGTTAGCTCATTGGTTAGCTCATTGGTTAGCTCATTGGTTAGCTCATTGGTTAGCTCATTGGTTAGCTCATTGGTTAGCTCATTGGTTAGCTCATTGGTTAGCTCATTGGTTAGCTCATTGGTTAGCTCATTGGTTAGCTCATTGGTTAGCTCATTGGTTAGCTCATTGGTTAGCTCATTGGTTAGCCATGGTAAAATCATGGGTTCAAATCCTACCTGACTATGACATCTGCAAAGAAATTGTGTAGTTTACTGGTATTCCTCCCATGCAAAGGCAGGGAGATGTTGGATCAATGTGGTTGTGTCAGCAAGTTTCATTGGTGGTAATGTTTAGATGCTGCTGTGTCTTTTCAATTGTGTTTTTCTATGTTTGATATTACATAGATGAATCGAAGTGCAGGTAGTGAGAGTGGCATGGTAGCTCAGTGATTATGTCAAGGCTTTGTAGACTTGATATCTTGGGTTCATAACCCCAATAAGTACAATATCGCCAAGGAGTTTGTATGATATCTGTGTGGGTTTACTGCCATGACTTATGACAACTTCTAAAAACACTTGTGTTCTTCACTTAACAAATGACGATGTGTCACTGCTGAATGAAGCCCAATAATTATGTGGGTTACAACATCGTTTTGTGCAGACATTAAGGCTAGTCCTTTTGGTTACTTTTTCAATAACAGCCAGTAGAGAAGATTTATATAATATTTACACCTTCCTCCTCACCGTAACTCAGTAGCTCAGTGTTAGTGCTGTTGCTTTGGGGACTTGTAGGTCCTTGGTTCAAATCCCCAGAATGTGATTATGGTAAATTTGACAGATGATGAGTTCTGGTTTCTAATGTCTGACATTTTTCCAGATTTGTTTCTGATGCTGTGGATAAGGGATGAAGGAGAAGACAGAGCCAGGTGTGGTCATCTTGGGATTTGAACCCAGGATCCAAAAATGCTAACACTGAGCTATGGCGTGTCTTCTTGTAAATAACATATAAATCTTCTTTCGATTAAGAAGAATGAAAAAACTAAAAACAATTGTGTTTCTTTGATGTTATATAGAAGAAATTTACCCCACCTTGTATTGTAGCTCAGTGGTTACTACTGGGCATTGTAAAGACAGAGTCCTGGGTTCAAATCCCAATCAAGAATATGAACATCAAGGACTTTGTTGACCTTTTTTTTCCTTACAGTTCTTATCAACAAGTGTGGTTCTTAAGGTCCTGTCACACGCGTCAATGTCGTCAGCGATCTGATCGCTGACGACATTGACGGCTGATTGCTGGTGAGCTGTCACACAGGCAGACTCACCAGCGATCAATTGACCAGTGACATCATGGAAACGATTTAAATATCGTTTCCACGATGTCCTGCTCCCGCTGCCAGCCTGCTGGAAGCGGGAGCAGCCTGGTCTCCAAGGTACACGTCGGGTAACTAGGCAGCGCGCGCTGCCTGGATACCCGACGTGTACCTTAGTTACCAGCCTCCTCCGCTCACCCGGTGAGTGGAGGAGGCTGGTAACTAAGGTACACAGTCGGGTATCTAGGCAGCGCGCGCTGCCTAGTTACCCGACGTGTACCTTAGTTACCAGCCTCCTCCGCTCACCGGGTGAGCGGAGGAGGCTGGTAACTAAGGTACACGTCGGGTATCCAGGCAGCGCGCGCTGCCTAGTTACCCGCAGTGTACCTTGGATACCAGCTCCCAGCGCTTCTGAGAGGCGCTGGGAGCTGGAATATCGCTACTCCCGGTGTCACACGCAGCGATGCTGCGTGTCCACCGGGCGACAATCGCCAGGTTTTAGGACTGATTCTAAAACCTGGCGATCATCAACCAGCGATTTATCGCTGGTTGATTCACTATGTCACACGCGTCAATATCGCTGCAACGTCACGTGCAGCCGATATCGTGCAGGCGATATTGACGCGTGTGACAGGCCCTTTAGATGTTATATGGAAGAAACTAACAGCAACTTGTCAGGGAGGCTCAGTAGCTCAGTGGTTATCTCCAGTTAGTTTATATCCCACTGAGGCTGACATATGCACGGAGTTTGTATGTTCTATATCTGTGTGGGTTTCCAAATGTCTCTTTTCGACAACTGCTAAAATGAAATGTGAATTATTGTTTGATATTATATAGAAGAAACTAACAGAACCTTGCAGTGTGGCTTGGTAGCTGAGTGGTTAGATCTTGGCTTAACAAAGGAAGAATCATGGGTTCAAATCCCAACTGAGTATAACATTTGCAAGGAGTTTGTATACTTTACTGGTGTTCCACCTCTGCAAAGGTAAATTGACCCATTGGATTACTGTGGTTGCATCAGTAAGTTTTATTGGTGGTAATATTTAGATGCTGTTGTGTGTTTCTTTGTTTGATGTTACATAGAAGAATCGAAGTGCAGTAAGAGTGGCATGGTAGCTCAGTGATTGTGTCAATGCTTTGCAGAGTTGGTAACTTGAGTTTGTAACCCCAGTGAGGACAATATCTCTAAGGAGTTTGTGTGATATCTGTGAGGGTTTCCTGCCATGACTTTTAACAACTTCTTAAAACACTTTGTTTGACGTTTTATAGAAAATATTTATATTTATATTTATACCACCTAGGGATTGTAGCTCAGTGGTTAGTACTGGGTGTTGTAATGACCAAGTCCTGGGTTCAAATCTTACCAAGGGTGGGTTCACACTTGTGGACCTCTCCACAGTGTTCTGTGGAGAGGATCTGTAAGCTGAGTGCAGGCACCTGTGTTCCCATGTTAAACATAGGGACCTGCAGTGCCTGCACTCAGCTTGTGGATACTCTCTGCTCAACACTGCAGATGGGTCTGCAAGTGTCATCCCAAAACTATGAACCTCAACGACTGTTGTTTCTTACAGTCTATTTTCAATAAGAGTGGTTATGGATGCTACATAGAAGAAACTAACACCACCTATATGAAGGAGGCACAGCAGCTCAGTGATTACCACAGGGTTATCCACAGTTGGTTCACATCCCACCAAGGCTGACATATGCATGGAGTTTGTATGTTCTGGGTGGTGTTTCTTAAGGTCCCTTTTTGATAACTGCTAAAAATGAAATGTGATCTATTGTTTGAAATTATAAAGAAGAAACTAACAGACCCTTGGAGGGTGGTATGGTAGCTTAGTGGTTACATCTGGGCTGTGTAGACATAGAATCATGGGTTCAAATCTCACCCAAGTATCAGATCTACAAGGAGTTTGTGTGTTTCACTGGTATTCCCACCATGCTAAAGCCAGGGATAGGTTGCGCTATTGGATCACTGTGGCTGTGCCAGTAAGCTTTGTTGGTGTTAATGTTTAGATGCTACTGTGTCTTTTCACTTAAGTGTGTTTCTATGATAGAAGAACTGAAGCACAGTTAATAAGGGTGGCATGGTAGCTGAGTGGTTGTCTCAGGGCTTTGCAGAGTTGGTATCTTGGGTTAATAAGCCCACTAAGTCTAGCTTCACATTTCAGGACGGTTACGTTGCGTCCCATGCGAACACGTGTAAACGTTGTGTTTTACATACGCATGGCTTTACGCACACAGGTCCGCAACATTCACATGCGTTTGTCTGCGTTTTGAGTCTTGCGCATGCGTTTTCCATCTGCATGCGTTCACTAGTTCATGGGCAGAGATTATGCTGGACGCCAAAAACTCTTTTTGAGCATGCGTACTAAGGTGTCCGCATGCGTTTTATCCGCAGCTATGCGCAAAACCATCCGCATGCGTACAGTCTCATAGGGGGCTAATGTTAATTGTATCCGCAGCGTGCGCATGTGGACACTTGCATTTTTTTGGACGCGCTGAAAAATGCTACAAGCCGCGTTCCCTGGCGGCATAAAATCTTCTTCTCCATCCGCATGCGTATAGTTACGCAGCTGAACGCGAACGAATGTGGCTATGTGCGGGTGACTGCGCATCCCATGTTAAAGATAGGTGCGCAATCCGCATGCGGATTTCGGGACACAGAGCCGCACCGTCCGCGGCGCAAACGTCCTGAAATGTGAAGGCACCCTAAGGACAATATCTCCAAGGAATTTGTATGTCCTCTGTCTCTTGCTGACAGCCAAATCTAAATGGTTAGTGAGAGAATACTCACTAGCGAGGGACTTTTACTATTTAACAATTTGTTTATTAGCATTTATGGAAGTTGAATAAAGTTTAAATATCGATGTATAAGAAAAAGTATATGGAATGCACATTCTTACATTATATAAAAAGTAAAGGAATATAGTAAGTAGGAGAAAGTAGTATGTATGTAGATTAAAGGGTCCTGGTCCAGATAAACCAGGACCCTCGGAATAGCTGATCCAAACCCAACTGGACCAGAACACCAATTACAACCAACCTGAAAAGGGCTAGGAGAGGTATGTCACCTCACAGAAACTGACCACATACCAGACACTACAGACTGGCCCCCATATCTAGAGACTCTTCCAGGTCCTGAGCTGATATATACTCAGCAGTGAGGGACACTCACTTCAAGAGATTCCCTGCGGGGTGCACTGGAGATAGCAGCGCAGTATGTGAGTGAAGATGTGAACTGTGATATGCCATGGATTTGCAGTGTCCCCATCCATTCTTCTTACACTCCTTTCTCATCATCCCCATATTCCCCATTGCACACTTGCTTTGGCAAAACTGATGCATATTTAGCCTGGGCAATTAAGCTGCTTTGAATATAGTACAGTAATTATGTATGGCCCGATACTATCGAATAAAGTTGTTCCACAATTGCATTCATTTCTTCCAAGACGTTTTTGTGCATCACATACATTGGCCAGACATGGCCATAAAAGAATCCGGGGGATCTGGAACTGTGTAAATTCTGGAGCGAATCAGGAGTGCGGTGGTGTCACGTTGGGGCAGAGGGTGCAGCATCATAAGTGCGCCCACACGGGTAGGTGCAGTTAGTCGGGCAGCGAGTTCCAGGCATTGGGTCCGATTGTTGACAACATCGCTGGTGGTATTGTGGACGAGGCCAATAGCACCAGCAGTCACCATATTTGCACACCCATCACTTGGCATGTAATAGGAGGACACCCTGACATTGGAAGTGGCTGATGAATGGGATAAGGTAATTATATAGATAGATGTGTAATATAGTAATAGATAGTATATACTAAGAGGAATGGATGTAGGGCCTGAATTCTAAGCCCTTCTTTTACATCTATCTACTCAGGGCAGCACGGTAGCTCAGTGGTTAGCTCTGGGCTTTGCAGAGTTGGATTCCTTGGTTCAAATCCCAACCGAGACCAACATCTGCAAGGAGTTTGTATGTTCTCCCTGTGTTTGCGTGGGTTTCCTCCGGGGACTCCGGTTTCCCCCACACCCAAAAGACATGCACAGGCAGGAAGAGAGGGACCCATAGGCTCCCTGGGACCGTCTCTCAGAGGGGCCACATGGGGTTAACGTTTAGATGCTGCTGTCGTTTTTCGACAGCAGCATCTAAACGGTTAGTTAGAGAACACATACACACTCAACAGGGGGGTTTTGCTACTATAAAAGGAGGTGAGGACCAGAGCAACTTCAGGATTAGTATCTGCGAAAAAGGCAGATTACATATGATTTTTACTTGTGGATAATGGATTGATGAATGCAAATTTATGGAGAAAATCCTCCCGGCAAGATTTCAGGTGCTAGGAATCCCTGCCACTTGATGTGGTGTGAAAACGGAGAGTCAAAAACTCAACGCTGGAACTAAACCCTGTCCACATGGTGAGTTTTTTACCTCAGTATTTGGGGCCAGACTGATAGCAGAACAATCAGAGGTGAAGTGTAATCTACTTATATAATCGGGAGTTTGAAATTCGGGCACTGTAGCCGAATCCCAAGCTCCTTTGCGGCACTGCGAGCGATGACGCGCAGCGTCATCGCGAACCGCAGCCGCACTACTGTTTAAAAAAAAAATAAACATATGCTCACCTCTCCCCGAGCTCCCGGTGTCTGCACAGGTCTTCTACTGCAGTTCAGGACCTGCGGTGATGTCACAGTCACCTGACACCAGCTTACTCCATGGTAACCTGGTGTCACGTGACTCTGACATCACCGCAGGTCCTGAACTGCAGTAGAAGACCTGTGCAGACACTGGGAGCCACCGGGACACTGCAGGGAGACGGCGGGGGCTTGGGGAGAGGTGAGCATAAACTTTTCTTAATTTTTTTTAACCCCTGCCTTCCTCTGTCTGCCTAATGTCTCTGTATACTCTCTGTAATGTGCCTAGACTGTGTGTCATCTCTGTATACTGTCTGTAATGTCTCTATACTGTGTGTGTAATCTCTGCATACTGTCTGTCTATACAATGTCTCATGTATGTATATACTGTGTGCTTCTCTCCTCAGCCCTCCACCACAGAGTCGCATCTCTCCTCACCCCTCCACCAGAGCCGCTTCTCTCCTCACCCCTCCACCGCTGAGTCGCATCTCTCCTCAGCCCTCCACCACTGAGCCGCCTCTATACTCTGCTACCCACTGACCCGCCTCTATACACACAATTCATTTCACCGCGCTCCCGATGCAATTGCATCGGGCCTTTTTACTAGTACTTAATACTTAAATGTACATCACTTTTTATCACCCACTCCTGGTTTTGGCTAAGGAAAAACTCCAATACTAATGTGAACAAATGAAGTAATTAATATCTCATATGGGGAAAAATATTAATTAGCTATAAGCAAACAAAATCAGTGAAGACCAATCCCAATCACGCATAACATTGTACAACAAGAACATCCAAGGAAGACGCGGCTGAGCAGACAATCAGTGATGTGACTGCGACCGGTGGAGGAGCAGACGATCACTGATGGGACTGCAGCCTGTGACTGAGAATTCACAATTGGTAAATCTAGAAGATCTCTCTGTCTGTAGTGGAGGAATCTGTTGTAGGACGACGAGTCTGATCCATCTTGATCACTTTATTACAAGTGAGGACATAGGTGGAGAAAACAGCAACCTATTGGCAGATATGGTTGTGAACATCAGGTGTAGCATCGTCTGTCACACAGATTATAGGTCACAGGACAGGACAGCACAGCAGATAAGTCACAGTCTGAACACAGACCAAGAATGTGGTGATGGGAAATTTACAATGTACTCATTTTCATGTCAACATGTTGCACATATTTTATTATACTATACTTTTAATTACACACAATTCAAGATATAAATTGATAAGCCACCCAAGAAATATCCATAAATCAGTCACTGAGGCTATGTGCATTCTTTATGGGTTTGTTGCATTAGTTGGGGAAATTATGCAACAAGGCATACATGTTTGGTATCTACAAACTCGTACCCACTTGAGGCAGTACACCCTCATGTCAGATTTACCATATAGTGATCATGGCAAATAAAAAAATACAAAAAACAAATGTGTAATTGCACTTTTTTTGCCATTTCACCACACTTGGAATTTTTCACATTTTCCTGTTCACTATATGGTAAAATAAATGATTGCATCTGAAAGTGCAACTCGTCCCGCAAAAAACAAGCCGTCATGTCTATATTGATGGAAAAATAAAAAAGTTATGGCTCTTGGAAGCAGGGGAGCAAAAAACCAATAAGAAAAAAAAATCAACAGGTGGTGAAAGGGTTAATATTAGAGGAAAGCCAAGTGGCAGGTAAAATGGCTTTGTAATAACCTATTGTAAAGGGATTTTCTCCTTCTGTTAGTTGAGGGTAAGGGTCTAGGGCGTAATTAAGGCCTCCATCCATTTGTAAAATCAGTTAATATTTCGGGATAACATCACAAATGCAGCGATATAAAAAAAAACACATATTTGGTAAGGTCTTTATTTTTTTTTTTAAATGGGGCAAAGTGGGGGTGGGAATTTGAATTTATGCTATTCTTATGTTGAAAAATTTCTTTTTACGCTATCATGATCATATTCACTAGTCTCATTTGGGGACTTATAGTTGCGATTGTGCAATCACTTGTGCTATAAGAGTGTTGTATTTGTGATTTCTGTACAGCAGAAATCACAATCTTCTATGACTGCCGGATCGCTGTCAGCGTTCACAGAAGGATTATAATGACAGACACAAAGATCAACATTAGACCCCTGTCTGTCATGAAACCCATCAACGCCCCACGATCACGTCACGGGTGCACTGATGAGAGTGGGGAATGACCCTCCCCCATCTGACGTCATGTTAAATCCGCTGTCAGAGATTGACAGTGGGATTTAACTTGTAAACATCCGTGGGAGGAATTCTGATTCACCGCCGCCTGTTGGGCCCATGATGGCTGAGACACACCTTTGACATACCATTACGTCACAGGTCGTGAAGGGGTTATAAGTAATTTAATCAGAGCAGATCGTATGGACCCTGAAATATCGCTGATTTGTTATTATCCCTTTTCAGGGGCGCTGGATGGCTACTGACCTATCTTAAAAAAGAAAGTTGCCAGCTGTTGTTTTCTCTAAGTAGTCGCCAAGTACAATCTCAAAGCACAAACCCAGATTGTTAGGATGAAGGTCGACCCCTCTCCAAAATGACAAAAATCTTTAGTTAGTTGCTCAAACTTCTCAGTCTTGGCTGGGGTCATTGTCAAAGAGCATAGGTTCCTCCCACCTGCCCAGGAGCAGACTGGTATATGTGGGTACACAGGTTCCTCCCACCTGCCCAGGAGCAGACTGGTATATGTGGGGTACACAGGTTCCTCTCACCATGCCCAGGAGCAGACTGGTATATGTGGGGTACACAGGTTCCTCTCACCAGCCCAGGAGCAGACTGGTATATGTGGGGTACACGGGTTCCTCATCCATTAAGTAGGAAGAGTTCTGGGCTGGCGGGGTGAGTTTCTCCCTGCCTTGTTGACCCTTAATAAATCACAACACGCCTCTTGATTGCACAGTTTATTCTGAAAAATCAGTTTCAAAATTTCATATACACAAGACTGTCAGATATAAATAGACAGGGTGATTAACAAGATATGTCAGGATTATTACATGTGAACGATGATGGGAACATGCTCTGGCCCGCAGACATGTCTTTTGGTCAATGACTGTACCAATCACTAACTTTCTCGGCATCATTTCTGCTGTGCTTTTATTATACAGTGTATTCACAATACATTGTCTCTCAGACTTTACAGTAATTAAATATTCTGTACCAAAAAGAGAATATGTCAAAGAAGCGCTCAATCCATGCATGCTGGAGAAATATGGTACTTTACGGGGTATTGTCAGTTTCATAATTGATGGTAGCCTCAGCCCAGTGATCCTCAGAATCAATGGGCCATAGAAATGTTCAGTTCCCTGACAGCTCTTGGGAAGGACACCACTTTGAAGAATAAAACCTAGACCAGGGATCTCAAACTCCAGGTCTCAAGGGCCACCAACAGATCACTTTCTCCTGTGTAATGCTAAGAAAATCTTTAAAACCTGTACTGTTGGCGACCTGAGACCTGGAGTTTGAGATCCCTGATCTAGAGCATTACTAGTGCTGTAGTCCATTCACCCAGAAGATTGATGGGGCTCCCAGATCTCACCCCAGGGCTGTAGAATCAGAGTCAAAGAGTAGGTGTCAGGTTTAGGGAAATTGAGGAGTTGAAGTCGGAGGTTTGGCTTAAGGTTGGGTTAACGCTGCATGTCCCAGCGATCCAACCAACGATTGCGATCGCTGGGACATCGCTATATGACCGCTGGTGAACAATCACACAGGTAGACTTGCCAGCGACTAGCGAGAACGCTGGTAAACAGGGTACACATCGGGTAACTAAGCATAGCGGTGCGCTTAGTTACCCGATGTTTACCCTGGTTACCATGTCCCAGTGTGTACTCTGCGGCCCGGGGCATCGGCCGGGAGGTCGCTGATCATTGGTCTCCTGCTGTCACACACGCCGATGCTGGCCGCCCAGCGGGAGACCAACAATTGAAAAATCGACCCTGGCCATTCCGCAACAATCAGCGAGCTGATGTCACACATAGCGACATCGCTACGAGGTTGCTGCAACATCACAAGTTGCAGCGACATCGTTAACGATGTCGGCACGTGTAAACCGGCCTTTACCGACTGCGCACCAGGGCTACGGAGTCAGACTGATGGAGTCCGAGTCTAGTTTGGTGGAGTCGGACTCGGGTAAATTGAGGAGTCGGAGGTTTGGCTTACTGATGCCACAGCCCTGTCTCAGACTACCAACAAACATGAACTGATGGCATATCCCAACTATATGTCATGACTCTGTAGAGAGAGCAGTACCCTTGTAATGCAGACAACAGACATCAAGTGCACAGTCCTGGGATTCACACAGGAATCATGTAAAAACCCTCGCTGCGTTCCATCTGAGATCCAAGCAATGTCCATGAATGATCAGAAACCTGAGTTCAATATTCATGTGATGTGGCGTGGGACTTGTGATTGTATCCTCCATGTGAAATGAGAGTCTTTGCTTTAAGCCAGTGACACATGGATTGATTGGTTATCCTCCCGTCTTCTCCATGTTCCCCACTCTCCAGGATTCAGGAAGATGGAAATTTTGGAATTTCCTGAGGTGCTTATCAGCTGTCCTCTGAGGTAGGATCCTGCCTAGACTCTGCAAAGAGAAGGAAGAAAAAGAAGATTATCAGAAAAGATAAGAGAATGCCGCTGCAAAAAGAGAGGAAATGGTACAGGAAGATGTCCAAAGATTACAGGCTTGTACCACATTGGGAAATATGGCCGCTTGTGTCTACAAATAGCAGTATTGTCCATGGCCGGGGGCTTTTCACATTACTGTTAACCCCTTCCCCCTATTGTGTCCCAGGAATTTATCACAAACCAAATGTAGCAGTGGTGCTATAGCGCTGTAGACACCGCCTGTGCCCGCTCAGTCGGATACTGGTTTTCTACTTCAGCTCTTTCTTTTGGCAATAGGTTTTATTAGTTCGCTTTTACAAAAAACACCCCCGCACCAAATCAAAGGCAGAAAGAAGCAAGTTTTATGCAATCTCATATGTAATCATTCTTAATGTACAGTATATACTCGAGTATAAGCCGACCTGAATATAAGCAGAGTCACCTAATTTTAACTCCAAAAACTGGGAAGGAAAACTTATTGATTAGAGTATAAGCCCAGGGTTGGAAATGCCGCAATCCCTGATCCTGGTATATAGCCCCCCATCATGGTATATAGCCCCCATTCTGTTATGTAGTCACCCCATCACCGTATATAGCCTATCCCATCCTGATATATAGCCCCTCATCCCTGTATATGTTCCCCATCATCGTATATAGCCCCTCATCACTGTATATAACCGCTATCATTGTATATAGCCTCCCCATGCTGGCACATGCCCCCCCATCTTTGTATATAGCCTACCATCAATGTATATAACCCCCCATGCTGGCACTTGCCTCCATCTTTGTTTATAGGCCCCCATGCTGGCACATGCCCCCCCCGTCAATGCATATAGCCGCCTCATGCTGACACATGCCCCCTATCTTTGATATGCTCCCATGATTGCACATGCCCCTTCTTTGCATATAGCGCCCCATGCTGGCACATGCCCCCAGTCTTTGTATATAGCCCCCCTTTCTGGCATATGCCCCCCATTTTGCATATAGACCCTCATGCTGGTACATGCCCCCATCTTTGTATATAGCCCCCCCATGCTAACATATGCCCCCCATCTTTGTATATAGCCAACCATCAATGTATATTGCCCCCATGCTGGCAAATGCCCCCTACCTTTGGGTATAACCCCCCCATGCTAGCACATGCCACCCTTCAATTTTTATAGCCCCCCCCCCATGCTGGCACATGGCCCCCAACATTGTATACTCGCTCCCCCCACCATAGTGTCTGGCCCCCTTGCTACGGCACACATTAAAACAAACCATTTACATTACCTTTACGGCGAATCTCTGCAAGCACTGCCACGTCCTCCAGTCTTCCTGCTTATGCCCACATCATGTGACCGGCGCAGCAGTAACGTCATCGCTGCGCCAGTCACATGATGCGGGCATAAGCAGGAAGACCGAAGGACGTGGCGGCGCCTTCATGATTCGCCGGAAAGTAATGTAAATGGTTTGTTGTTTCAATGTGTGCCGCAGCATGGGGGCCAGATACTATGATGGGGGGGGAAGTATACATAGTATAATGTAATATGCGCGATTCCCCGCCCCCCCCCCCGCCGCTGATGGACAGGGGGATGCAGCTCATATTCAATACACTAATGAGTGGCTCCACGTGACCTCCCGCTCCTTCTGCAACCTCCCCACCCCCCCGCCCTCAGCTTCTGATCATCACCCCCCACAATAGCAAAACTGACTGACTCGAGTATAAGCCGAGGAGGGCACTTTCCAGCACAAAAATTGTGCTGAAAAACTCGGCTTATACTCGAGTATATACGGTAAATGCATTTTATGCTATAGTATTGGCTCTAGATTACATGGATACCAGAGATGCTAATGTACATTACTTTGTCTAATATGTGAGCGAAAATACATGTATTTTACATTTAGGCCTCATTCACACACAACATTTTTGCTCAGTTCTTGTTGATCCACTTTTGATGCAGTTTTTCCACCATAAATGGATAATCTTTTAGCAAAAAAAAAAAAAAAAAAAACATCAAACACTCATCCGTTTGTGTTGCTTTTTTTATCCGTTTGAGGGACACAGACAGACACACAGACATAGACACACTTTCTTACCCTCCTCACAATCCCATGGTGAGCCCTGGTGATGTCTTTCCTCCGGGCACCGGCAGGACCTGTGAGTAGTACAAGCACTGACAGGACCTAACACCATGTGACTCTCAGGCTGAGTCACATGGGCAGGTCCTGGAAGTACTGTACCAACTACCCACAGGTCTTAATGTGCAGGATGAAGACATCACCGGAGCTCACCATGGGATCACGGGGAGGGTGAGTAAGTGGTGTTAGTGGTGCAGAAAATGCACCCGAAAAATGAAGCAATAACAGACGATCATTTTCTGGTTGTGCTTTCTGCACCACTAACGTAGCAGTCAAAAACCCTAACATCTAAACAACAAACTGAATATCACGTTCACTTTACTGGAAGACGCAGTGACGGATCCGTTTTGATGCAGCACCAAAAATGGATATAAAACGTCCACTGTGAACAGAGCCTTAAAAAGGAAACCACATCTACTAGGCATTGCTCCCACCTAGCTAGAATCCTACTCCACACTGATGAGGGGCAACACCCCGAAACAGCTGTCTGTGGATGGACACATGGCCTCGGTATTCCCTTGTCACATCTTTAAACTTGTAAAAGAGTTGATATTGACTGAAAGGGCCACTTAATATGGTGGTTATGGTGTTCTCTGCAAGGAGCCACCCCTTGGCCGGGTCCTTCCCTGGAGGGATAACTGGCTAGTCCTGTGTTTGAGACTCCTAAACGAGGCTCCACAGACTATTTGCATACTCCAAAACTGACAGCAGCATTTAACAGGTTAACAGCAGGGCTGGGATACTCGCTGCAATCAGTATCTGTATTATTCAGCCAATGAGGAGACCCAGCTTCTGAGCCCGCCCGTGAGAAGCGCTGCACGTGTATTACACTCATCATAAAAGGGACTAAAGTCTGTTTGTCACTGTGCGTGGAGTTAGGGATTTCCTAATGGTTGTATCTAACTCATTATCAGCAAGTTTTATCTAAAAAGGAAAAAAAAAAAAAAAATTGGTGCAAATGTACTCAAGTCCCCCCGGAGTGATTTTATATATGCCTAAAATTTTGCACAAATTTTATAACATTTTATAGATGACTACTAGCAGTAAAAAATGAAGGAGACTTGATTTTGTGCAAAATACATGAATCACAGTTTGTAGAGTTATGTGAAAAAAAACTTCCAAGACAAAAAAAAAAAAAAAAGTGACTTAACACAAAGGTGAAATAATGAATCACGATGACCATTTTATCATTCTCTGCCTTAACAACTTATACCCGTGCTGTTCTCTGTTGGCGTTTAGTAATCCAGAATAAATCATAATAATCTGACATGGACCTCTGGTCCCACGGATGACAGATTAAAGTATGTTACATTCTAGAAGGAATAGGTTTCATATACTTGGTTAATGAAATAGACAGAAACTGGGAGTTAAGGTGAAGTTCCCACGATGAGTAACGCATTGTCTTACAGATCCAGCAAAGTGTATGGAACTTTCCAGCCCGCAGCGCTTTTATTTTTGTTACGCAGTGTAATCGGACCTACCGTAGATCATCAAAAAGTTAATTTAGTTCATTAATTCAATACATAAAGTTATACCCATATATTCTATAGAATCATTACACACAGAGTGTCCTATTTCAAGTGTTTAGTTCTGTTAATGTTGATGATTATGGCTTACAGCCAATGAAAACACAAAGGTCATTATCCCAGAAAATTAAAGTAGGGAGGATGAAAGGTCTGAGACATAAAATATTACCTAAATAGGTATCAGAAGCTTCACCTTGTGTGGTTGTGAGAGTCACAACCACTATAAAAGCAGATCACGGCTGCTGCAGTCCCCAGCGTGATGCATATAGAGTAGAGAGGATGAAGGGTCTGAGAGGTAAAATATAACCTAAATAGGTATCAGAAGCTTGAACTTGTGTGGTTGTGAGAGTCACAACCACTATAAAAGCAGATCACGGCTGCTGCAGTCCCCAGCGTGGTGCATATAGAGTAGGGTGGATAAAGGATCTGAGAGATAAAATATGACCTAAATAGGTATCAGAGCCTTCACCTTGTGTGGTTGTGAGAGGAGTCCCAGTGTGGTGCATATAGAGTAGAAGGAATGAAGGGTTAAAAACTGCGCTGATGTATTCCAGCAGACATCAAAGGGTGAATATAATATTGATTTATTAGTCAACGTGTTTCAGGGCTCCCTGAAACATGGCAATATATAATATTGCTTTGTCCTGAGGAAGAGACCAGGGAGCCCATAAACACGTTGACTATATTAAATATTATATTCACCCTTTGATGTCTGGTGGAATATGGCAGCGCAGTTTTTAACCCTTCATCCTCCCCGCTATAATTTTCTGACAAAATGACCTTTGGGTTTTCATTGGCTGTAAGTCATAATCATCAACATTAACAGAAATAAACACTTGAAATATATCACTTTGTTTTGTAATGATTCTATATAATATATGTGTTTCACTATGTATTGAATTACTGAAAAAAAATTAACTTTTAGATTATATTCTAATTCATTAAGATGCAGCTGTACTTGAATGAGATGAGGAAAATGCATAAGGCTGTGTGCCCACAGAGATTTTCTGTACCAAATCTGCATCTGCAGGATCTGCAGGAAAACACTGTGGCAAAAAGGCACATTTTGCCGTGATTTTATGAGTTTTTGTGCCATGCAGGTTTTTGATACAATCTATAAGAAAAACACACGGAAAAAAAAAATTGACCTATTGCTTCTTTTTCTGCACTAAAATCTGCAAGGAAAAAAACCTGACCGTGTGCACAGCACTTCAGGACTCCCATGGAAACATGCATGTAACACACGCACGATGGGATCAGCAAAGTTGTTTCACATTTAACTGAAAATCAAAGCATTTCTACTTAAAACATGACAAAAAAAAAAAACACCACAATTTAAATAACTCAAAAAAATGGAAATAACGTTATGGGTGCAGAAAAGCCGCAACAGCAAATACTCATTGTAGGAATTTAGCCTTCTGAAGAGACACCTGTGTGATTCTGCATTGGGGGGGTGTTCAGGAAATTATCTAATGTAAAAAAATAAAACACCTACAATATCCAGATTGTTGGAAATAAGCGGGAGCAGAATATGGAGTTTACCCCACAAAGGGGAGATGAGCCCCATATAAATGAGGATTATATGGCAGCACCCAAAGCTACAAAGGAGCTGGCAGAAAGTCAACCCTCGGTGTACCACATCTCCCATGGTACAGTCAGGTGTGTACAGGAACATACGCCAGGCTTGATGCCTACAGCTAGGTTTATTGGCTCAGTCATTTTCTCATTAGCACCGCTCTGGATTATGGGAACATGACGGCTCCTTCTATAAACCCCGCTGCGCACATCTTGTGTTCATCATCCTCTGCTATAAGATGCCTTCCCTGTGTCACAGGATTCCGCCATGTTGTGTGTTTAAGTAGTCTATGTCGGGTTATAATTCTCTATAAGCACAGACGTGTGACTAAATCCCAGAGATATGGATCATATTCTCTTATGTGTGAGGGAGAATTACTGTGTGTAACGGGGGAGAGAGAGGACACGATATTATATGGCCGCCATCAGGGGCGGATTCACTGTCATCGTGGACTCTGTATATTACAATGTAAAGATGACAGCTACAACATCCAGATTATCTCTACAGTGGGAGCAGAACACGGAGCTCATCCTATATAAGTGAGGATCACACGAGAAGAGCGCCACCCAAGGTTACTAAGGGGTTAACATACATTTCACCAATGATGTCCCCACAGTTCATGTGCACAGCACACATATGTAGGAAGCTTGTGTGCCTGTAGGCATCTCCCCCTCCCCGGGGGCTGTGACCTCCCTCCATAAGGACAGCTTTCTGTCCTCTAATCACCACACAACTTGTGACTGGAAATGTGATAAACGTACAGCGGGCAGCTCCTCCCCGGCCATACAGAGGCACGTAGGCAGAGTCACTCACGTACACAGGCACATGTCTGCGGAGAGGAAGCAATGTACACATTGCTACACATCTGTCCACAGGACGCCCAGGCAAACCGCGCAGCTACACATGTAGGAACTATCACTGTGGTAAGAAGAGACCGTGTGGGGATCGCACAGAGGACACCATAGACCCACACCAGGAAAGTAATACCCAGTAGTATTGATGGCTTCAGGAATTATTTCTTCAGCACCAGGTATCATTAATTATTTCACAGGCAAAGCTGTGTGCACACGCTGCGGTTTTGATCTGCATTTTTGAAGAATTTTCAGCAACAAAACTGGATCAGTTTTTGGTGCATTTTATGTGCTGCCAATCCGTTTAGGCTTTTTTTTTTTTTTTTATCTTATTACAATGGAGAATACAGATCAATAATTGACATGGCTCATTCATTTTCTGGATGTGTTTTCTGCCCCAAAACCTGATCAGTGAAAAACACAGACGTTGGCACAGCTTTACTGAAAACTCATTGACTTCTCTGGGTATTACAGAAGTGATCATGTAAAAACGGATCAAAAACGCACTGTGTGAACAAGGCATAAAAGTCACTATATACATTAAAGTCAGCCCAACCAGCCATTCATTATCAGTGCCATCAACCAACGTTATACTGTGTACGGCGCCCTCCCGACACCAGGATATTGGAGGTGGTAAATCTCGGGCCGCCAGCCAACGCCGGGGAAGACGGGCCGCCAGCCAACGCCGGGGAAGACGGGCCGCCAGCCAACGCCGGGGAAGACGGGCCGCCAGCCAACGCCGGGGAAGACGGGCCGCCAGCCAACGCCGGGGAAGACGGGCCGCCAGCCAACGCCGGGGAAGACGCGCCGCCAGCCAACGACGGGGAAGACGCGCCGCCAGCCAACGACGGGGAAGACGGGCCGCCAGCCAAACGCCGGGGAAGACGGGCCGCCAGCCAAACGCCGGGGAAGACGGGCCGCCAGCCAAACGCCGGGGAAGACAGGCCGCCAGCCAAACGCCGGGGAAGACAGGCCGCTAGCCAAACGCCGGGGAAGACGGGCCGCCAGCCAACGCCGGGGAAGACGGGCCGTCAGAGCTGTCTGACTGCCTATATGAACACCTGATCAATGGTTATGTGTATGGTGGAGTTGGGAGAAATAGCAGTCGGTCGAGCTAGCGGTATGGTCAGCTATGTGAAATAAACGTATGAGTAGAGGCACACATAAAAGAAAAGCTACTACAACATCCACCTCATTCACTCGTAGCTGGAGTATCTCTGCTCAGTCTCAAGAAATTAAACCATCTAGTTTGTTGTTGTAAAGAATTATTGAATTATCAGAATCTCTGGATGAAAGGAATTTCTCTGATATTAAACCAATACAGCACAGATCAAATTGCCATGAATTCTGCTGCTGTTTAGACATAGTAAAGTAATAAGTACAAATAGCAGAATGTTTGGACCGACACTCGTTTCTGCCAATTGAAGTTACAGTCCACTGATGGCGGGATCTCCACTCACGTGCACCTGATTTACAAGCTGACAGCTGCTGTATAGGGAGCCTGTGATCTGTTGACGGATCTATAACGCATGAACCCGGGATCTGTGAATCTCTGCACTTATCACAAAAACACACAGGGAATTTACAATTAACCCAAGCTGTAATAATTAATCTGCTTAAAGGGAATATGTCACATCTATAAATTGCTATTTTCCTGCAGATATAGAGGTATCTGGGATATAGGGGTAATCTGCAGGTAAATCCGTGTGACTCCTACAGGGAGAATATGAAGCTCTATCCTCCCTGCAGCTGCTCGCTTTCACTACTGGGGAGAGCTGTAACTTTCAGCGATCACTACACAGAGGGCGCGCGAGATCAGCGATCCCCACACAGAGGGCGCGCGAGATCAGCGATCCCCACACAGAGGGCGTGCGAGATCAGCGATCCCCACACAGAGGGCGTGCGAGATCAGCGATCCCCACACAGAGGGCGTGCGAGATCAGCGATCCCCACACAGAGGGCGTGCGAGATCAGCGATCCCCACACAGAGGGCGTGCGAGATCAGCGATCCCCACACAGAGGGCGCGCGAGATCAGCGATCCCCACACAGAGGGCGCGCGAGATCAGCGATCCCCACACAGAGGGCGTGCGAGATCAGCGATCCCCACACAGAGGGCGTGCGAGATCAGCGATCCCCACACAGAGGGCGTGCGAGATCAGCGATCCCCACACAGAGGGCGTGCGAGATCAGCGATCCCCACACAGAGGGCGTGCGAGATCAGCGATCCCCACACAGAGGGCGTGCGAGATCAGCGATCCCCACACAGAGGGCGTGCGAGATCAGCGATCCCCACACAGAGGGCGTGCGAGATCAGCGATCCCCACACAGAGGGCGCGCGAGATCAGCGATCCCCACACAGAGGGCGCGCGAGATCAGCGATCCCTACACAGAGGGCGCGCGAGATCAGCGATCCCTACACAGAGGGCGCGCGAGATCAGCGATCCCTACACAGAGGGCGCGCGAGATCAGCGATCCCCACACAGAGGGCGTGCGAGATCAGTGATCCCCACACAGAGGGCGCGCGAGATCAGCGATCCCCACACAGAGGGCGCGCGAGATCAGCGATCCCCACACAGAGGGCGCGCGAGATCAGCGATCCCCACACAGAGGGCGCGCGAGATCAGCGATCCCCACACAGAGGGCGCGCGAGATCAGCGATCCCCACACAGAGGGCGTGCGAGATCAGCGATCACTACAGAGAGAGCGAGAAATCTCCAAACACTATACAGAGAGAGCGCGATCACCATATGGCCACTTTACACGCAGCTACAGGTAACAGGTTTTCCACAGGTAACTTACTGGCTGCAGTGAAATCATGGAGACATGGTTCTATCTTGTTGCTGTGTACAAATGGAACCATGTCTCCATGATTTCACTGCAGCCAGTAAGTTACCTGTGGAAAACCTGTTACCTGTAGCTGCGTGTAAAGGGGCCAATACAGATAGCACAATCACTATACACAGAGCGCGAGATCAGCTACCACTATACACAGAGCGCGAGATCAGCTACCACTATACACAGAGCGCGAGATCAGCTACCACTATACACAGAGCGCGAGATCAGCTACCACTATACACAGAGCGCGAGATCAGCTACCACAATACACAGAGCGCGAGATCAGCTACCACTATACACAGAGCACGAGATCAGCTACCACTATACACAGAGCGCGAGTTCAGCTACCACTATACAGAGAGCACGAGTTCAGCTATCACTATACAGAGAGCGCAAGATCAGCTACCACTATACAGAGAGAGCGAGATCACCATACAGAGAGCACAATCACAATACAGAAAGTGTGAGAACACCGTTCACTATACAAACAGGGCAAGAGCGCGAGATCAGCAAATCACTATACAGAGAGCACGAGATCACCTATCACTATACAGAGAGCTCAAGTTCAGCTATCACAGAACAGAGAGCGCAAGTTCAGCTATCACAGTACAGAGAGCGCAAGTTCAGCTATCACAGTACAGAGAGCGCAAGTTCAGCTATCACAGTACAGAGAGCGCAAGTTCAGCTATCACAGTACAGAGAGCGCAAGTTCAGCTATCACAGTACAGAGAGCGCAAGTTCAGCTATCACAGTACAGAGAGCGCAAGTTCAGCTATCACAGTACAGAGAGCGCAAGTTCAGCTATCACAGTACAGAGAGCGCAAGTTCAGCTATCACGATACAGAGAGCACGACATCACCAATCACTAAACAGAGAGCACGACATCACCAATCACTATACAGAGAGCACGACATCACCAATCACTATACAGAGAGCACGACATCACCAATCACTATGCAGAGAGCACGACATCACCAATCACTATGCAGAGAGCACGACATCACCAATCACTATACAGAGAGCACGACATCACCAATCACTATACAGAGAGCACGACATCACTAATCACTATACAGAGAGCACGACATCACCAATCACTATACAGAGAGCACGACATCACCAATCACTATGCAGAGAGCACGACATCACCAATCACTATGCAGAGAGCACGACATCACTATACAGGTAGGCTTTTGCACTCACCACTTAATCGCTTGAACCTCTGCTTGGCTGCGGCTCTTTCTTTGGCATCGAAATACCAGACTGTTAGAGCATATCTATGAGGGTGACAAGAGTAACAGTTACATGGAGAACACGGGGGGTCATACTACATTCTCCATCTATCACACCGCTATTACCTGGTGGCATAAGACGGCTGCACCTCATGTGGGTTGCGGCGGTCAGACCAGAAAAAAAGCAACCGGTCAAAAAGAGGCTCCACATCAGCCACACGAGAGCCGCCATCAGGGAAGATGCGGAGTACTCCACCATGGACCTGCAGGACAAGATGGCGGGAGGGTTATATAAGACAACACAGCCATATGTGACTGCACGACAAGATGGCAGGAGAATTATATAAGACAACACAGCCATATGAAACTGCAGGACAAGATGGCGGGAGGGTTATACAAGACAACCCAGTCATATGTGAGTGTACAGATGTATACACGAGTGACATTTGCTTTCTCACCTTCGCATCCCAGTTCTTGTTGAGATAGTAAATGCAGGTGATGCAGCGCCCGTCTCCTGTAGGGTTGTCCACGTGACGCACATACCCAGCTCCATTTCCAGGGTAACATGCCACCATTGCCTGAAATAAAGGACAGTGTCTAAGTTATTTGTGCTAGAGAGACAATTATAAGATCAGAATATAACAAGCATCTATGAGGCATTTCCCCGAAGGATTACAGAGAGCAAGACGCGCGACAGGGACCCACCGCGCAGAGCAAGACGCGCGACAGGGAGCCCACCGCGCAGAGCAAGACGCGCGACAGGGAGCCCACCGCGCAGAGCAAGACGCGCGACAGGGAGCCCACCGCGCAGAGCAAGACGCGCGACAGGGAGCCCACCGCGCAGAGCAAGACGTGCGACAGGGAGCCCACCGCGCAGAGCAAGACGTGCGACAGGGAGCCCACCGCGCAGAGCAAGACGTGCGACAGGGAGCCCACCGCGCAGAGCAAGACGTGCGACAGGGAGCCCACCGCGCAGAGCAAGACGTGCGAAAGGGAGCCCACCGCGCAGAGCAAGACGTGCGACAGGGAGCCCACCGCGCAGAGCAAGACGTGCGACAGGGAGTCCACCGCGCAGAGCAAGACGTGTGAAAGGGAGCCCACGCGCAGAGCAAGACGTGCGACAGGGAGCCCACCGCGCAGAGCAAGACCTGCGACAGGGAGCCCACCGCGCAGAGCAAGACCTGCGACAGGGAGCCCACCGCGCAGAGCAAGACCTGCGACAGGGAGCTCACCGCGCAGAGCAAGACGCGCGATGGGGAGCCCACCGCGCAGAGCAAGATGTGACTTATCATGTGAGGTGGCACAATTGGCACACATAAAAAACAGCCAAAACTTAGGGCCAACAGGCAAATTAAATTTTTGTGAAGGCGACAGGTTTATGGGTTATCAGTGGTACGTGGCTAGGGTGTGGTGGTTCAGATGGTGCGTGGCCAGCTCGGGACAGTCCGGATGGTGCATGGCCAGCACGGGGCGGTCCGGACAGCATGTGATCAGCGCAGCAAGGTCCGAACGGCGCGGGACGGTCCGGATGGTGCATGGCCAGCACGGGGCGGTCCGGACAGCATGTGATCAGCGCGGGGAGGTCCAGACGGCACAGGATGGTCCGGATGGTGCATGGCCAGCACGGGGCGGTCCGGACAGCATGTGATCAGCACGGGGAGGTCCGGACGGTGCATGGCCAGCACGGGGAGGTCCGGACAGTTCCTGGCTAGACCGGGGGAATTCGGCCAGGACAATGCTGCACGTCTCACCTTGGACCTCTCCTTCACATAGTACTGGCCCAGATGGTTGCCACATAACACCACCAGCCGATCGATGACGGATAGGACCAGTCCGATGGCCCCGCAGCCGTCCTCCGTGCCCGCGATCCAGGCGATCTTGTCCCCTCGCAGGTGCCTCTTGGAGACTCCCTGCAGGTTCCCGGCCAGCTGGCCATCCTTCAGGGCGCCATCCTTGTGCAGCCGGCGGACCTGCTCCAGCACTTGTGTCCCCAGGTCCTCGCCCAGGATGTGGTCCAGGTAGCAGAAGCCATTGGAGAGCAGGCGGGGGGCGATGTGCTCCAGAGCCAGCTTCTCCAGGTCCAGAGGGGGGCACTGCCGGAGCGGCATGGCTGGCTCTATGGTGGAGCTTAGGACATCGTGCACCACAGCTGTGCCAGTCACCGGGAGCCCATGGAGCTGCCCGCGCCCCAGAGACCCTGAGCCGTCTATGGCAGAGCCGGCAGTGCGGGGAGCCGGTGCCACCTGCAGCAGAGCCCCATAGAGTGCGGCCGCTGGATGAAGCTACGTGTCTGTATCAGCATCTCCGCACACCTCACTACGTGCAGAATCAGCGCCTCTCCCACCGGGCGGGACCGCTGAGCACAGCCTGGCCGTCACAGCCAATCAGAGGGCGAGGAGGGCGTGCCCTAGACACGTCTGTGGGCGCGCACATCAGCACGTGCTCGAGGGACACACGGAGCCGGGCGGTGATTGGCTGAAACACTCATGGGCGTGGTCAGGTAACCAGGAGACGGCGTGGTAATGGGCGTGTCATCCGCCATTGAGGAATCCTGGTTCAGCATGTAGCCTCCACTGTAAAGTGCTGAGAGTAGTAAACACCGAAGGAGGAGGGGAAGGTGTACAGAGTGTGAGTGAGACTGTGAGTGCAGTGTGTGAGTGAGGCTGTGAGTGCACAAAGTGTGTGAGTGAGTGAGGCTGTGAGTGTACAGAGTGTGAGTGAGGCTGTGAGTGTACAGAGTGTGAGTGAGGCTGTGAGTGTACAGAGTGTGAGTGAGGCTGTGAGTGTACAGAGTGTGAGTGAGTGAGGCTGTGAGTGTACAGAGTGTGAGTGAGGCTGTGAGTGTACAGAGTGTGAGTGAGTGAGGCTGTGAGTGCACAAAGTGTGTGAGTGAGGCTGTGAGTGTACAGAGTGTGAGTGAGGCTGTGAGTGTACAGAGTGTGAGTGAGTGAGGCTGTGAGTGTACAGAGTGTGAGTGAGGCTGTGAGTGTACAGAGTGTGAGTGAGTGAGGCTGTGAGTGTACAGAGTGTGAGTGAGGCTGTGAGTGTACAGAGTGTGAGTGAGTGAGGCTGTGAGTGTACAGAGTGTGAGTGAGTGAGGCTGTGAGTGTACAGAGTGTGAGTGAGTGAGGCTGTGAGTGTACAGAGTGTGAGTGAGGCTGTGAGTGTACAGAGTGTGTGAGTGAGTGAGGCTGTGAGTGTACAGAGTGTGTGAGTGAGTGAGGCTGTGAGTGTACAGAGTGTGAGTGAGGCTGTGAGTGTACAGAGTGTGAGTGAGCTGTGAGTGTACAGTGTGAGTGAGCTGTGAGTGACAGAGTGTGAGTATTGAGGCGTGGTGTACAGTGTGATGAGGCGTGAGTGTACAGAGTGTGAGTGAGGCTGTGAGTGACAGAGTGTGAGTGAGGCTGTGAGTGTACAGATGTGTGATGAGTGAGGCTGTGAGTGTACAGAGTGTAGTGAGTGAGGTGTATGTACAGAGTGTGAGTGAGGCTGTGAGTGTACAGAGTGTGAGTGAGTGAGTGTGAGTGTAAGTGAGTGTGAGTGAGGCTGTGAGTGTACAGATGTGTGAGTGAGGCTGTGAGTGTAAATGTGTGAGGCTGTGAGTGTACAGAGTGTGAGTGAGCTGTGAGTGACAGAGTTGTGAGTAGCTGTGAGTGTACAGAGTGTGAGTGAGGAGTTGAGTGTGATGTGTGAGTGAGCGTGAGTGTCAGAGTGTGAGTGAGTGGCTGTGAGTGTACAGATGTGTGAGTGAGGCTGTGAGTGTACAGAGTGGTGAGTGTAAGGCTGTGAGTGACAGAGTGTGAGTGAGGTGTGTGCGGGTGGGGTGTAGTGTACAGATGTGAGTGAGGCTGTGAGTGTACAGATGTGGAGTGAGTAGGTTGTGAGTGAGAGTGTGAGTGAGGTGTGAGTGTTACAGATGGTGAGTGAGCTGTGAGTGCAGTGTGTGAGTGTACAGAGTGTGGAGTGAGGCTGTGAGTGCAGGTGTGGTGAGGCTGTGAGTGTACAGAGTGTGAGTGAGGCTGTGAGTGCAGAGTGTGTGAGCTGTGAGTACAGAGTGTGTGAGTGAGGCTGTGAGTACAGAGTGTGAGGGTGTGAGTGTCAGAGTGTGAGTGAGGCTGTGAGTGTACAGAGTGTGTGAGTGATGAGTTGTAGTGACAGAGTGTGAGTGAGGCTGTGAGTGAGTGTCTGTGAGTGTACAGAGTTGAGTGAGGCTGTGAGTGCAAGTGTGAGTGAGGCTTGGTTAGAGTGTGTGAGTGAGGCTGTGAGTGTACAGAGTGTGAGTGAGCTGTGAGTGTACAGAGTGTGAGTGAGGAGTGTGAGTGAGTGTGTGAGTGAGGCTGTGAGTGTACAGAGTGTGAGTGAGGCTGTGATGAGGTGATGAGTGTGGTGATGTAGTTGAGTGAGGTGTGAGTGCAGGTGTGAGTGAGCTGTGAGTGTACAGAGTGTGAGTGAGGCTGTGATGTCAGTGAGAGTGTGAGTTGAGTGAGGCTGTGAGTGTACAGATGTGTGAGTGCAGTGTGAGTGAGAGTGTGAGTGTAAGAGTATGTGTGTGTACAGAGTGTGAGTGGTGAGGCGTGAGTGTACAGAGTGTGATGAGTAGAGCTGTGAGTGTAGAGTGTGGTGAGGTGAGTGCATGTGTGGTGTACAGAGTGGTGAGTGAGTGAGGCTGTGAGTGTCAGAGTGTGAGTGAGGCTGTGAGTGACAGAGTGTGTGAGTGAGTGAGGCTGTGAGTGTACAGAGTGTGTGAGTGAGCGTGTGCAAGTGTGAGTGAGCTGTGAGTGTACAGATGTGTGGGGAGTGAGGAGCTGTGAGTGTCAAGTGTGAGTGAGGCTGTGAGTTACAGTGTGTGAGTGTACAGAGTGTGAGTGAGGCTGTGAGTGCAGTGTGTGATGAGGCGTGATGACAGAGTGTGAGTGAGGCTGTGAGTGTCAGAGTGTGAGTGAGGCTGTGAGTGCAGAGTGTGAGTGAGCTGTGAGTGTACAGAGTGTGAGTGAGTGTGAGTGAGGCTGTGAGTGTACAGAGTGTGAGTGAGGCTGTGAGTGCAGTGTGAGTGAGCTGTGAGTACAGAGTGTGAGTGAGGTGTGAGTGACGGTGTGAGTGAGGCGTGATGTAGGAGTGAGTGGTGAGGAGCTGTGAGTGTAAGAGTGTGAGTGAGTTGAGTGCTGGTGAGTGTACAGAGTGTGTAGTGAGGCTGTGAGTGTACAGAGTGTGGTGCAGTGTGTGTGAGATGGTGAGTGCAGTGTGAGTGACATGAGTGTGAGTGTGTGAGTGTACAGATGTGTGAGTGAGGTGTGAGGTACAGAGTGTGATGAGTGAGGCTGTGAGTTGCAGTGTGTGTGAGTGTACAGAGTGTGAGTGAGGCTGTGAGTGAGGTGTGATGTACAGAGTGTTGAGTGAGGCTGTGAGTGCAAGTGTGTGAGTGAGTGAGGCTGTGAGTGTACAGAGTGTGTGAGTGTGATGTGAGTGCAAGTGTGAGTGAGCTGGAGTGTAGAGTGTTATGAGTGTGGAGTGAGGCTGTGAGTGTACAGAGTGTGAGTGAGGCTGTGAGTGCAGGTTGTGAGTGAGTGAGGTGTGAGTGTACAGAGTGTGAGTGAGGCTGTGAGTGCAGTGTGTGAGTGTACAGAGTGTGTGAGTGAGGCTGTGTGCAGAGTGTGAGTGAGTGTGAGTGTAAGAGTGTGAGTGCGAGTTAGTGTGAGTGAGGCTGTGAGTGTACAGAGTGTGTGAGTGAGTGTGAGGAGAGTGAGTGAGTGTGATGACAGAGTGTGTGAGTGAGGCTGTGAGTGAGGTGTGGAGTGCAGTGTGTGAGTGAGTGAGTGAGGCAGTGTGTGAGTGAGGCTGTGAGTGTACAGAGTGTGAGAGTGAGGCTGTGAGTGCAGAGTGTGATGAGGTGTGAGTGTACAGAGTGTGTGAGGCTGTGAGTGTACAGAGTGGAGTGAAGCTGTGAGTGTACAGAGTGTGTGAGTGAGTGAGGCTGTGAGTGTACAGAGTGTGAGTGAGTGAGGCTGTGAGTGTACAGAGTGTGAGTGAGGCTGTGAGTGCAGTGTGTGAGTGTACAGAGTGAGTGAGGCTGTGAGTGAGGCTGTGAATGTACAGAGTGTGAGTGAGGCTGTGAGTGCACAAGTGTGTGAGTGATGTGAGGCTGTGAGTGTACAGAGTGTGTGAGTGAGGCTGTGAGTGTACAGAGTGTGAGTGTACAGAGTGTGAGTGAGGCTGTGAGTGTACAGAGTGTGAGTGAGGCTGTGAGTGCAGTGTGTGAGTGACAGAGTGTGTGAGTGAGGCTGTGAGTGCAGTGTGTGAGTGTACAGAGTGTGTGAGTGAGGCTGTGAGTGTACAGAGTGTGTGAGTGAGGCTGTGAGTGCAGAGTGTGAGTGAGGCTGTGAGTGTACAGAGTGTGTGAGTGAGTGAGGCTGTGAGTGTACAGAGTGTGAGTGAGGCTGTGAGTGCAGTGTGTGAGTGTACAGAGTGTGTGAGTGAGTGAGGCTGTGAGTGAGGCTGTGAATGTACGGAGTGTGAGTGAGGCTGTGAGTGCAAAAAGTGTGTGAGTGAGTGAGGCTGTGAGTGTACAGAGTGTGAGTGAGGCTGTGAGTGCAGTGTGTGAGTGTACAGAGTGTGTGAGTGAGTGAGGCTGTGAGTGAGGCTGTGAGTGTACAGAGTGTGAGTGCACAAAGTGTGTGAGTGAGGCTGTGAGTGTACAGAGTGTGAGTGAGGCTGTGAGTGTACAGAGTGTGAGTGAGGCTGTGAGTGCAGTGTGTGAGTGTACAGAGTGTGTGAGTGAGTGAGGCTGTGAGTGAGGCTGTGAGTGTACAGAGTGTGAGTGAGGCTGTGAGTGCACAAAGTGTGTGAGTGAGTGAAGCTATGAGTGTACAGAGTGTGAGTGAGGCTGTGAGTGCAGTGTGTGAGTGAGGCTGTGAGTGCAGTGTGTGAGTGTACAGAGTGTGTGAGTAAGGGTATCTTTACACGCAGCTACAGGATGGTGGCTACAACCGGGTACTTCACGTGCACGAGCACGCACAAACGGTTGCAAACGGTAATCGCACCACCTTTACACGCCGCAACAAGGTGCGCTACAGTAGGTTACATCTATCTCTAGATACACCGCCGGGTGTCTCAAGTTACCTTCTGCAGAGCACCTTACCTCATTTACACACCGCTACAACAAGCTAATATGGGCGGACCTGGTGCAGCAGGGACAACACATAGGCGTGCCACAATTGTGGATTACGAGACGTCCGTACGCTGATAGGACAAAGCAATAACATCATGATTGGCCAGGCAGCGCAGGAGGCTGATTAATACATGACGCTCGAGCAATTGTGTAGTGTGACTGGTCAGCTCCTTAAATATGCCGCCCTATGTAGCGACTACCAATCGTAACGCAGGAGCTTCCTCCAATGATCGCTGAAGGGGGGTGGTTTCACGGAGGCTGTGTCACGCCCCAGGTACATACCAGGTACATAGCATGGTGTAGAAACAACCCTTCTGTTCCTTCTTTACACGCCGATACAGGTCGCTACAATCGCTTGGGTAGCCACCTGTTTCAGGGCAGTGCTCGGAAACAGGTGCCGCTACTGGCTGGTGGCTACAACCGTCTTCACACGCCGGTACCACGGGTTGAATTGGCGGTGCAAGATACATTTCTCTCATGTACCCGGTTGTAGCCACCATCCAGTAGCGGCGTGTAAAGGTACCCTGAGTGAGGCTGTGAGTGTACAGAGTGTGAGTGAGGCTGTGAGTGTACAAAGTGTGTGAGGCTGTGAGTGCAGTGTGTGTGAGTGAGGCTGTGAGTGCAGTGTGTGAGTGTACAGAGTGTGTGAGTACAGAGTGTGAGTGAGGCTGTGAGTTCAGTGTGTGTGAGTGAGGCTGTGAGTGCAGTGTGTGTGAGTACAGAGTGTGAGTGAGGCTGTGAGTTCAGTGTGTGAGTGTTGTGAGGCACCGCCGGCATGATCCGCATGGCCGGGGTACATCACATGTAGGATCAGAGGATGATCCTGTGCACACTGGCCGGTTTTTCCTGTGATGATAATACTGTGTGAACCAACCTGAACACAATGAGGTTTCATGAGCCTAATGAGCGGCAGTTAGAGTGGGATGAGATCCATGAGGAATAGGATGTAATGAGTGAGTGCTGACAACCCGGAACACAGGGAGTTAACCTGAGCTGTGTGACAGGCTGATTAACAGCAGCTGAGGGGTGTGTCCATGTGGGAGTGGCTGGCACGATAAGAGCCGGCCACCTGAGTGATTGAGAGATAGATTCTGGAGGCTGAGTTTGTTTCTGGAAGCTGAGATTGATTCAGATGGAAGCTGAGACCAGCCAAGTGCAGAGCAGTCTAGAGGCTCTGAGTACATGATGGGAGCATGCTAGCTCCATGCCGGTGCCGAGGTCCGGGGTCGTGTCCGCACCTGGAGGGGGAAGCCGTGGCTGAACCTGGTGGATACTGGTCCGGGTGTGGGGTGAAACACGCCCGGGAAAGGAGCCTGTGGGGATGCCTGGTGGAACCTGTGACCCAGGTAGCGAGACCCGGATCCGTGCCCGGTAAGAAAGCAGTTCCCGAGCGATAGTGTGAACTGTGCACCTTGTGTGTAAATCATGTTAGGCGAGTATAGACCGCCCTGGGGACCGACTCAGTGGAGTCCGTTAAAGGTCCTGATGAACCGGAATGTATGTAGCCTTTGGAGGCAATTGTATGTAGAATGCCAGGCGGGCATAGACCGCCTTTAGGTCCGAGTCAGAGTGCTCAGTTAAAGGACCTGATGAAACAATGTGTTTAACTATGTGTATGAGGGCTTAGGTAATGGCCCTGAATGAGAGATGATGGCCTGTATGTAAGACCCATGTATAATCATGTGGAGAGACAGTGACCCAGCTGGTATGAATGATGTTGGAGGCGTTCCGTCCTTGGGACGAGAGGGAGGCTTGCCCTGCTGCATGCAGAGGGTACCTGATCCCTCAACCACGACCTCTAATGGTGTGGGTGTGCCTGTGGTGCCAGAGGCAGGGGTAATAGGGCTCCTAGTAGGTAACGGATGTAGAGGTTCCCGTGCACTATGGTTTGCCAATCCCTGTAATGGGCCATGGAGGGGCCACAGTCCATGGATGTGGGCTGTGAGCAGGTGTGTGATCCATGGACGTTTGAATGATGGATCACATACGGTGTGTAAGGACCCGGTCAGGCAGGACTCCTGACTACGGGTGAATGTTGAGTCATCATGCTGGGGTGACTAAAGCCAGGCGGCAGGTACCGCCATTGGGACCCACAGGGCCCGTTGAGGCGTATGTAACGAAGGTCAGAAGCAGGGGTTAGAAGGGCTCCCGTACTGACTGGGTAACGCGTGGTTAGGCCGGAGGCTGCAGCCCCACGGGTTACTAGGGTTTGCCAATCCCTGTTATGAACCCGGAAGGGTCATCATCGTACTGTAACTTATGTATAGTGTAAGTAGGCCGGAGGCCGTAGCCACCATGGGAGCTGTTAGTAGAGCTCCAATGGGGACAGAGATGGTTACAGGTCCCGGGTTACTATAAAACGTTATGTGCAATATAAGTGTTATGTGATGTTAAATGTAAATGTATGGTGTATTTATGTAAAGTGTTGTTAATCAATGTGAGATGTGTCAAACATGCTACCCGGGTTATGTGATTAATATGTGAAAATAAACGGGTAGACATTGGTTAACCTTATAAACACGTGTTCTTGTCGTTTTGCAAGCGGGTTCCCCGGTTGCTACCTCACAGTGTACAGAGTGTGAGTGAGGCTGTTAGTGCAGTGTGTGAGTACAGAGTGTGTGTGAGTACAGAGTGTGTGTGAGTACAGAGTGTGTGTGAGGCTGTGAGTGCAGTGTGTGAGTACAGAGTGTGAGTGAGGCTGTGAGTACAGAGTGTGAGTGAGGCTATGAGTGCAGTGTGTGTTTACAGAGTGTGAGTGAGGCTGTGAGTGCAGTGTGTGAGTGTGCAGAGTATGAGTGAGGCTGTGAGTGCAGTGTGTGTGTACAGAGTGTGAGTGAGGCTGTAAGTGCAGTGTGCATGAGTACAGAGTGTGAGTGAGGCTGTGAGTGCAGTGTGTGAGTGAGGCTATAAGTGCAGTGTGTGAGTACAGAGTGTGAGGCTGTGAGTGCAGTGTGTGAGTGTACAGAGTGTGTGAGTATAGTGTGAGTGTGGCTGTGAGTGCAGTGTGTGTGTGTACAGAGTGTGTGTGAGTGTGGCTGTGAGTACAGAGTGTGTGTGAGTACAGAGTGTGTGTGAGTACAGAGTGTGTGTGAGTAGGTGTGTGAGTACAGAGTGTGTGTGAGTACAGAGTGTGTGTGAGTACAGAGTGTGTGAGTGAGCTGTATCAGAGTGTGTGTGAGCTGTGAGGCTGTGAGTACAGAGTGTGTGTGAGGCTGTGAGTGAGGCTGTGAGTGTACAGAGTGTGTGTGAGGCTGTGAGTGAGGCTGTGAGTGTACAGAGTGTGTGTGAGGCTGTGAGTGAGGCTGTGAGTGTACAGAGTGTGTGTGAGGCTGTGAGTGAGGCTGTGAGTGTACAGAGTGTGTGTGAGGCTGTGAGTGAGGCTGTGAGTGTACAGAGTGTGTGTGAGGCTGTGAGTGAGGCTGTGAGTGTACAGAGTGTGGTGAGGCTATGAGTGCAGCTGTGAGTGTACAGATGTACTGAGCTGATGAGTGCAGTGTGTCAGGTGTGAGTGCAGTGTGTGTGAGTGCAGTGTGTGTGAGTGCAGTGTGTGTGAGTGCAGTGTGTGAGTGAGTGCTGTGGTGAGTGTGAATGCAGTGTGTGTGTCCATAATAAAGATTACAACAAAATGAGGGTCACTGCTATTGACCATATTCCTGCCACCAATACCAATAGACTAGGAGCATTAAATAGAAAAGAAAAATATTGGATGCACAAAGTGAAGACATTAGCACTAGGGCTGAGCGAGTATGCTCTGCGCTACTGGTTACTCGCACAAGTATCCCGGTACTCAGGATGCCCGCCGAGATGCTCGGACTGCTCGCTAATAATTATCGCTCTGACACACATACACTGCTCCCTTCAGTGCACACAGTGAGCTGCCACCACACAGGGAGCGGATTCATTGTTAGGATCCCTCTGGGGCCACAGCAAGGTGTTATATGTTGCGGCGATTTAAAAAAGCCCATCCTCCCGCCCTTTCCCAGAAATACTCGTTTTAGAACCGGAAGTCTGTGGGCGGAGCCTGTCACTCATTGACTTGCATTGGGCTCGGTGCTCGGCCGAGTACACGAGTATCTTGGGATGCCCGGCCCGAGCACCGAGCACCCGAGCATATTAGTGCTCGCTCATCACTAATTAGCACCCGAGGACTTCACCTCATATCTGAGATCATAAAACAGAATCATAATGGATCCCATATAACAGAGTGATGATATTGCTCTAGGATGTCAACTGACTACTAATAATGGTTTTAATTACAACCTGGTACTGAGTCAAATTCATAGTCCTTTTTTTATGAAGTATATAGGTAAATCATTTTTACAGAATTACAAATTCTCCAACAACCTCTAGTACAATAGCAACCTTCTTCTTCTTAATTATGTAATTTATTAACCCATATCACACTGGGGTCCGCTGCTCTCAAGCTAACTCTTCTTCTGAACATCGCCATAAGTCTACAGTTCCATCAGCTCGACCCTCACCCGTTACCAAAGGGATCGAGGTTTTTGTGGTCTTTGGCTCCATTGGGTGTTTCCTATTTTTGACTCACCCATGTGTTTCTGTGCATTATTTATAATATAGTCTTTTGGGGCTTTTTTACTTCACATCACCAGTTTTAAACATGAACTAATAAACATATAGAAATTGATACAATTAACTTTCAAACACAAAAATTATTATAGATAAATTTTAGTTTTTATTAATATACTCCACTTTTATTATAAACTATTCCATTTTACCTTTATAGGAATAAATATTTCATTTTTAATGAGTTTAATTTATTTTTTTATAGTAAAAAATATATATATTTTTTTAATAGTAATATATATTATTTTAAACAACAGATTTGAATGGGCTATACATTTTCAACCTTTATATAGATGTCCAACTAATCGATCAGGGCTTACTAATCAAGAACACATCATGTTAATTTTTATTATTTTTATTTTTTATTTTTGTTTATTATTTTTATTTTTTATGATAGATCAATATCTCGGTCTCGTGCATCATCAGTTGCACGTAAGTCTTACACTCCCATACCAGATCTAGGGTGTACAGCTGCGAATCTTGCGAATGTAAGCGATCACACGCGCGATCGCTTAAATATCGCACATCGTGTGAGGCATGCCACAAATAGTTACACTTAAATCTGCATCATCACATAATTGCTGACAATCGCTCTCATTGCTAAATGCTTCTCTCACCTTTCATTGTGTTTATACGCAAGACAAATAATTACAGCGATCATATTAGGTCATTGAAGTGACGTCCCTCATGTACATCCACTACAGTGACTATCTTGCATTCCCAATATCTAAGTACACGCCACTTGCGATATTGTAGCGATCCGTGCACGCGCATCGCTTACAAACTACGCTGTGAGATGTCACACACACAGACAGACTCACCAGCGAAAGCGAGCCGCGATCTCGCTGGTACTATGGTACACATCGGGTACTAGGCGCCGCGCGTCGCTTAGTTACCCGACGTGTACCATAGTTACCATCTCCCAGCATAGGCCGCCCCTGGGAGATCGTCATCGTGGTGTCAACACCACGATGAGCAGATCGTTGCATCGTTCATCGCTAGATCTGAGCGACCGTCAGATCAGCGATGTCACGATCAAGCGATTTCAATCGTAAATCGCTTGATTACATGCAACGATTTTGCCCGATATCGCTTAAGCGATCAAAAAGGAGATCGCTTAAACGATATCGGCAAGAATCGTTGCGTGTGACGGCCCCTAGAATGATCAGGATTTTGTTTTTCCTCCTTTTCTCCACTACAACACAATGGTTCGATTCCCCATCATACATTTAGTCAGTCTACTAGTTGCTGCTTATTTTATGTTTTTAAGGAAAAAGAGGACTATGACTGTTGATCTTTCTTTTTTATGTTTCGTGTTCATTATCCAAATATTTTTCATGTATTGTAACTAAATGCATTCAGTGGTAATTTTTTGTTTACAAAAGAATGATCACATGATCAGTCTCCTCCCTGAGTGTGATGTCACTGTGATTCAGCAGAAACATGGTTTTAGGTTCTGTATAAATAGAAGCATTGTGAGTTGCATCTTGAATGTCCCTGAGGAAGGAGCCAGGTGAAGGTTTCCGAAACGCGTCGGAAGAATAAAGACACAATTCAGCCCAGATTCCCTCTTGTCTCTGGTGATCCTTTTGACGGCAGCGCGGACACAACGGCACTTTGGACTACAGATCTACTTCTGCAGAGTCAGCACTCTGGTTCCAGCCCAGTCCACCAGTGTCCTCGCTAATTCAAGCACACCTGGCTCCCTCTTTTTTTCCCTCGGTCTGCAGCCCGAGTCCCGGACAAGCCTCATGGTGGCTCAGGCTGCTGGGTCGTGTGTACTCTTAGTCCTGTACGGTGGTGTTCTCTCCTGTCCTTCTACTGACTGGTCTTCACTATCGACTTCCCTTGAATGACTGCTCTCTTGGTGTTCTCTCGTATTGTTCTCCTACTCTCTGTGTGTGTCTTGTTACTTCCCCTAACTGTGTTCTTTTCTAACTTTCCACCCACCACCTGGCTCCTCTCGCTATCCCGTTGCTGAGCATAGAGTCCCTAGACTTAGAATCGGGAGTGTGTTGGGTGTTTGTGTGGGGGAGACCGATTTACCAATCCCGGCTGTTGCGTCATCTAGTGGCGACCTGTCGACAGGGACACCACACCTTCGTTAGCATTATATGCGATGAAAATTCCAGCATACAACTAAACCTTCTCTGTATCCCAAATAAACAGACTGTAGGTTCTGTAGTCGATTGTTTATTGTTCAGCGATATCAGGTAATGATGCGATGATTCAATGTCTGCAGAGAATCAGTACACAAAAATGGAAGCTTGAGGAGAAAAAGATTCCTCTACAGACTAAATCCTGTGTAAATGACTGCTGTACTATTCTAACAGGCTCCAAAGTATTAACATATGGTATACAGACAGGAATAACTCTCACCAGATTAGCTTTAGCAAGAACGTTGAGAGTTCACAAGAAGAAAACCTGCAGGAGCAAGAGAACACGTGGCTGCATGAATAATGTCTGGTACTGAACTGAAATGGCTGCAGATCTCACAGAGAAAGAGAGGGTGGTCCTACAAGCACTGTGCTCTTAAAAGAGAAGACACCTGTATGTGCAGGAATACTGCCAGATTGGGCTAAACCTTTTTAAACACCATAACAAACTAACATATAATATCTCAAAGGTAGTACCAGGTGTTAAACTAGTACTGCTTTCTCTTACTGAGCCTGAATGGGCAGAACAGAAGGCCCAGTGTGTTTTTTCAGGACACCAACCAATAGGACTACTCTACTTGACAGTACTTGAAGTAGCTTAGTAGTACACTGTAAATATTTGGGACTTTTTTTCACAGACCAAGTAAAATGTGACCTCAAAAATTATGGGTGGTAAAAGGCTTGTTTGTTTTTAAAGGACACCAAAAAGTGGGACTACTCCGTTTGACAGTACTTAAATTAGCTCACTAGTGCGCTGTTAATATTTTGGACTTTTTTCCACAGACCAAGTAAAATGCGACCCCCAAAAATTAGGGGTGGCAGAAGGCCCCTTGGTTATTAAAGGACACCAACAAAATGGGACTTCTCTATTATAAAGTATGCAATGTGTGGTGAAAACTTAGCTCTAACAAGAGGTGTTGGTTTAATCTGCAGGTACTGGATCGCCACTCTGCTTTCTCTATTCTTGCTCCAAAAACTGCCCCTACACTAGAGTCAGTGAGAAAAGATTTGACTTAGCTCTTAAAAGAGCTGTTGTGTTATATTTATTTAGGAGGCAGAAACACTCTCCCTAGACACTGCTCACTCTGACCCTATGCTCTCACTATGCTGTTCCCAGATGCAATGTATGGAAGATGACAGCTGCAGGGTTAATATAGCCCTAATGGCCCCTTTATTCGCAGCTACAGGTAACAGGTTTTCCACAGGTAACTTACTGGCTGCAGTGAAATCATGGAGACATGGTTCTATCTTGTTGCTATGTACAAATGGAACTATGTCTCCATGATTTCACTGCAGCCAGTAAGTTACCTGTGGAAAACCTGTTACCTGTAGCTGCGTGTAAAGGGGCCATTATGATACTGGGTGGCCAAACAATCACAGTAATACCACAACTAAGATGGCTACACATTAATGTAATTGGCAAGCAAGCGCAGCATATTTAATGGCCAAAAATCAGTGCCAACCAGTGAGTTGGGTGGGACTCTCGAATCTTGCAAATGCTTGGCACGTGTCGAGTAACCTGAATTCCTTAATATTGGTGCAAGTACTGAATAGTGATGGGTAGATTTGCTCATGTGATAATGAAAAAGAAAAACATATCCCCAAAAGTAGACCAATGAAGTGGATTCATCAAAAAAACTGAATACTGATGAAAAAGGATTTGAAAGCAGAGAACATGTGGAGCACAAATAATAACAGATTTCGTCAGTTCATGCTACATTAAGGTACGGGGAGAAAGAGGATAAATAGGCCAGATCAGAATCGCTCTGGTGAGCAGGGTAGAAATATATTCAGACTCCTAATGACAAATAATAAAAAACAAAACATTTTATTTCTAGGTTGCAATGAAATATATCTACTATATAATTGCCGTAGCGACTTCCGTCGCACACGGCGCTACTTCCGTGGCTTTGTTCGTGGGCGCGCAGCTCGGCCCTGAACCCCGCCAGAAGCCCCACGTACACCCCACCGAGCTATGCCCGCGAAGCGGCCATTGCTCGGACCTGCACCCGCAGCGCGAGCAATGCCCGCACAGCGGCCATTGCTCGCCCCTCAACCCCGCCAGGAGCCCAAGGTAGCTGGCCGAACACCGAAGGTCTTCGCCCAGCTACAGAGATCGGCACAGACCAAGCGGCGGACCCACGTAGCAAGCAGCGCCGAGTGCCGATATCCGGACCCAGCACTAGCAAGCAGCGCCGAGCAGCGATGTCCGGACCCAGCACTACATAGATGCCCGAAGACCTTCGGTCTTCCCCCAGTTACAGACTTCGGCGCTCCAAGCGCCCACACACTTCGCCGCTCCGAGCGCCGAACGCTTTGGCCGGACACACGCCCAGGTACCTGGCCACGGAGCTCTGCACTCTCCCCGCTGAGCTCCATGCCGTACCCAGTCGGCGCTCAGCTCCAGAGCACCGTACCGCTATGGCCACTCTCATTGGTCGCAGGCAGCTGCGCCGACCAATGAGAAGACAGCGGGGCGGAGCTACACACTTCGGTACTCCGACCGACGAGAGCCGTGGCCGAAAACAGAACCACGTACCTCGGCATAGAACTCTGCGGTCTCCCCGCTGAGCTCCATAGTGCTTTCGCCACTCTCATTGGTCACCGCCAGACCGCCGACCAATCAGAGTCACGGCGCTATCTTTTTGAAATTACGGCCGCCCAATCAAAAGAACGGGGCGGCGCATCCTGCCCTGAACTCAAAATATCCTTTGTGAATATGCCGCCAAGTTGCACGCCCGGATGTGAGGCGCAAAGCTCATTGGTCGCGCCGCGACCAATAAGCACAGCGCCTCACATCCAGCGCCACTTTTGAAATACAATGTCCTGCATCTTTTCTACCATGTCAAACGCTGGCGGGAGAGAAGCGCCGCTGATGCACGCTGTGGTAGCCGGACACAGCGACGCTCCTCTCCGCTTGGTTGACCGGAGCCAGCGACGCTGTTCTCCGCTCCGGAGCAGAGACCGAGCACCGCTAATCTCCACTCCGGAGCCCCCAACGACCACAACTGATCTCCGCTATGGTAAGCGGAGTCAGCCTCGCTCATCTCCGCACTGCTGCCCAAAGACACCGCCGCTGATCTCCTCTACAGTGCCCAGACCGAGCGACAGCTCCTTGGCCACGGAGCTCTGCACCGTACGCCGCCCTACAGACATCCTGAGGCGGCGAGCGCCAATCGCGGAGCGCCGTGGCCAGAGCCTGCGCCCCCTCCCTGCCCACGGAGCTCTGCCCGCACACGGCGCTACTTCCGTGGCTTTGTTCGTGCCCGCGCAGCGCCCACGCGACTCACTCACAATGCCCGTGAAGCGGGCGTTGCAAGTTGTTGCAGCAGCCCGACCAATGCCCGCGAAGCGGACATTGCTCGGCCCTTCTCAATGCCCGCGCAGCGGGCATTGCGCCCGCGAGCAATGCCCGCGAAGCGGCCATTCCTCGGCCCTGAACCCCGCCAGAAGCCCCACCTACACCCCGACGAGCTATGCCCGCGAAGCGGCCATTGCTCGGCCCTCCACCCCGCAGCGCGAGTAATGCCCGCGCAGCGGCCATTGCTCGCCCCTCAACCCCGCCAGGAGCCCCAAGGTAGCTGGCCGAACACCTAAGGTCTTCGCCCAGCTACAGACTTCGGCACAGACGAAGCGGCGGACCCACGTAGCAAGCAGCGCCGAGCGGCGATGTCTGGATCCACCACTACATAGCTGGCCGAAGACCTTCGGTCTTCCTCCAGCTACAGACTTCGGCGCTCCAAGCGCCGAGCGCCGAACGCGGTGGCCGGATACACGCCCACGTACCTGCCCACGGAGCTCTGCGGTCTCCATGCTGAGCTCCATGCCGTACCCAGTCGGCGCTCAGCTCCAGAGCACCGTACCGCTATGGGCACTCTCATTGGTCGCCGCCAGCTGCGCCGACCAATGAGAAGACAGCGGGGCGGAGCTACACACTTTGGTACTCCGACCAACGAGAGCCCAGCGCCGTGGCCGAAAACAGAACCGCGTACCTCGGCATAGAACTCTGCGGTCTCCCCGCTGAGCTCCATAGCGCTTTCGCCACTCTCATTGGTCGCCGCCAGACCGCCGACCAATCAGAGTCACGGTGCTATCTTTTTGAAATTAAGGCCGCCCAATCAAAAGACCAGGGCGGCACATCCTGCCCTGAACTCAAAATATCCTTTTTGAATATGCCGCCAAGTTGCACGCCCAGATGTGAGGCGCAAAGCTCATTGGTCGCGCCGCGACCAATAAGCACAGCGCCTCACATCCAGCACCACTTTTGAAATACAATGTCCTGCATGTTTTCTACTATGTCAAACGCTGGCCGGAGAGAAGCGTCGCTGATGCACGCTATGGTAGCCGGACACAGCGACGCTCCTCTCCGCTCTGTTAACCGCAGCCAGCGACGCTGTTCTCCGCTCCGGAGCAGAGACTGAGCACCGCTGATCTCCGCTCCGGAGCCCCCAACGAGCACAACTGATCTCCGCTATGGTGAGCGGAGTCAGCCCCGCTCATCTCCGCTACGCTGGCCTGACCGAGCGCCGCTAATCTCTGCTACGCTGCCGCGACCCTGCGCCGATGATCTCCGCTACGCTCACTCCTCGCCTCCTCTAAAGATGACCCCAATCTGAATACAGGCGCCATTTTTTACACGCTATGAAGTCTAACTCTAACACATTCAACATGGCGCTCTTGCTGTGCGCCGAGTTGCTTCTCTGATTGGTCGCTGCGAAATGCCAGCGGCCAATCAGAAGATCGCCTCGCACCTGCCGCCATTTTATGAATTCAAATTTCGCGGTCGCCATTGTACACCGCGAAATTTGAAAATTTCCCTCACACATCATTCCTGCTTTCCTTATCCTTTGTGAGGGACGTCGGGAAGCAAGGTCCGGATCGTTTTCAGGACAATATAACCTAAGATCTCTTTTTTGGTATTAAAATGTAACTTCAGAGTTTAGATTAATAAGGCCAGTTAACTCATTAACCCCTTCTATAACAAATTTCAAATCATAACAATTGGACAGTCTTTCATTGTATTAACACTATGACATTAACCCCTTCTATTTCATTTTCCATTACATTCATATGTAACAATGGGTAGTACTAATGGCATTTGGACATTAACCCCTTATATGCCTTTTTGTACTTTTTTTCTCTTTCACACTGTGTAGTAAGAATGGCAGTGCTACATTAACCCCTTACATACCATTTGCCATATAATTCCAACTTTGGAGTGTGTTGTAGTACTCCCAATGGTAATTTAACCCCTTACATACCATTTTCCATCTAACTCCTACTTAGGAGTGTGTAGTAGTCTTGCCAGGGGTACATTAACTCCTTCTATCCAATTAGAGATAAACTGCCAAATTATTACTGTGTAGTTCTAATGTCTTTAACACATTAACCCCTTTAACACCTCTTTGCATCTTAGTCTAACTTCCCAGTGGGTTATAGTTGTGGCAGGGGGACATTAACTCCTTCTATACCTGTTATATATTACTACAGTGACATTTTTAACTATACATGCTACTTACATCCATATCTCTTGCCTTCAAGTCTCATTTTATATCATTGGAACACACAGTCATTCTATTTACATCTACTTACACTACCTATACGTAACTGCTTCATTGTCAATATCAATAAGTGTGTACTTTAATTTTACTCTTTCGCCAACAATCACACTATTACTTTATTGCTATTGACTATCTATACACACTCACTATTGATTGCTTCCTTAAGTAACTTACTGTAGCTGATATTGCATCTTTTCCACTGCCTACTGCCCAACATGAGCTCACAGGCACAAAACAAGGCTGATGTGGCCAAGGATGCTGCACGTATGCAGAAGAAGCATGCTGAGGAAAGCGCCGAAGATACGCGCCTTCGGTTGGATCATGCAAAGGCTGCTTTTAAGAGACGCATTTCAAACGAGTCTTCGCAAGAAAGAACCAACCGATTGGCCAAAAAAGCAATGGCTGCGCGTGAAAGACGCAAACAACAAGGAGAACCGTCTGTGTGACGACCGTCCGCTGTAAGGCTGAGCTGCTGGTAAGGCAGCACCCGAGAAACCCGAGACCCTTAACCCCTATACAGGGATCTGGAATTATAGTGGAGCCCAGGGGGTAGCTGCCTATGGGAGCAGCAGAGCAGGGAGGTCGTCTAGGAAGGGAAAAAATCAGGAAGCGAAGACGTAGTCAGGAGTCCGAGTCAAAACCGAGAGGGCAGCGAAGGTACAAAATCGTCAGGCAGTAGCAGAGTCAAAAATCCAGGCAAAGGTCAAGGGCAAAACCAAGAGGGCAGCTGAGGTACAAAATCAATAGGCAGAGGCAGAGTCAGAAATCCAGGCAAGGTCAGAGACAAAACTAAACATACACTATATCACTGGGGAACCAAAACTATATCTGGCGGCCTGCAAGCCAGGCTCCAATGTATTTGAAGGGCGCGGTTACCTCCCATAGGCTGGAGCTCACAGCCTGATGACCTCATCCGAACCGCCCCTAGAGCCAGGCCAGATGGAGATGCATGACTGGCTCCACCCAGCCCACCTCTGACAGAAGAACGCAGGCTGCGCCTAACGGACACCTCTGCAGGGCCCGCTCTTCTGCGACCAACACCACCCAGAGGGGAAACACAGCGGCTCTCAGCGACAGAGGCAGACGTCGCTGGAGCAGGTCCATATGAGGACAAGGCCTTCCTATCACCAGCACCACCAGACGAAGGAATCCGGCTCCTCCCAGCGGCCGAGGCAGGAACACCGGCCACCGAGTCCGATGGCGATGTGACAGTCTGCCCATCATACTGCTTCCATCTCTTCTTCTACTCAATTAACCCCTACTGAACAGCCTTTAACACCTCGCAAGGCCACATGTAAGCGCAAACACTGTGCTGAAGACACGCCATACACCAAACGCTGTGATATTATGAAGCGTAAAACTGCTTTACAGACACGTAGACGCAATGAGTCTCCGAAGTCTAAACAAGTCCGCTTGACCCATCTTGCTAACTATCGTCGTAAACTACGCACACAGACAGCTTCCACTTCAACATTTCAACAGCCGACGTTGAATCTACCTTCCACTTCTTCATTTATTGAACGTGTCGACAGTTCGTCCATTCAATGCCTGATCTATGTAGGCTTACAGAAGAAACATCAGGTTTTGTTACCTTCACCTCTCCTTCTAAATTCGATCGGCTTTACGGATGATGATACTGCTATTTTAGAACATAGCTGTGGTTCCATGAAGTTCATATGTGAACATTGTCAAGCTGTACATTTTTCGGCCAAACACCCAGCTGATCAACATTTCACTCTCTGTTGTCACAAGGGAAAAGTCAAGGTACCCTTACCTCAATACCCTGAGGTCTTCCAACGTTTGCTCAAAGGACAGAGTGAATACAGCAAAAATCTCATGGAGAACATCCGGAGCATTAATAGTTATTTTGCTTTTGCCTCCATGGGTGCCAATGTTTCTCCACCACCTGGACACGGCCCTTACTGTTTCCGTATTCATGGGCAAATTTATCATCGCACTGGAACACTCCATCCCGCTCAAGATCAAGTTCCAGCGTATGCACAACTCTACATTTTGGATACTGCAAGCGCTATTGAACAACAGTCTCCCGAAAATTTAAAATGTCATCCTACGTTGATGAGTATCATTGCTCTTCAATTGGATAATATTAATCCCTTTGTTTCCGCCTACAAAATGCTACGTGACGTTGAATTAGAGGAACAACAGAATGCAGTAGAAAATGGCACCGTCATGCCAAATATAACCATGGCCATTAAACAAGATAGACATCAAGACCCAAGACGGTATAACAATCCTACTGTGAATGAAGTCGCTGTGGTTTATGAAAATGACAATGGAGAGCCACCATTCAATAGAGACATTTTAATTCATTTGAAACCTGACCCAAATAACCCCTTGGCCCCAAAAACACAGCAAGTCAGTATTCTACACAGCAATTTAGATGCATTACTCTATCCCTTATTTTTTCCTCATGGAGAACAAGGCTGGCATGAGGGACTCAAGCATCAAGGCCAAAGTCCACGCAGGGTTACACAACTGCAATATTACTGCTATTTGCTGTCTGTACGTAATCAGTTCAAACCTGTCCTAAATGGTGGCAAACTAACACAGCAGTACTTAGTTGATGCGTATGTGAAGATCGAGGCTAATCGCCTAAATTTTATTCGTCAGCACCAAAAGGATTTAAAAGTGGAGGATTACTGCGTGCTCCAAGAACATCTACAGAGAAAATCCATAGAAAAAGGTATCCATCCCCATTGGCAAGACGGTCATTTTACCATCTTCCTTTGAAGGCAGTCCAAGAAACATGCAGCAACAATATATGCCATGGCTATTGTGACTAAATTTGGACAACCGGATCTTTTTGTAACCATGACCTGTAATCCAAAATGGAGTGAGATTATAAACAATTTAGAACCATGGCAGCGTGTGGAACATAAACCTGATTTAGTGGCCCGTGTCTTCAGAATTAAACTTGAAGCCCTATTAAAAGACATCAACATTGGATTGTTTGGCAAAGTTTGTGCAATGGTTCATGTTATTGAATTTCAAAAGCGTGGCCTACCACACGCTCACATTTTGATCATTCTAGATACCAATTCCAAATTAAGAACTGAGGTTGAAGTAGACAATACAGTGTGGGCTGAAATTCCCGATCCTGCGTACTACCCTGTGCTCCATCAAATTGTGATGCAACACATGATTCATGGGCCCTGTGGACAACACAACCCCAATTCGCCCTGTATGGATCTTGGAAAGTGTAAGAAAGCTTTTCCAAAAAATTTCCAGCTGAAAACAGTCATAGCTAGGTGCCTATCCTACTTATCAAAGAAATTTAGGACCATTCTTTACACACCATTCCAAGATGATTGATAATTCTTGGGTTGTTCCCTATAACCCTTTCCTACTATTAAAATACAAATGTCATATTAATGTGGAAGTATGTGCTTCCATTCAAAGTGTCAAATACCTATTCAAATATGTCTACAAAGGACATGATAAAGCCAATCTGGAAATTTGTCAAACCAACATCCAACATGATGAAACACACCAATTAATGGATTCAAGATATGTAAGTGCACCGGAGGCAGCTTGGCGAATCTTTGCTTACCCAATGCATAGACAATCTCACAGCATTATTCGCCTTGCGGTACATCTCCCACATTCTCAACCACTATATTTTCATGAGAATGACTCTGTTGACAACATCAGTTACACAATGGACAGAAAATCCACTCTTATGGCCTACTTTGAGCTGAATAAGAATGACCCACATGCTCATGATTACTTATACTGCCAAATTCCTGAGCACTATGTTTGGAAAGAAGGTGCATGGGAAATTAGAAAGCGAGGAGGTGCTTCAGTGATTGGAAGAATGTATACTGTCAGTATGAAAGAACAAGAACGGTACTATTTAAGGTTGTTGTTACTGCATGTCAAAGGAGCAACAAGTTTTAACAACATTAAAACTGTTAATGAAGTCACATACCCAACTTTTAAAGAGGCGGCATTAGCCCTTGGATTGCTATTCGATGATAGTGTTTGTAGAAATACTTTATTGGATGCCTGTGTTCTAAACATGCCTGCACAGCTTCGTGATATGTTTGCATATATATGTATTTTTGGTCCTCCCGCTCATCCGTTGGAGTTGTGGCAAGAATTTAAACAAGACTTCATACAAGACTACTGCCATGCATACCACTCCAACACTGAGGAGTGTGAGAATTGTGAAGGATATGCTATGACTGATGTCCAAAATGTTTTAACATTTCATGCCAAAAGTTTTACTGATTTTAATCTACCACGCCCCAAAAGAAAACCACAAATCCGCCCACAATACAACAAGGATGACGAGTTAAGAAGAGCTCGGGAAATGAAAGCTACTTTAAATGACCAACAACTTTTAGCCTATAATGCTATACATCAAGCTTTGGAAGATAGAAGTCTACAACCTAAGTGCTTTTTCATCGACGGTCCAGGTAGCAGTGGCAAAACATACCTCTATAATTTATTAATTCATGAACTAAGAGGAGAAGGAGAAATTGTCTCACCTGCAGCCAGTACAGGGATTGCAGCTAACTTACTGCAAGGAGGAAGAACCATCCATTCGCTTTACGCCATACCAATTCCAATCAATGAAACATCCGTTTCCAGAATTAAAAATTATACTGATGCTGCACAACATTTGAAAAGTACAAAACTTTTCATTATTGACGAGTCAACTATGTTATCAAAATATGCATTGCATGTCATAGATCAACTTTTACGGGATCTCATGACAACAGATATCTCTAAGAAAAATAAAACACCTTTTGGAGGTAAAGTCATTGTTCTTGAGCTTGGAGAGGTCTCACCTATATCTCCATTTATGTACAAGAACTGACATTATAGAGAGTTGCATTAAATTCTCACGACAATGGCAGCTTTTCACTCAATTGCCGCTCATCAACAACATGCGCTCTATTGATCCCGATTATAGCAGTTGGTTACTTCAACTGGGAAATGGTGATTTGTCCAATGATTTCAACCTTGGACATGATATCATTGAAATCCCACAAGTCATGATCTGCACTGGCTCACTCATACTTGATATATTTGGTGAAAACATTCTCATTGATGTACATAACAATGAAAGCATTCAGATTGCTGCATCACATGCCATTCTTTGTCCTAAAAATGACGATGTGGATTTGGTCAACTCTAAGGTCATGGATTGCATTGCTGGTGAATACACTGAATACATTAGTGATGATTCCATTGATCCTGATGAGACTGAAGACCCAGACCAATATCCGGTGGAATTTTTAAATTCACTTACACCGACGGGAATGCCTTCTCATCGCCTCAAATTAAAAATCGGCACCATTGTCATGCTTTTGCGAAACTTCAACAGCAGAAAAGGTCTTTGCAATGGGACTCGCTTGATTGTCATCGCTTTGTTTGACAATATGATTCAAGCAAAAGTCATTACTGGGTCTTCCGAAGGAAATGTCGTGTTCATTCCAAGGATTGATTTGTCTCCATCAGACACTGGCTTACCTTTTAAGCTAAGACGTCGACAATTTCCCGTGAAGCCTGCTTTTGCCATGACCATCAACAAATCCCAAGGCCAAACACTGGAGAAAGTAGGGATTTATTTGCCAGAACCAGTTTTTGGACATGGACAATTATATGTGGCTTTTTCACGAGTCAAAAGACGATGCAATGCAAAGGTCAAAGTCTGACCCCTGAGGAAGCCCCCAATATAGGGGGGTGACACGTGTTGGGTGAGGGTCCTTTGGTCCTGACTGGCTGCAAACATATACCCCTCAGTGGGCAATGATGGTAATTTTACAGGGCACCTTTGACAACAATGCATATTAGTTGCTTTTTTGCTCTTTTCTTGGTTTCACATGTATTTTCCAGTTGATTTTGATACATTATCTGATGTATGATGACTAGCCTGCCTGTCTTCTAAGAAGTATACGAATTTGTAGGGGGTTTACCCACCTGTTTAATTCAGATACAGGCCTGTCTATCAGTGCTATTGATTATATGTCTGCCCTGGAAATAGATTTTTTTTTTTTTTTTTTTTTTGTGATTCCACTGATCATTATGTCATTTAGTGCATCCTGTTCATTGCAGCCAGTCTTGATGTTAGCAGCCTGTCTGCTATTTTAATTGTTTTTAAATGTTTGTCATTGCACATGTGTGTACTTGTTTTTTCTATGGATAATAAAACTATTGAGATATAATAATTGGCTTGATCCCGGTCCATTCCACACGCTATCTTTTCCTTCCCTTTGCATAATATATATATATATATATATATATATATATATATATATATATATATATATACAGTGCCTACAAGTAGTATTCAACCCCCTGCAGATTTAGGTGGTTTGATAAGATGCAAATAAGTTAGAGCCTTCAAACTGCAAACGAGAGTAGGATTTATTAACAGAAGCATAAATCTTACAAACCAAAAAGTTATGTTGCTCAGTTGAATTTTAATAAATTTTAAACATAAAAGTGTGGGTCAATTATTATTCAACCCCTAGGTTTAATATTTTGTGTTATAACCCTTGTTTGCAATTACAGCTAATAATCGTCTTTTATAAGACCTGATCAGGCCGGCACATGTCTCTGGAGTTATCTTGGCCCACTCCTCCATGCAGATCTTCTCCAAGTTATCTAGGTTCTTTGGGTGTCTTATGTGGACTTTAATCTTGAGCTCCTTCCACAAGTTTTCAATTGGGTTAAGGTCAGGAGACTGACTAGGCCACTCCATCACCTTAATTTTTTCCCTCTTGAACCAGGCCTTAGTTTTCTTGGCTGTGTGCTTTGGGTCGTTGTCTTGTTGGAAGATGAAATTACGACCCATCTTAAGATCCTTGATGGAGGAACGGAGGTTTGGCCAAAATCTCCAGGTAGGCCGTGCTATCCATCTTCCCATGGATGCGGACCAGATGGCCAGGCCCCTTGGCTGAGAAACAGCCCCACAGCATGATGCTGCCACCACCATGCTTGACTGTAGGGATGGTATTCTTGGGGTCGTATGCAGTGCCATCCAGTCTCCAAACGTCACGTGTGTGGTTGGCACCAAAGATCTCGATCTTGGTCTCATCAGACCATAGAACCTTGAACCAGTCTGTCTCAGAGTCCTCCAAGTGATCATGAGCAAACTGTAGACAAGCCTTGACATGACGCTTTGAAAGTAAAGGTACCTTACGGGCTCGTCTGGAACGGAGACCATTGCGGTGGAGTACGTTACCTATGGTTTTGACTGAAACCAATGTCCCCACTGCCATGAGATCTTCCCGGAGCTCCTTCCTTGTTGTCCTTGGGTTAGCCTTGACTCTTCGGACAAGCCTGGCCTCGGCACGGGAGGAAACTTTCAAAGGCTGTCCAGGCCGTGGAAGGCTAACAGTAGTTCCATAAGCCTTCCACTTCCGGATGATGCTCCCAACAGTGGAGACAGGTAGGCCCAACTCCTTGGAAAGGGTTTTGTACCCCTTGCCAGCCTTGTGACCCTCCACGATCTTGTCTCTGATGGCCTTGGAATGCTCCTTTGTCTTTCCCATGTTGACCATGTATGAGTGCTGTTCACAAGTTTGGGGAGGGTCTTAAATAGTCAGAAAAGGCTGGCAAAATAGATAATTAATCCACACATGTGAAGCTCATTGTTCTTTGTGCCTGAACTACTTCTTAATACTTTAGGGGAACCAAACAGAATGCTGGTGGTTTGAGGGGTTGAATAATAAATGACCCTCTGAATTAACTTTTAACGCTTTAAAAAAAAAAAAATTAAAAATTCTTTTTGGCTGCAGTGCATTTCCCACTTCCAGGCTGATCTACAGTCCTAATGTCACAATGCCAAGTTAATTCCACATGTGTCAACCACCTAAATCTGCAGGGGGTTGAATACTACTTGTAGGCACTTATATATATATATATATATATATATATATATATATATATATATATTATATATAAAGAACACGGTCCCTACAGTCAAACATGGCGGAGGTTCCCTGATGTTTTGGGGTTGCTTTGCTGTCTCTAGCACTGGACTGCTTGACCGTGTGCATGGCATTAGGAAGTCTGAAGACTACCAACAAATTTTGCAGCATAGTGTAGGGCCCAGTGTGAGAAAGCTGGGTCTCCCTCAGAGGTCATGAGTCTTCCAGCAGGACAATGACACAAAACACACTTCAAAAAGCACTAGAAAATGGTTTGAGAGAAAGCACTGGAGACTTCTAAGGTGGCCAGACCTGAATCCCATAGAACACCTGTGGAGAGATCTAAAAATGGCAGTTTGGAGAAGGCACCCTTCAAGTATCAGGGACCTGGAGCAGTTTGCTAAAGAAGAATGGTCTAAAATTCCAGCAGAGCATTGTAAGAAACTCATTGATGGTTACCGGAAGTGGTTGATCGCAGATATTTTGGCTAAAGGTTGTGCAACCAAGTATTAGGCTGAGGGTGCCAATACTTTTGTCCGGCCCATTATTGGAGTTTTGTGTGAAATGATCAATGTTTTGCTTTTTGCTTCATTCTTTTTTGTGTTTTTCCATTGAAGACAAATGAAATGAAGATAATACCAAAGAATTTGTGATTGCAATCATTTTCAGGAAGAAACTGAGTATTATCTGACAGAATTGCAGGGGTGTCAATACTTTTGGCCAACACTGTATATATTAGTTAGAATGAGTCTAAATGTAACTAAGAATAACCAGGATAACCCTAAAGGAGAAGGAAATTGGATGCAGCATATTGTTAGGTAAGGAGCACTAGTCACAATCTAATCACTAATTGGTACAATAGTAGGTTATAGAATGAGAATTTATATGATATGTACCCATATTAATGTTCCTAATGTTAAATTATGCTAATAGAAGTATATTCTGTCTTATACAACAACAGGTGATGTAACGGTTGAAAGATATCATGACGGTGATAGCGGGAAAAGTGAAATACAAGGAACAAATCCACACATAACAGCATAACCAAAAGAATTCGAGATAAGATTTGATACATATTAATTACTGTAATATGATTATGGTATGGAATAAATATCTTATGAGCACATATCAAAGAGTATTATTGATTTTACAAAGAATAAGGGATGCTATAAGTCAGCACACCCTATTGATCCCAAGACAGGCGTGCTGTGTAACGGGGTAAAAGCTGTACGCAGTGGGCCGACAGGTGAACCTGGAATGAGCGTTGGAGGACGCTAAACCAGGGGAACCCTGGGTGAAGGGTTAATGGCATGCTGAGATTTTACCCTGAAGAAATTAACCCAAAATCAATAATCAATCCATATCTAATAATTAATTAAGACATTTTCCAAACTCAGAGGAGTACTTGAGTCTAGTGACTATAACTAAAGTATCCTAGATACTGAATTGGGAAATAATAACGCAGTTAGATACATAATGCGGTAATACACCCGATGTGAGCGGGTATAGACTTCAGAAAGCGCATCACGCATGCGCGCGAGTCCTAAGATGGCGTCGGGCGGACATCCGGAATAACCACCACAACGACTGTAAACAACGCGCATTGCGCATGCGCCGGCGTCCTAAGCATGGCGGATGACGCGGCACACGATAAAGACACAAATAACCGCTGAAAGTCATGATATCAATCAGCTGCAGGTAAAGTTGTAAATCAATACAGTAATAATGAGTATGAGATATGATATAGAAGAATTAGCAACAAAGCATTAGGAGATATAACACTAAGGCTGCGTTCACACATTTGCGTATTTTGCTGCGCTTTTTTGCGCGCGCTTTTTGCCGCGTTTTTCGGCCGCGCAAAAAAGCGCAACAAAATACGCAGGGGCTTTCATACACTGCGCTTTCTTTACTCCAGAAAGCGCAGTGGATGTCACAGAGGGGAGGAAAAATCCTGCTTCCTCCTCCCCTCTGTGACCGCCCCATTAGATTTCACAGTGTATTAATATACACTGTGAAATCTAAATTAAACAGAGGCAAATGTATGGAAAATAAAAAAGAATGAATACTTCACCTGTCCGACGCCTTCTCCCACTGTCTGGTGCCTTCTGCCGCTCTCCCGTCTCGGTTCCAAGTGTGAGGTGTACTGAGAAGACCTGTGGTGACGTCAGAGGGGGGGCGTTCCCGGGGCGTTCCCAGCGCTGATTGGCTGTTCGCGGTCATGTGATATGTATCACATGACCGCGAGTGCCCGGGAACGCCCCTCTGACATCACCACAGGTCCTGTCAGTACACCCCTCACTTGGAATCGGAGACCGAACACCGGAAAAGGCGTCGGACAGGTGAAGTATTCATTCTTTTTTATTTTACATACATTTGCCTCTGTTTAATTTAGATTTCACAGTGTATATTAATACACTGTGAAGTCTAATGGGCGGCCACAGCTGTCACAGAGGGGAGGAGGAAGCTGGATTCTTCCTCCCCTCTGGGAGAATACGCAGAAGTAGCTGCGTAAACAATTGACATATCAATTGTTTACGGAGCTGCGTTTTCTCCCGGAAAACGCAGTGCGTATTTTTACGCAATGTCTGCACTGCAAAGTGAATTTCCCATTCACTTTGCAGGCAGACAAAAGGCACATTGCGTATTTTGAAAAGCGCGCGTAAAAAAATGCGGCAAAATACGCAATGTGTGAACGTAGCCTTAAAGCTATATAACACTAAAAGCAATATAGACACTGGAGGTGGAGCACTATAAGGCAATAAATCACGGGATATTTGCCAATATATATAAAAAAGTATGATAATGTAAAGGTAATGAGATGATTGTACATTATGCAAATATGGTGGAGGGAAGTGTATAAAAAAACCTGGCTGTAATTGTGGCTTGCTGCTGGAAGAAGGGAGTATTGTCCCGAAACGTTGCCAAATACACCTGAAGGCCCAATAAAGGCGATAGGTAACAAAGCTAAGGAGTGCTGCAGTCGTTTATATATATATATATATATATATATATATATATATATATATATATAAAAAGTGAAAAGTTTTCAAACAGCAATCCAATGTGGGTGCAAAGCAGCTGGCTTCCTTCACAGCCTTACATACATACGTATAAAAAGTTCCACTGCAGCACTCTTTTGGTGAAGATTAGTAGTTTATTTCAGGCTTCTGTTACACATCAGCAGGAGATGGCTACGTATCGGGCTCACACGCCCTTTGTCAAGGCTTGACAAAGGGCGTGTGAGCCCGATACGTAGCCATCTCCTGCTGATGTGTAACAGAAGCCTGAAATAAACTACTAATCTTCACCAAAAGAGTGCTGCAGTGGAACTTTTTATACGTATATATATATATATATATATATATATATATATATATTGTACAGACCAAAAATTTGGACACACCTTCTCATTCAAAGAGTTTTCATGACTATGAAAATTGTAGATTTACACTGAAGGCATCAAAACTATGAATTAACACATGTGGAATTATATACTTAACAAAAAAGTGTGAATCCTCTGAATTCTTCAAAGTAGCCACCTTTTGCTTTGATTACTGCTTTGCACACTATTGGCATTCTCTTGATGAGCTTCAAGAGGTAGTCACCGGAAATGGTCTTCACTTCACAGGTGTGCCCTGTCAGGTTTAATAAATGGGATTTCTTGCCTTATAAATGGGGTTGGGACCATCAGTTGTGTTGTGCAGAAGTCTGGTAGTCCTACTGAAAAGACTGTTAGAATTTGTATTATGGCAAGAAAAAAGCAGCTAAGTAAAGAAAAACGAGTGGCCATCATTACTTTAAGAAATGAAGGTCAGTCAGTCCGAAACATTGGGAAAACTTTGAAAGTACCCCAAGTGCAGTTGCAAAAACCATCAAGCTCTTCAAAGAAACTGGCTCACATGAGGACCGCCCCAGGAAAGGAAGACAAAGTGTCACCTCTGCTGCAGAGGATAAGTTCATCCGAGTCACCAGCCTCAGAAATCGCAGGTTAACAGCAGCTCAGATTAGAGACCAGGTCATTGCCACACAGAGTTCTAGCAGCAGATACATCTCTACAACAACTGTTAAGAGGAGACTTTGTGCAGCAGTCCTTCATGGAAAAATAGCTGTAAGTAAACCACTGCTAAGGACAGGCAACAAGCAGAAGAGACTTGTTTGAGCTAAAGAACACAAAGAATGGACATTAGACCAGTAGAAATCTGTGCTTTGGTCTGATGAGTCCAAATTTGAGATCTTTGGTTCCAACCACCGTGTCTTTGTGCAACGCAGGAAAGGTGAACGGATGGACTCTACACGCCTGGTTCCCACCGTGAAGCATGGAGGAGGTGTGATGGTGATGAGGTGCTACGCCAGATGACCTGGCCTCCACAGTCACCAGACCTGAACCCAATTGAGATGATTTGTGGTGAGCTGAACCGCAGAATGAAGGCAAAAGGGCCAACAAGTGCTAAGCATCTCTGGGAACTCCTTCAAGACTGTTGGAAGACCATTTCCGGTGACTACCTCTTGAAGCTCAATAAGAGAATGCCAAGAGTGTGCAAAGCAGTAATCAAAGCAAAAGGTGGCTACTTTGAAGAAACCTAGAATATAAGACAGATTTTCAGTTGTTTCACACTTTTTTGTTAAGTATAGAATTCCACATGTGTTAGTTCATAGGCATACAGAAAACTCTTTGAATGAGGTGTGTCCAAACTTATGGTCTGTACTGTACATATACATATATATATATATATATATATGTATATTCTAAGCGTAAATCGACAACAAAACATGTTTTTAACCATTATGCAGCAGTTTATTAAGTGTAAACCGCTCATCTCACATACATACAGAATAAAAACCTTATACACTCACATTCCCGTAGGAACAATATCACATAACATCATGAATACATAGCTCACTACATTACATTCTACAGTACATAAATTATATTGCACATCTCCTTCTACACCTGGTTACCTTACGGTACCGGTCCACACACAGAGTACAATCCGAACTTGACCCTGACCTGGTTTTAGTCACCGGAGCTCCAGGGCAAGTCAGGCCCCCAAGGACTCCTCTGCACATGTCTCCAAGTCACCAACCGCTTACAAGTCTGCCATCACCAGGGCCAGACCTCCAGGCAAGCGGCTGCACCAAACACGCCCTCGCGAGCCCCTCCAGGGTCAGCCCCACTTCCAAACTCCCGGTACTCTATTAACCCCTGTCGTCTGGCCTCACGGCTCCATTCTCACAGGACTTGGTCTTCTCTCCCCTCAGAGGCTTCTGCTCTGTTTTCCAATCATCCATGGACCGAACAGTCCCAACATCATACATGGCCCTTTTCCTTAAGCCAACACATATACTGTAACGGGACCCTCACGACCTGACAGTCGGTCCCCATGGCGGTTACGGCCACCTGGCCTCCGTGGGCTCCAACTCCTCACAGGACCCCCACACACATACATCCACTGTCCCTCATGGACTTCTTTGGACATCAGCCTTGTCAGGCCCAGACCACACACACCAGTACAGTCCAGCATGGACTTCAGCCCTCTAGGCCCAGACCAGGTTGTGAGCCACCTGAGCTTCAGGGCAGTCAAAGCATCCCCCAAGGTCTCCTCACTTTGCCCATGATGCCCAGCTGCTTCCAAGCCCTACCAACACAGGCAGAGATCCCAGATGTCAACTTCACCACCATGGACAGAGTGAGCCCCCTGCAAGTTCAGCAAGGACCCCCCATACACCCAGGTGCTCCACTAAACCTCTTGGTCTGGCCACAGGCTTCATACGGCTCAGAGGGACCGGCGTCACCTGGCATGGAGAGCCCGGCGTCCTGCCTCATCCCCCTCAAAGGTGAAGGAACCCCTCTGAGACATGTCCTCTCCCTCAGAGGATGATGTCTGGTCTCTGTTGTGTCTGTCTCTCATTTGGTCTCTGCAGTCTGAACTCCCCTGCAGTCTGATCTGATCTGCAGTCTGTCATCTCCTCTCAGACTGATCTCTGCAGTCTGTCGTCTCTGACCAAGCCATCTTACAGACACCTGGCTAGCTCTTTATCGTAGCTGCCACACTGACACACCCACCTGGGCTGCTATGCAATCAGCACACCTTGCTCACATCCGCTCATCAGGTTCATGAATCTGTCAGGTCTACAGCACTCACTTTCAGCTGTTAACTCCCTGTGGTCCGGGTAGGTTTAACACAGCACATCCACAGTAAAACTGGATAAATGTGAACAGAGCCATATACCGACCACCCGTGTGATGCACCCGGCCATGGGTAGCATCACCACAATATATATATTGTGAGGTAGCGGTGTTGGTTGGCAAAACGGGAGGCAGGGACCCAGGCTCTGGTTGACACAACAACATGGTTTATTTACAAAGTTCAATTGGTTACAGACCTCCGGGTTCCAGGACGCAGCCGGTACAACCTTGTACGTTTGCAACTCAGTCCAGTATGAGCCCTGTACCTGATTCTGTCTTGGCCGGGTCCACGGGCGAGGGCTGAGACCACACGGGCAGCACACAACCTGCTCTCTCAGCTCCCTCTCATTAGCCTCTTTGGCTTCAACTGAGACTCCACCCCTGTGTTGCTAGTCAAGTTTTAAATACAGGCCTAGACATGGGGGTTCCCAAAGACCCGGAGTGGAGGGCTCTTATAGGGATATGGAGCACAGTCTGGGAGACACATACTGGCCATGATAGGTCACTGTCTCACATACCTCTCCCCCCCTTTACATGAGGCTCGGTGATAATATCATGTTGGATGATGGATGTCCTGCCTGGCAGGTCTGAGAACACATCCAGGTTCTACTGTACCAACCTCCGGGCCTCCCGCCTCTGCTGTTTGGTGAGAGTGTCTCCTATCCTTACTCCTGTCTCATCCTCTCCGGATGCCACTGTAACCGGGGCAGGTGACCTGAAGAGGATAGGGTCGGGAGTAGAACAGCTACCATACTTTCTCTGTCTTTCCATGGTTTCAACAGGTTTACATGATATATCTGTTCCGGTTTCCTCCTACCGGGTTGAAACACCTTGCAGTTTACCACCCCAACCTTTTCCGTTGTTTCAGATGCTGCACATCTCGTATCTTCACAGCATAGACAATTGCCTTCAGATGAGTGATGAGGCAAACTTTTTTGTGAATGGTGAAGTTTACAAACAAAACCAGCGCTATTGGTCGGACTCTAACCCACAGTGGAAAGATCCCTCCAAGACTGTTGGAACACAAAATTGATGGTATGGTGTGGTATATGGGGTACAAAGATAGTGGGGTCATTCCATTTGGGATTCATGCACCATACTAAACCACAAGTGGAGTTTGATGTTCAACATTGCCTAGAACCACGCCATCGTCTCGTCAGGAGGATTTATTTTGGCTGATGCTCACAGTTCTGTATATGCATGCATGATATGAACTGTACAATAAAAATAAATGTGCCAATGTACTATGAATGTGAATATGGTGCCTAGAAAACCTCCTAAGGGCATATGTGTAATACCATAGAACTATTCAGACCAAGTGTATTATCAGTATGTGGAGAGTGGGCAAGGTTGCCCATACTTAATATGGTGCGGGCTCTCATGGCTGTGACCGCGCGGTGTCTGTTGCGTCCCCGCCTCCCACGTGACTCCGGCGTCCAATGGAGTGTACCGTAGCGGATGCGGGCAGGCGCAGACATGGTGCGCCATCAAGCAGCTGAAAGATGGGGCTAATAATGGACACGGGTATAAAAGGTGACCGCCACACTGTCCCAGCGCCTCCTGACGAAGCGGTGAGCGAAACGTTGAGGTGCTGGGCAGTGTGGTGCGGTATGGTTACAATCTCACGTGGCATTTTTGCAATATGATGGGCATATGATGTGTATATTGTATGGTGCTGTATCCCTGCCCTCTATGAGGACATACAAAGGGGAGATAGTAGGTATAGTGGTGATGTAATTGTAATCCCTCATATGCTGACATAGTAGTGATGGTATAATGCCTGTAATTTGGAAATGTGTAACTGTATCCACACTGTTCTGGAGTTGCTTTTAGGGGATGGTTTTTTATTCAGTGTGATTTTGATCTAATTATAAATAAACTTATTTGCATTTACATACCCAAGTGTGGTGTTGAGATTGCCGTTTATCTTTATCTGGTTAATAATAAAAATTTGTGAAGGGAGTGCAGATTTGGGGGGTGCAGGTGCAGCGGGGATGTTTTTTTGGGGAAGGCGGGTGGTGCCAGTTTGGGTGGGGGGGGGTTATTTTTGGGAGGGGGCAGGTTTGGAGGGGCATTTATTTAGAGCGGGGGTAAGTCATTCTTGTGTGGGGGAGTGCAAGTTTGTGGGGCAGGCTTTTTTGGGGGGTGGGTTTGGAGGGTTGTGGGTTAAGGAGGCCAAGTGGGTGGCATTTTTTGGGAATTCAAGGATGCATGTTTGGGGAGGGTGCGGGGGGACAGTTACAGGAAAGGGGAAGTTTTGGGGGGTAAGGGGTCAGTTTGGGTGGGGTGGGGGTGGGTGGGAAGTGTTGGAGGTTTGGTGTGGGGGGCAAGTTTGATGCATAGTGGACATACATACACACACAGACATACACTCAGCTTATAACTAAGGTTTGGGTTGAGTGTGGTTGAGTGTGGGTGGGTAGGGTGGGTTGGCTGATTGGTGTGGGGAGGCAGGTTTGGTGTGAATATTGTACATACATTAATAAGAAAGAGTGCATGTTTTAAGACATTTTTATTTCTTTCTATGCATTTAAACAATTTGGGACAGCCCATATGATGGTGTCATGTGTATGGAAGCTTCGGATAGGTTTATTGGCAAAGTCTTAGTTAATTGGAGAAACACCTGTGGATGCATTCTAACGCAAAGCTGAAACACACTGCTTCTTTGTGTAGCATCATGGGAAAGTCTAAATATGTCAGCCAAGATATCAGGAGGAGAATTGTGGACTTGCAAAATTCTGGTTCATCATTGGGTGCAATTTCCAGATACCTGAAGCTACCTCGTTCATCTGTGCAAACAATTATACACAAGTACAAACAAGATGGGAATGTCCAACCATCATACCGCTCAGGAAGGAGACAGGTTCTGTGTCCCAGAGTTGAACATTCTTTGGTCTGACATGTGCATATCAATCCAAGAACAAAAGCAAAAAGCCTTGTGACAATGATGCCGGAAGCTGGTAAGATTGTCATTATCCACAGTGAAACGAATACTGTATCAACATGGGCTGAAAGGCCACTCTGCCAGGAAGAAGCCATTACTGCAAAAGAAAATAAAAAAGACATTAAATTTTGCAAATGCACACAGGAACAGAGACCTACATTTTTGGAGACATGTCCTGTGGTCTAATGAACCTAAAATTGAATTATTTGGCCATAATGACCATCCTTACATTTGGAGGTAAAGGGTAGAAGCTTGGAAGACTAAGAACACCATCCCAACTGTGAGACACGGAGGTGGCAGCATCATGTTATGGGGTTGTATTGCTGCAGGAGGGACTGATCCACTTCACAAAATATATGGCATCATAAGGAAAGAAGATTATGTGGCAATACTGAATCCACATCTCAATAAATCAGACAGGAATTTAAAGCTTGAGCAAAAATGGGTCTTCCAAATGGACCCAATGACCCAAAGCATACTGCCAAACTGGTTATAAAGTGGCTTAAGGATAACAAACTAAATGTTTTGGAGAGGCCATCACAAAGCCCTGATGTCAGAAAAATATACTAAAATATGTTTTCCCTTGTGCAAGAGCTGACACCTACCCTTGTGTTTCTGTCTAGCAAAACCTCACATACAGCCCTCTCTCTGTAACTTCCCCCTCCCTTAAGGTAATTAGGGAAAACCCAGGAATGACAATTTTATGGCTTCAGTGGTAAGGACCTTCGGCAGGAAGCAGAAAGAACACAAAAGTCCTTTGACTCCCAGCTAAAAACTGTTTATGTTAAATTTACTGTAATACTCCACATCAATAACAGGATGGTAAAACTTATATTGTTAAAATCCATCTGACGTGGCAAATGCAAAACATCATTTTCCTTTGCTGAGTGATTGACGGAAATTAATTTCTGTCCATGAGTACATTGCAAATATATCATGTTTGATCTCTATCAAAAGATAAAATCATGAGTGGTAAATGACACTATTATCTTTGGCCTGCGAGCATCACAGACAGAGATTTGGGGAAAATTATATATCAATAACTTTTAAAGTCATGGGTGCCTTCCAAGGAAGCCCATAGATGAGATCAGCAGGAGTTCTTCATTTTATGTCAGAATCATAAAAACCAGAACAACCATTTTGAAGCCATTCAGATCCAAGGATAGTCAGCTAAAACCATGCTGGGGATCTGAATCATATTTCTTCTAAGGAGTCTTTCCCTCCCATCCCTGTGACGCAGGTTTAGTAAATTTCTTATTTAAATCCCTTTTTATTTTATTGTAATTTTCTATGTTTTACTGTTATTTGTCTCTTTCTAAAATCTTGTACATGGTTGTAAACACTGCAAATTCTTTCGGATTAAATCTATAAAATTAAATAGCTATGTTCTATGCTCTATGATGAAAAAGCATGACCCCGTGAAGTCTCATGTTACCAAAACAGGTGTCCAATCAGCCTGATAAGCGATTGGTGGTGGCAGCATATTTTTGTATTTATGTGTTATTTGCAAGTTCATGACACCTGATCTCAATCCTATTGAAAATTTATGGGCAAAGCTGAAAAGGCAGGTGAGAGCAAGGCGACCTACAAATATGGATGTTACACCAGTTGTGTCAGGAGGAATGGGCCCAAATTCCTACCAACTATTCTGAAAAGCTTGTGGAAGGAGATCCAAAACATTCACCCAAGTCATACAGTTTAAGGGTAATGGTACCTGCTACAAATGTATGTAAACTTGTGACTTTGCAGAAAGTAATACAAATGCCTTAAAACATTTTCTCTCTCTCATTACTGTGGCATTTGGCAAATATAAATAATTATGGTAATCTTAATTGACCTAAAATGGAAAAGATTTACCGTGTTTTTCGCATTGTAAGACACTTTTGTTCCCCCAAATTTTGGGGGAAGTGGGGTGTGTGTCTTATAATGTGAAACAATACTATTGTGCGGTGGGAGAGGGGGGGGCTGTGGAGTGTTGTCTGGAGGCTGATGGAGGCTGCAGCAGCAGCCCCGTGGTCACGTGGGGCCGCTCATTATATCCTGTAATATGCACTGCTTCCTGCTGTCAATCACCAGCGGAAGCAGCCCATATTACAGGAGCGGGACCACAGCTTAGCGGCTACGGTCCCGTGTGGATAGTCAGTGCTTTCCACGCAATGAAAGCGTGGAAAGCACTGACTATCCCTGGGAGCATGATCATACTCACCGCTCTCCTCGCTCCCTCACCGTCCGCTGTCTTTGCCAGCATCCGGATCCCGTGAGCGTCGCTGCAGAGTGACGTCATCACCTGCACGCTACTCACAGGACCTGGATGCCGACACAGCACAGAGAGCGGGGATGGCGTGGACGACGAGGAAGCAAGGAGAGGGGTGAGTATGATTGTTTATTATTTTAATTGTGCGACAGCATGGTGGACAGTGTGCCAGCCTTAAGGGGGCAGTGTGCCAGCCTTAAGGGGGCAGTCTGCCAGCCTTAAGGGGGAAGTCTGCCAGCCTTATGGGCACAGTGTCCCAACCTTATGGAGACAGTGTGCCAGCCTTATGGGGACAGTGTGCCAGCCTAATGGGGACAGTGTGCCAGCCTTATGGGCGCAGTGTGCCAGCCTTATGGGCGCAGTGTGCCAGCCTTATGGGGACAGTGTGCCAGCCTTATGGGGACAGTGTACCAGCATTGGGGGAGGGGCAGTGCCAGCATGAAGGCTATGTGTACCAGCATGGGGGATATGTATACCAGGTTGGAGGACATAAATACTGACTGTAAAGGTACCTTTACACGCCGCTACAACAGGATGGATACAATCCTCTACTTCACGTGCACGAGCACGCCCAAACGGTTACAAACGGTAAACGCACCTCCTTTACACGCCGCCACAAGGTGCGCTACGCTACGCTACATCTACAGCTAGATACATCGCCGGGTGTCTCAAGTAGCCATCTGTAGCTCATTTACACACCGCTACAACCAGCTACTATGGGCGTACCTGGTGCAGCAGGGACAGCACATAGGCATGCTACAATTGTGGATTACGAGACGTCCGTACGCTGATAGGACAAAGCAATAATACCATGATTGGCCAGGCATTGCAGGAGGCTGATTAATACTTGACGCTCGAGCAATTGTGTAGTGTGACTCGTCAGCTCCTTAAATATGCCGCCCTGTGCGGCGACAACCAATCGCAACGCAGGAGCTTCCTCCAATGATCGCTGAAGGGGGCGCGGAAACCCGGAGCCTGTGTCACGCCCCAGCTACATAGCATTCTGTTCCTTCTTTACACGCCGATACAGCTCGCTACAATCGGCTTTGTAGCCATCTGTTATTGGGCAGTGCTCGGAAACAGATGTATCTGTAGCCTGCTGTCGCGTCCCGTCTTCACACGCCGCTACTACAGGCTATATTGGCGCTACAAGCTACATTTGTAGCCTGTAGCGGATTGTATCCATCCTGTTGTAGCGGTGTGTAAAGGTACCTTAAGACGAACGCTGGCATTATGAGGCGAACCCCATTTAACATTAAAAATGATTTCTTCCTCTTTTCCTTCATCAAATGTGGGGGTGCGTCTTATAATCCGGTGTGTCTTATAAAGCGAAAAATACGGTATTCTGATTTCATGACAGATAGTGAAAAAAAACATGCAAATGTGCATTTTTATGTAGTGTATGTACATTTCTGGTTTTAACTTCGCATAGCCAGACCTTCACACAAAAAACAAACATGTACAAATGACTTGTGCAATAAAACTATTTAGGTACTAAACCCGCACAGTGAGAGCCAAAAAGGTATTTGAAAAATAATGCCATAATTGCTTGCCCAGCTATTATTAACTTCATATACTTGCATAAATAACACTATGATATTCTGTTACCTTGTACTTACATAATCATCACTAACACCAGTGGGTCTCACAGCTCCTAATTTGTTGACAGTATGTCTTTGGCGTATGGGAGGAACCTGGAGAATCCAATGTAAACCAAGGCAAACAGAGAGAACATACGAGCTCCTTGCAGAAGTTGTCTTTGGTGGGATTTGAATTCAGGAACTGTAAAGTGCTAACCTCTGAGCCTCTGTGCTCTTCATACTTGTTCATCCAGCTTCACAATAAATTAAATAAAAACTGATCAAAAATCAAATGGTACTACCGTGTTTCCCCGAAAGTAAGACCCTGTCTTACATTTTTTTGGGGGCCAAAAGTGGCCCCCGGTCTTACTATCGGGGGGGGTCTTATATTGGGTGCCCCAGCAGTGTGGCGTCACGTGCGCCCGCTCATTAGATATGCACTGCATCCCCCTGTCAATCAGCGGCAGGGGGACCAGTGCATTATATATATGGGCCCCCCTCCTGCTGGCACACTACCCCCCAGTTGGTGTTCTGAGGTCCCCCTGCTGCTGCTGCTGCTGCTGCAAGAAGACCCTGGAGGGTAAGATGTGAGCGGGCGCATGTGACGTGCGACCCGCTCCCGCTCTCCCCCCCCCCCGCTAGGGGCCTTACATTAGCCCCCCCCAGTTGTAAGGCCTTATATTTGGGGGAGGCCTTACATTAGCAGGCCCCCCCTTTACCCCTAGGCGGCCTTACAATCGGGGGGGGGCTTACTTTCGGGGAAACACGGTAATAAATCTGCAGCTCATTGTGCAAAAAATAGGCCCCCTTATAGTCCTGTACACAGAGACGTGAAAAAAGTTATGGCACTCAGAGTATGTAGACAATAAAAAACATTGACCTGTCTGCCAAAGTATAGTAGATCCTCAAAAGCTAGACATCACGCCGCCGTGATCCAAAGAAATTCAGGAACAAATGAGAAACAAATGGAGATCTATCAGTCTGAAAAAAGATAAAAAATATTTCTAAATCTTTGGAAATCCAACAAACTACAGTGAGAGCCATTATCCACAAGTGGTGAAAACAGAACAGTGGTGAACCTTCCCAGAAGTGGGCAGACAACCAAAATGACCTTAAGAGCGCAGCAACAACTCATCCAATAGGTCACGAAAGACTCCACAACAACATCCAAAGAACTGAAGGCCCCACTTGCCTTATTTAAGCTCAGTGTTCATGACTCCACCATAAGAAAGAGACTGGGCAAAGATGGCTGCATGGCAGAGTCCAAGACGACAACTACAGCTGAGCAAAAAGAACAAAAAAGGCTCATCTCAGTTATGCCAGAAAACATCTTGATGATCCACAAGACTTTTGGGAGTGTGGCACCCTGGCACCTGTTGGGCACCACAGAAATCCTTAGGTACAAATGGAGTAAGTAACAGCACAGCAAAACCACAACACAAACAACACTTAGAACACCTGGTTTCACCCCGAGCCTCTAGGGGGAGCTAACACTGGTGACTTCTAACCAGTTCCCCCTATAAAAAGAGTCTTGGAGGGAGAAACTTCAGAGTGTGGTAGACGCTACAAGAGCTGCCTGCCTGTGTGAAACCTCCACCCTATGAGGAACACACTAGGCCCATCCAGCCTGTTAGCCAGTGGAGATCCCTGCAATTGGGATAATAGGAAGAAGGAGATCACCTCTCAGGAATACAGAGTTAATCCAACTCTTTCCAAATCATCCGGTTACTGGAACCGAAGCTGTGGAAGCTACAAAGCCCTCACAGAGAACCAGCACATCCAACAGGAGGTTTAGCCACCTGTTCCACCTGATGCACCTACCCACGAGAGCCCAGGGAAGAGTACTGATCCTGCTCAGACCCTTTTACAGTGCCCTCAGTGCTGCTAACCAGGTGAAGCAAGTTCCATTGAACATCCTGCCCGGTCCGGCTGGATTCCACATCCACCCGACCTTAGCACCAGAAGTAGAGAAAGGAAGCCTAACACTGCTTGCTGTGAAACTCCATAAGTGCCAACTTCACTATCCCGGTCCGAGTGTACCTGACTACCATCCAGTAAAGGTACCTAAAAGAGACTTTGTGTGGTTGTGCATTACTCCAGGATTCAGCGCGCAGCGTCCCGCAGCTGCCTCACAACATCTTGCTCAGCTCCCGGCTCCGGGGATTCCCCTCATCCTGTGGGGAGCGTTCCATCTCGCTGTGTACCATCCCCCGGAGACCCGAACAGCGCTGGTAAAGTTACCAGAACACCCGCAGGTGGCGTCACGAAGACAAATCACCCCACTGTTCCGCCATTCCCCTATTGATCTGGACCACCGGGCCTACACCACCGCAGGCGCGGTTCCGTGACTGGAGGAGAAACAACGCCCGCTACGTGTACCCCCCGGCTACGGTGAGTCAGAATTTGGCGTCACGAACAGGATACGAGCAGGCCCGTTATCTCGGGTATTGTGTGCTATTTATTGACTGTAAATATCGAACTGTACATTTGGTCCGCCATTGCTGCGCGAAAAGGCGGGAAAAGAAGGGGCGTGACTGTGCAGAGGGCGCGAAGATTGGCCCCACCCCCACGCTCTGACGACTTCCTCCGTACGCAGCAGGAACCGGAAACTCCCGTGGTGCCTCACTCCCCACCGCGAGGCCGACACTTCCGTTTGCAACCGAGGGAAAGGCTACGCTTAACTAAGGGGGAGCGACCATGAGTAACCCGGCTCCCGATCACGCGGTGCCCCCGCTAGACCAAGCGGCACCTCAAAATATACAACTTGATGGACAGCAACAAGTCGGCGGTATGCTACCGCAACCCGCTCCGATTATGCCGATGTCTCTACCCTACGTTCCTAGTGCGACCTGGTTACCCAAGTACAGCGGTGTACCCAGCACCTTGGAAAACTTCCAGAGGAAGATATGCCAAGCCCTGGACATGTACCCGATGACCGGTAAGCAAAGAGCTTCAGTTATTATGGGACAGTTAACCGGTGCAGCCGAACTGCAGAGCCGCAGCTGGCCTGTAGAAGTTCAGGAATCTGTGGAGCAGATATTCGCTAGATTAACCCGGGTCTTTGAGTGCCATACCGAGGCTGGATTAAGACTGTCATTCTATCGTTGTAACCAAGGGGCACAAGAAACTGTCCTTGATTATTCACTGCGCTTGCAAGAAGCATACAGACTGTTAAAACAAGTCGATCCTGACAGTGCTCGAGATGAGAACAAAGCGTTAATTGGACAATTTATTGTGGGCCTTAAACTATCTGAGGATAGGAAGCAAGCAAGCTGGTGGTCCATACAAAACCCAGGCGCAGAGTTTGATACCTTGAGAGACTTAACAGTTTGGGGACAACGACTCGCTGAAGTACCTGATCCCGCTTCGCAGCAGCAGCAGTACGCTGACACCCCTTCCGTGCCGGCAGCAACATCTCCAATCCCTGCGATTCAGTCCAGTGCACAGACTGTAACACCTGACCGGTTTGATCAACTGTGTGCTAATGTCGAGCAGCTGATGAAGGACGTGGCCAAGCTACAAGCTGGGAGAAGACCCAAGACAGATGCAAGGCCATCGGACAAGATTCTACTCGCCGACAGTCCAGACGACGTCCCGTGGATGAGGAGAAAGACACAGCCGTCGCGAGGAAAACCTGCAGACCGCCGCAGTCCTGACAGACGCCGCAACAGTCAGCAGAACGACTTAGGAGGACGCAACCTGCAATCCCGTCCTTTAAACGAGCGACCCCTGGGCGAGAAGGGCCAACCCCAGGAGTAGACTGTGCAGGCCCTACGTCCAGCTGGGAACACAAGTATGTGGGAGACTGTCCATACTTACCAATCGTCATCGATGGCATCGCTATCTCCGCCTTGATAGACACTGGATCCCAGGTGACATCCATCCCCAGTACCCTTTACAAGCAGTTCTGGCCAGATGTTAAGCTAGAACCCCCAAATCCCGAGATGAACCTTGAAGCCACTAATGGTATTCCGGTTACCATAGAGGGACAGTGGGAAGCTACAGTAAAGGTGGGGAGGGTGCAGTTGAAAAACCAGGGTATCTTAGTGGTTCAGGATAAGCCTAACCACAAGGATCCATATGTCATATTGGGTACCAATGTCATGATCAAATGCCTCGATGAAGTGTTGTTTTTGCTCCAACAGAGTGCTGAAGCCGGTAAACCCAGAGAAAAGAGGGCTATCCAAAAGCAGATCAGAGCTCTGGTGTATCAACAACAGGTAACCTTGTCAAATGGTGAGATTGGTAGAGTAAGAGTCACAGATCCCATTCCAATTGTGGTACCACCCAGAAGTGAAATGATGATCTGGTGTCGAGCAGCCATAGGCCTCAGAGGGCAGGACTACCAAGCTGTAGTAGAACCTGTAATGTCCAACAGTAGTCCTACGCTCTTGACAGCCAGAGGGTTAGTCGATGTAAGAAAGGGGAGAGTCCCCGTACGCATATTGAATTATGGTGATGACGAAGTCAGACTACCAAGATATGCAACTGTTGCTAAATTGTACCAAGTAAAAGATGATGCTGTGATTGATGTAAGATCCTCAAACCAAATAGTCACTGATGAACCCCCTCACTCCAAAGATCAGTTAGAGAAATGGTGTCAAGACCTCAGTGTGGGAACTGACAATACACCCTCTCACCAGAAAAATGGAGTATACCGGGTAGTTCGGGAGTATGAGCAAGTGTTCAGCAAACACCCACTTGACTTTGGGAGGATTAAAGGGATACAACATCATATCCCCACAACAACCATGCACCCATCAAAGAAAGGTACAGGCCTATACCGCCCACTCACTACCAGAAAGCAAAAGAGATGCTTCAGGACATGAAGAATGCAGGAGTCATTAGGGATAGCTGTAGTCCCTGGGCCGCACCACTAGTCCTGGTTAAAAAGAAAGATGGTAGTATGAGGATGTGTGTAGATTATAGGCAAATCAACAAAGTCACACACAAAGATGCATACCCGTTACCCCGCATAGAAGAGTCACTAGCTGCACTCAAATCTGCCAACTATTTCTCCACATTAGATCTTACTAGTGGGTACTGGCAGGTTGCCGTTGCAGAGGAGGATCGTGAGAAGACAGCTTTCACTACTCCCATGGGCTTATGCGAGTTCAACAGTATGCCATTCGGTTTGTGCAATGCCCCAGGAACATTTCAGAGACTTATGGAGTGTTGTTTGGGCCATAAGAACTTTGAGACTGTCTTGTTATACCTTGATGATGTCATTGTCTACTCTCAGACCTATGAAGATCACCTCCAACACCTGAGTGAAGTGTTCGAGTCACTGTCCAAGTACGGGATGAAACTGAAACCGTCCAAGTGCCACCTGCTGAAACCCAAGGTCCAATACCTAGGACATGTGGTCAGCGCCGAAGGCGTAGCACCGGATCCGGATAAAGTAACCGTCATCAAGGACTGGCCAGCACCCATCAACCACAAGGAGGTACGTCAATTCCTAGGACTGGTCGGGTACTACCGACGATTCATCAAAGGCTATACCAAGATAGCCGCACCTATGCAAGATCTCTTAGTAGGTCAATCTAAAAACGGCAAGATCAGGGGACCCCCGTTCCACTGGGGCCCAGAGCAGGACAAATCCTTCCAAACGTTAAAAGATGCTTTAACTGGAGAAGAAATCCTGGCTTACCCTGACTACAATCTACCGTTTCTGTTGTACACTGACGCAAGTAATGAAGGTTTAGGAGCAGTCCTATCTCAACGTCAGCAGGGCAAGGAGAAGGTGATAGCCTACGCAAGCAGAAAGCTCCGTCCCACCGAAAGGAACCCGGAAAACTACAGCTCCTTCAAGCTGGAGTTCCTGGCCCTGGTCTGGGCGATCACAGAGCGTTTCAAGCATTACCTGGCATCCGCCCCGTTCACAGCTTTCACAGACAACAATCCTCTAACACACTTAGAGACTGCAAAGCTGGGAGCCCTAGAACAGCGTTGGGTAGCAAGACTCGCTAACTACGACTTCACTGTAAAGTATCGGGCAGGTCACAAGAACGGCAATGCTGATGCCCTGTCCCGAATGCCCCATCTTCCGAAGATGGAGAAGACATAGATGACCTAGAAGAGATTGAACTACCTGCTTTCCACCGTTCCGGTACAGCAACATGTCATCAGAGAAACCAGACACGTGTAGAGAGGACCGTGAACCCGTTACCTCACCATGACTGGAAGGAGGCTCAAGCCAACGACCCAGATGTCAGCCTGGTAAGGGATCTCATCACTCAAGAACACGCCAATATGGACTCTGATGCCTCACCAACTGCTAAACGCCTGTGGAAGGAGAAAGGGAGGTTGTTCGTCTACCAAGGTAAACTATGCAGAAGATACCTCAATCCGAGAACCCATGAACTCATCTGGCAGATTGTAGTTCCCAAGACTGAAGTCCAAATGATCCTTGAAGCATACCATGATGATGCCGGACACTTTGGATGGAAGAAACTGGAGAGACTCCTGAAGGATCGGTTCTACTGGGTCGGTATGAGAGGTTCCATTGACAAATGGTGTAAAAACTGTGGACCATGTCACCTTCGAAGAAAAGACCATCTAACTCAGAAAGCTCCGTTGCAACCAATTGTTACCACCAAACCTCTTGAAATAGTTGCTCTCGACCACGTGAAGCTTACCCCAAGTCGAACCGGGTACACCTACGCTCTCACCATCGTTGATCACTACTCAAGATTCCTGGTAGTCGTTCCAGTTAAGGATTTAACTGCTGAGGTAGCAGCAAAAGCGTTCCAGAGTTACTTCTGCCGCCCCCATGGGTATCCAGACCAGGTCTTAACTGACCAAGGGCCAGCCTTCGAATCAGCTCTGTTCCAAGAATTCTTAGGGCTGTATGGGTGTAAGAAAATCCGCACAACACCTTATCATCCTCAGACGAACGGTTTATGTGAGAAGATGAACCACATAGTCATTGACATGCTCAAGACCTTACCAGTTGAAGAGAGAAATCAATGGCCAGAGAAACTTCCAGATCTCGTGGACATCTACAACCACATACCTGTCAGTTCGACAAATTACACACCTGCTTACTTGATGAGAGCAAGACCAGGTAAACTGCCTATTGATTTGCAGATGGGAACCATTGAACCCACAGAGGACTCTTCTGATGAAGACTGGGTCAGCCAACGCCAAGAAAAGTACAAGAAAGTACAGGAGAGTGTTGAGAGGAACCTGGAAATCAGTAGGACCAAACAAGAAAAAGACTTTAACAAACACGCCTCAGCTGAACCACTAGCTATAGGTGATGTAGTGCTGAAAAGAAAAAGAAAAACCAACAAATTGGATAACAGTTGGGAATCCGTACCCTACACCGTTATGCCGTCACACTTTGATAACTCAAAAACTTGTGTTATTAGCAAAGACAATGGGAACACTATTGCAACTGTCTCAAGGGATCATTTGAAGAAATGTCCGCCACAGTTAATCCCGCAAGCAACCAGTTACCCTGCTGTAACTCAAGATGAAGAAACTAAAGAAAATCTAGTCCTTACAGAAATTGGATACTTACCAGCTGATTGGCCACAAATAGGTGATGCATTCCTCATACCAGTTATGCACTTCTACCAGCCTACAGAAGGTCAGCCAAAGCCAAGTCCAATTCCACAAGTCCAACAAGAAGAAGTCCAAGTGCAAGAATTGCAGCCTGTTATCATGGAACCTGAGATTCCTGTAATCGGTCAGCCTGCTAGTCCCACAGTAAGAGAAGCCATTTCTAATCAACTACCTACAGAGGTCAGTCCAGTTGATAGACTCCGCACTTACTATGGTCTTACACAAAGCAGACATAGAGAAGTACCAACCACTTCGTACACTACACAAACAGCTTTGGAAACACCCACACTACGCAGATCCACACGTAGTACATTAGGTCAACCCCCACATAAACTTGGAGAATGGGTTTAAAATGTAGTGGAAAATGTAACCTGTAAGTGTTGTATATAATACTGTTTTTCAAAACCTGTAAAAAGTAGTGTACAGAAGGGTGGAGGAACTGGGCTATGTCCCAAGTATACTAAGTTGGGAACAGAAAGTGCCTGGTAAGGTATAGAAGGTTAGTACCGGCCTCCCAAGCAGAGACACCCGTAGGGAATGTATAAAGTTTACCGTGTATCCCTGGACTTTACCTTTTCCCTTTCCATAAACTTTGAACAATTGTCACAGGACTTGTGTGACCACTAACTTTACCTTTTTCCAGCCTGCGGCAGATGGACTAGTGCCGTACGGACTGCTTTTCACCTTTTCCACATTTTTCACTTCCTTTTCAGTGATTTTTGTGTTTTCTTTAAGACTTTGTAAATTGAATGTTATAAATGCTTAGTGGTAAGTTGTAAAAAGAACCTTTTGCTCAGCCGGGAGAACTGAGGTTAACTAAGGGGGAATGTGGCACCCTGGCACCTGTTGGGCACCACAGAAATCCTTAGGTACAAATGGAGTAAGTAACAGCACAGCAAAACCACAACACAAACAACACTTAGAACACCTGGTTTCACCCCGAGCCTCTAGGGGGAGCTAACACTGGTGACTTCTAACCAGTTCCCCCTATAAAAAGAGTCTTGGAGGGAGAAACTTCAGAGTGTGGTAGACGCTACAAGAGCTGCCTGCCTGTGTGAAACCTCCACCCTATGAGGAACACACTAGGCCCATCCAGCCTGTTAGCCAGTGGAGATCCCTGCAATTGGGATAATAGGAAGAAGGAGATCACCTCTCAGGAATACAGAGTTAATCCAACTCTTTCCAAATCATCCGGTTACTGGAACCGAAGCTGTGGAAGCTACAAAGCCCTCACAGAGAACCAGCACATCCAACAGGAGGTTTAGCCACCTGTTCCACCTGATGCACCTACCCACGAGAGCCCAGGGAAGAGTACTGATCCTGCTCAGACCCTTTTACAGTGCCCTAAGTGCTGCTAACCAGGTGAAGCAAGTTCCATTGAACACCCTGCCCGGTCCGGCTGGATTCCACATCCACCCGACCTTAGCACCAGAAGTAGAGAAAGGAAGCCTAACACTGCTTGCTGTGAAACTCCATAAGTGCCAACTTCACTATCCCGGTCCGAGTGTACCTGACTACCATCCAGTAAAGGTACCTAAAAGAGACTTTGTGTGGTTGTGCATTACTCCAGGATTCAGCGCGCAGCGTCCCGCAGCTGCCTCACAACATCTTGCTCAGCTCCCGGCTCCGGGGATTCCCGCTCATCCTGTGGGGAGCGTTCCATCTCGCTGTGTACCATCCCCCGGAGACCCGAACAGCGCTGGTAAAGTTACCAGAACACCCGCAGGTGGCGTCACGAAGACAAATCACCCCACTGTTCCGCCATTCCCCTATTGATCTGGACCACCGGGCCTACACCACCGCAGGCGCGGTTCCGTGACTGGAGGAGAAACAACGCCCGCTACGTGTACCCCCCGGCTACGGTGAGTCAGGAGAATACTCAATGGACTGACGAGACAAAAGTTGAACTTTATGGAAAGTTTATGTCGCATTACATCTTTCTATAATTTATTAAATCCCATGATTTCTCTAGTAATCTTTTTCTGTAGAATCAAAGCAATGTTGATCTAAAATGTATGGACCTAAGTAAGGGTTAAATCAGGGGTCTCAAACTCGGCTGGGTTTTTGTTCTGCACACAGAAAAAAATTGATATCAGGGGGCTGCATTCCTTGTTGGACTAAGCATAGGAAGGGCTAAAAACGGACACTGTAAGACTAAGTGACATTTTTATTATTTCCAGAATTTTTCGCTCAATGTAGTAATGTCCCCATCCTGATCCCCTTCTTGTAGTAATGTCCCCATCCTGATCCCCTTCTTGTAGTAATGTCCTCATCCTTGTCCTCTTCTTGTAGTAATCTTCCCATCCTGGCCCATATCTTGTAGTATTGTCCCCATCTTGGTCCCCATCTTGAAGTAATGCCCCCATCCTGATCACCTTCTTGTAGTAATGTCCACATACTGGTCCCCATCCTATATTAATGTCTCCCATCCTTGCATATCCCTAACTCCTTCCAAGTGTCTGTCCTCAAGCCTGTCGTCCTGAGTCACTACTTCAGAAAACCTGGTACTCTGCCTCTTCTGATCAGGGCTGAAGACCTCTTAGAGGTAAATAACTTCCAGGCCATGGAAGGGTTTTGGCCCTAAGGAGAGGCCATAGGAGCCTAACAACATTATAGCCCCTTTTCTGATGAAGACATTCTTTTTGAGCCTGTAGAAGCAGGGTATAAGGGGGTACTGTAGTGCCCACTGTAATGCCAACTTTACCACAGCAGAGAGACTGGCGGCTGCAGCATACTCACCCCTGTGATGGTCCTGCCCAGGCTCCGTCTGCTGCTTCCTGTTCCCAGGTGTGTGCCACAAAGGTCTACTGAAAGCGTGCTTAGGTGTTGTCTTAAAGTGCAAGCGTGCTCTACCCATAAATGCTTCTCAGCCTTTGGCGGAGAAGCACAGATCATTTAAAGCACCCTCCCTATTTTGGAAGTGCCTTAGCAATGTGGTCTATGCCTAGAGACACACTGCTAGTTGTCAGGTCCCTGTTAACCCTGTTTTTCCTTAGTCCTGTGCCTTACCTTACCCTTGTCTGTTTTCTAGTTCTCCACTACTTCAGCAATTACCTGTCTCTACCAGCCTGCTGCCATACTCTCTACATCAACCTGACCTGCCTTCTTGCCATTCCATCAGTGCCAGCCTGCAGTTGCACTCTCTGTGCCAACCAGTATCCACCAGTGGCTGTACCCACTGCATCAGCCGAATCACTTCTGCTGCCCCTGCCTTACGAGCCGTCTACCTGCACCTATCCACACCAGAGACTGTGCCTGCCTGCATCCCTGACCACTGGGGCCAGCTGTCTAGGTACCGAGATCCCCTGGAGTTACTCATAATGGCTATCTAAAAGCACAAGGCTAGCCTCTCCATCTGAGGCTCTAGAGAAGACTTGGTAGCAACCTAGGTATGTTCCGCCAGGTCGAGATCAGTGGGTCCACTCCCAGATGCTCACCCTGATGAGCGTAACACAAAGTTTTTATATTGAGTGTTGTATGGTTGCTGAGAAAGCTGCATCTGCCCATGACAGATTCTGTATGTACAATGGCTATAGACAGTGAGGTGCTAATCACAGTAGATGGAGTGCAGGACTAGCTGACCTTTGGCTGCTAAAATCCGGCAATGATAATAATCTGAAGCTAAAACAAACATTGCAGATAAACAACAGCAGACAGTGCAGTGTGATAAGAGACACATCTCTGAAATCTGTGTTAACCCCTACAGCATGCTGTCTTTAGATTACGTAGCAAAAATCTAATTATGGTGCTTTTCACAAATACAACTCATCGTGCAAAAAACAAGCCCGCATCTGTTTAGGTCAACATAAAAATAAAATGGCAGAATTGTAGAAAATAGAAATGGATCACCCTTTAAGAAATCAGACCTTGATGTAATGCCAACAGGCAATTTTATTCTACAAAACTGAACATGTTCTTAGCTTCTAAAACATACGGTGAACCCCAGTGCGCCAACCACAGTCACAGCGACAGTGCACCGCCTACAGTGTATATGTTAGGCGCTTTTCCTGAAATATACTGCAATGTTCTCATGAGACCCTATTCAACAGAAGAAGGTCAAAAGTATGTTTATTTATTAGTGAATGCCTTGCCAGTCTTATAACACTGTTTGTTATGGGAGGAAACGAGAAGACCAATTGCAGCCATGGCTGAGGAATGTATAAACGTGAGGTGCTGCACACATTTGTCTTACAGGCTTGTCACCGCTGAAAAGACACCTGTGTGTTTCAGTGCCAAAAGCCTGAAAGATGCAGGAAGTACAAATGTCATCATTCCCCACGTCTGGAGGTGTCAGGCACAGTCATACAAACCGACACTTAGATGGTTGGCTTCTTTACAAGAGAAGCCAGATGTAATGTTTTGCATCTAGCGGTCCTGTTGTTATTTCTTTGTTGGAAGGATCATAATCGGTTTGTATGTGTACTAGCACTATGTCCGTAGGGAAAAATTCACATTAAATATTTGTAAAAAAAAACGTATTCTGGGTCAAATTTATATATATATAAAAAACCTTTGCACAGTTTTTCTAGGCTACATATGAAGTTCATTGTGGTCCCATTTGTTTTTCTTGTTTCAGATAAGTTTTCGTTATTTGGGTAATTCAAATACAATTATTACAAATCCTGCGGCAAGGACACCGACGCACTCACCTCCCCGGTCATCCAGCGACTTTTTGCTCTGCTCCCCGACGTGTCTCTCTGCTCTCCTGCACATTTCGCACAGGTACCCTGGGACCCTGCTAAGGTCGAGGGTGCTCACTCCCTGCATCTGTAAGTATCATCGTCTTCCCCCAAGTCACTTCCCCCCCCACCCGACCTATCTATCACCCTTAATGACTGCTCACTCTCACCCGTCCCCCACACCAAATGCTTCGGGGTAATCCTCGACTCTTCCCTCTCCTTCAAGCCTCACATCCAAGCCCTCACCACCGCCTGCCGACTCCAGCTCAAAAACATTACCCAAATCTGCTCTTTCCTTGACCATGACACTGCTAACACACTTGTCCCCACTCTCATCATCTCCCACCTTGACTATTGCAACCTCCTGCTCACTGGCCTTCCTGCTACTATCCTTAAACCTCTCCAAACCATCCTCAATTCTGCTGCTCGACTCATCCACCTGTCTCCCCGCCACTCCCCTGTCTCCCCCCTCAGCCAAGCCCTTCACTGGCTCCCCACTTCCCAGAGATCCCGGTTCAAAACCCTAACCCTGACATACAAGGCCATCCACAACCTGTCCCCTCCATACATCTCCGACTTGGTCTCCTGATACCTACCCTCACACAATCTGCACTCCTCTCAAGAGCTCCTTCTCTTCTCCCCTCGCATCTCCTCCTCCCCCAACAGCATACAAGATTTCTCTCGTGCATCTGCTATACTCTGGAACTCTCTCCCCAACATATCAGACACTCACCTATCCTGGGAACCTTCAAGAAAAACCTGAAGACCCACCTCTTTCTTCAAGCCTACAACCCACACTGAGACCTAATCTGCCACACCATCTCATCCTCACCTCTCCCATTCCTACTGTCTCCCCAACCATCCCTTATAGATTGTGAGCCCTCGTGGACAGGATCCTCTGCCCTATTGTACCTGTATGATCTGACTGTTGTCATTTTACGTTCTTGTCCTTGTCTGCCCCTACACATGTAAAGCGCCATGCAACCTAATGGCGCTATATAAATAAATGATACTAATAATAATAATATCCCCAGTCAATTGCTAGAGAACACTAGGTACTAAAGCCACCCTCCCTCTTTGGGTGGTGCCTGTGGAACGTGTTAGTTCTGTCTGCTTGCTTGCTAGTTGTCAGGACCCCCACAATTTGAATCCCTATCCTGTGTCCCCTAACCTATATCTGTGTTCTAGTAGCCGTCCTGTGTTCCTCTGCCTTCCATACCTGACAGTACAAAAAAGTTTTTTCCTTGGAAGATCTGTTTTTATATGGTCTGGTACTAAGGAAGAGGCTTCCCTTATTGTAGATGAATTGAATCACAATTTCACGTCAACCATGTCAGAGGTAGGTGTTCAATTCTTGGATCTGTTTATTCGATAAGATGAAGGAAAAATCTATACTTCAACCCACTTTAAAACAGTTGGCCTCAACAGCTATCTCTGCTTTGACAGTGGACACCTACCAAGCTGGATTATAAGTATACCCTACGAGCAATATTGGCGTAGTGGGAAAAACTGCAGCCATGATTTAGATTTTCTTAAAGAATCAAAAATTCTTAAGAATAGATTTAAACAAAAGGGAACCCAAAGAAACTCCTCCAACATGCCTTATACAAAGTGAAAATGGATACACAGGAGTCTTGTCTTGAGAAAATGGGTTTCACAGACTTCCTTAAGAGAGACCAAAGACATGGTGCAGAATTAGGCTTATTACCACCTATTACCAGTCCACAAAAACTTGAACAAGCTGTTGATGGCAAATTATTCCATTCTATGTAAATGCAATCCTGAAAGTCCTAGCATAATTACCGTAATAGGAGAAGCCATAGTCTAAAAAACATGGTCGCATCTAATATGACATCCCTAATTGGTAAAGAGGGGACTCCCAAATATGCAGGCACTATGGGCTTTTTCAAGTGTAAGGCTGAAGGTACATTGGCGTGTGGCTCGCGCGAGTGTAATGCGTGAACACTCACATTGCACTCGGACCTGTATCTTTAAATGATACAGGTCACAGCAATGCGATTTTCACTCATTACACTCGCTTTGTGAGGGTAATGCGAGTGCAATCGCAGCATGCTGCAATTGCATGCGATTCCCTCACGCGCGAGGCCATTAAAATTATATGGGTGCGAGTCAAACTCGCACCCATACACCACACGGTGCAATAGTTGCACATGTGCTTCTATTTCCCCCACTATGCTGTACAGTAACTAAACATCTTGTACCGCAGTGACAGCAGCGGTAAGAGATGTTTAGCTAAAACACTGATGACAATTGAACTCTTCTGAATTGCGGGGCCACCGTGTATTAATCAGCAGCCTCTGCCCAGCATGTCTGCAAAGAGGCTGCTGATGCGGTTGCAAACTCTGTGTGCAAAGGGTTAATAAGATGTTATTGTGGTGACACCATATGTATAGAGAGTGCCCTCAGTCTCTTGACACATGGTGTCATCACACCATGGGTCTGAAGGGTTAAATCTAGTTTTCAATATGAGCCGCTAATTGCCGGTTTTATATGAGAACTGTCAAAAGCCGGCGGGTCTGTACGCAATTTACATACCTAATAGAGTCCGCAGCTTCTGGCAGGGAAATGTCCATTGGAACTGTAAGCTCATTGCTTACAGTACAAGCGGAGCTGTCCCTTTGCTGTGGTGCTGAACGCTTAGGCACCGAAGACCTGTCTCGGCTTCAGCACCTGAGCGCTGCGGCCTCAGGTACACAAATTGCGTACAGACGCTTTATTTCTTTGCAGTCTCTGATGTGACATCTCTGGTGGAGCTGCCTAGACCACTATTTTTGCAAATGACAGCAGAGCACAAACCTGGGATCTGCGGCCACTTAAAACAGGCTGTACCTAAATATAGACAGTTTTCATTTTCTGACCTGTTATAGACCTGCAGCTGTACATACATTAAATACATGTCAAATATATGTATCGTTTAATTTGTGCAAGGAATGTATCATATTTTCAGACTATAAGATGCACTTTTCCCCCAAAATGTGGGACGAAAGAGTGAGGGTGTCTTACAGTCTGGTTGTGCCTGGTTTGCTGAGGGGGGGTGGCAGTGCAGTAGGGTCACCGGAGACAGGAGCACGGTCGCTTTGCAGGAAGCCACAGTTGGGGGAAACACTGCTATAAAAGAAAATTAATATTTGTGGCGCCCCCGTTGGTCAGGTGTCACACCAGGGTATTACACCCATAAAATCGGTGTAATTATCCCAACTGTAAGTGGATGCAGGGTTGGTAGGAGGGACCCAATTCCAGCACTCCCACACCAGGGTGGTACCCTAGGGGGAGGGTTAGGGGAGTCGGAAGTCAGAACATGCGAGTTGCAGACTTGACCTGACGGAAGATGAAAGGGGGTCCTGAGGGAACCTTGAGAGAGAGCCTGATGCGTGAATCTGGGCCCGAGAGAGAAAGGGGAAACCATACTCTGGGGAGCTTCCCCAGTCCACCATGGAAAGCCGGATCTGAGGAAACGGCCGGAGTCCACCTCCGTAGCCGTCAACTGGTTGCTGCAGCCTGTTTACCACTTACAAATATCCATTGCATTTAGCAGAATGCTGTTAGCCACTCTTAGGGGATAACCCATGTCTCCCAACACCGATGCTCAATCTCCTACAACCCTGGCACGGGGGCGATTATAGCATCTGCGTCCATCCATGCCACATGAAGGAAACTGGTGGTATTAGGGTACCTTTACATGGGGCAACTTTTCTAGGAATTTTACTGGCAACTTACTGGTTGCAGTGAAATCATGGACACATTGTTCTATGTTCCATTTGTACACAGCAACAAGATAGAACAATGTGTCCATGATTTCACTGCAGCCAGTAAGTTGCCAGTGAAATTCCTAGAAAAGTTGCTGCGTGTAGAGGTACCTTTACTGGACACGAGGTCTCCCCAGGGCGGCATCCACTCCAGGAAATGTGAAACATAGTGTCAAAGCACAGCCTATTAATGACACCCAGCTGTTAAACAAGGCGGGCTGTTCAGCACCAAAAATATGCTCCACAAGTGACTGATGCCCCCTAGAGGGCCCAGCCTCAAACTGCAGAAAGATAAAAAAAAAATGCAATAAACATTTTTTTTTTTTGTAAAAAAAATGTGAGGAGTTAGTTTGATATTTTGAACCCAAATAGCGTAAGATCGTAGCCCCCCCCCTTTTTTTTTTTTCTCTTCTCTGATAATCGATGAACTCTCAGCCTGTTTACTAGCCACAGCACCCTGCCACTCACGGAGCGGTCCACCCATAGAGGTTGGAGTCCAGGTAGCAGAGAGAGAGAGAGAGGAACTCCATTACTACCTCAGTGGGACTGGGAAGAGACTTATCTGAGGCAGGGCTAACAGGACACGGTTTCATTAACTAAGGCATACTGCAGCTACCTCCAAACCGCCTTGCATCCATCTACAGTCACCGGACGGTCACCTGTGTATTCTATCAGTGCTGAACTGTGGACTATGTATTCATTGGATGCTTGTTCCCAGTAAAGTACTCTGAAAGAGTGACACTGCCTTCGTGTCTCTGTATTGTCATCATTGAACTTTTATATCAGCTAACGCTGCCTCGGAAACCTGCTTCACCCGTAGGAAGCTATACCACCCTTGTCGCAATACTAACGCTCTCCGGAGGACTGTGGCGGCGCTGGTGATCCCTCACCAGGTACTACAGGTAGTGTCACAAACTATTCTAAAAAAACCCTGTATTTTTGGAGTCACAGACCCCCAGCGCCACAGACTCAGGTGCTGCCACCCGTGATAGCGTCCCCCTGACACCGTGCCCGAGCTCTGAGTACCCCGGCCTGGGCGGGTCATATTCACTGCTCCACAAGCTCATAATTCCGCTCACCTCTTGGCACTGAAGTCGGTGCCAAGAGGTGGATGAGATTATGGCCATATGGGGCAGTGAGTATTCATTTTCTTTAACAGTTCGTCCCAGTTGTCAGCTTACTGCAGCTGCTGGGGTGATCATGTTTATGCTGTTAAACAAAATTAATACTCACTGCTCCAGCAGTGAATATTCATTTTGGGTTAGCCGGCAGCGGACGTTGGCATGTGACTGGGGGCATGGCAAGGACATGTGATGCCCCGCTTACACACCAAAGTCAGTCGCCGGCACTATGGGGAAGCGGAATCTTTTTTTTTTTTTTTATATGTGCGCTATAATGGAAGCCATGTAAAACAGGATGGGCCCATGATGGGGTTTATATATACCAGGAAGTAGATGGGGACATATATACTAGGATAGGGAACATATATACCAGGATAAGGATCATATATACCAAGATAGGGGACATATACTGTATACCAGAATGGGAGCAGGAGGAGGACGTATATAGATATACCAGGAAAGTCCCAGCATGAGAACATATATAGCAGGATACGGGACAAATACACCAAAATGGGGAATATAAATAACAGGATGGGGATCATTTAAACCAGGATTGGGGACAAATACACCAAAATGGGGAATATAAATACCGTAGATCACTCATACCAGGGTGGGGGAACGTATATACCATGATGGGCCAAGGGGGGGGCATGTATACTAGGATGAGGCACATACAGGTGCATTTCAATGAATTAGAATATCATCAAAAAGGTAATTTATTTCAGTAATTTAGTACATAAAGTGAAACACATATATAGAGTCATTACAGAGTGATCTATTTCAAGTGTTTATTTATGTTAATGTTGATGATTATACAGTAGCTTACAGCCAATGAAAACACTCTTTAAAATTATATAAAATAGCAAAACAGCAAAACACATGAAAAACAGCCCCCACCCAGGGAATCCAAAAGTAATGACGCTAAAATAAGGCATCCAACAAATTTTCAAAGGATCTGAGGATCCCCTACTAAATTTATACCAAAAGTTTAGAATACAGTCCTATGAAAAATTAAACCATAGTGGACAAAGTTCTTTTCCTTGAGGAAAGCACCTTAGCAAAGGCAACAGGCGTGACCATGGTCCAAGTCGGCCGAAACGCGTTGCTGCAGGTTGCTATTCAAATAAATTACAGTTGTTATCACATGATACAAAGAGTGTGCGATTGTTCTCTCTAAATATTGGACGTGGGTCCCACCAGACCTCTCAGTCAGCACCTCGACATATGAAATACATATCGGTGTGCGCGCCATCTATTTATCTCTCATCATGATGTCATCGCCCTTCCAATGTGATAGCCACTGCCCCAGCGCCACAGAGCCTGCCCGCATCGTAATGTCACCGCCCTTCTGATGCAATAGCATCGGGCCCCCTTCTAGTATTATATAATAAAGATGATATCTCAAACAATTTATTGCATATGCTTATGAAATAAAACATATACCATCAAACAGTTGCAAGAATATCATGCAGAACTGCAAAATACTGGCTAAAGTCCATAAGTGTAAAATATGTTATAGGAACAAGGGGTTCAATAAAATACATATATGAAAGGTACTAGAAAAGTTATGTATTGCACGCCTGGAAGACTGCTAGTACACAGCTGTTTTCATCTATATAAAACTTACCTGCAGGATGAATCACTATATTGAATCAAACAAAATAACCAAAGAATGGATTTGGTTAAATACAGGAGTTCTACAGACCCAGCCTGCGTGAAGAAAAAAAAGGACAAGAATACAGAGTATGTGATGGATAACCATAGAGTATAGCCGCAGAACGAGCAATGGCGAATGTGTGATGATACATGAATAGCTAAAGGAAAACATCTGACCCTGGTGGGTCCACGATTATATGCACAAGAACTATGTAGGAACTCTTCATTAAGTCCATGTGGGGCCAGGCTGTGAAGATCCATCTGGCCCCCCGTCTTAAAAGAGCATATGAAACATGCCCACCTCTAAAGCTAGAGCCCATCATGACATGCTGTGTAGGGCTTTCTATGTTTCTTTATGTTGTACTAGTGTCCAATCTGAATATGACCTTAGGGAGTTGGAGTGTGGGTATTGCTCCTTTATTGTGCACACCCCATGTATTTCTGTGCTAGCTGTTTTGCGATTTTAAATGCTTTTAATAAATGCTATGATGTCATGTTTTGTCTAATAAAGGGTTTGTATTTTTAGTATTATATTGATGATCCCTATTTATTTGCACACCAGGATGGGGGACATTAGTACAGAATTGGGGAACATTACCCCCATAACAGTGTCAGCTGCAGATCCCCCACCCCATCCCCATAACAATGCGTCATGGGCAAATTTTTTTCATCAAATGTTTTCCTATTTTTCTCATCTAAGACTCATAAATACAATATATATGCAGACTATTTTTGACCCTTTAATATCAGTAACCAGCAGAAGAGATACTGTATAGCCTCAGATTCCAAGGTCTTGGATCCTGTAGGAGAGGTACAATAGGAGACCAAAGCAGCACCACCTGGAACATTGGATTGATCCCATGGTGAGGAGCAAGTCTGGAGCAGCCGTAGTACACAGCCTTTGGTCATCTCCCCCCAAGCTGCCCAAATTCAACAAAGAAGAAGGAACTTCACCAATCCCATTAGGAAAGGCATGAGCAATAGTGGGGACCACAATAACCTATTGGGCAGGGGATGATGATGGATCAGAGACTGTCAAGTTTTATGTGGGACATTCCCTGGCCTGTCAAGCTGCTTATAAGGATGGCAATCCAAATTGTCATCAATGCATCATCCACTTCCAATGATTCCTAGGTCATGTATGAGTTCCTAGAAAGGTGGCAGCTGTTTCCCATGAATCACCTATGCATACCTCTGCCTCCGAACTAACAGCCATCAGCAGGAAAAACACCAGTACTGCTTCAGTAGCCAACACCACCACCACCACAAGATACAGCACCACAATAAACACCAACCAGAGAGGTCACCCGAGTGACACTTCATTTGGTGAAAGGGGTGGACCAGCCTCCTTGAGTCAGGGATTGGGAGGGACAATTGCAGCACCCTTGGGCTAGGTGTCCCCAACATGAACCCACCCATTTTGCAAGAGGTGACCCACTCCATGGAACTCTCCTGTATAAGCCAATCTTCCCCTTCTATAACCCTTCTCGACTCACCCTCCCCATGTCTCAATATCACATGCAGCTAGCCAACAATATCCCTCCCTCAATCCTGCCCTCCAGTCCCAATCCACAAAAAAATATTATAGTTCAGAATGTTTGTTCTATGAGCTATTATTTTGGTTTCTTTCGTTTTCAGTTGGTCAATTTTCTAGTAAAGGAGCCATATTAGACCAATATGGTGCAGGTTGCCTTTTGGCCTATTTTAGAGTTAATAAAAAATATATTTAATTTGTCCTTTCTTGTTTGTACTCTATTTTGCAAAAAACACATAGAAACAAAAGTTAACCAACATATGACAAAACACACATTTATGCTAGGTGACAATGTCACATGTTTATAAGGGTAAGTAATAAACATCACTTACGGCTAAGCAATGTGAGAGTTATGACAGGGAGATAGAACTTTTTAACACAAGTTGGACTAAGCCAACAAATTACAAAATGTGATGTCAGAAGGATCACGTTGTCTATAGCCAACATATGGGACTTGACTGTTATTGGGTCAGTTGTCTCCAACTTATGAACCACATCCTCTGGACTAGTATGGCTCTAGCTAAAGTAGTGGAGTTTCACATATGCCTTTATCCCACTATTAACAAAGACATCAACAAACTGGAGCAAGTTCAGAAAAGAGCAACCAGAATAGTGACCGGTCTACAAACCATCTCCTATGAGGAACGGTTACAAGATTTGGGAATGTTTATCTTGGAAAAAAGAAGACTGAGAGGAGACTTAATAGCTATGTACAAAAATTGCAAGGGCTGTCACACTGTAGAGGGATCAGCTTTATTCTCATTAGCACAAGGAATTGTTAGAGATAACTAGTACATTTGGTCTCTTGACACCTGAGTTTTCTCATCACCTTGTTTTTATTTTAATTTAATTTAAGCAATTACTTTCTTCCTCCCTCTTCAAAATGTATTTGTTTCTTTTTTTTCACATTAAGTTCCTTCTTCATTTTGTTTTTCCATCAGAATGCTTTCATTTTTCTCTATATTTCCTATTGTATGTAGCAGTATATTTAAATTTTTCCCGGTCTTTTTTCCCCGCCATAGGGGGCAGAGTCTGATGAACTATATATATATATTATATATGTTATACCTTGCTATTTGTACGTGATTTTTATCCTGAAGAAGGAGCCATTTAGTGCTCCGAAGCGCGTAGAAGAATAAAATCAGCGTCTACGACATCCTCGCTCTTGATGTGTCTCCTCCTGGCAGTGTGGCTTGGCACCTCTTCCTTGGCTTTTCTGTAAATTCTACCTTGTGGTGGCTGCTGCAGCCAGGACATATGCACATATAGTGGTTGAGGCTGGCACAACCTACCCAGGTAAGCCCCCACTATATCTTGACTTTTTTCTACCTACTTTGATAAGACCCCATGTGTGTGACATACGGAATAACATACACATGACACTTGTCCAAATTTCCTGTTTGAGAAAACGATGGATTTTTATTGCCAGTGTGAGCAAATCCTTTTAGTGCATTATGTTGCTCTCTTTGCAGTAGGAAGCAGTTGTTTATACTGTATGTGATTTCCCATAGCCTATTACATACAAAAAAAATAATTTCTCCAAAAAGACTGCACAAAAGGAAATGCTCATACCAAAAACTCTTGAAACAAATGCAGGTTTTTACAAGTTAAAGGGACTCTGTCAGGTCATTTTTCAGTAGGATACTAATATTACCCATGGCAGACATTTTAAAACATGTAAAATCATTATTGTACCATTTGTAGTTTCCTTGCTATAAGCATCTTCTCACTCTGCAGGGAGCTGGTGCATTAGACCACTCCATTATATTCACAGACAAATAGTCCAGCTGCTGTATAAGTGTTATTTAGGTATTCACACCCACCCAAGCTGGTGTTCTGTCCTACCCTTCTGTGTGCTTAAAGGGGGAGGTGTTTTGTCCTGCACTGTGCGCACCATGTAAGAAATGTATATTATAAGAACATTGGTTTTCATACAGACATGTAATGTGTGTATCTGCTGACCAATTTATCAAATATTCTTATAATCACATCTAAATATCTCAGACTGCAGACACTACACACATGCCTCATATACACAATGACATCAAGAGCTTAGAGCTTCAGCTAAAATCACACATCTCCTCCCCCTTACTTTCTGCCCTGCAATGAGTCACATAGCTTAACAGATCACAGTAGGGCAGGGCAGTGTAATGAAGCATGAATATTCATTCCTTGGGGAGTGGGCAGCAGAGAACTTGTGGTGTGTTCCTGAGGAAGAGGCTGGGACAGTCTTGAAATGTGTAGAAGCAATAAAGCACCGTTTTAACATACCAAGATTCTGATCCTTCCTTATACACAGCAGTGCAGATCGTAGCACACCTTGGTCCTTTGGATTTCTGCACAAGTTGTTCCTGTTGGAGCGGTGGATCCTGCGGCGGCTGTTGTGCACTTAAAACCAGTTGTGGGGCACACAACCGCATCAGGTATCCCATCTTTCCATCATCTGGTATCTAAGAGATAAGACCCTATTGCGCCCTTTTCTACCCTTTCATAGGTTTTGTTTGACATAGCATAACAGATCACAGTAGGGCAGGGCAGTGTAATGATTCATGAATATTCATTCCTTGAGGAGTGGGCAGCAGAGAACTCACTGTGATTAACAGGTGGAATTAATCTTTTATTTTGAAGTTTACAGAGGATAAGAGGGAAACATAAATAATAGAAATACATGAATAGAGAGAGCTTAGAGAAAGGAATTAGAAAATGATATCAGTTACATATGGATTTTTGACCTGACAGATTCCGTTTAAGAAATAGTTGCAAATCAAATCAAAGTTTTGATCACCAGATTTTCATCCAGTATCATCTGTATGGAAGCCATTTTTTGCACACCCCTTGACTTACATAGTTGAGTCTCATCTAATATATGAAAGTGAATAATCCATGCTAATTTTTTTCTTTTTATTATGGACACTTGTTCATGCAAAAAAAAAAACTGTCATCTGCACAGCTGAACTGAATTCTATTGATGTTTAAATTAGTGTTGGCCAAAAGTATTGACACCCCTGCAATTGTGTCAGATAATACTCAGTTTCTTCCTGAAAATGATTGCAATCACAAATTCTTTGGTATTATTATCTTCATTTAATTTGTCTTCAATGAAAAAAAACACAAAAAGAATTGTCCTAAAGCCAAATTGGATATAGTTCCACACCAAACATAAAAAAGGGGGTGGACAAAAGTATTGGCACTGTTAGAAAAATCATGTGATGCTTCTCTAATTTGTGTAATTAACAGCACCTGTAACTTACCTGTGGCACCTAACATGTGTTGGCAATAACTAAATCACCCTTGCAGCCTGTTGACATGGATTAAAGTTGACTCTACCTCTGTCCTGTGTCCTTGTGTGTACCACATTGAGCATGGAGAAAAGAAAGAAGACCAAAGAACTGTCTGAGGACTTGAGAAACCAAATTGTGAGGGAGCATGAGCAATCTCAAGGCTACAATTCCATCTCCAAAGACCTGAATGTTCCTGTATCTACCGTGCGCAGTGTCATCAAGAAGTTTAAATCCCATGGCACTGTGGCTAATCTCCCTAGAAGTGGACGGAAAAGAAAAATTGATGAGAGATTTCAACGCAAGATTGTGCGGATGGTGGTTAAAGAACCTCGACTAACATCCAAACAAGTTCAAGCTGCCCTGCAGTCCGAGGGTACAACAGTGTCAACCTGTACTAACCGTCGGCGTCTGAATGAAAAGGGACTGTATGGTAGGAGACCCAGGAAGACCTCACTTCTTACCCCGAGACATAAAAAAGCCAGGCTGGAGTTTGCCAAAACCTACCTGAGAAAGCCTAAAACGTTTTGGAAGAATGTTCTCTCTTTTTGGGCAAAGGCATCAACATAGAGTTTACAGGAGAAAAAAAGAGGCATTCAAAGAAAAGAACACGGTCCCTACAGTCAAACATGGCGGAGGTTCACTGATGTTTTGTTTTGATGTTTTGATGTCCTTCATAGACTGTGAGCCCTCGTGGACAGGGTCCCTGCCCCTCCTGTACCTGTACGTCCTTATCGCCTAGATTTAGTGTACTTGTTCTTGTCTCCCTCATCCTCATGTAAAGCGCCATGGAACCTAATGGCGCTATATAAATAAATAATAATAATAATAATAAAGTTTTGGGGTTGCTTTGCTGCCTCTGGCACTGGACTGCTTGACCGTGTGCATGGCATTATGAAGTCTGAAGACTACCAACAAATTTTGCAGCATAATGTAGGGCCCAGTGTGAGAAAGCTGGGTCTCCCAGCAGGACAATGACCCAAAACACACTTCAAAAAGCACTAGAAAATGGTTTGAGAGAAAGCACTGGAGACGTCTAAGGTGGCCAGCAATGAGTCCAGACCTGAATCCCATAGAACACCTGTGGAGAGATCTAAAAATGGCAGTTTGGAGAAGGCACCCTTCAAATATCAGGGACCTGGAGCAGTTTGCCAAAGAAGAATGGTCTAAAATTCCAGCAGAGCATTGTAAGAAACTCATTGATGGTTACCGGAAGTGGTTGATCGCAGTTATTTTGGCTAAAGGTTGAGCAACCAAGTATTAGGCTGAGGGTGCCAATACTTTTGTCCGGCCCATTTTTGGAGTTTTGTGTGAAATGATCAATGTTTTGCTTTTTGCTTCATTCTCTTTTGTGTTTTTTCATTGAAGACAAATTAAATGAAGATAATAATACCAAAGAATTTGTGATTGCAATCATTTTCAGGAAGAAACTGAGTATTATCTGACAGAATTGCAGGGGTGTCAATACTTTTGGCCAACACTGTATATAGATTTTTAATCAGACAGCATCTGTATATTATACTCGTATTAAAAAAAAAAGAAAATAAGTGAGAATAAAGCCTCATGGCCAGATTAGGCCCCTTTCACATCAACGGTATTTTCAAATCACGGCAGATGCGGTGAAAAAACCCCATCTGCCGCGGTTACCGCATAACCGCGACACTTGCGGCACACTTGCGGCAAGCCCCATACAATGTCTATGGGGCTTGCGGTAAGGGTGCGGCAGGTGCGGCAAGTGCGGTTTCGACACTTGCGGCAGGTGCGGCCGCGAAAGAAAACCCCAATCACCACTCCCAATCTCTTGCGGCTTCCATCATGCTGATATGCACCAACACACCATTTGTTTAACATTTGTGATAACACGCTCGGGGATCGCCTTTGCTCGGATCAAAAGACCCGTAGTTTCTGCATTCAACTCAGGCGCCGGCATGCCTCACATATCCCTCCCCCTGTTCAGACCCGTAGGGGCGAACATGTGCCATCGAACCGGGGCCCTGGGACAGGGCATCCATCGCCATGTGCCCCAGTAGTCGAGGGGACCTCAGCAGTCGACCAAGAGCGTCAGCTCCCAGATCATGAGCCGTCAGATTTTGTAGGGACCTACCATCAGTCACGGTCCCACACATTTGCTTCAGGTAAACCCCAGGATCAGACCTCGTCAGGTCACGTGTCCGAGTAGAAAGTTTGCCAGACCTCCCCCGCTCCCAGCGGTCAATACAGTAGTGCGAGTCACTTGCCTCTGTATCTAGGGTCGGATCGGACTTTGTCCTGTCCCGCAATCTACTGGGCCGTCTGCTCGGGCCTCTCAGACTCAAGGTACTGGAGAATTCACTCCCACTAAACCCACGCCCACTATCCTCAGGACGTCTTTGGAGGTCTCTCCAATGGCGACTTTCTTCATTGCCTCCTTTACCCAGAGAACTATCAGTGTAATTGGGAGGGTCCCTTCTTTGTTGGGTCTCACGGTTTACAGGCCGTCGCCATTGTCTGCTGCTCAGGCAACACTGTCTCTCAACTTGCAGTCTTGCAAGATTCAGCCGTTCTACATCTTGGAGATAGGCCACTCGGTATTCCATGAGCATCCGTACATAACCAAGACTTTCCTCTGTGCCTATGGCGAAGAACGACACCATACCATTCTTGTCAGGTAACCAATGTTTGTGATCACGTAGTCCACTCACTTTCACCACCCCAGACTTCTTTACTATTAGTTGCATGGCTTGGCCATTTCTCCCAATGAGCTTTCTCACTAGAGCCTGAGGGACCTGGATGACGTCTTCCCGCAGACTCTGAGCTTCCTTCATAAGCTCCAGCCGTCTAGCGGCTTCTTCAGTCTCCAACCGGATCATCCGCTTTGTGCGAACGCACCGTAAGTGCATGTCCCTTAGGATATCGACTCGCTTCACTGTGACTTCTGTTGTGGACAGGACCACAAGCTGTTTGTCTTCTGAAGTCCAGTACACCTTACAGGCTCCCACGGCCTTCTTAAAAGCTTCATGCACCGACTCTCTAGTGCATTCTTCACTCAAGTCCTCAGGTACATCTACGAGGCACCTGTATAGAGGAGTTTCTGTCATACTATTGGTCCCCTCCAGTTCCCCTGGCTTAGGTTTCACGGCCAACAGACTTTTGGCTTCTTCAGCGCGCTTGCCCGAGAGGAACACTGGGTGCTCTACCTTCTCCAAGGTGGCCTCGTTCCTTATCTGACATGCGTCCAGGCGACTTTTGAGGTCAGAGACTTCCTCCTCTAGTTCGGCTACTCGCCTTTCAGCAGCTTTTCTTCGAAGCCCTTCCTTCTTCAACTCCTCTTCTACCAACATTCCCGGAGACCTCTGTGTCTCCAAAGCACCCACTCGAGTCTCGACAGCCTGTCTCCACAGCTTCTCTTGTCTCAAGTGGCCCTGAAGCATCTCCGTGAGCTCCCTTATCTTGGCTCCGACATCCACCGGACCAGGCAAGCTCACAACACTCAAGGAGGTATTCACTTCGGCCCTCACTTCTTCAGTGGCTTCTTCCACTTCTGCAGTCAACTTCCCTCTTGGGGTCTGGCAGCACCCCTAGCAACCTCGACCACATCACCTTGGGTCTGTCCAGGGGTCTCCAGTTCTTCACCTGTGACTTCTGCCACTGCATGCCACTCTTGGGTATCGGCAGCCCCATCTGCCACCCTCACCAGGGTCTCAACGGTATCAGCTTCCTCCTTCTTGTAGGTCTCAGCATCGATACCTCTGGCCCTCTCCTGGGTCTCTGTAGCGTTACCCTCAGAGGTTTTCTCACCCTCCATCTCTTCCACCTTTTCCGAAACTCCACCCGTCTCTGCCGTGGTGTTGTTTCCACTTCCAGCCACCCCAGTGGTGGGTCTATTATTGGTCTGCTCTCCATGATTTTCAAGGACTCTTGCTCCACTAGCCGTCCCCAGGATTTCTCCTCCTACAACGCCACCAAATGACAGACCATCAGCTGCTTGTGCAGACAAGGGAGCGGACACACATACAGTCTTCCTGGGTGGCTCTTTCTCCTTGTCTTTCACTTGAACGGTAGTGTCATCACACGGTGTCAGTTCCTTAGACAGCACGATATCGGTCTCAGCTCCAGCGGTTTCTACGGGCAATAGCACATCACCTTCCATTCTGTTCTTCTCGGTGTCTGGAAGAGAACTCACACATGGCATAGAAGCAGATATTGTCAGCTGGGGTCACCTGGGCAGCCTTTTTGTGGTGCTTGCTCTTTTTGGGATGGGAGGAGTTGCCATCCCTACTGGACCCTTCCTTACTGTACACCCTTCCTTTCTCAGAGTCACCGTCACTCCTTGAGTCAGTGTTATGCTCCACAGTATGATGAACCCCCAAGTCACTCTCTAACTTGGTGTCAGCTTCATTCTTTTTGGCTACCATGTCACTACCAGTTACAGTGTGGTTACAACCAGTCACAGTGTGGTTTACTTCTTTACACGTCGTGTCGCTATGTTGGGGAGACCCACCCTTGTCTTTGGTCACCCCTAACTCTGGGATGTCACACTTATTGGGTACCAACTCATTATTACATCTAACAATATCACAGACAATCCCTTTAGCCTCCCGCTGTAAAAGCAGCTCCTTTGGACTGTTCTGGCTCTTTCCTGAGCAGCCAGACACAAGCCCTTGCTCCCAGAAGTTCAAAAACAATTTAGAGTCCTGGCCTATTATGACTGGAAAAGCTAAATCTGGGACTACGCCCACATCGGGTCGCTCCAGTTCACCGTCAGTCTGAAGGATCACTCTGCCCAGTGGGTACTCTTTAGTGGCCCCATGGCTGCAGCGTCCTTCTATTCGCCGTCCCGGCATAATATGGATTTCAGGTGTAGCCCTCACTAGGGTAATCGAGTTCCCCAGGTCTAGAATACCTGACACACCTTGTCCATCCATCTTCACAGAACACATCTGTGACCCTAAGTTGGATGGACGGTCTATCCCACAGATAGGACATCGGTACGTAGAGCCCCAGAGTCTCCAGCTCCCGTCAATCCGCTCAGAGTTTGATTGCGGCGCCCCCTTATGGACAACCACCCCTTTTTGGGTCTCCGCCCCCTTTTGGGCAACCACCCCTCTTTGGGTCTCCGCCCCCTTTTGCGCAACCACCCCTCTTTGGGCCATTGTCCCCTTTATGGAATCCACCCCCTTTTGGGACATTATCCGCATTACTGAATCCGCCCCCTTTTGATCAACCCAGTCTATGGGGATGCTTTCTGGGGACACCCCACAATGTATTGCTGGCGCTGCTGCTCCTGGCTCTGCAGCAGAAACTCCAGGATCTCCTCCATGCTGCCCGGCCTCTCCGGCTTTCCTGGTTGTACCGCCCGTACAACCAGGATCTGCAGCCTGTGGTGTATTGCTGCTAACCAAGCAGAGCCCACGTCTCACTGCCAGTCGCAGTCGCTTGACTCCTCCCACTTGCACCTGGGTTGAGTGCATTGTCCACCTTCGTGACCCCGCCGAGCCACCAGCCAGATGCTTGTCTCCCAGCTCGTCGTGTGGTTGCCTCTAGTAACCCGACTACACTGCTGCCATAATCCTGGCACCTGCGTTGTTGCCTCCAGCAACCAAGCTTGTAGGCCTCATCCGTTGCCCCCAGCAACAAGGCTGCTACAATGCCCGCATTCTCCACCACACGCTCGGGGATCGCCTTTGCTTGGATCAAAAGACCCGTAGTTTCTGCATTCAGCTCAGGCGGACAAGCAGAGATCCGTGTGCAACTGATGCTGGGTCACATTTATTCCAGTGAAAGCAAAAACAGAAAGCAAAAAAAAACTTCCTCAGGGCCGGGTGTGGCGCTGAAACGCGTAGGAAAGAGGAGGAAATAAAAGGATGGAATAACTGCTGTCTCTTTGGTGAGTTTTATTCATACCACAGCAGCGCGGACCGTGACACACCAGCACTCCCATCATTTTCTTGGATTCAAGCCACTGTTCAGTGGTCGGTGGAGGTCCTGCAGCAGCTGGAACACTGTTTCCAATACGCCTTCAAACCAGTTGTGGGGATCACAACTGGATCAGGTGAGCAGCTTCACAGCACCACCACCTTACATAAGTGTCACCAGTGATAGGGCACTATTGCGCCTCTTGTCCCCCTCCCTATTTTCTTTTCTCTGTAGGATATAGGGAGACTCACCACAAATGTCCTGCACCTTTGCAGGCTTGTGCAAAACTGGCCTCTCCCACAGGTGCAATCCAGTGTGTTTTTTAATTACTCCTTCACACAGACCTCAGCTTTCAGCAGCAGCAGCAGCAGTTAACCCCGTGTGTGCTGCTACCGAGCCAACCTGCACTTACCCTGTGCATGTTGCAGGGTTTAGCAATCCCACATTACCGCCGGTCACGTGAGTCATGCCAGCCACGTGCCATAGCGCCGGCATGCCTCACACATTATAGAAAATTGCAAGCAACTGCACTTTCTTATACATATGTCAAAACAAGGTGTTCCATGCCATATACATTTTTATTTACAGGGGGTCCTCATGGTGGATCGATGCATTGTCATGACTGTAGCCAATGTTGGGCACGTACCTCCTAAGGTCGGTTTCACACCACGGTTGGATCACGTCTGGGGCTATCCAGTGTGAACCTGACAGCCCCGGACCCGATTTTGTGTGTAATGCAGCCTTATGGTGCCGGATAGGACCGGATAGCAGCTATATGCCCTCCGGTTTTGTCCCTGTCTGGCAGCATCAGGCTGCATTTGGTTTTTGTCCCGGACACAAAAATGCAGCTTGCAGCGTTTTTGTGTCCGAGGCAAAAATTCTGTCAAACCAGATCCTCCTGGATCCCCCTCACATGGGAATCTATGGCGCCAGATCGCGCTGGATCAGACAGAAAATCGGATCCGGCAGCCAGACGCCTAGTGCTGAAGCTCAGCGCCGGGCGGTGCTGAGCTTCAGAACCTGGAGCTGTCCCCTGCTCAGATTTCAGAACTGCTTCTAGCTCCCACAAGCCGCGATCCTGATATTTCAGCAGAAGACAGCTCCTACTGCAGCGATCTGCCGAATCCGGCAGAAAACAGGACCGGTTTGTCTGGGCCAGTCAGGTTCTGTCCGGTGTTGCCTGCAAAGCACCGGACAGAACCTGACACACCAAAACCGTGGTATGAAAGCGGCCTAAGTATATGCACCTGACAACGGGCACAATCACTATGTGTACTTTGCCAAAGTGAATAGGTCAATTTACAAGAATGGTTTGAGGAAAGATGTCAGAATGCATTAATCTTCTCCATTTTGCAGTTAAGAATGCTAATTTTAATTGTGTAGAAAGGCACATAAAACGAGCGCTCTCATAATGACCGTTCATGAGCTCTTGGCCCCAGGGTAGACTTTTCTTTATACAAACCCCACTTCAGTTTTTTAATGCAGTTTTCGAACCAAACCCAGATGTAGATTCGAAAAGGTAAAGTCAACAGTGGAAGCAAATCCTCCATTTGCACTATGAAAAAAATGTGCGGGAAATTACCCAAAGGTCCCATGAACCCATCAGTCTTTGTCGTAGGGTAGAAGATCTTTGTAGAAAGGCCTGTAACTGAAAAAAATGATTCCATACATTCGGATGTGGTTATTTTTTCAGCAAGTGATTTTTATAACCCTTTTTCAGAAATATGGGCCATAAATGTATGTTGCGTGTGAATATACGCTAAAGCTCCCTATCCTCTCCCATTAAGATCCTCTCTTGCTTTTGCCAATAAACTACATTAAAACACTTGTCTAGAAAGTGCAACAAAATCATAAACTGTCCCGTATTACAAAGATAATGGAGCGAGTTGTTATGATGATGAGGGACAATTTCTATTGTAAACTGATTTTTTTCAAAACGGACATATCTATCTTTAGCTGCCCAGACCACAGAATGAAGACGTGAATCTCGAATAGTTAAGATGGGGTTAACACGGAGCGCTTGTGTAATATGGGAGCGGTTTTACAGATATCTGTTCCTCATCACGTACAGCTTGAGCTATGACAGAGAGAACTGAGAAACGTGAAAAAGCTGATGATCAGGTGTGGCCATGCCCCACCCACCTCATATAGTTTGCAATTTGCACCTTGAACGTTTCCTCGTGAGTTCATTGTAATGATACTTAAGATAAAAATAAGACCAACTAAAAGTTATTATGAAATTCTTCAGATTGTGTTATCAATTCCTCTTCCCACATTGTGGTGCATTTTTGTGTTAATTGGTTAGCGCTCACATGCGATATATATCTATCTGCAGATTTCAGCCTTAGGTTGTAGTAGGTATAGTTGCTTAACAAAGCCTCTAGAAAGGGGTATATAAAGAGAAAAAGAACCAGATCTAAGTACAGGAGTTCATTTGTTTCTTTCAAAAGGTGATTTAAAGCCTAGGATTTGCTCACCTTTTTGGTGTCTTTGCTGAATCACATGGATAGTAAAGGAGATCTCCTTAGGTTTGCAGCTCGCCTCTCCGGGTGGATGCTGAATCCACCAATGTGTAGTTTAAAAAATAGCGGACTTATAGGTCAGCACTTCCTTGGGAGACCTGGTGTTCATCATCAATAGTTTCTTTATTTGAAAATGTATCATAAAAATGCAGTACAACGCGTTTCCACTCTAATATGAGTCTTCCTCAGGTACCATTCTACAATATCATAGAGTGTATATGTGCTTTCTTATATAACTCACAATGTGTCTGAATGAAAGAGGTTGGAAACCACCCCTTTAGTCAATTTTGTTATTTTTTTCAATGTTTTCCCTCAATTAGCATAGGGTTGCTCTATATTGCGAGTTGGATTGGCTTTAGTTATTCCTGGTTTAGTACTGCCAACTTCACATAAAAATTTTTTAATATAAGAACAAGTAAATAAAACACCTATGTGCATATATACCGTATATACTCGTGTATAAGCCGAGTTTTTCAGCACAAAAAATGTGCTGAAAAGTCCCCCTCGGCTTATACACGAGTATATACGTAGCCCCAGCTGTATACAGCAGCCCCAGCTGTATACAGCCCCCCCCCGTGGTATCCAGGGCCCCCCTTGCTGCACACCTGTAAAGGAAGATGTCAGTATACTTATCGCTGCCGCCGCCGCTCCGCTGCTCGGTCACCGCGCTGCTCCGGGTCTTCATGCTTCTTGTTCCTTCTCCGGCGCTCAGGAAATTACGTCATTGTTCGAGCGCCGGAGAAGGAACAGGAAGCATGAAGACCAGGAGTAGCGCGGTGACCGAGTAGCGGAGCGGCGGCGGCAGCGATAAGTATACTGACATCTTCCTTTACAGGTGTGCAGCAAGGGGGGCCCTGGATACCACGGGGGGGCTGTATACAGCTGGGGCTGCTGTATACAGCTGGGGCCCCTGTATACTACTTATGGGGGGGGGTCTGTATACCTCTGGGGCTGCTGCTGTATATACCCCCTAGGGCTGCTGCTGTATATACCCCCTGGGGCTGCTGCTGTATATACCCCCTGGGGCTGCTGCTGTATATACCCCGTGGGGCTGCTGCTGTATATACCCCCTGGGGCTGCTGCTGTATATACCCCTGGGGCTGCTGTATACTACTACTGGGGCTGCTGTATACTACTACTGGGGCTGCTGTATACTACTACTGGGGCTGCTGCTGTATATACCACTGAGACTGCTGTATACTACTACTGGGGCTGCTGTATACTACCTCTGGGGCTTCTGTATACTACCACTGGGGCTGCTGGATATACCTCTGGGGCTGCTGTATACTACCACTGGGGCTGCTGTATATATCTCTGGGGCTGCTGTATACTACCACTGGGGCTGCTGTATATATCTCTGGGGTTGCTGTATACTACCACTGGGGCTGCTGCTGTATATACCACTGGGGAGGCTGCTGTAATACTGCTGGGGCCTGTATGTACCACTGGGGAGGCTGCTGTATACCACACTTCTGGGGGCTGTATACTACCACTGGGGAGGCCTGTACACCACTGCGGGGGCATGTATACCACACTGCTGGGGGCTGTATACCTGTGCTGGGGTCCACCCTCAGCTTATACACGAGTCAATAGGTTTTCCCAGATTTTGGGGGCAAAAGTAGGGGGGTCGGCTTATACACGGGTCGGCTTATACACGAGTATATACGGTACCACAAACAGAATCTTAATTTAAAACAGGATCGATGGATCCCTAGAAACATACCTTAAAAGGATGTATATAAAAGAACATTCGTTCAATTAAAATATCCACATTTTCTTTCCATTGCGATGTTTATTTATTTATATACACAAAACAGAAAAAACTGCACAGCATTCACAGACATAATGTGAACTGGTGCCAGCAGGGACGCTGGGTCAAACAACTAGAAAAAAGTACTCTGCAGCACTCAGCTACCACCAATGTGCAAACAAGCGGTATATATTTGAGGAAAAAATTTAAAAACTTACGTTTTTTAAAAAAAACTCAAAAATCTTATTTTTTTATTTTCTTGGGGTTCTTGGTACACACATTGGCCAATGTCCGTTTGCTCATCAGCCGCAACAAGGCGACCCCAGGTTTGATGAGTCCTAACGCTGACATCCCTGCCCTCCTTTTCCTCCCTATCCCACTCTTAAGTGGGAGGACACCATCTCAACCTAAGACCACCTGTGAGTGATGTGGGTGCAAGATGCAGCCATGGAGCCAGATTCTCCATTCGTTATACACAAAACAGAAAAAAACTGCACAGCACTCACAGACAACATATATATATATATATATATACACACACACAGCAGAAAAAATGGACAGCAGCACTTCCTTTATAATGATAAAAATGTGGATTTTAATCCTGGACTGCAATGTTTCGGCTATATATCAGCCTTTATCAAGCAGTACAGTCTAAGTGCAATGTGCTCACATATATAAGGCCCACACAGGGGCGGTTCAAATTGTGAACATTAAATCATTAATGATAAAATCAGGTCATAACGACAGTGAATATATAGTGAAAATACAATAAGTACCATGTGGCGTCTTCATACAATACAGTGAATAAATATATATAAAACCTAACCCCAGATTATCAAATACCAGACATAAAATCCCTATGATTAGTTAATAAGTACATATCAAGTACACCTGTGCATAATGGTGATGAATAGATAAATGAGATCTTATTGTGGTCGATTTTTTTCATGGGGAGTGAGGAGTAATGGCGGAGTAATAAATATTGGGACGTTTTGTTTGAAGATATTGGATAGTACTGTCCCGTGATTGGCTCAGACCTTTAGGATTTTTCCCTTTAATGTTTGGTAGTAATGACCACATGAGTTGTCTATATTTGTTATTTGCGCCTATGTGCAGCCTTTAAGTATTTCGGATATGACGCTCTTTTGCTCTTGACAGTCACTGTGCTATTTGTGACTGTGGTTGCTATGGTGAACATGGCCACCGAGAATCTCGCGACTGCATTGCGCAGGCGTGGGATCTAGCGGAAGTCTGAGTGCGAGATTCCCGTCGGTGACACTGTGCATGCGCAACACTTGAGTAAGGCGCTAGTGAGCATGTGCGCAGACCGCTCATAGAACTACATGGCATGCAACATGATACTATATGTGAGCTTCATGCAGACAAGTTGATGGTCACTTTTCATCACCATTATACACAGGTGTACTTTATATGTACTTATTAACTAATCATAGGGATTTTACGTCTGGTATTTGATAATCTGGGGTTAGGTTTTTATATATATTTATTCACTGTATTGTATTTGCACCCAGACTTCTTCTGTAGTGCTGTTCCATTTTTATTTTATATATATATATACACATATAAAATTAATCTCCCTAGGGGGCATGCAAAGTGTAGATTGATTTTATACATTTGCTCCTCAGGATGTTCTATTTAAATATAAAACTATTTATTACTAGTTTTCCTTTTACTACTATAAGGCAGTATTTTATCATAAATGTGACCTATAAAGCCTTTGAACAGATGGGCTGAGATAAAGGAAGGGTATTTTAAGCCGAAATTAGATTACTCTTTACCGAATCATGTTTTCTCAATGTGGTTGCTTCTTGTAAGCTGTCTTATACTACAACGGTTACATCATGTTTTAAATTAAGATTCTGTTTGTGGTATATATGCATATAAGTGTTTTATTTACTTGTTCTTCAATTAAAAAATTTTTATGTGAAGTTAGCAGTACTAAAACAGGAATAACTAAAGCCAATCCAACTCGCAATATAGAGCAACCCTATGCTAATTGAGGGCAAACATTGAATCAATTAACACAATTAACTAAGGGGGTGGTTTCCAACCTCTTTAATTCAGACACATTGTGAGTTATATAAGAAAGCACATATACACTCTATGATATTGTATAATGGTACCTGAGGAAGACTCATATTAGAGTTGAAACGCGTTGTACTGTATTTTAATGATATATTTTCAAATAAAGAAACTATTGATGATGAACACCAGGTCTCCCAAGGAAGTGCTGACCTATAAGTCCAGAATTTTTTCAACTACAGCCTTAGGTTGTAGTCAGACTACCATATGACTCATATAAGGATTGTCCAGTGATTCTCCTGACCGGAGCTAGACAGCTGCATAGAAATACCTGAAGCTATCACTCTCAGGTCAGCCAGTCCGGGTAGTGTGATGCGATACTCGCATGAAACATGCGGTAGTCTGACTTCAACCTTAGGTGAAGACACACTGTGCGAGATACATGCGAGTTACTTGCTTGAATCTCGCATTTCTCACCCAGATCGGTTGCCATCTTTCTGGATGGGAACGTGTCAGCTGCTTGTGCTTCAATGAAGCTGATGCGCTCTTCTCCAGAGAGTCAGTGGTTGTGCCGGATGAGTCATTCAAGTATCTCGCATGCATCTCGCTTACTGTGTCCCCGGCCTTAGAAAAAGGAACTTAGAAATGCTGCACTGCTATCAAGATCTCATATCAATACAGTCCAGAAGCACCAAATGGTAAAGGTAATAGCGATAACAGCAACTAGTTATGGAGGAGCTAAGACCAAAAAGTGGTATGAAGAAAAACTTGAAGCTTAAACAGTTAAAAAGGAGCGACACTCACCACTGGTATATTAAAATCAGCACTTACTTCATCATCACATGAAGAAAGAAGACTAAAAAGTACCGTGACACGCCGCAATCTTCCCTGGAAATCTGAAAGGCGATGTGTCACCCCTGTTGAAATCGCCGTGAAATTGCCTCACGGTTGCGGCGTGTGATTGGGCGATTTCGTGGTGATAAATCGCCCTTCGGCTGTCACCTGATTCCTGAACAGTGCTTAGTAATCAGGCGCAATCGGCAAGGCAATAATTTCGTGTTTTGGAGTGTGACAGGGCAATAGTGATGGAAAGAGCGTTTACTGTGATTTCCCGTAGGCGTGCCTCAGTGTGCTGTAGTCCGCGCCCCGTATGAGATGATTGGTGTGGGCTACTGTGTTGCCATTCAGCATGCAAGGACGAAGTGTCGTATGATCCGCGCTGCTACCAAAGGAAGACCAGGACAATGGATCGTCTGGTTGAAGTTAATTGTTTCATCATACGCGTTTCGGAGCCCCTCCTGGCTCCTTCCTCAGGGAAATATCCCTGGTTATTTCCCTGAGGAAGGAGCCAGGAGGGGCTCCGAAACACGTAGAATTAAAGAGTTAACTTCAACCAGACGATCCATTGTCCTGGTCTTCCTTTGGTAGCAGCGCGGATCATACGACACTTCGTCCTTGTATGCTGATTTCTGACTGCGGTGACCCGTGGATGTGTAGATCCAGCAGCAGCTACCGACTAAGCGTTCATACTGGTTGTGGGTTTACACAACCAGATCAGGTGAGCAGGCCTTTGTTGCCATACATATACCTCTATATAATACAGATAAGACCCTATTGCGCATTTGTCTAATTTTTTAGATTACTGTGTTGCCATTGGCTGTCAGTTGACACCGTGCCATATTTGAACAGCTGTCCGTTCAGCACCACACACATCTTCAGCTACACAACCGTCCGCAAACTCAGTGCAATTACGTGCGACACAGAATAGCGCAAGTTATGTTGTCCGCGTGTATTAAGTTGTGCTGTGTCGAGAATGGTGCCACACATGACAGCTCAGATGTTGGGCTACTCATCATAGATGGGTGACATGGGCCACGCACTACAATCACCCTACGTGTTTGGTGACGCTGCTGGGTACATTCTACTGCCCCCACTCCGCGGACGTCTACCTTGTTAGCGTTTTCAACCTTGTTTGGTGGCGCCAGTGTGCGTGGTGACATCATCACATTTCTGCTCGTTCCTTCCTGCCAGGTGCCTGCCCCTCCCCTGCATATAGTAGAAGTCATGGCAGCCGCACGGCGCGCTGCCACAAGGCGTGTGGCAGGACTTGTCATCCTGATAGACCTGTGTGACTGGCATGACTACTGGTGCCACCCATGGCTGCACAAGCAGAGCATACTAAGGAGAATCCAGCGGGCCCTGCTCCGGAAAGTGGGTGTTGAGAGGACCCGCAAGCAGATCCAAAAAAGTTAGCGGACCTGAAACAAAAGTCCCCAGGGCGGATTGTGGACATTCGTGCCCAGATTGCCAGGCTGCGTAGTGAGTATGTGGCAATGCCAAACACACACATGCCAATCCTACTCCAAACACTACCCAACCATCATGTGGTATTGTGCCATGGCACATAGTGTGGCATAAACCACCATGTGGATCTGTCACCAATGTGCATTTTCATGTTGGTCACACTGCAACATGAAGGTGCAGAATACACTCATATGTTTTGTTAATGCTGACGGATATAGTGGTCCTTGACCTGTGTGTGGCCGAACATAGGTGTGTAATGACAGCAAAGTTGACCACAACATATTAATGCTAATTTGTAGGCCCACATCACACCTGGCAGCACATATGCGCGCACTCTGACACATAGCATTTCACAAGACAATGATCACAATCTGGAAAAGTGACTGCAAGCTGACTGCTATGTGTTTGCCCCCATGGTGCCACCACCAGATGCTTACTGTCTGCTCTTGTGTTTTGTGTAAAAATCCATCCTCTGCTAATCCAAGGGTGTTTACATCCCAAATATGTGCTCACTGGTGTTGTGGTCATGTCCAAAAACAGAATGTCCCCTAGCCATAGAGTCGCTCAAGACCCAAACCTTTTAGGCTAGGCTTCACGCCCTAATGACATTGATACACACACAGTACGTGTTTGCCCTATGTTGTGTTCCTTTTCTAAAATCGGTGTCTTGTCAATTTTGATATTACAGATGAGGAGGACTCCCCATCTGAGGAGGACCGACGGACCCCTACACCACCCGCGACCCCACTCTCAGCTTCCTTGGAGGGCCCAGGAAGTCCTGCACCCCCCAGGACCCCACCCTCACCTTCCCTGGAGGGCCCAGGAAGTCCTGCACCCCCCGGGACTCCACCCTCACCTTCCCTGGAGTGCCCAGGAAGTCCCGCATCCCCCGGGACCCCACCATCACCTTCCCTGGAGGGCCGAGGAAGTCCCACACCCCCCGGGACCCCACCCTCACCATCACTGGAGGGACCAGGAAGTACCGTACCCCCCGGGACCCTACCCTCACCTTCCCTGGAGGGACCTGGAAGCCCGGTCCCCTTGCTCCAGAAGCCAAACCCAGGCTCAACCCCCCCTTCCCAAGCATCTCCAGCTCCCGTGCCCCACACAGTGACATGGAGCCTGCTGTAGTTGGGATTTGTGGTAAGTGTTGGCAATGGCAACCAAGCTTTGTAATATACATGTTGGTGTGTGTCCCTGACATCAGGATGTGAGTCATGATGTTTTTTTTTACTTTCTTTGTCAAGGGGCAAGAGCTTGCGTTGCAGGATGGGCAGTCAGCGCATCACCATCTCCTGAAGATGGAAACCGGGATGGAGCTATGCAACGTAAGTGAAATCCTGACAAATGACGTCACCCACCCACACATGTCACTGACTAATGGCTGTTATTTCCCATACAGGGGTACCAACTATTGCTGACCTGCTGCAGGCACACAGGGAGGCACAGCAGCACCTGGAGTGTGCCCACCGAGAAGGCCAGCAACATCTGGACCGGTTGGGTGCGATGATCCTGTGTCTCCAGGCAGCCCAGTCCGCCATTGCCCCTACATCACCATATCCCCCCAACAATGTGGTCAATGGCCCTTGTTTCTTGTTGTCCATGTTGGACCTGTTGGTTTAGACTTTTGCCACGTTGGCACCCTTGTTTTTTAGGCCCCGTTGGCCTCTTTTCTTATAGTATCCCACATTGGGAAAGTGGGTAGTATGGTTTGCCTACAACTAATCTGAAAAAACAATAAATGTGAGTGCAAAACAAAATACTATCTGATCCCTTGTCTCAACACACACAGGGACACCTTTGGGAGGTGAAATTTGAAAACACAACACATGGCTAAAGAATTTGCGTAGGTGTGCAGTGTGACATGATAAAGATCTGACCATACAGTACCATTTCTATACGGATGAAGCCCTATTTTACATGAATGTCTCCAATACCACACCCACATTAACAAACACACAGACCCAAGCATACTTGGCAATGTCGGCCACAGACGACTCAAAATCTCTCAATACTCACACATATCATCTAGGGATAGGCTCCTGTCAGCGACAATGACCCAACTATGTTATTGTGGACATGAGGCCTCTCTTTGTGCCACACAAACATCACCATTACACCCACAACAAACTACACACACAACCATACTGCTGAACCTGACACATATGTGGACGTAGGTATTGGAAAAGAAAGTATGGTTTATTACACTAAATGAAAATCAAAAAACACTTGGTTTTAGTGATAAAAATAAAAAAAAAGTCCAACACGCAATGTAGTGCATTGACTAGTAGCGTCTTGGTTCTTTGTCCTCGGCTGGATCTGACAATGGCTCCTCCCCCTCATCCCTGAACTGGCAGGGATCAGGGACACTCTCAGGCAGGCTCCTGCTGATGGCTCGGCATTTCAGTCTACCTCTCCTCAGGCGCAGAATAAACAGTCTCACACAGTGCTGAGCTTCAACCCGGTTTAGGGTGCTTTCACACTATCGGTTTTTTCAAATCGCGGCAGATGCGGTGAAAAAACCGCATCTGCTGCGATTAACGCATAACCGCGACACTTGCGGCACACTTGCGGCAAGCCCCATGCAATGTCTATGGGGCTTGCGGTAAGGGTGCGGCAGGTGCGGTTTCGGCACTTGTGGCAGGTGCGGCCGCGAAAAAAAACGCAGTCAGCAGCAGTTTTTTTTGCAGCCGCACCTGCCGCAAGTGCCGAAACCGCACCTGCCGCACCCTTACCGCAAGCCCCATAGACATTGCATGGGGCTTGCCACAAGTGTGCCGCAAGTGTCGCGGTTATGCGTTAATCGCGGCAGATGCAGTTTTTTCACCGCATCTGCCGCGATTTGAAAAAAACGCTGATGTGAAAGGGGCCTTACTTGGCTTTTCTCGTCAGGTGTTTCAGTTTCAAGATAGTTCAGTGGTGGCTCCAGTAGACTTTTAGCAGCCGGGATGGCTCGTCCAGGTCACCCCCTTTTGTGTGCAATGTCTATTCACGTTCAAAACACTTCAAGTACACACAATAAAACGTAGCATAAAACCAACAGGGTGCACACCAAAGTGAGCTAACTATTTACAATTCAGTCCTGATTGAGCACTGTCCAAGATCAAATGTTCATTATTAATATGGGGGACACACTATTAGGGAAACTGGGGGCAAAACAAGGGAAAGAGATTGTTCAAGAGTCTAAAAGTCTGCTGCCAGTCCTGGCTACTGTTGAGGGTGGACCCTCCATCCCAGGATTCAATCAACTACGGGACAAGACCTAGCCAGGTGTCCTGCCAGTTGCGGCAAAATGATCCGTGTCTCTTCCCCTTCCCCTGGGGATTCCTCTCTGTCGTCACGCGGGACACCCCCTAAACTGGAAGCGGTCTGAATCTCAACCTCTTGAGGTGTATCCTCCAGGGACTGCATGGTTCTGGTCAGCGCAGCCACACTTTTATGCAACTCCCAGAGACTAGCCCATAGCTCTGCATAGGGGCCATCTTCTAGGTTCTGGGTGACGGTCGCCACAGGCACTGGGAAGCTAGGCACTACCTTCGCGTAGCATATCTGAGCAGGGCACCCGCTGAATGTAGCACCTCCCAAAGTAATACCTGTCCCGGGACCGGGCTCTGACTCGTCCTCTTCTATCTCCTGGGAAGCGGTGCACTATGCCACCCACCGTGCAGGAGCCTTCTCCACAAGTGTCTGTCGCCATCTTTCCACGGTGTCGAGGTGGGCCTTTTCCAGCTCACGACTCAGCTTGCTGACCTCTTCCGCCAAGAAGGTGGGATCCAACTCTGGCATTTGGCTTGCCTCCGGGGAGCTGGGGGAGTCCGCCTCTTCCACCCCGCACTCCGCTCTGTACCGGCCTGACTGTGCCATGTCGGGTAACACACAGATCCTCAACCTCCCGCCACTTTCCTTGCAGCTCGCATCGATGTCTCTTTCTTCTCCCTCCCTTCATGGGTGTCTCTGTTTCTCGTCATCGGCAGCCACACCCTTGGGCTGGATGATACAGTTTTTAGGTCTGCCCTCCTGACTCTTGGAGGACGGAAGGGGCGTATGCCATTTTTCGTGCCTCGTGCTGGCCTGGCACACAATGGGAGACGGTGACACACTCCTTTGCCAGCACATGTTTTCAGTCTCTCAGGGCCGCCGTTGCTCAGGCCCCCTAAAAAACTGTCGTTTTGCTGCTGTCCTTAAGGTAAACAAGACCCATTGATACCGGGTTGGTAGATCCTGTTTGTGACACCAGGAATGCTGACTTGCCCTGGCAGGGACCATGGGGCACTCAGAATTTGGCCCCCTCGACGTTGTTAGGGCTGTGGGATGTCACCATGGCGTGATCCAGTCCGTGATCCCCTCATCATAGCAGTGGTGATGGTTTGGCTCTCCAAGAGAAGAGCGGGTCCCCAGGGCAACCGTAAAGTCTATGAAGGTGATGGATTTGTTGGGGGTGCAGGGCCAGCAAGGCTGAGTTGGCTATTGGCAGGGGTCAGGGACACTCTCAGGCGGGCTCCTGCTGCCGACTCAGCGTTTCAGTCTACTTTCAGTTTACTTGGCTTTTCTTGTCAGGTGTTTCAATTACAGGACAGTGCAGTGGTGGCTCCGGTAGTCTTTTAGCATCCGGGATGGCTCGTCCAGGTCACCCCTTTTGTGTTCCTTTCTATGTGCATCTCTTCCTTACACTTCCACACGCAAAGCTCTGATCCAGCGGCCACGGGCCTTTGTTGGGCGACCTGCCTGGTCCCCTGGCCCTAGTACAGCGGCCTTCTCTTTGCTGCGCCGGGCGTTTGGGTCATTGGACACAAAAACCCCGCACTCGACCGGTTTCGCGGTTGGAGCGTGGAGCATCCTGCCACTTTAGGGTCTGTTTCCTTGTTCCTGCCCAGTCCTTCAGCTTCTCAGCTAATTCGGGTGCACAGGTGGATTGCTCACTACCCCTTGGACTCCTCCTGCCTCTCTACGGTTTTTAGCCCGGGACTTGGAACAGCCTAAGGATGGTACAGGCCGCCGGGTCGGTGTCCTTTCAGTCCCGTTTAATGATGGTGTTCTCTCATCTCCGTCTGATTGAACTGAAATGTTGCTCCTCTCCTACCCCTAACTGAACAACTTCCTGTGGCGGTTTCAGTTTTTTTTCCTTTTCCTGATTGTTTCCATTGCTAAATTCCCCACCCTCCACCTGTCTTCTCCAGCCGTCCCATAGCTGGCCTTGGAGTCCCTTGCTCTGGGACCGGAGTGCGTTGGGTGTGTGTTTGGGGGACTGGACTTACCGATCCCGGTTTCTGCAACTTCTAGTGGTGACTGGACTGCAGGGGTGCCATACATTCACTTGCACTGTTAATGTTATGTCTACTGAGGATTATTTTGAATCTAGTACAGCTTATGAATGACAAAAATAATGTCTGCTATTTTGGTTGCTTTTACAACTGCTAAATGTGTTCAGTGGGAATTCAGTTTATATTTTGGTTTCTTGCTAAAAATAGCTACAAGTGCTGAAGAATAAAACCCTCATCTCAAGCTTGAGACTAAATATAACTTTAAATAAAAGTGAAGAACATGTTTAGCAACAAAGCAATTTATCAGATGTTTCTGATCCTCAGACTTCCCCCAGCCTCTATAATCCTGGCATTTTTTTTCCAATTTTGCAAGCTTAAAACCAATATTTCTTGCTTGTTTGATGTCTACAGAGGACTTGTTCTGTTCACTTAGATTCTAAGAAATGTTGCCTTTACCTTCTCACTACAGACAGAAATCATTAAAAGTCAAATAGTTTAACCTTGCAAAAATTGGAGGCCTTTGGGAATCTCCCTGCTTTTCAATATTACTATGTAGATCTGAACTTTCTCAGTGAGATTACATGTTTGCAATCCACAAAATGGTCCGGCAGAAAATCGCTGCCTCCGGGCTAAAAAAAAAAAAAAAAAAAAAAATGTATATGCTCACCTGTCCCCGAGGCCCCCGTCGTCTCCCGCATGGTCCCCCAGGCTCCCGGTTACCTCCCGGTGTCTCCAGAGGTCTTCTTCTTCTGAAAAGGACCTGCCATGATGTCACAATCACGTGACCGCCTGTTAAAATGGTGTAACAGATGGTCACATGACTGTGACGTCATGGCAGGTCCTGTTCAGAAGAAGAAGACCTCTGGAGACACCGGGAGGACACCGGGAGCCTGCGGGAGACGGCGGGGGCCTCGGAGACAGGTGAGAATACATTCTTTTTTTTTTAACCCCTGCTTTCCCAGTAGGAGCAGTTTTACTGTACTGAGCATGCTCAGTACAGTAAAATCGGGTCCGAGGACACATCAGATGTTTCCTCGGATCCTGCTCCATAGGGCCGCATGTTAAAAACATCGGACCAAATCAGATGTGCACTAAATGCCATCCGATTTGGTCCAATCCGATGTTGTCCGATTTTATTTTCGGTGCAAAAATCCGAGCATGCTCCGATTTTTGCACCGATAAAAAAATCGGACAGATTCGGATCGGACCAAATCGGATGCCATTTAGTGCACATCCGATTCGGTCCGATGCCCATAGGTCTGCATGGTTGCCAAAATCGGTCCGATGCTATCCGATTTTTATTGGAAAGCATAGGAAATAAAAAATCCGTAGTGTGAAACCAGCCTAAAAATGCAAGGAATATCTGAGACAAAAGCAGAGACAAAGTAGGGCATTGTTCACACTTATGTTTCATATTTTCATATTCTTGTTCTGTTGTCAAGCTGGGGCGAGGGAATGCCTGTCACGTGGTGCATAGAAGGAGTACACCAGGAAAGGAAGGTCCTGATGATAGGGAGAGGCGTCAACACCTAATTCACCAGTGGCTGATCCCTGTGCTCACTAACATCCCTAGACAAGTCCTACTCCCCCTGTGCAATCACATGCCTAAGCCCTGGCTGACCCTTGACTTGCCCTGACTAGTGAGCAGGTCAGCAAGACACTAGTCTTACTACTAATATAAAGACAACACAGGGAAGGAGATGCAAAGAAGAGAGACAGATTCAACAAAAGAACTCCAAGTCTTCTCCAGAGAGGGACTCCACCACATCTGGTGGAAAGATAACCACATCTTTCTTCACAGACAACTCCTTCACTAGCCAGCATAGAATGAACTATAGCCGGCATCAGAGAGAGAAAGGAGTAGGTTTATATGGCAGAAGGGAGTGGCATTAGTTGAGATTACAACTACATTTTATTCATAGAAGGATAATAGAAACCTTAACCCTCTTCAGCACTGAATGGAAATAAATAAGCTTTTATTCAGGATAAACATAGAGAAGGCTTTAAAGGAAATCTGCGATCAACTAAATGCGGTGACCATTTGATCACAGAAATCCTCGAGCTCATCAGGCCACAATACACTCGTGACAGCTGTCGGAACAGAAAAATGAAATGCAGAGGACACATCCAATACATATAGGGTGTAAGTAGTGCCAGTGGGATACCACTTACTACAATGGAGCCTGCTGTAGTGCTCATTATTTCTCTGGAAAAACATATACTGCAGTATAGCTATAGAGCCTTAAAGCATAATAATGCCACTAAAATAACATATTCTAAGGTGATAGCTTTAAACAATGAAGACATTATGGAAAACTTTACTAAAAATGTTGGTTTAGTGCAGAGTCATGTATAGGAAAGTGTTTTTCTATAACTATTTAGCATGCTCTTGTACTACAGAGAATGAGTTTATACTATTGCTATGTATGTGTATGTATGTGCTATGATGACTATTGGTAAAAATGTTACTATCAAAACAAAAATCACTTAAAAAGTTTCCCAACCTGCTAAGCAAGCTAAATCGACATACAAATTACTTGAAAAATAGATTTGTATCTGATATGTATACGTGAGTATTGTATGATTAAGTCTATTTCTGGCACACTCTCAGGAAAAATGGACAAAAGAACAAAGTGATGTTCAAACAAGAGACAAAAACTATATATCCAAAACAATGCTGGTACAGTATCATAAATAACAGAAAAATCACATTTGAGGTGATCAGGGCCGGCGTCAGCACCCAGCATACCCGGGCAAGTGCCGGGGCCCTGACCTGATACAGGGGCCCACCACTGCCCACACACATTGTCATTGTGCTGTCACACTGCAATGATTACTGTCCCCTGCATTTTCTGCATTTTTCTCTCTCTTCTGAGGCAGGCAGGCAGGCAGCCCCTGTTCCTGTCACTAAGGCCGCGGTCGGGTATCCAGGGGGCGTGTCTGCACCACTCCCCCAGCAGCATCCACAATCCAATCTGGAGGCAGCTGAGCAGAGTGGGCGGGACACACCGGAGGAGACCGCCCCACTCCTACCATTGCTCACAGCTGTGTGGATGTCCTCCTCCTCCTCAGCCCTGTGTATGGAGCCGGAGCATGAGCGCTCCCTGTCAGCAGCTGCACTGAGGGCCGGCCCACCGCACACCACGCTCGCCATACTGCCGCTCCTCAGAAAGTGAAGTCACAGGTCAGCTGGATACCTGGGAGGCTGGGAGGAAGGAAGGGAAACCTCTCCAGCCGCCATTGGGAGCAGTCCTGCGGTTATTTTATCTCAGCCACATGTGTAATGTGCCCACAATGCTGCCCATCACACATCAGGCGCTGGAACATTGAGCAGGGCACCATTCCACTCACACACTGGGCCAGGTCTGTTAGCACACAGCCTGCCTGGCACATACATATATATAGGGCACCAGCCCCCTCACACACTGGACCAGGTCTGTTAGCACACAGCCTGCCTGGCACATACATATATATAGGGCACCAGCCCCCTCACACACTGGGCCAGGTCTGTTAGCACACAGCCTGCCTGGCACATACATATATATAGGGCACCAGCCCCCTCACACACTGGGCCAGGTCTGTTAGCACACAGCCTGCCTGGCACATACATATATACAGGGCACCAGCCCCCTCACACACTGGGCCAGGTCTGTTAGCACACAGCCTGCCTGGCACATACATGTATATAGGGCACCAGCCCCCTCACACACTGGGCCAGGTCTGTTAGCACACAGCCTGCCTGGCACATACATATATATAGGGCACCAGCCCCCTCACACACTGGGCCAGGTCTGTTAGCACACAGCCTGCCTGGCACATACATGTATATAGGGCACCAGCCCCCTCACACACTGGGCCAGGTCTGTTAGCACACAGCCTGCCTGGGAAATACATGTATATAGGGCACCAGACCCTCACACAGTGGGTCAGGTCTGTTATTGTGGTGCCCCACTGGTCGGGACGCCATGGAGGGGTACTTGCTGTATTTCCGGCAGTGATGGCGGGCGGCTCTCTGGCGCTCTACGTGCTGGGGGCTCAGCTCTGCGCCGTGTACTCAGAGCCGCCACTGGTTGTCAACACTTGGCGGTTCCACAGCGGTGAAAGCGCGACACAAGCAGGTGAAGGTAGGAGAGCAGCGCTGTACCAGGAGGAGGCTCCTGCTGTGTAATGTGGGTGGGAGAGGCAGAAGGGCTGCAGGGTGAGGTTGTGTTGGTACCTGGAACAGAGCACCCTGTACTAGCTACAGGTCTCAGCCCTCCCCCTCAAAGTTCCCCTCTCTCCGGACATCATGGCCACAAGGGCGCAGTGGTGTGCTCACAGCTGTGCGCCCCTTTTAGTCTATAAGAAGAGTCCTGGTGGTAACATCACCCAACAGCGGTGCAGAGCTGAAGTGGCACAGTACTCTGAGCAGCTCAGTCACACCGGGGGCTTTTGATGCACATAACGCCAAAGCCGCAGGTCTCAGTCACACAGTGGGCTTCCGATGCCCATAACGCCAAAGCTGCAGGTCTCAGTCACACAGTGGGATTCCGATGCCCATAACGCCAAAGCCACAGGTCTCAGTCACACAGTGGGCTTCCGATGCCCATAACGCCAAAGCCGCAGGTCTCAGTCACACAGTGGGCTTCCGATGCCCATAACGCCATAGCCACTGGTCTCAATCACACAGTGGTCTTCCGATGGCCAAAACTCCATAGCCGATTATCTCAGTCACACAGTGGGCTTACGATGCTCGAGGCAAAAATGAAAACCATTGACTTGGCTGAGAATTCATTTGCGTGATCCGTTTTGTGCAGTGCACTGCACAAAATGGATGCAAAAAACAGTTGCAAAAACGCACAGTGTGAATGTAGCCTTGTGCTATTAAAAATGTGCAATAATTGGGAACTAGTTGGAGCTTTTGTATCGGTGCCTATGAGCTTCAAGTTATGGCCCTGGGGATAACCCTATTGGTGGCGCAGTTCAGTAGAGGAGAGACAGCGTACAGAAGACAGACCCCACACAGTGGGGAGACAGCGTACAAAGGAGAGACGGCACACGGGGGGGGGAGACAGCGCACAAGGGGGTGACAGGCACAGAGATGGGAGAGACAGCACAAGAGGGAATATATTTATGGGGGTTATACATATAGATATCCAACAAAGTAGACAAAAAAGCCAGTGGCACTCACCAAAGTTGATCTTCAATTCTTTTTAATTCCACATTACATGTGCGGAGTACAGAAGGAAGGGGGAGGGAGGTGCTGGGACGAGGACGACGGTAACCGTTTCGCGGTTGATCTGCCGCTTCTACGGGTCCTATACATATAGATATATAATACAGTCTGCACCCTTTATATTATATATGTATTGTGAGACGGTAGCCGGGGTTGTCATGGACGGCCGGTACGTCTCCCCCAGGTTGTGCGCCCTCCATGGGTAGAAAAGTACTCCAGTCCAGGGTTTGGAGGTTTTTTCCCTCTTCCCAGAGAGGAAGGCGTTAAGAGGAAGCAGGAACACTGGGTGTGGGTCCTTGAGTTGGGAGTGAGCACAACTTCCTGGGATTCTGATGAGGAAGCATGTTCTGAGTCAGGCCGCAGACCTAGTGGCAGATAGACTTCTGGGAAAGCAGCGAGGAGCGGCCCCTGAAGGAAGGGGACCGGAATGTTCTTTTGGACTATTGTTTTTTTGTCTCTTCTGTTGGTGGAATAAAACCCGTGTGCAGTGACCCGTGGTGCCCGGATCCCTTGTCTTCGCCGTGCCGCCGCTACCTCACATATGGTGGAGAATGCGGGCAAGCCCGGCCCGGTGAGATGTAGCCGGCGCTACTGTTGCCCTCAGTTCCGGTGGGAAAGTGACTGTGTCATGAGGCTAATGAGCGGCTGATAAGTGAGAGGAGCCGCCAGTCTGTTGTGGGGTGCCCGGAGCCCATGTCCTGGATCCGGCCGGCTACGCTGCAACCTACACCCGCTGCCAGCATGGAGGAGTTGCTCAAGCACCTGGTGTTGGCCCAGCAGCAGCAACAGGAAGCTCAGCAGCAGCAGGAGAGGAGGCACCAGGAGCAGATGGCCCTGCTGACCGAGGCTGTGCGGGCCAGACCGAGGGAGCCGCCCCGAGAACCCAGTGACGAAGGCTGCGTCCGGAAGGCGGTAAGACAAGCGCTGCAAAAAAATGTGGAATGAGGATGTGGAAGCGTTCCTGGCAGTGTTCGAGCGAGTGGCAGAGCACGAGAGACTGCCGGTCGCTCAGTGGGCTGAGGTATTGTCACCCTTTTTGATTGGAGAGCCCCAGAAAGCATATCTGGACCTCTGTACAGAGGACGCCCTGGATTATAGGGCCTTGAAGGGCGAAATTCTTGCTCGGACAGGGTTAATACGTATGTGCGGGCGCAGCGGGTGAACCAGTGGTTCTATGACGAAACCAAACCCGCCCGGTCCCAGGCCTATGACTTGCTACATTTGGTAAAAAAATGGTTGCAGCCTGAGACCCTGAGCCCGGCTCAAATGGTGGAGAGGGTGGTGGTTGATCGCTTTGTACGCACTTTACCTGTCTCCATACAACGATGGGTAGGCCAGGGTGACCCGAGTACTCTGGATCAAGTGGTGGGCTTGGTAGAGCGACACGTGGCTACGCAGGACTTGATCCGGGACTCTGGGACTTTGCGTGCCGCCCGTCGTACCGCCCCCTCCAAGCCTCAGGCCCGGGCCCCACCACCGACGTCCGTACAAGAGTCCGCACCCGCCCCGTTCGATGCCTCTCCAGCCATTTCTGGGGTCAGGAAGGCTATGTACCCCAAACGACAACCCATCCAGGGGGCTTCCATCCCTATTAGATGTTGGCGGTGCCAGCGGGTGGGACATATGGCAGCCCAGTGTCCCCTCACGACGGAGCCCATGGATTGCGAGGTTGGCCGCCGGGGTTCCCTGTATGCGCAGGCGGTGTGCACCGCGGACATGGTTCGCCCAGAGACCGAGCCCCACTTATGTCAGATACAGGTTAATGGTTGTCCGGTGACGGGCCTGTTGGACTCCGGAAGCCTAGTGACCCTGGTGCGATCCACCCTGGTGGCGAAAGTAAAAGTCACCGGACGTACTGTGGGGGTGGTTTGCATACACGGGGATCGTAAGGATTATCCCACTGGGGTTGTCACCCTCACGGCACCCTGCGGACAGGTGCAGCATGAGGTGGGGATTGTGTACTCTCTTCCCTATGATGTGATCCTCGGAAGGGATCTGCCTTTGTTCCGGACTCTATGGAAGGGGTCCTCTAAGTCCCCTCAGGTAATGGACGGTCCAGGGACTGAGCCTGACGATCCCGAGTCCGGGACGCCTGCCGTAGGGGTGACCATGTTAGGGACAGAGTGTGAACCCGATAGGGCTCCCCTAGAGGTTTTGGCAGGAGAGACCGAGACGGCCGAGCCGGTCCCGGAGTTGGAGGCTTCCCCGGATGCGTTCGGGACAGCCCAACTCCAGGATCCGACCTTGGCAAACGCCCGGGGTCGAGTGACGGTAATCGATGGGATAGCCCAGGTGCCGGGTACCCAGGAAAGGTACCCCCATTTTGCTCTCAAGCAAAACTTGCTATACCAGGTGGATGAGATACGGGGCGAGGTGATCGAACAGTTGTTGGTGCCCCAGCCGTATCGCCGGCGAGTCCTCGACCTGGCCCACAAACACCTAATGAGCGGCCACCTAGGGGTCAAGAAAACGCAAGAGCGAATCTTGCAGAGGTTCTATTGGCCCGGGGTTTATGGTGAGGTGAAACGGTTCTGCGAAACCTGCCCGGAGTGCCAGCTTACCGCACCCCTGGCACACTTCCGCAGCCCGTTGGTGCCGTTACCTATTATAGAGGTACCGTTTGAAAGGATAGGGATGGATTTGGTGGGGCCCCTCGTAAAGTCTGCTCGAGGGCACCAACACATCCTGGTGATTGTGGACTATGCCAACCGTTATCCAGAGGCGATACCCCTCAGACTGTGAGCCCTCGTGGACAGGGTCCCTGCCCCTCCTGTACCTGTACGTCCTGATCGCCTAGATTTAGTGTACTTGTTCTTGTCTCCCTCATCCTCATGTAAAGCGCCATGGAACCCAATGGCGCTATATAAATAAATAATAATAATAATAATAACATACGGCGGCTAAGCTGATTGCTCAGGAGTTGTTTGCTGTGTTCTGCCGGGTGGGGTTGCCCAAGGAGATCCTTACGGATCAGGGGACCCTATTCATGTCCAAGGTAACTAAAGAGCTATGCCGGCTACTCCAGATCAAGCAGTTACGTACGTCTGTGTATCATCCTCAAACAGACGGTTTAGTGGAGCGGTTCAATAAAACCCTCAAAACCATGCTAAAAAGGGTGATATCCAAAGACGGTAAAGACTGGGACATGTTGCTTCCCTACCTGATGTTCGCCGTCCGGGAGGTGCCACAGTCCTCCACGGGGTTTTCGCCTTTTGAATTATTGTACGGGCGACATCCCCGGGGACTGTTGGACCTGGCAAAAGATACGTGGGAGCAAGAGCCCACCCCCCATAAAAGTGTGATCGAACACATTCTGGGGATGCAGAACCGCATAAGTGCGGTCATGCCGATCGTGAGAGAACACTTACAGGGGGCTCAGGCCGGCCAGAGCGGCCGCTACAATAGACAGGCCACAGTGAGGTCTTTCAACCCAGGGGATCGAGTGTTGGTATTGGTCCCCACCGCTGAAAGCAAGTTCCTAGCCAAGTGGCAGGGTCCCTACGAGATTAAGGAACAAGTCGGGGCGGTCAACTACAAAGTGTTGCATCCCGGAAGGAGGAAACCTGAGCAGATTTACCATGTCAATCTGTTGAAGCCCTGGAAGGACAGGGTAAGCCTGATGGGGGAGCTTTTTCCCTCTCCCTCTTCTTCTGGTCGTTCGCCCCCGGGTCCTGCGACCTCCGGAGGGGACGTACTGGAAGTCAAGATCGGAGAAACCCTTACCAAACAACAGAGGCGGGAAGCCCGACGGCTAGTTCAGCAGAACCCGGATGTTTTCTCTGAATTACCCGGTCGTACCAGTCTAATACGTCACGACATTGTCACCGAGCCTCGGATGAAGGTACGCCTGAAGCCATACCGGGTACCGGAGGCTCGGAGACAAGCCATCTCCGTGGAGGTGAAAAACATGCTTCGCCTTGGGGTCATCGAAAAATCCAAGAGCGAATGGGCCAGTCCCATTGTCCTAATACCTAAACCCGATGGTTCCTTGAGATTCTGTAATGACTTTAGGAGACTGAACGACATATCCAAGTTCGATCTCTACCCCATGCCCCGGGTGGATGAGCTGATAGATCGGCTGGGACAGGCGCAGTATTTCACCATGCTGGACCTAACCAAGGGGTACTGGCAGGTGCCCCTGAAAGAGTCCGCCAAGGAGAAAACCGCTTTTGTTACGCCCGAGGGTCTCTTCCACTATGTCGTTCTGCCTTTTGGGTTGCATGGCGCCCCGGCCACATTCCAGAGGTTGATGGACGTAGTGCTGGAACCTCACCAGGCGTATGCATCAGCGTACCTTGACGATATCATCATTTACAGCACCGAGTGGCAGACCCACTTGGACCAGGTCCAGGCGGTGGTGGACGCGCTTCGAACAGCGGGATTGACGGCCAATCCCAAGAAATGTGCGTTGGGGCTTACAGAGGCCCGTTACTTGGGGTACGTGATAGGGCAAGGGGTCATCAAACCCCAAATCAACAAAGTGGAGGCAATCCAAACGTGGCCTAGACCCCTAACCACAAAGCAGGTCCGAGCTTTCCTGGGTATTGTGGGGTACTATAGGAGGTTTGTCCCCAATTTTGCGAGTCTCTCGGCCCCATTGACGGACCTTCTAAAGGGAAAAAGGTCTGTCATGGTGCGCTGGACTCCGCAGGCCGAGGACTCGTTCCGGACCCTAAAGGGGGTCCTGTGTGGACAGCCCGTGCTCGTGAACCCTGATTTCCGAAAGGAGTTCGTTGTCCAAACGGATGCCTCGGAGGTCGGCCTCGGGGCCGTGCTGTCCTAGGTGGTCCAGGGGGAGGAACACCCGGTCACATACTTGAGTCAGAAACTCACCCCTCCCGAACGGAACTACAGCGTAGTGGAGAAGGAGTGCCTGGCCATCAAGTGGGCCTTGGAGTCCCTCCGCTACTACCTGTTGGGACGGCAGTTCCGCCTGGTTACGGACCACTCTCCGCTGGTGTGGATGAGGTCCGCCAAGGAACGGAACGCCCGGGTCACCCGGTGGTTCCTGTCCCTACAAAACTTTCGGTTCACGGTGGAACACCGAGCCGGGAGGTGGCAGGGCAACGCGGATGCCTTGTCCCGCGGTCCGTGTTTGCTGGCTGGAGTTCAATCCCGCTTGCTTGAACTGAGGGGGGGGGTGTGTGAGACGGTAGCCGGGGTTGTCATGGACGGCCGGTACGTCTCCCCCAGGTTGTGCGCCCTCCATGGGTAGAAAAGTACTCCAGTCCAGGGTTTGGAGGTTTTTTCCCTCTTCCCAGAGAGGAAGGCGTTAAGAGGAAGCAGGAACACTGGGTGTGGGTCCTTGAGTTGGGAGTGAGCACAACTCCCTGGGATTCTGATGAGGAAGCATGTTCTGAGTCAGGCCGCAGACCTAGTGGCAGATAGACTTCTGGGAAAGCAGCGAGGAGCGGCCCCTGAAGGAAGGGGACCGGAATGTTCTTTTGGACTATTGTTTTTTTGTCTCTTCTGTTGGTGGAATAAAACCCGTGTGCAGTGACCCGTGGTGCCCGGATCCCTTGTCTTCGCCGTGCCGCCGCTACCTCACAGTATATATATATATATATAATATATATATATAGCCAGTATGTGTTAAAGGGGGCCCACTGAGACTCTTTCGCCCGGGGCCCACAAAAACCTGGAGCCGGCCCTGGAGGTGATACATGGCGTGTTTTGTACAACATTACGGAGAACAAATTTAAAAAGGTTTTCCTAAAAATGAAACATTATATGACTCATGTAGCCTAAATATAAGGAATATAACGGATCTAAGGTTTTTTTACCTGCGTCTCCACGCATGTTGTATATTTATTGAAGTCCCCGTGTGGTCTCGGATATGTTGGAGAAACGTCCCAACATATCCAGGACCGTATTAGTCAACATAAATCTACTATTCGTTGTAAGAGGAATCTCCTCCCTGTACCTGCTCACTTTAACCAGTGTGGCCATACGATTTCCCAATTGAGATTTCAGGAAATGATACTGTACCATTATTGTTTCTGATATATAGTTTTTGTCTCTATATTTTGTTATTTCTGTCAGCTGCAATACAACGTGAACAAGGCAGTAATTGCCGAAACGTTGTATCAATTGTTCAGTTCTTTTGTGAATGAGACAGAAATAAAGACTTGGACTTGTTGGAACATCATAAGGTTCTTTTTTCCCTTTTTCCTGAGAGTGTGCCGGAAGTAGACTTCATCATAATATTCAAAAAAAAAATTTGAGCACCCCAGACTAGGGAGGCGGGCAGACTTATCATACAACTATTATATGCGAGTGTTGTACATGAGTTGCAAAGGTAAATATAGGCCATCACAAGACGTAGCATGAGTTGAGTTCTAATAGAGTATATGGCTGGCAGGAGTTTTCTGAAGGACAACCAATTCCCAACATTTCCTACTATTTCCTGGCTAGCCACAAGGCTTTTTAACCACAACATCCTGTTTGACTTAGTCAAAAAGAAGTCAAACTGTTACTCAACTGTCCTGGCTCAGGCATAAACTCTTGGTCCCTTCCCTTATGGCTTGCTTGTTTATCATCTATCTGCTTTTACTTCCTTCCTCTGACCTGAAGTTAATCATTTGTCTGTTGTAAGCACAACATACTCTTTTTCCATTACTGTTGTTGTTCATACTACAATTGTTGAACCAATGTGCATCTTTTCTAGAAGCAAGTATTCAGTTATCGAACTATCATGGCTGAAGTGTAGTTAGCCATTTGTCTGCTGTATGCATAATGAACCCACTCCGCTATACTGGTGCTATTTACAACACAACGCTGCTACATCTATGCCTACAATTTTCCAGTTTACCTGTTCATCACTGCTGCCTATGTCGTGGTTGTAAGGGCCGAGGTACTCAACCATCCGAGGGTCTTATGGATCTGGACATCACAGTGGTGGTCCCTAGAGCTTGTGGTCCTAAACAGACATGTTAAGAGGGTATTTACTGGGGAGATAATAGTTTGTGATGCCAACTAAAGTTCTGACCATAGGTGGCCAGAGGCTGCTGTGGGGGCTTCCAAGGGGAGATAGTAGGGTAGTCATGTGGTAAGCCCTCTCCAGTCAGGGCACGGATCCATTGGAAGGTGTGGAGGGATGGATGGGATGGTGGATGGTACATAGGAGGAGGAGGGTAGTGGTGATGGAGGATGGAGGAAAGATCAGACAACACACTGTATTTTTGTTTCGTAACCCTTTACTTGTAGTTGAAATATTACAACCCAGCCAGGGTACGATGTTCACCAGAGGTGCAGCCTGGCCAGCCCAGAGACAATTGGAATCCACTTTGCTGAGACAAAGGGTATATGGCCTTCCAGCTGCCTTTCTAGTGCTGACACTTGCTACCCCTTTCCGCTTCAAGTTTTCATGGTTGCCATTCCCTACTGGACAGGTAGCTGCAGGTCCTGCAAGCAACAGTTTTGGACCTCTGACCCTATATAGCCCCGTGAGCCTAGAGAAGGTCTACAAAGTGAGTCACTGTACATGAAACCCAGTGACCTCCAGCTTCACAATCGGTCCTGAAGTATCCCTGATCGAGTTTGGGCTTGGTACCCCTCCTGCAGCTACTTCTTCTGCCCATCTTCAACAGCTGGTAGCAGACACATCTCTCCAGGCCCTCGGCCTAGCACTTCACTCCACCCTTCATGCGGTCTCTCAAGCTGCCAAAAACTGACTAGAGCTCTCCTTTTTGCCACCCACCCTTAACCTAACTCTTCCCTCCAGCCAGGAAGTGGGGACTGCCCTAAAGGAGGGTCTCTTCTGCCCATCACTTCCCTGGCCTGAAGTTCAGATGTGTTGGGTGTATGTTGGGGGTCTCAGCAAATTGTCCCCCTTTTACTTCCAGGCCTGACATCACACATAGGAATACATGTAGTACCATTTGTGGTGCAATGGTCGCAGGGGCGCCACACCGATAGTTAACCACTTGTTTGCTGATTAACTTTATCTCTGTCATTGGCCATCTGTCTGCTGATAGCACACAACTCTATGATTGACTATGTTTTTGTTGCAAGAACAAAATTGAGTATACATTTACAGTTCCTGTGTATATCCACCCTCCTGGCTCTGTTATCAGGTATTTGCTCTCCACTTGTCTGCCTGTTCTCTTACCTACCCTCCTGTCCTCACTGACCTATGTGCCATGTGGAAAGTCATGCCCACTATGCATACACTGATGAGTAAAAGGGTAATCATGTTTTGAACTTTTGACTTTCAGGCGCCATATCTTAGCATGTACTTCAGCTTTCAGCGTGAGACTATCTTTATTTTATAGACAATCATCTTTGCTATCTCATACATAAATTTGACTTGCAACTATTTAGCATATGATTAGTTATGCAGATTTTTGTAATGTAACTGCATTGTTACAGTTTTGCTCCTAAAAATCTAAATTAAAATTTTAATTATTTTGTTAGTCTTTTGTAAATCCACCTTTGCCTTTCAACACTGCCTGAATCCTTCTGATCCCAGGTCTCTACTACCTGTTCCCACTGTTGGCGCACACTGGTCGACCCACTTAAGTATGTATACAGCTTTTTTTTCAACTCTATCCACAAGTGTTCAATTGGATTCAGGTCTGAGGATTGTGGGGACAATCCAGCACCTCTACTTCATTGTCATTTAACCATTTATTAGCTTCGCCGTATGCTTCGGGTCGATGTCCTGCTGGAACATTATGTCGTCCTTTTAATACCCATAGTAGTGTATGAAGAAACTCATCTTGTAGGATATTCACATATAGCTCAGCATTGAGACCACCATTATTCCTGGTCTAGTATCCAATGTCATTGGCTGTGAAACAACTCCATATCAACAGGCTTTCTCCACCAAACATGACAGTTCCTTCAATTTCTCGATCCATTAGCCCCTTCTTCCCTTATTTCTTACAGTCTGACATCCACCCATCAGAGCTGTCTATTGAGTTTAATCTTATTTCTCCAAATCACCCATTTGCAATCCTCTACTCTCCATTTTTCGTAAATTTTTTCTGCAAACTTAAGCCAAAGCTTCTTATGGTATTGATGTTGAGGCTTCGTCAACTTTTTCCAGACCCAAATTACAAACTTCATAATGTGCATCGCATGATGCCTGCATGGACGTCTGTGATCTCACTATTATGAAGCATATGAGCCACCTCTACTGTTGGGTTTGTTACTTCAGAATTGATAGACCTTGTGATGAGCCGACTTGTTGACTCCGAATTTTGCCTGGACCTCCACGTCTTAGCTTTTGAATGGACGGACAGACTTTATTTCATATTCTTCCAAATGTCGTTGCACTCACATGATACAGTTTGGCAATTTGTTTGGCTGTGATGGATGATGCTGTTTGTCTATTCTTAGGAAACATTCTTCATGATTGCTTCTCGATTCAAAGTAGTGATCTTTCATTTGAGAATCAAGCTAATAACACACTGAGCTATTAGATAATGTGAGAACAGGTTGTAGCTTGTGCTATACAAGAAGAAAAATATTTTTTTAAACACCAGGAGCAAAACAGTAACATTGCAGTGACATGACAAGAATTTGCATAACTAATTATGTGCTACTAGTTGCAAGTCAAATTTATGTATGAGATAGCCAAGATGAATGTTTATACAATAAAAGTAGCCTTATGCTCCAACTCAGTGATCTAACTAGAGTCTGATAGGCCCTGGTACAAAATTTGGACCTGGTCGCCCCATCCTGGTATTTATGTCCCCATTCTCATATATATGTCTTGATACATGGGCTCTCCCTGGTATATATGTTCCCCATCCTGGTATATATGTCCTCATGATCGGCTCATCCTAGTATGTATTTCCCAAATCCTGGTATATATGTCCCTTTCCTGGTATCTATAATTCCCATCCTGAAGTCAGTTGAAACCAGAAGTTTACATACCCTATATAAAAACACACATAAGCATGTTTTTCTCATTATCTGACATGAAATAGAATAAACCTTTCCCATTTTAGGTCAATTAGGATTATCATAATTATTAATATTTGCCAAATGCCAGAATAATGAGGGGAAAAGAATGTTTTAAGGCTTTTTATTACTTTCTGCAAAGTCTCAGGTTTACATACACTAAGATTTCTATGCCTTTAAATTATTTGGGACAGCCCATATGATGATGTCATGTGTTTGGAAGCTCGTGATAGATTTATTGGCAACATCTGAGTTAATTAGAAACACACTTGTGGATGTATTTTAATGCACACCTGAAATGCACTGCTTCTTTGTGTAGCATCATGGGAAAGTGTAAAGAAATCAGCCAAGATATCAGGAAGAGAATTGTGGACTTGCATTAGTCTGATTCATCCTTGGGTGCAATTTTCAGATACCTGAACATGATGCCTCACTCATCTGTATGAGCAATTATATGCAAGAACAAACAAGATGGAATTGTCAAGCCATCGTACCGCTCAGGAAGGAGGTGGGTTCTGTGTTCCAGAGATGAATGTTCTTTGATCCGATATGTGCATATCAACCCAATAATAAAAACAAAAGACTTTGTGAGGATGATGGCAGACGCTGGTAAGACTGTGTCATTGTCCACAGTGAAACGTGTACTGTATCAACATGGGCTGAAAGGCCACTCAGCCAGGAAGAAGCCATTACTCCAAATGAAACATAAAAAAGCTAGATTAATTTTTGCAAATGCACATAGGAATAAAGACCTACATTTCTAGAGACATTAATCAAAAGGAGAAACAATGTGGAGCTATTTGCTTCAAGTTTATAGTAAAAATTACATCTTTATTAAGAGACAGTTTTAGACACAAGTGGTGCAGAAAATCTGGTGCAACCTATACAATTACATAGCACATGATCCATACACAATAAATGGATGCACATAACATTTCATCAATTTGCACAGAACATAGGATGTATACAACATGCATATTTGGTCTGACATGATTAGTCAGATACACACTGAGAGACCGCCATAGTAATCCATAGTATAGACTGGCAGCTCTTAAGTAAAGTATTGCAACATCCCATAAAGTGCATAAGGTACATACATTCAATCACATATAGAGAATAAGGTGCTAATGCAAGATGAAGAGTATCATCCCTCCATATCGGACTCCTTACGTACGTTTCGCTTGCTTAGATACGCATATGCTTCATCATGAGACCAAATATGCATGTTGTATACATCCTATGTTCTGTGCAAATTGATGAAATGTGATGTGCATCCATTTATTGTGTATGGATCATGTGCTATGTAATTATATAGGTTGCACCAGATTTTCTGCACCACTTGTGTCTAAAACTGTCTCTTAATAAAGATGTAATTTTTACTATAAACTTGAAGCAAATAGCTCCACATTGTTTCTCCTTTTGATTACTGTCATTTAGTGTTGAGCTGCACAGTGGACCAGGTATTACCTGGTAGCTGATATTGATGACAAACCATATTGAAATTTTATATATATTTCTAGAGACATGTCCTTTGGTCTAATGAACTAATGAAATTGAACTGTTTGGCGATAATGACCAATGTTACTTTTTTTTTTTTTGAAAAATGAAGCTTGAAAGCCTAAGAACACCATCCTAACAATGAAACACAGGGGTGGCAGCTTCATGTTGTGGGGTTGTTTTGCTGCAGAAAGGACTGGTGAGCTTAACAAAATAGATGGAATCATGAGGAAAGATTATGTAGCAATACTTAAGCAACATCTCAAGACATCAGCCAGGAAGTTAAATCATGGACGGAAATGGGACTTGTAAATGGACAATGACCCCAAGCATACTGCCAAACTGGTTACAAAGAGGCTTAAAGATAACAAAGTCAAGGTTTTGGAGTGGCCATCACAAAGCCCTGATCTCAATCTTATTGAACATTTATTGGCAAAGCTGAAAAGACTGCAAGCAAGACAACCTACAAACGTGGCTCAGTTACACCAGTCTTGCCAGGAGGAATGGGCCCAAATTGCTACCTATTATTGTGAGAGGTTTGTGGAAGAATATCCAAAACGTTTGACCTAAGTCACACAGTTTAAGGGCAATGGTACCTAATACAAATGTATGTAAACTGGTGACATTGCAAAAAGTAATAAAAATGCCTTAAAATACTCGCTGTCTGTCATTGTTCTGGCATTTGGCAAATATTTTGTAATTATGGTAATCCTAATTGACCTGAAACAGGAAAGGTTTATTCTGATTTCATGTCAGATAGTGAGAAAAACATGCAGATGTTAATTTTCATATAGTGTTTGTAAACGACTGGTTTCAACTGTATAAATGTATTCATCCCGGGCACATCATCGTGTATATGTCCTCATCTTGGTATGCATGTCCCCCTCCTGGTATATATATTCCCATTCTGATATATATGCCCCCATCTTAGTATATATGTTCCACATTCTGGACCCATCCTGGCAAATATGCCATCCATTCTGGTATATATGTCCTCATCATGGACCCATCCTGGTACATATGTTCCACCATCCTGGTATATATGCATCCATCTTAGTTTATATATCCCCCATTCAGGGCGCTTCCTGGTATATACAGTATGTCCATTTCCTGGGCCCTTCCTAGCAAACATGTCCGTATACTGCACCCGATCCTGGAATTTTATAGTCCCCATTCTGTCTCTAATGCATTAATAAAAAGGCCAGCAGCTATGGCGATGCATTACATTATTGTCATGCATCCCCCAGTCACGAGCTGATGTCCTCTGCATGCCACTGTTTGGCTAGCAGCATGTATTGCAGCCCAAGGGCCTGTTGGTTCTCAGTGCTGCAATACATTTCAGCTGGATGTACGTCATCGTACACAGGTGCTGGGGTCGGTGGGCCCCCTATATTCCCAGGCCTGGTCGCTGTCGCGACCTCTGTGACTGCGATCTCAATGTTCCTTCTCAAAGCTGTAGTGGATGGTGAAATTTGGAGCATGAAAGCCCCATCATGAGGTCATTAAAGATTGTCTGGAGAATGTTCTGCCACAATGATTGCACTTGAGTATTATGGTCGTGTAGCAACTCACATAGGTAAAATAGGTAACACAGGTAAAACTCCAACTGATCCTGCTGTTTCCTGTGCAGACTAGAGATCGCAACTCCACAGTCTCGTGATTCCTGAATGAGCCGGGATAGCCCTGACCACAGACTAAACGAAACTCTAACCTATAGCATACTTCATACGGCATCAGGTGCCTAATGAAGGGGACAAAATGTCCCAGAAACACGCAGTGCATGAGTTAAATAAATTTCTATATGAGTCAGTCGACAGGGTAGGGGGTACTCGGATACTGGGACAGGGGGTTACTTCGGTGGGGGATCAGGGCTGGTCAGTTCCCGGTTCCGTGCGTTGGACCCTCAGTGGCAGGGATGGGGGTGATGATGGGGGACATGGTATCGTGACGCCACCTGTGGTACCTGGTAATAGGGTTATCAGCGCTGCGGCCGGCCGCTGAGGTGATGGGAATGCAGCTTTGGTAGTACAGCTCCCCACAGGTGGAGCTTTACCTCAGGACAGCGGGGAAGATGCGGGGAGTAGTAGTCCTCACCTTCGGTGACGATGCTGTAGCCCTACCGATGCCGAATGAAAGGAGAACAGACACAACTTCAGCTCAAACGGTTCTTTACTTGCACCAGATGGAAACGGGTACACGGTACATCCTGGGTTAACGGGTATTGTAACCACGGGTCGTGAAGGTTTCCTCAGAGTCTGACAGTGATGCCCTCAATCAACTAATCAGTCAAGTCTATAGTTCTCGGGGTCTGTTACCTAAAAGTCTTTCACTTCTTGGTGTCGTGAACCCAGCTGCGGGACTGATGATGGGCTGCTTTAGGGGTGCTTCGGTTTCCTGTGTGTGTCGGGCCCTCAGCTTGCCTGTCCGTAGTTAGGGATGAACCTTGCGTCTAGCTACCTCGGCTCCGGTACGCCGGTGTCGACCTGGGTCCCCAGCTGGCTCCAACCAGCCTGGGTAAACCCCCTTCTGATCTGGGGTCGCCCCTCACTTTAAGAGACGCCCTCCACTGTGGCCACAGGGTCCCCTGCATCCTTATTCCTCGCTCTCTCACACAACTGTCTGACTGAGTTGTCACTCCCCATCACCCGCTCTGTAGGCTCCAACCCCTGGGACCTACTGAATATCAGTCCCCTTTATTAAAGTGACCTTTGTTGGGTGTTGGGGTGCAGACTCTGAAGATTCCCCCATGTCCACGGCTACGGAGGCACTACACCTTTAATTAGGGTGCAGTACCCCCTGTGGCGCCTTGCCATAGGGGCGCCACACCCCCCTGGTTAAATGCACTCGTCCGCGAGTGTCCTAATCAGACCGGGTTTGAGCTGAGCTTTTTATTTTATTTTTATTAACATTAAACCCGGGTAGCTTTTTAAAACAAAAACAATACGATTACTTTTGCCTTCCCTTGCGGGAGGTGCTAGGCTTCAAATGTTGCATAGAAAACATTTTTGCTTTACATTGGCCCAACGGGGCCAGGCATCAAGTCTCTGATTTTAAAGTTCAATCAGGCTTTGGTAGAACAGTCCACATTTACATGCATGAGGTTACTGTCCAAAGGCTGAAGAAAAGGCACAATATGCAAATGCCAGAAGAAAAATATGCAGTATTTAGCTATATACAGTGGTACACTATAGCGGGCTAAGCTAGTCAGTCATCACTTCTGCTGACCCGGTTTGCGTACCACCCTCGGGGCCCTGCATGGCGTTCATAGGTCACTACATCACCACAATATAGGTCCCGGAACGAGTGGTCTTGAGGGAGATAGGATTCAAAGTCCCTCCTTGCCACAAAGACCTCGGAATAGAGGCCTTCTTCCCGGGCAAAACCATATCCCTGCCCAGATTGAAAACAGGATGACCCCCTTTTTCCGCTGCTCAAGGGGTTGCGGGGGTTATTTACAGGAAAGACACGGGCTGGCGGGTTTCAAGTTCGTTTGGCCATGAAGCTTCAGATCCCCCTGCCGTTTAACACTCGTCTTCCTGAGCAGGCTTGTGAACATGTCGTTCCAAAAAGGCTGGATGGGTTCGGACCGGGGTCGGTCACAGATGGTATCAGCCCTCACAGCTCCAAGCGCCAGCTCGCACCAAGGATTGTCTGGCCCTCCATAGCTCGCGGGGTTCGGCTTCCTCTGTGCCACCGACGGCTCCTTCCTCCTCCAAATCCTCCCCCTCCCCGACACTGACTCACTCCACACAATGCTCATGATACTCCTCCTCGATCAGGTCGGGCTCCTCAGGAAAATGGATGAGGTCCTCCGATTCGGTCACCTCCTCCTCGCCGGGCTCCACTGTAGGCAGGGTCGCTAGTTCTGGGACCTCAGTGTTGGGCTCGGCTAGCTCTGTGGGGGTGTGGCTTTCACCAGTTACCGGTTGCTTGGTCTATGTAGCTACCATCACCCCCTGTTCCGGGTTTAGCCTGAGTCACTTCTGCTGCTCCGCACGACGGCTTATTTTTAGGAACATCTCTGTTCACCAATGCCGGATAGTCCACTCGGTGGTCTCCTAGAGTCGAGTACACAGGTCCAGCAATGCAGCTCCCCATAAGGTGGTATCCTCTCCCTCGGTTTCAAGGGTGGCTACTCCCGGGTAGCATGGTCGGCTACGATATCTTCCGCGACCTCCCGGATTAACTCTCCGTGTTTGGGGACTGCCGTCTTTACCAGGCCCACAGGGTAACGGGGCCGGAGTCTCACCAGGTATCTGTTCTGACTTCTGGCGCTCCCTGTTTAGTTTTTATAGTCCCAAGTTGGTGCGGTTTGGGTCCTGGCCCGCCCCCCTGGTTATTTGGTGGTATGGGGGTGGGGAGGTAGTTTGGTGCCTCTTGCATGGCCCTTCCCTGATGAGGGGCCGAGGCACGCCCCTGGGCCAAGCACATTTTCAGTCACATTTCCAGGCCGCCATTTTGGGCCTACGCTGTGAAATAAAGTTCAGTCAATAAAGTTCCAATTTAAGGCGCACAGTACCCGGTTTTACCGGGCAAGGGATCCTGTTTGTGATGCCAGAAATGAGTCGGTCGGTAGGGTAGGGTTACTCGGATACCGGGGACAGGGGATCACGGCTGGTCGGTTCCGGTTCGTGCCCTGAACCCTCAGTGGCAGGGATGGGGGTGATGATGATGGGGGAAATGGTATCGTGACGGCACCTGTGGTACCTAGTAATAGGGTTACCAGCACTGTCGGCTGATGATGGGAATGCAGCTTTTGGTAGTACAGGTCCCCACAGGTGAGCTTTACCTCAGGGCAGCAGGGTGGATGAGGGGAGTAGTGTCCTCACCTTCGGAGACGATGCTATAGCCTCCGGGCGCCGAATGAAAGGAGAACAGACACCACTTCAGCTCAAACGGTTCTTTACTTGCACCAGATGAAACAGGTACATGGTACATTCTGGGTTAACAGGTATTGTAACAGCGCGTCGTGAAAGTTTCCTCAGAGTCTGACAGTGATGCCCTCAATATGGCGCTCATGGTCTTGTTACTCTCTTGCTCTGTCTCAATTTGCCTCTCTTGAGCGAAGTCTCTAGTCCTCGGGGTCTGTTACCAAAAGTTTTCACTTGTCGGTGTCGTGAACCCAGCTGTGGGACTGATGTTGGGCTGCTTTAGGGGTGCTTCGGCTCCCTGTGTGTGTCGGGCCCTCAGCTTGCCTGTCTGTAGTAAGGGATGAACCTTGCGTCTAGCTACCTCGGCTCGGTACGCCGGTGTGACCTGGGTCCCCAGATGGCTCCAACCAGGCCTGGGTAAAACCCCACTCTGAGTCTGGGTTGTCCCTCACTTAAGAGGCGCCCTCCACTGTGGCCGCAGGGTCCCCTGCGTCCTTCTTCCTCGCTCTCTCACACCAAACTGTCTGACTGAGTTGTCACTCCCCGTCTCTCGCTCTCTTGGTTCCACCCCCTGGGACCTACTGAATATCAGTCCCCTGTTTTAAAGTGGCCTATGTTGGGTGTTGGGTGCAGACTCTGAAGATTCCCCCACGTCCACGGTTACGGAGGCACCACACCTTTAATTAGGGTGCAGTACCTCCCTGTGGGCACTTGCCATAGGGGCGCCACATATACATTATACTTCATTAGCCCCCTTGTCCTTTAGTGCCTGAATAAAGCACCACTTCCATCCCTTTAAGAATTAGACGGTATTGATAGATATTTCCATAGGGTTAATGATATTGTACAGTACAGCCTGTTGGTATTGAGGGCTTGTGCCATTTGGAGGGAAATTCTTCATCAGAAATGTGATAGCTCTTGGCCTCAGAAAGATAGATGTTGTATTAATAGGTAAAAAGAGCTAGAGGGAGTATGCCGAGTACGAGACGAGACGTGCCGGAAGCCTTCCTGCTGCTTTCATCAGCAATGTGCCTGTTAATCATTTCCTCACACAAGAAAAAAAGAAGAATTTGAAAAGCCAGAGATGGAAGAATGTGGAACCTTCCACTTAAAAAGACTTGTCCACGACTGTTTCGTCAGACAGGACTTGATATGCAAATATGTAAATAGATTTTCTCTGTATATTCAGTGACAAGCAATTTCCAGGAGCTGTAAGATTAGTGCTAAAGCAGTGACTATGGTCATGACATGGCTTAGTCATTGCCAGCGGCATAACCATAACAGGTGCAGGGGTTCCAATCGCACTCGGGCTCTGGAGCCTAAGGGGCCCCAAAAGTCTCTTTAGCCTATAGAAAAACACCAATGCTATTAAAGATTTGCAATAATTGAGGGCCCCGTTGAGCTTTGGCATCGGGCCTATGAGCTTCAAGTTACAACACTGGTCATTGCTAAAATAATTTATTGCATCTGTACAGAAGGGGGCTGCATATTTTAAATAACATCTATCTATTTAAAGGTCCCAAGGTCACAGGAAGTCTGACATCAGCTATTACTGTCAGATGAAGTGGCTGGGGAATGCTCACTCTGCTACAGGGGAAATGAAGCTTCACATGGCACCCACTGAAGGTAGGACTTTACATTATGAACATTGCATTCCTGGATCATACACCAGGGCACAGGGTGGTCCTGGCATCATTTCTATCTGCAAGAATGGGCAATAGAAGCAGATAGCTGGTGTACTGAAAGGCATGTGTTACTGACAGCGATCCCACCAACAATCCCACGTGGCTGGGATTGCTGGGACATCGTGGACTTATTGCTGGTGAGCTGTCAAACAGGCAGACTCACCAGCAATCAGGACCAGCGAGAATGCTGGTAACCATGGTAAACAGCGGGTAACTAAGCAAAGCGCTGCACTTAGTTACCCGCTGTTTACCATGGTTACCAGCTCCCAGCGCTTGCTGTGCGGCGCTGGGAGCTCGTTCATTGTTGGTCTCCCGCTGTCACAGGCGCCGATGCTGGCCGTCCAGCGGGAGACCAATGATAGATTTATGGTCCTGGCCATAAATCAATGATCATTGATCAACCGACTTATCGTTGATCGTTGATACGTGTCACACGTAACAATGTTGTTTCGACATCGCAGCCACGTCACCAAACCGGTGACGTTGCAATGATATCATTCACGACATCGTAGTGTGTAACTGGGCCTTTAGTTATTCACATCTCAGCCATTAATAACAGAGATGGGACAATAGCAAAAAAAACCTCCAGCCACATAAGGTGGGACTATGAAAACAGCCCAGCATGACTGAGCTATGCTCTCTCCATAAATCCCATAGAAGAGAATGGGAATTAAAGAAACAACATAGCCCATGGAGCTTTGCTTCTTCTGTATGAATCAACCTCCACTGAGCCAGGGTGTAATAGCGGCCAACTGTCTCGTTGGTCTGTCTGGCTGGCCGGCCATCCTCAGCAAAAGTTGTGGGGTTTTCAAGTTGTGGATGGGGATGCAGGATCAGCTGCTCCCAATAAATAAGGTCTAGTCCTCAGGTACACCATATAGACTCACTTTTACTGGAGCGTCTAATAATGATGTTGAATACTACAGCTTTCCACAGTTCAACATACTGAGTCACAGCCCCTGATGGTGTGATGAACTCCGCTCTCCCTCTGGTAGTGTGTTGCAGCTCTCCTCACTCCCACTGATTATGGCTCTATACTATGCCCTTAAACTTATTCTCCCTACCTAGACCTTGGCTTCCACCATACCTCAAGCTTACAAGAAGGTACTTCTGCTTTCTTCTCACAGGTACTTCTTTTTTCTTTGCTGACTACTCAGGATCTAATGAAGGCAGCTCTCCACACACACTCACCTCTTCACTGACGATCCCTAACTGTTGTCTGGCAGTTGGGCACTACTGGAACCTCCCAGGACACTATGGTCCAAGCAGCTACACAAATTCTGCTGTGTCCCAACAATGACCTAAGCAAAGATTCTGGCTGACCTACCTTCTCTCCAGCACAATTTAATCCTAGGAATGCACTATAGCTCCTCCTGGGCTTAGTAGATCTCCAATAGGGCTGCTAACCACCAGACTTCATAACAGCCCTTTGCACTGATGACATCTGCATCTATTAAAATATCTAAAGAGCTGATTTCCCAGATCACCAGAGTTTACAGATGTTTATAGATATTTGTGACGCCTAATTCAGCAGGGTACAACACATCCAGAACTCAGGAGATACAGTCACAGTATACCTCAAAATGCAGGGAATCCCATGCCTGTTCAGTGTTGGTAACTTGTGCAATTTGGATATGGTAACACTGGCTTCATAAAAGCCCTCCGTCACACTAAACGAGATCGCTGTTACGTCACAGATTTGGTGACGCAACAGCGACCTCGCCAGCGATCTCGCTACGTTTGACACTTAGCAGTGACCAGGCCCCTGCTGTGAGATCGCTGGTCATTACAAAGTGTTCTGGGTCATTTTTTGGTCGTTGTGGTCCTGCTGGGAACACTGCATCGCTGTTTTTGACAGGGACAACGAGCAACGATTCCAATACTACACCCGAGAGTGACAGGTTCCCAATGACCGCCGTATCATTCTGGATCGTTGGTGAGATCTGGCTGTTTGACATCTCACCAGCGATCCCAAAGTGGCGCCACAGCGATCCATACAGGTCGTATCGTTGTCGGGATCGCTGGTGCGTTGCTACGGTACATGTGACGGTAACAAGCTATTTCTCTCATTATCATATCTTGATAAACTTAGGTATTGTTGTATCTTCCTAGTATTTTCTAGATGACATTAGGTCAGGAACCAAAGACAGAATATCCCTGAGGAAGGCGCCAGGTGGGGCACCGAAATGCGTTGGAGGAAGGAAATAAAAGGAAGGAAATCTAATTGATGAATCTCTGACTCATTGGTGAGTTTTTTGTGCCTTGGAGCAGCGCGGACCATGACACACCTATATTCCCATTACTTCTCTGGATATCACCACTGGTCAGGGGTAGGTGGAGGTCCTTCAGCAGCTTGGAGTATTTTTTCGCCTTCAAACCAGTTGTGGGGATCACAACTGTACCAGGTGAGTGGCTCCATAACACCACTCTGATACTTTCAGTGTCGCTAGTGATAGGGCACTATTGCGCCTCTTGTCCCTTACCCTCTTATATTTATGTAGGATATATAACGGACTAGACATGTTTTGGAACAATTTTTATTCCTTCTTTAATAACTTGTGAGAAAGCGATTATGACTTTGAAGAGCTACCTAAAGGTGGCGCTGGAGTTCATCCACTTCCTTACTGAAGTCCAAATTTGCATATTTCCTAGAGGAGGGATGTGGCTTTAAATCTCCTTACCTACTCAACTGTCTTCTTATGGTTTCAGGAAAACTCCTCTCCATAAGGTAGATAGCAAGTTCCCAGACCTCATCTTAGCCCACTCACACAGCCAGATCAGAATATCCCACACACTACACTGATGAGGGGCAGTTATCCTGAAATTCAGCATCTGTAGTTTGGAGTTCTGATCTGGCACAAATCCCTTAGTCATATTAAAAAAGGTTGTTAGAAAGCGATTATGCCTTTGAGGAGCAGCCTAAAGGTGGCGCTGGAGTTCATCCACTTCCTTACTGAAGTGCAAATTTTCATATTTCCTAGGGGAGAGATGTGGCTTTAAATCTCCTCACCTACTCAACTGTCTTCTTATGGTTGCAGGAAAACTCCTCTCCATAAGAGATAGCAAGTTCCCAGACCTTCTTTAATAACATAATTGTTAAAGGTTTTCCTGTATTATCTATTTACATTAGCTTTATAGTTTACTTAAAAGTTAATCTGGATTTTCAATTTATTAGTGTACATATACTGCATATAATTAGTCATTCAAAACAATTAATATTGTTAAAATGTTACTAAATAATTATTAAACTGGATGGTATTACGATGGTATTTCTTCCCACATAATGCGCTGTGTTTTAAATCATCCAGACCTTACATATACTCACCACCTTTGGAAGAGCAGACAATGTGACTGCACCCCTAGCTCACCCCAAACCACACCCATTCACTTTCTCTTTCTACCCTGGCAGGAGGAGCTGTCAGAGGAGCGGTGGCAGTGAGGGACAATCAGCAGAAACCCGAGACTGCAGGGTGTAGACCCAAATCCGGGACTGTTGCCCTGTATCCAGAATGATTGGGACTAGAGATGAGCAGTTTACGAATCTCTTACCGTCCCCAAGGCGGCTTTTGATCATCAAGGGCTGGTGCGACGTCATCTGCTCGTCTCTAGTTGGGATCTATGAATGTATTTTTTCTTCATTCATTCATAGTCGGAGCATCACAACTTTCTCAACATCATGAAGTTTCACTCAGGGCCGGTTTTAGGCAAAGTGGGGCCCTGGGCAAAAGGTTCAAGTGGGGCCCCAAATGCTCACGTATTGCACCGTCACACTCAGACATTTGGGTTACATGTACAAGCACCGAACTCAGACTGGTGAATGAGTGCGATTTATAATATTCAAGTCATTCCGCTCTTGTTTCCGGCCTTTTTACACAGGATGATGAAGAATGATGGATACAGAACAATCACCGGTAGAGCAATCTGTCCTCTACAGCATCATGTTATCGGGAGCACATCTGCAGTTTGCAGTGGGCGATGTGCTGTCGAGAGCAAAGATTTTTGTCCCTCCATAAACATCCAATCACCCGATGATGAGCCGCATTTTGCTTGTTTGTTGGGCGATTGCCGACCTGTTTACACCTAGGAAATCTAATCTGTGCTGCTGGGATTTATTAATGTGGATGTTACATACACACAACACACGGTATGTGACGCACACACTATATATTACACGTATACACCGAGCACACACATAGACACACACAGTATGTGACGCAAACCCTATATATTACACGTATACACTGAGCACACACAGACACACACATCCATTCTCATCATATCATCATACAAGACGGCTCCTCCAGGGAGAGTCGCTCTTTCTAACCACTTATCCTCAGACAAGAGATGGGGATTGTGAACACAGGACTCCTTATATTGATAAAAAATTACCTACAAGTGTTTAATAAAATAGGATTTACAAACTGGAGATTCAGTAAGGAGAATGTTTTCATAGGATTATCTACCTAAATGTCATCTTTAACAAGGATCTGCTATATTCTTCATATTATAAAAAAAATACATTTTAATTATCCCCATCATGGTGTTCTTGTGTTGTTCTGGGGTCACTAGTGGAAATATTGACCTTAAAGAAATTGTCCAGAATTCTATAAACATGACTGATTTCTTTCAAAAACAGCGCCACCCCTGTCTACAGGTTGTATGTGATATTGCAGCTCAGCTTAATTGAAGGGAATGCGCCTATGCTGTAATACCACATGCCACCTGTACACAGGGTGGTGCTGTTTTTGAAAGAATGTAGTAAAAGTTTATTAATCCTGGACATCCCCTTTAATGCGTTGTAAGTTCTGCTTGATAACTGACTACAAATGTAGGAATTAAGGAGGTCCCCTAAGAATAATTACTCCCATCATGAAGATGTGAAGATTGAAGCCTGTGGGGGGCGCTCCTGCTGCTATTAATTATGGCAATTACAAGGATTTATAACTTTCACCACTGAGCGATTTTTCGTTTTTGTTTTTTTCCTCACCTCTTCCAAGAGCCATAGGCTGTGTTCACACTGGGCGTTTTTGGGCTGTTTTTGCTCAGCAGTTTTTGTAGCCAAAACCAGGAGTAGAGCAATCAGAGGAAAAGTCTAATAGAAACACGTCACCACTTCTGGATTTAATCACCCACTGCTGGTTTTGGCTACAAAAACTGTTGAGCAAAAACAGCCCAAAAACGCCCAGTGTGAACACAGCCATAACGTTTTTATTTCTCCTTCCACATAGCCGTATTAGGGCTTATTTTTTGCGGGATGAGTTGTACTTTTGAATGACATCATTCATTCTACCACAAAATGTACTGGAGAATGAGAAAAACATTTAAAGTGCTTTGAAATTGCAAAGAAAAGTGCAATTCCATGACTTTTTTTTAGTTTTTTATTTATCATGTTAACTATATGGTAAAAGTGACTTCATAAGTCAATTATCTAGGTCAGAATAAGAACATACTGAGCAATTTTTTTATTTCAAACATTAAAAAAAACCAGAAATTTGTAAAAAAAAAAAAAAAAAAAAATACAAACTTGCGTTATTCACCATTTTCTGAGACCCCTGATATTTTAATTTTTGAATATACAGGGCTATGTGAGAGCTTACTATATGTGCCCTGAGCTGAAATTTTTACTGATATCATTTTGAGTCAGATATGACATTTTGATCGCCTTTTATTGCATTGTATTGTAACAACGTGTTGGACCACAAAACATAATTCTGGCGTTTTTATTTTTTTTCCCGTTACTCCATTTACCATTTGGATTAATTTACTTCATATATTTATAGCTGAGATTCTTACGAACGCAGCGTTTTTTTGTTTTTTTTTACTGTTTTATTGCTATTGTCAGTTCAGCTCTTTTGGGGGCCCCTAAGAGAGTGGGGGCCCTGGGCAACTTCCCAGTCTGTTCCCCCTAATGCAGGCCCTGGCTTCACTGTACAATATCTAGATTTATTGCCTCTGTAAGGTCATGTTTCCGCATAGCATAAATAGTCTGTTTTTGTTTTTTGCAGGTGTCCACACCAAATTGCGCATTAACAATCTAATGTGTTTATTGCATTTTGTATACAATTTCCCCTTATTTGATGCATTTTTGGTGCGGATGTGAAGTCACGTTTTTAATGTGGTTTTTATACTACAGAAAAGCATTGGATTCTGCACTTCAAGGTACACTGTCAGCACAGAATGACTGCTCAAGCCAATTTATCTAAAATGTCTTTAAGTGCAACCTCCCACCAGTGATGGAGGCTATATACCAGGATGGAGGGATTCTGCATTTCCCACCCTAGGCTTATACACCAGCATGGTGGTCATATAGAGTGATTGGGACTATAGACCAGTGATGGGGAGCTATAGACCAGTGATGGGGGAGCTATAGACCAGTGATGGGGGTGCTATATACCAGTGATGGGGGAGCTATGGACCAGTGATGGGGAGCTATGGACCAGTGATGGGGGAGCTATGGACCAGTGATGGGGGAGCTATGGACCAGTGATGGGGGAACTATAGACCAGTGATGGGGGAGCTATAGACCAGTGGTGGGGGGAGCTATAGACCAGTGATGAGGGAGCTATAGACAGTGATGGAGGCTATATACCAGGATGGAGGGCTTCTGCATTTCCCACCCTAGGCTTACACTCAAGTCAATAAGTTTTCCCAGCTTTTGGGGGTAAAATTAGGGGCTTTGGTTTATACGCGGATCTGCTTATACTCGAGTATATACAGTATTATATGTGTATTTTCATGCGTTTTTTAATAAAGTCATTGAAAAAAATGCAAAAAGAATTGACATGCTCCGAACTTTTTCTTCAACCAAATCTGCAAGGAAAATATCCTGAACATGGGCACAAGACTTAAGGATTCTCATTGATATTTGTGAAAATCTGCAAACAAAAACACATCAAAAAGTGCAAAAAAAAAACCAAAACCTGCAACATGGGCGCACAGCCTAATAGACCTTTCTGTCTGTCCTTAAGTAGCTCTAATTTCGGTCATGGAAAGGTTATCCTTAACAGTGTTTTCCAACACATCTGAGAAGAATTTCCACCCTGCCAGGACTAAGCACTTATTCTAAGGAAAAGCCGGATGCTTGTCCCTTGCCCTTCTCTCACGGACGCTCTCTTAATTAAATCTAATTGTTTCCATCAAGTATCATTGAAAATGTGAAATAAAGGGGCAGAGTGGGAGCAACTTCATTTGACAGAAGCTCTGGCATCTAATAAAAATAATTAAATTCCCTAATTAAAAGATGTGAAGGGCTGTTGAGTTCCCTGGTAACATCCCCCCCCCCCGTCTCACATAGATGTGTTAGGTCGCTTCGTAATCGTTCTGAATGTTAATTAGCTGAATGTTATGAAGATACTTATTATAATGTATGTAGGTTGATAGGTTCATACAAACAAGGGCCCGGGAAAGAAGGAAATATCCATTCATGCTCTTTAAAATCTTTCTTTGGAAATATTTTCTTAGATCATCATCCTTGAACTAAACAATAGATTTCCACCTGCAGAAACAATTGAACTCAAAGTTATGAAAAACCATATTGATCAGGGGCACAACTTTTTTTTCCTACTATTTTTGCACCACTTACACTTGACTTATAAATTCTACAAATAACCGCATTAATCACACAGCAAAATTAATAAATACCAGACCCCATAAACAAATACAAACCACACTAAATCATTAATTACTGTATGCAATAAGGGAGGACAATGTATATAATATTAATAATATTAATAAATCAGGTGGAGATGGCATTCAATTTGTAACAGGATCACTACCATAAAGGAAACTTTTCAAATTGAAAAATGCTATTAACCTGCCGATATGGGGTTAATCTGCAGGTGAATAGTATTCTAAACCTGCCGAATGCCTGTACATAAGACCGGCTTCACACCACAATTTTCCCCTATCGGGTTCTATCCGGTGTTTTGCTGGAAGCACCGGACAGAACCTGACAACCCCGGACAGAACAGAATCAGAGGGCAAATATGCCCTCCGGTCCTGTTCTCTGCCCGAATTGGCAGATCGCAGATTTCGGGAGCTGTCCCCTGCTGAAATTTCAAAATCCCGCTAGCCGCGGTCCTGAAATGTCAGCGGGGAGCTCTCCACGGTGCTGAAGTTCACCGCCAGCCTGCGCTGAGCCTCAGCTGGGACAAAAACCCGAATTCTCCCGAATCCTCCCGGACAGATGAAACCGGATGGCAAAACACTGCCATCCGGCCCCATAGTGTTCCTATGGGGCCGAAATCAGATCCGGGGCTGTCCGGTTCACACCAGACAGCCCTGGATCCTGAAAACTGTGGTGTGAAGCCGGCCTTAGAGGGAACAAACCACCAGGGTTTAACTACCAGGGTTTAACTATACTGATGTGCAGGAGGTGACTGACGTCTGCAGAATGACATCATCATTTGTTTTGTTTTTTTATTCCTCCCCTGTGGGCTTGTCTTTCAGCTGTTAGCCAAACTCCCCCAGATGAGTCTGGAATTAGAGGGAGGAGTTTCGGTTTACAGCAGAAAGATGAGCCCACAGGGGAGGAATAAAAAAAACTAATAGTGAAGTCATGCTGCACACGTCAATCACCTGCTGCCCTGATTCACAGGAGGTTAACTCCTGGTGGTTGGTTCCCTTTAAGTCCTGATGCCAGCATTGTTTTGGTTATGCAAATGAAGTCCGTGGAGCCTCGATTCCCTTGTCATATCCTTAACTCGTAACTGAGTGGGATATTGACTAAAAGAAATTCCCTTGTCATATCCTTAACTCGCAACTGAGTGGGATATTGGCTAAAAGGGCCACGTAATATGGTGGTTATGGTGTTCTCCGCAAGGATTCCACCCCAGGGCTAGGTCCTTCCCTGGAGGGATATCTGGCTAGTCCCGTGTTTGAGACTCTTAATCAAGGCTCCACGGACTCCATTTGCATACTCAAATTCCCAGGGGGCAATGCATCATGGATTTCACTGTGTTTGAGCGCTTTAGCCAGCTGCCCGCAGTGTTTTCCTTGACTGGTCTCCCTGAGATCAGTGAGTGCTTTGTAGCATTGTTTTGGTGTCAGTCACCGGGGAGGCACCAGTGGAGGTTCAGTCAACATGTTTGGAGAGCATTGGCTGTAAACACGTCCCTCACACTGACTGACAGCTGGTTGTAATGCTGAGCTGCTGTAAGTCAGTGCAGAGGGCTTGGTTAGCTGCTCTCTATATACAGAGCTGTGACTGATGATTGGAGCTCCATACGCTTTTGGGAGAATTCAAGTTATTTTCCTCTTTGCAGTGGTGTTCAGTGTTCAGCTAGAGCCTTGCAGTCCAGTACAATCTACCCTGTAATAAGCAGCTCACTTTCTGTAGACATTGTGGATGGGGGCAGCTTTTTCAGCTCTGCTGCATCACTAAATCTAGAAATTCTGGATGTGTTAGAACCTCTGCACACAGTCATCCATGTGATACATTATTGGATTCAGGGTCTCTTTGCCTACATCATGGTGCTCCCAAATGAGGTAGCTAAAACCAGCTGACAGATTCCTTTTAAGTACTACAGGTGTTATATGCCTTTGTGTTCACATAATTTTAATATCATACACATCACACAGTGGGACTGACATGTATTTGTCAGTCACCATACAAAAGTTTAAAGCACCTAACACAGATATAGTGGATGCAAGATATCAATTGTCCAGCACATGAAGCATGACATTTCCTTAGTTAACGACTGATGCATCTTTAGGGCATCAGAACTGTAACACTCGCAGGGGTGAGTGTGATGGAGTGAACCCACTGGGTCACGGTGCTGATCTCAGCCTGGAGTGACATAACTAAGTGGCTACCTCATCTTCACTAGAGACTCTGATGATGATGTTAGGCTGGTGCCAGAAGGTACGATCACAGGGACAGGATACTGGGAATGGGACCTGAGAACTAGCAGCATGTCTCTAGCATAAGATTATGTTGGTCAGGAACTTCCTATAGAGGGAAGGTGCCTTAAATACTCTGCGCCTTTCAGTCATAGGCTGAGAAGTACTTCCAAGTAGGACATGCTGGCCCTTTAAGAATAGTGGGTGTGTCACGCACACAACCTAAGCGCACTCCTGGGAGATGTGTGCAGTGTGCACAAGCCCAGCGAGTCAGAGGCAGAAGATTGAGCCTGGGAAGACAGCGCAGAACCGGTGGAGGGGGATTACACCGGTCTCCCTGCTGTGGGAGTGCCGATGCAGTAAGTGGCACTACAGTATTCCCTCCTCGTGCTCCCAAGGAATCTCTTCATGAGAAGAGGGTGCAATGCTAAGGTAGTGTTGAGATGACTGGACTGCGGCCAACAAGCGCAGTGTGCCAGACACACTTTGCTCTAACCATCACGATAATGTACTTAAGGGTCGGGGTACTTTCCACCCACCTTTCTAGTCCTGGAAACGGGGACTTTGCAGATCACTGCCCAGGTGACATATAGTGGGGTGGCTGGTAAATCACACACACACACTAATACAATCTGTACAATCCAGAAAAGCAACACAAAGCAAAACAAAGTATAAGCAAAAGATAGGGCCAGAGCCAAAATACCAACTAATAATGCACATTTTATAATTTTTGCAGGGTGTATGGAGCTCTTTGAGTTTGGTTGGTAAAATGGTGAGTCTGTCATGTGGGTTACACACTCATGTAGTGTTTAACTTAACCGCCATACTCAGCGTCACTAATAGGCCATAGTTCTGACACGGAGTAAATAGTCATGCAGTATTAACCGGCCTGCTGCACCTGGTGCCACTAATAGGCTCCTGTTCAGACACTATGTGTGCATCCCAACTACCTATGTGATAGATTCCCAATACAGCTTCATTAGAGTGCAATATGTAAGCAGCTGCTCCTCTCTATTAAAAGGTTGTGAGCCCGTTGTGCTGCCCCAGGTCCTACCTGGGGAAGTTCCTGCACCCAGCATGTGCATTGAAAGCTTAGATTGGCCATTGGCAACGTTCATTCGGCACCTCGAACACGAACGTTTTGCTGAAAAGTCAAAAATTTGTGAATTGTTCGATAACTGTTAGGATGACAAAAAGCATTAGTACATTTGCACTAAAGCTTCTGTTCTACGTTTACACAGTGACAGTATCTAGGATAGCGGGCGGGAGTTGGTGAGATATCTCAGGTCAGATAAGCGCAGGTCCCCATTTATATTCCTTTCCCGCACTTACTGTGGGTGGTCTGGTCTGGCAGCCAGTCAGCACCAATAAAGCAAATAGCACTTCTTGCATACAAGGACTTGTGTCATTGGCTGGGTATGTCACACTGAAGTGTATGGCAACCAAGCACAATCACCATCCAGATTGAGGAAATGCAGTCTGATTGCAACAGCCAATCACACGCTCATGTAGTGTATGGCAACCAACATGCCGTCATAGTGTGTTAAATAAATAATTAAAAAAATGTGTGGGGCTTCACTCTATTTATTATTCTAGCACAGATAAAGCGAACGGCTGCGAGCTGCCACCCTCAGCTGCCTTATTTTACCTTAGTTGACAAAACAATGTGTGGGATTCGCCTTATTTTTAATGGGCTTCGCCCATTTTTAATTTTTATTTGCCAATCAAGGTAAACAAGGCAGCTGAGGGTGGTATTACCAGCTTGGCAGGAGCTTTCGTTATTGAGCCCCCCCATGTTATAGAATAGCAGCCCGCTGCCACTCCAGAAATTGGTGCATTCATAAGAAGCGCTAATTCCTGGTGTATTACCTGGCTCTTCCAGTTGCCGTTTAGCACTGGCAAACTGGGTAATAAGGGGTTAATGCCAGTTTTGTATTACCAGCTGGCATTAAGCCCAAAATTCTTAATGGCTGGCCAATATTAGGCCATTAAGAATTTCAAATAAATAGTAAACAAGACAACACAGAGAAAGAATATTTTATTAGAAATAAAAACACAAAGATATTTAGGGACATTATCAGTTTATCTGGTCACCATAGTAATCTAGTAAGGTGACCAGATCAGCTGACACGATCTGGTTACATGACACAATTGCTATGGTGATCAGATCAGCTGATCGCTCACCAGCTCAGATGAAGAGGGGAGAGGGAGCGTGGGGATATGTACCAGAGCAATCAAGCAGCATGACACGATAAGATGATCTGTGTGTGTCTGTCTGTGTGTGTCAGATGACGTAGAACAGAAGCATTAGCACATTTGCACAAATGCTTCTGTCCTACGTTAAACTACACACACATCTGAAGCATTACAGAACGTTCTGCGAATTTCCCTACTTTTCAGCAAAAGATCCAAATTCAGTCCAGATTTGAGATTGGACACATGTTCGAGCAAAGTTTGCTCATCACTACTTGTGTGATCATCAGCAAATTCTGCACCCATTTTGTGCTTAAAACCATTTAGTACCACATCTGCAAGTGCAACATCCAGGCACCTACACTTTTTGCTTAATACCAGTTTTTGGCAAATATAGTCTGCTGGATTCACACCCCAGATTTTTTGTGCCTACAACAACTGACTTGCAAATGTGTTACAATCAAATATGAGTGGTAAAAGCCATGGTCGTGGTGGAAAGGGGAATAGGTGTCGTGATAAGGGGAATATGTTTGGTGTCTGCGGGGTAAGTGGTAAAGTTACCAAAAATTCTGCTCAACAAACATTGGCTTCTAGGTACAGAAAAATGTCAACTTCTTTTAGTGGACAGTCTGGTATTATCCCTTTGTTATGTAGCAGTATATCGCTACTGACTCACCGTAGCCGGGTAGTTCACGTTGCAGGCGTCTGCTTCTCTTGTCACGGAACCGCGCCTGTGGCTGTGAGGCCCGGTGGTCCAGATCAATAGGGGGAATGGCGGAACAGTAGGGATGATTTGTCTTCGTGACGCCACCTGCGGGTGTTCGGTAACGGTACCGACGCTGCTAGGCCTCCGGGGGATGTTAGGCAGCAAGATGGAACGCTCCCCACAGGATGAGCGGGAGTTCCCGGAGCCGGGAGCTGCGCAAGATGTTGTGAGGCAGCTGCGGTAGTGCCGCTGTTAGGCCCAGGAGTCAGACACAGACACGCCAAAGTCTTTTTAGTACCTTTACTGGTGGTTTTCAGGTACGCCAGACCGGGTTCGTGAAGTTAACACTCCTGGAGGTTCACAGCAAGCAGTTAGTGTAGGCTTCCTTCTCTCTATACTCCTGGTGCTAAGGTCGGGTGGATGTGGAATCCAGCCGGACCGGGCAGTTTGTTCAATAGAACGGATTTCACCTGGTTGTCAGCACTGAGGGCACTGTAAAAGGGCGATGATAATTCTACCTTCTTCCCTGGGCTCTCGTTGGTAGGTGCGACAGGTGAACAGGGGGCTAGACTCCCTGTGAAGTATGCTGGTTCTCTGCAGTGGCTATGTAGCTTCCACAGCTTCGGTTCCAGTAACCGGTTATTAAGGGAGAGAGTTATGATCACTCTGGTGTCCCTGAGAGGTGCTTCTCCTTTTCCTCTAACCCCAATTACAAGGGTTTTCTCACTGGTAGCTAAGCTGACTAGGCCTGGTGTGTGTCTCATAAGCTTGAGATCATGCACAACCTGCATTTCTTGTAGCGACTGCACACACTCTGAAGTTTCTCCCTCCAAGACTCTATTTATAGGGGAACTAGCTCAAAGTGACCAGTGGAGCTCCCCCTAGAGGCTCGGGGTGAAACCAGGTGTTCTAAGGTGTTGTGGTGTTTTGTTAGTTATTGGTGAGTGTTGCTTTACTGTTAATTCCAGTTGTGCCCTAAGGAGTTCTGTGGTGCCCAACAGGTGCCAGGGTGCCACACTACCACTTGGATACAAGGCTCAGAAAGAACATGTGCTACAATGGCTATCAAGCACTCCATCGTTGTGTTTGACAGGGACAATGACCAACGATCTCAATGCTACGCTATGGAGTGACAACTCCCAACGACCTCAGTAAAATTCTGGATCGCTGGTGCATCGTTTTTCACATCGCTGGTGAGATACCTGTTTGACATCTTACCAGCGTTGTGAAAAATGACGCACCAGCGATCCAGAATTATACCGAGGTCGTTGGGAATTGTCACTCCATAGCGTAGCATTGAGATCGTTGGTCATTGTCCCTGTCAAACACAACGATGTAGCACTCCCAGCGGGAGACCAACAACATAGAAATGACCCAGAGCAGTGTGTAACGATCAACGATCTTATGGCGGGTTTACACGTCGCGATATCGTAGTACAATTTCAATCAAAAGTCACGTGGTTCAATCGTCGGAGGCGAAATCGTTCCTGCGTTGTATGGTGTGAACGTCCAATACGATGCAGGAACGATGTCAATGCGATATCGGGGATTGAATGAGCTTGCTATTCAATGCCCCGATATTGCATAGCGATTGAAGCCGGATCGTGCTGTGTAAACGCCCAATTACGATGCGATTTGAAACGTCACCCATTGACTCCCATGTTAAATGTGCGATCCTGGGTTGGGAGGCGGAGACATCGCACGGACGTTGTATTCCGATATCGCAGCGTGTAAACATTCAATGCGATGCGGGAGGAACGTGCACTAATTGCGCGCTCCCGCGCCATTGAGTTGCGATATCGAAACGATATTGCAGCGTGTAAACCCACCATCACAGAAGGGGCCAGATCGTTGGAACGTGTCACACATAACGACATCATTAGTGGGATCGCTCCTGCGTCACAAAATCTGTGACGTTACAATGATCTCGTTAGCGATCTCATTATGTGTGACACAGGGCCTTTACAAACAGGAATGATTTGTCATCAGTATGTATGACTACAGTACTGATTATACACAGTCAGTAGTACCATTAACCCTATCCCGACCATGCAATATTTTGTTACATTTTTAGTTTTCATCTCCTTTTTCCAAGACCCATAACTTTTTTATATATTTAATTCGACAGTCAAATAAGTGAGATGGAGGGTTTCCTTATAAGTAATTTGTAATAATATTATGTGAGGTTAATGAAAATCTAAAGTGGAGAAAAGGAGTGGGAGAAAGAATAATAAAACGCTGATAGGGGGTTTGTTATAAGTCTCCAAATATAATGGAAGTGGTAAAAAATATCCTGATACTAGCAAATAGATGAAGCAGCAAATATGGAAAAAGCTATTATGAAGGGGAAATTTAACAACCCTGATATAAGTTAAGGAACAGGAACTGCAGTTCCAGGAAAAGAAATAGATGCATGACAATAAAAAAATTACTATTCAATTCTGGTGCAGGATCCAACAAGAGGGGTCCTGAGCTTACATCAAAGAGGAGGATCCAACAAGAGGAGTCCTGAGCCTACATCAAAGAGGAGGATCCAACAAGAGGAGTCCTGAGCCTACATTAAAGCGAACCTGTCACCCCCCCCCCGGGCATCAAAAGCTAAAATAGCCACCTTCTGCAGCTCTAAGGCTGCATTCAGAGAAGGTGTCTATAGGCTTTTGATGCCCTTTATACTATGAAATATGTAGTTAGGTAATTGCTCACACTTCTGAAGACCAAAGACCGGGAGGCGGGGTTTCACGCTCCTCCGACCCGCCCTCTTGTCAGTCATGGTGCGCGCTTGCTGCTGCCTCCCCTGACTGTGTGAAATGAACGCGCGTCTTCGTTCTCCTGTATGGAGCCGCGCATGCGCTGTGCGCACGGTGTCCAGGAAGTCGTCGGGCAGAGCACACAGCGCATGCGCGGCTCCATACAGGAGAACGAAGACGCGCGTTCATTTTACACAGTCAGGGGAGGCAGCAGCAGGCGCGCACCATGACTGACAAGAGGGGCGGGTTGGAGGAGCGGGAAACCCCGCCTCCCGGTCTTTGGTCTTCAGAAGTGTGAGCAATTACCTAACTACATATTTCATAGTATAAAGGGCATCAAAAGCCTATAGACACCTTCTCTGAATGCAGCCTTAGTGCTGCAGAAGGTGGCTATTTTAGCTTTTGATGCCCGGGGGGGTGACAGGTTCGCTTTAAAGAAGACCCAACAAGAGGAGTCCTGAGCCTACATCAAAGAGGAGGATCCAACAAGAGGAGTCCTGAGCCTACATTAAAGTGGACCCAACAAGAGGAGTCCTGAGCCTACATCAAAGAGGAGGATCCAACAAGAGGAGTCCTGAGCCTACATTAAAGAGGACCCAACAAGAGGAGTCCTGAGCCTACATTAAAGTGGACCCAACAAGAGGAGTCCTGAGACTACATCAAAGAGGAGGATCCAACAAGAGAAGTCCTGAGCCTACATTAAAGTGGACCCAACAAGAGGAGTCCTGAGCCTACATCAAAGAGGAGGATCCAACAAGAGGAGTGCTGAGCCTACATTAAAGTGGACCCAACAAGAGGAGTCCTAATCCTACATTAAAGAGGAGGACCCCAGAAGAGGAGTGTGGCACCTCAGAGTCAAAGTGCCACAGTGTCATTACTGCCCCCGGGTAGTGGTGTCACCAGAGAGTAACAAAGGGTATTCTCATCAGGCAAAACACACACAACACCAACACTCCCAAGCCAGAAGGGGGAGACCAAGCCCAGGTTCAGGTGAGCTCCCCTATATATTCTGGTCTGGGCGGGAAAAGTTCGGTTCAGTTCCTGGGAGGACTGTGAAGAAGACCTGGGTGTAAAGGAGCTGTGGTAAGCTCATCCCAAGGTCCGCTGACTAACACCAGGCCTAAGGCTAGGGTCTGAGGAGAGGAGAGGAAGGAACACATCGGGGAGGCTGAGCAGCTCCGTGCTCTTCCCAGAGGAAAAGCGCATAGAACGGACACCGGAGTACGAGACTGTGCAGAGTCACACCTTCCGGCAGTCAGCACCGGAAAGTGGGGATTCCAAATTCTCCAGCTACACTGTACTAGAGACACAGCAATGCATAGATTCAAGCAACACTGACACCCAGGAGCAGGGTAGAGAAAGTGGAGGACTCAAGTTGCCTGTCATAGTGGTACCCTGCAGGAAGAGACAGGGCCGGCAGCCTAGCTTAAGCAACTGCAGGAGCCAAATTACAAGCACAGCAAGGGAGCCAAAAGTCCTGGCCGGGTGAGAATAACCCCAAGTTGCTCTCCAGACTCCGTGGACAGCTTTTACCACCTGCTCTAGTAAAAGGGACTGAGAAAATTACAACAGTGAGTCTGCCTGTTAATTGTGCCTGTTGCCTATAATACCCAGCAGAGATTTCCACCTGCAGAGCCGCCAACTACCAGGACAACAAGCACTGCTGAAGAAGCTGCAGCGACTAAGTAAGTGACTTGCACCGAACACAATCTCTCACCAGACTCATCCATTATTACTACACCTGCCCTGGGGACCCTCAGCCCTACCTGAGGAGGGCTTACCATCCATGCTGCCCCAAGTCACCGTCCCCAGCAGGAATACACCAGCGGTCGTTCTACTAACCACATACCCCGGGTGGTGTCACGACAAATCCCCTGTAAATACTCCCTTTAATTGCCGCATCTCGGACGAAAGGACCGGGCATGGCACACTGAGATCCTCCGTGAGATAGTATAGACCTGGTCTTGAGTACCCCGGTCCCTAGTATGCGACAGGAGTCCTGAGCCTACATCAAAGAGGAGGACCCAACAAGAGGAGTCCTGAGCCTACATCAAAAAGGAGGACCCAACAAGAGGAGTCCTGAGCCTACATCAAAAAGGAGAAAAAAGGGGGGAGGACAAGAGGCGCAATAGTGCCCCTATCACTAGACACTAAACCCAAAGGTGAGAATAAAGTTACCACTCACCTATGCCAGTTGTGATACCCACAACTGGTTAGTAGACCTGATAGGATCAATTCCCAGATGGCTGCTGCTGGACTTCCACCGGTCTCCACTTGTGGAAACGAAATCAGAGGCTTGGGGGAAGGAAGGTGTGTAACAGTCCGCGCTGCCAGAATTTCCGCGTGTAAATGATGCAAGAAGCCGATGTCCAAATCAAACCTTTCTTTTATAAAATAAATAAAATAAAATAAAAGAAAGGTTTGATTTGGACATCGGCTTCTTGCATCATTTACACGCGGAAATTCTGGCAGCGCGGACTGTTACACACCTTCCTTCCCCCATACATCAAAAAGGAGGACCCAACAAGAGGAGTCCTGAGCCTACATCAAAGTGGATCCAACAAGAGGAGTCCTGAGCCTACATCAAAGAGGAGGATCCAACATGGGACACGTCTTGCCAGGTAAATAAAAAAAAAGAAAAAATAAATCACAAAAAGGACACGATTTAAAAAAAACTCTCCATAAGCAGCCAAAAGGTCTGATATCAAATACACTTAGGAGGATGTGGCAGGCCCCAATGATAAAGGCAACAAAGGTGAATAATCCAGATGCAACAATCACTCTCAGCCTGCCATATCATGGAGGGGGTGATTGGTAGTATTGTATATGTACACAAATGAGGTTTCCATAGGGCCTCAGTCATACATGACAGTATGATGCAAAGTGTCTGCATACCGACTATACCACCAATCACCTCCCCCATGATATGGTAGACTGAGAGTGTTTATTGCATTGGTATCTTGTGTGGAACCCCAGAGTCTTAGTGCCACAGTGTCATCACTGCCACCGGGTGGTGGTGTCACGCTGGAGAGCAACAGAAGGGTCTTCTCAAAAGGCAGGTACACGCACACAACACTATCTGCCTCCATGCCAGTAGAGGAAGACCAAACCCGGGTTCAGGGTGAGCGCTCCTATAAATTCTGGTTTGGGGCGGAGCCAGTTAGTTCAGTTCCTAGAAGGACTGAGGAAGACATCCTGGCGGACTGGAGGCTGCTTGAGCTTGTCCCAGGATCACTGACTCAGTGCCAGGCCTAAGGCTAAGGTCTGAGGCAGAGTCGAAGGAACACCTGGGGAGCCGAGTGATACTGTGCTCACCCCAGAGAAAAAGTGCAAAGAACAGACACCGGAGTCCATGACTGTGCAGGATCTAACTTCCCGGCAGTCAATACCGGAAGGTGGAGAATTCCAAGTTCCCCAGAGACACTGTGCCCGGAGACAAAGCAACGTAGAGAGTTCAGGAACAGCTACCCAAGACAAGGGTTAAGAAAGGACTCGAGTTGCCTGTCATACCGGCACCTCGCAGAAGAGACAGGGCCGGCAACTTAGCTAAAGCAGTGGCAGGAGCCCAAACACAGAGTGCAGTAAGGAGGCCAACGACCCGGCTGGGTGAGGAGAATCCCGAGTTGTTCTCAAGCGAGGACTCCATTAACAACTGCCCGGAATGCAGATGCTCCAGTACAGACTGAATAACCATAAAAACAGTGAGACTGCTTATTGCTTTCTGCCCGTCGTTCTGCACCCCAATCACTTACTACATCTACTGCCCCGAAGATCAGCTCCGCTCCATCCCAGCTGCCTGTCCATCACCCCGAAGATTCTGCGGCAGCCGTTGCCATCTATAGCCACATACCATGGGTGGCATCACAAATAACTTTCCTTTAAACCACTGCATTCCCAAAAAAATCCCCCTTTTCAACTGAACCCAGGGTCACTAAAGCCGGGTCTCGACCCCTGTGACTCCCCAGAGTCTGTATAGCTTGGTTCAGAGTACCCCATGGCCCTGGGGCACGTCACTTGCACCTGTGTTGCCTTTATTATTGGGGAGTGTTGCATCCTGCTAAGCGCATTTGATATTAGACATTTTGGCTGCTTATGGTGAGTTTTTCTGAAAAGATGTCCTTTTTGTGAAATTTTTTATCTGGCAATCAATGTTTAATGTCTCCATAACATTGGACGTCCTGGCGTGTCCCATCTTGGGTTCTCCTCTTTGATGTAGGCTCAGGACTTTTAGTGAATTTTCTGAATATAGTGTTAGGGACTCGTAAGTGCGAGGACCCTTGACATGGTTTATGAGCTTGCGTGTTTTGGCCAAAATATCAACCAATACCTCAAATTATCATTCACATTTTATATAATTTTTTTGCACTTTTTTATCTATATGCAGGATGCAACCAGGCCCCTTAGGGTGTCTGTCCTGTGCGGTTCATGGATATAGTACTGGGCAGCCCTCCTGGTCTAATAGTATGGGCATGATCAATGGGCTGTATACAGACACTGTGCATGACATGTACTTGTGTGACTGACGCCGTAAGGAAACCTCATCTGTGTGCATGTAAACACCACCAATCACCTTCCCCATGATATGGCAGGCTGAGAGCGTTTGTTGCATCAGTACTTTGCACCTTTGTTGCCTTTATCATATGGAAGTGCTGCATCCTGCTAAGTGCATTTGGTATCAGACCTTTTGGCTACTTACAGTGATTGCCAGGTAATTTACCGGTGACATACAATCGAAGGTTTTCTCTAATTGGAGTTGTCATTTTTGGTTTCCAGCCATCCAAATCTGCAGACTCAGAAAATGGAGAAAAAACAAATATATATATATATATATATATATATATATATATATATATATATATATATATATATATAAATTAGAAAAAAAACTAGAAAAAAATACTCTGCAGCACTCAGTTACTACCAATGATGTACATATGCTAACAAGCTATATATGTATGAGAAAAAAAAGTTTAAAAACTTACGTTTTTTTTCAAAAAACTCAAAATCTTATCTTTTTATTTCTGAAGTTCTTGGTACATTGTCGCAGTCGATGAGCAAACAGACATTGGCCAAAGTGACTTCAGGTCCGATGAGTCCTACGCTGATATCCCTATCCTCCTTGTCCATCCCCCACTTCTCAGTGGGCAGACTCCATCTCGACCCTAGATCACCTGTAGTCAATAAGGGTGCAAATTGCAGCATGGAGCCAGCAACTCCATGCTGGCTCCAAGCTGCAATTTGCACCCTTATTGACTACAGGTGATCTAGGGTCGAGATGGAGTCTGCCCACTGAGAAGTGGGGGGTGGACAAGGAGGATAGGGATATCAGCGTAGGACTCATCGGACCTGAAGTCACTTTGTCGCAGTTGATGAGCAAACAGACATTGGCCAATGTGTGTACCAAGAACTTCAGAAATAAAAAGATAAGATTGAGTTTTTTGAAAGAAACGTAAGTTTTTTGTTTTTTTTCAAATCATATTTTATTCGTTTTTCTCACACATATGGCAACAAAACATTGAACTGTAAGACATAACTCTTGTATGCAAATATATTAACAAAGGTTCCAAGTGGACAAACCAGCTAGTTTTTCTTTTCTTGCATTGTATACACCTCATCTATATAGCACCTCTGTTGGTATAATCTGGTAGTTCTATTAAGTAATGTGAACAAGTGTCCATATTGTATTACTCCTTGCATTATCAAAAGTCAAGGAATCATAGTCAAACATTCCAAACATAACTAGAAAGAGAGCAAAGGAATCAACTTAAACTAACAAAAAAAGGGGGTAAAAAAAAAAAAAAAAAGAAAAAGGGGATAAAAGAGAGAAAGGGAAGAGGTTAGGGTGACGGTGGGAAGAGGGAAGGGAGAATGAATGCCGAGTGACTCATATCCAGAAGAGTAGGAGTTGCAATCTTTAGGACCACATAGTTCTTCCAAATTGAACTTGTATGGTCTCAGTCCACAGAAGACACCCAAGACTGAAGATCATCAGTGTCTCTATATAGGAACCAAGAGGTCCATCTCTCGCGATGTCCCTCTAAACTATCGGGGGTCCGTGAGGCACAAGCTGCCAATTCCTCCATCCTGCACACCTCATTGAGTTCTGCTACCAACTCCCAGCGGGAAGGGCGTCTAGTCTTTTTCCACCACCGAGGTATGAGACGTCTAGCCGACGTCAGAAAGAACCTTAGCAAACCTTTCTTAAAACCTTTTTTGGACATTGGGTGTAGATTCAATAGGGCCAGTTCCATGGTAAATTGTATTTTTAGGGCTGTCACGCGTTTATAGAGATCATTTACATCCCTCCAGAAAGAGGATATCAATGAGCATCCCCACCACACATGGGTGTACGTGCCCACTCCCTCTAGACATCGCCAGCATCGTTCCGAGACTTCCGGAAATACCCGGTGCACGTCAGCAGGGCACCTATACCATCTCGCCACCACCTTATAATTTCTCTCCTGAGACAGAGCCGAGAGGGATGCACTATACGTCGAAGTGAAGATTTTCTCCCAGTCCAACACAGATAGAGTTCTATTCAAATCTTCCTCCCATCTCCTCACGTACCCAGGTCTGTCCCCCGAGTCCATGTTTCTATGTGTGTGGAATAAATTATAAATCACTGAGATAGCGTGTGGCAAATATGTCCGCTTAGCACATAGTTGTTCGAAGTCTGTCAGGGGTCTTTTAAGGGATGAGAAAGGTAAGGATCTCACAAAGCTATCTAATCTGGCATATTGAAACCATGTCCCTTGATGCTGGATATGTATGTTAGGGAATTCTTCCATTGGTTTAAGTCCAGAATGGGAGATACAGTCCCTGAGAGATGGGCGGGACGCTCTAGTGAGACCTAGAAACGAGGTGCAACCTGGGTCTAATGGGAACGATGGGTTGTCGAATAACAAGGTTAGAGGGCCTGGTTGGAGGTAAAATGAAATAGTCGGACCTGTCTTTTGAAGGAGTCATGTAGCTGTAGAGCTAGAAACGAACGTGTTTCTCGTCCACTCGAATCCATGGACCAGATCCATGCCAGAGGGTCATAATGAAGGCCCTCCTGTTCCACCTCCACCCATCCCTCCCCCTCCTCCCTGAAGAGATCCAGGAGGCACTTATCCATAGCAGCATAGTGATACAGTAAGGGGTCTGGAAGGCCTACTCCCCCATGTATAATTTTCTTACTGAGGGTCTTAAAGGAAATCCTCGGGCGGCCATGAGACCACAAAAAGCGGGTCCATCCCTGCTTCAGTCTGGAGAAAAAGGAGGCCGGTAAATGAATAGGTAGTGTTTGATAATGATAGAGAAGGCGCGGGAGAATGTCCATTCTCAGGGCGTGTAGTCTGCCTAGCCAAGTCAGTGAGAGTTTGTTCCATTTGACCAAGTCAGATTCTAGTGATGACAGCAGGGGCATATAATTGTGTACAAAGAGGAGCGAAGGGTCCTTTGTTAACCTAATCCCCAAATAACCTAAAGATCTCTCCCGCCATTTAAAAGGATAGTCCCCAACCAAAAGTGAAACCACCAGACGTGGTAGGGTAATGTTAAGCATTTCGGATTTAGAGGGATTTATTCTAAAATTACTCAATCTACCAAATACTTTCATGTTTTCAAGAATACGGGGAAGGGATATCAGGGGGTTTGTGATGTATGCAAGCAGATCGTCTGCAAATAAAGCAATTTTGTGTTCCTTCTTCCCAACTACCAGACCCTGCACTGAAGTGTCAGCTCGCAAGGCACACGCCAGGACCTCCATACATAGAATATAAAGTAGAGGGGAAAGTGGGCAACCCTGGCGCGTACCATTACGTATTGAGAAGGACTCCGATAGTACGCCATTTATTCGCAGACGTGCATTTGGTTGAGCATACAGCACTTTTATGCGGTGAAGCATAGTGTCACCTACCCCTAAATGGCGTAAAACCGCAAACATAAATCCCCAGTGCACCCTGTCAAAAGCCTTTTCCGCGTCTACCGACAGGATGCACATGGGTATTGACCGTCTGCGAGCGGCGTCTATTAGGGCCACAGACCTGATCGTGTTGTCCCTGGCTTCTCTGCCAGGAACAAACCCCACTTGATCTCCATGAATTATCCTGGGGAGGAGGTGTTTAAGCCTATTAGCCACCAATTTAGAATAAAGCCTAATGTCCAGGTTTATTAAAGAGATGGGTCTGTAGTTACCACAAATCGACCCATCTTTCCCGGATTTATGTAAGACCACCACATGGGCCATGAGTGCTTGGGCTGGGAAGGACCCTCCCGAGGATATATCATTGCATAATGACAAAAATAGCGGGCCCAGGAGATCCACATATTTTTTATAAAACTCTGCAGAGTAACCGTCAGGGCCTGGACTCTTACCAGGCTTCATATCTTTAATTCCGGCCTCAATTTCCCCCAAAGTAAAGTCAGCAGCCAACTGGTTCATATCCTCCGAGGACAACCTGGGTAGACCCGTCTTTCCAATATACTCCAAGAAGTCCTCCTCAGATTCTCGAGGAGCCTCTAAGTTATACAAAGAGGAATAGAAGTCTCTAAAGCTATGGAGAATATCACTTGTTTTATGAAGCAAAGTGCCCCCTGGATCTCGGATATGAGTTATATATGTTCTGGGGGGTCTGGGATGGAGAACTCTAGCCAAAAGTTTCCCGCTTTTGTTGCCCGATACATAGAATCGAGATTTAGTCCAATCTCTATTCACCCTGTCTTTTTGGTCTAGAATAGTCAGCAACTTGTGTCTAGTGGAGGATAGGAGGGAAAGGCCCAGCGGAGTCGGATTCTCCTTGTGTCTCGTCTCCATGTCAGTTATCTGAGCCAGCAGGTCTTCTATGTCGCGTGACCTTTTTTTCTTGAGGCGTGTGCCATGGGATATGAGCACCCCCCTCAGTACACTCTTTAGAGCCTCCCATTTTACCGGACTAGGTGTCGAATCCAAGGAGTGGTCTAGTATAAAATTTTTAATTGTAGTCTCGATGTCCAGGTGGCACTCCTGATCAGACAATAGATTTTCATTTAGTCTCCAAGTAAAACCACTTCCTTTGGATGCAGACACAGTCAATTTGAGGTAAATTGGGGCGTGGTCTGACCACAGTATTGAGCCTATGTCCGTCGTCACCCCCCGGTCCAACATTGAGTGTGACATATAGAACCTATCTATCCTGCTGTATGTTGAATGGACATGTGAGAAAAATGTATAGTCTTTTACATTGGGATTGAATATTCTCCACGTGTCCACCATGTGCATCCCCTCCCACTGTCTATTCAGGTAGTGGAGAGATGGCGCAGGTTGAGAAGACTTACCCGCCGACGTATCGATCACCGGATCAACAGGATAGTTGAAGTCTCCTCCCATGATGATCGGGACCGAGCCAGCGAATGTCTCCAGGCGTTTCCGTAAACGTGCTCCAAATCTCAGTTGTTTCCTATTAGGAAAATACACGTTAACGATAATGAATGTAAGAGAGAGAATTTTCACCTTTAGAAACATGAAACGACCCCCTGGATCAATCTCCTGGTCCAAAATTTGTGGGGTGCAGGACCGATGGAACGCCACGGAATCCCCCCTAGCTTTAGAACCAGGGAATGTGCTGTGGAACCACAAGGGGTAATCTCTGGTTTCACATCTTGGGACTCTATCTGAACGAAAATGGGTCTCCTGGAGCATCAAAATGTGAATTTTGGCTTTATGAAATGAATAACAGATCTGTCTTCTTCTTTCTGGTTTGTTGAGACCATTTACATTGAACGAGCAACAATTAATCGTTGTCATAGCCATTTAGTCAAATATATGTTACTGTTTCCCTCTCTGTCTGAGCACTCGGCATGGGATTGGGGAGGGGAGTAGGTAGGGGAACAAAAATTTGCAACATCAAAGATAAAGTAATAACGGGTATATGTACAATTATATGTATTAACCAAAAGAAAGCACCAATCGGTGCCAGTGTGCGTGCATTTATGGGTGACTAACGTCATCCAGCACTGGGGGTCGGGTGTTTTTGCCCAGTGCATTCTACCCTCCGCAACGCCACCTCTATCACTGTATGCCTTTCATTAAGTATCATCCAACCTAACTTTGTTGAGTTCTAGTACTGTAATCACAATTATGTAACATAGAAAGAGAAAAATCAAGTATGTCTCAAGTCCAAATTCCCAAGTACGCCCCCCTCCCTCCATAAGATCCCCAACAAAATGAAATAACCATACTGACAAATAGAGAGGGTACGGGATGGGCACCACGGGTGATGAAAAGAAACCCAGCCTAATAGGTATTAGAGAGGGAGTTTTAACAAGAAAGCATAGTATGAAGGTCATGAAATCTAATGGGCTGAGACAATGGAGTCAGGAGCGGGAAGTGGGCCAGGATAATAACCAGGAGAGGGGAACAGAGGAAAAAGAGGGGAAAATGTATCCAAGGGAGACAGGTATATTCGTGGGATAAGGCAGGGATTTAGAGGAGGTCAGAAAGCCAGTGTGGCTAATAGTAATATAAACGTATGGGTTGAAGTATGACCTGGTAATCAGATTAAGGCATTAATATGGAAAAGAAAGAGAAGAAGACAGACAAAACAATAACAGAAACTACAACCCATCTGCAAGGGCATAAGAACAACCGATTCCTCTCCATCCTGCCCCAGAACCACAGGACAGTGGTTGTGAACTTTTTATCTCTTCATTTCGCAGCACGACATAGGAGGTCATCGTGCAACAAGAAAGTTCAGAAAGTCCTCTAGTCGTCTTCCTCCTCTTCAGGCAGGTGGATTCCTGGGTGAGCGTTGACGTCTCACTCTTTGCCATCTCACAGGGGCTGGAGGTAGGCCAGGTAGCATAGGCCAGTCGGGCAAGTCCATTTCCGGAATGTCCAGAGTTTTACAAAACAGAGGGAGATCCGCCAGTCTCCTAAAGGACGCCGAGCGACCCCCGCATGAGGCAGATAGCTGGAAGGGGAATCCCCATCTGTATTTTATCTCCCGTTCTCTCAGCACCTCCAGGAGCGGACGAAGCCCCCGTCTCTGCTGAAGCGTGTGGCGGGATAAGTCCTGCAATAATAATATGGGAGCATCCTGGTACATGAGTTTTTCTTTTTGCCTGGCCGCAAATAAAATTGCCTCCTTTATGGCGTAAAAGTGCACCCTGCAGAGCACGTCCCGGGGTCTGGTATCCTGTGGGGTTCTTGGTGCCAGGGCTCGATGAACACGATCTAGTTCAATATGGGGACCCTGGTCGTCACCTAGGACCTGTTTCAGCAACTCCTGCACCGTGCCTGCAAGCTCCAGGGCTGGGATGGACTCTGGGAGACCCCTGATCCTTATGTTATTGCGGCGGTTGCGATTTTCCAGGTCCTCCTGAGAGTACGCCATTTCTTCCAGGAGGACAGCATGTGATGAAAGCATGTCTCTATGTGCTTGGAGCTCGCCCAGCACCGTCTCCTGTGCCTTCTCCACCTCCTCCACTCTAGATGTTACCTCCTGTCTTAGGGCCGCCATCTCCTCTCTATAGGTATTTTCAATGCGGCGGACAAATCTTTCTAAATCGCCTTTTGTGGGGAGATTTTTAAGGTAATCTCCCAGCTCACCCCCTGGAAGTGCGTCCGGGGAATCCGGGCAGTCGGAGTCTTCCTCCCGTGCGTCCCCCAAGGCGGCAAAGCGATTTGAGCCTCTCTTCCCCCTATCCTCCCACCCCCCCGCCGCTTGCTGTGGGCGGGAAGGCGCCATCTTAGGCATCGCGCGGTCCGGAACAGAGGTCGCCCCGGACCGCAAATACATGTCCATGCTGCCCTGAGACCCTCCATCCTCCGCTCCCGGGCCTCCGGAGGGTTTCCTTGTCTTGCCCATGTGCGTTAGGCGGTGGGTATTGCGGATAAAGGCTGAATTTGATGGCGGCGTTGCGGAGCTCCTGCTTGGCACGTCTTACTCCTCCATGCGCTAGGCTCCGCCCCGAAACGTAAGTTTTTAATCTTTTTTCTCATATATATATATATATATAGCTTGTTAGCATGTGTACATCATTGGTAGTAGCTGAGTGCTGCAGAGTAATTTTTTTCTAGTTATTTGATCCAGCGTCCCTGCTGGCACCAGTTCACATTAGTCTATGAGTGCTGTGCATTTTTTTGTTTTGTTTTTCTGTTTTGTATCTTTTGGAGTTGCTGGCTCCATGCTGCAATTTGCACCCTTATTGACTACAGGTGATCTAGGGTCCAGATGGAGTCTGCCCACTGAGAAGTGGGGGGTGGACAAGGAGGATAGGGATATCAGCGTAGGACTCATCGGACCTGAAGTCACTTTGTCGCAGTCGATGAGCACACAGACATTGGCCAATGTGTGTACCAAGAACTTCAGAAATAAAAAGATAAGATTTTGAGTTTTTTGAAAAAAACGTAAGTTTTTAAACTTTTTTCTCATATATATATATATATATATATATATATATATATAGCTTGTTAGCATATGTACATCATTGGTAGTAGCTGAGTGCTGCAGAGCATTTTTTTCTAGTCATTTGATCCAGCTGGCACCAGTTCGCATTAGTCTGAGTGCTGTGCAGTTTTGTTTTTTTTCTGATATATTTTATATATATATATATATATATATATATATATATAAAATATATCAATAAAAAAACTGCACAGCACTCACAGACTAGTGTGAACTGGTGCAAGCAAAGACGCAGGGTCAAATAATTTGAAAAAAATTCTTGCAGCACACAGCTACTACTAATGATGTACAAATGCTATAAGCTATATGTATATGAGGAAAAAGTTTAAAAACTTAGGTTTTTTTCAAAAAACTCTAAAATTCTAATTTTTTATTTCTAAAGTTCTTAGTACACACATTGGCCAATGTCTGTTTGCTCATCAACTGCGACAAAGTGACTTCAGGTCTGATGAGTCCTACGCTGATATCCCTATCCTCCTTGTCCACCCTCATTAATCTACAGGTGATCGAGGGTCTAGATGGAGTCTGCCCACTGAGAAGTGGGGGTGGACAAGGAGGATAGGGATATCAGCGTAGGATTCATCAGACCTGAAGTCACTTTGTCGCAGTTGATGAGCAAGCAGACATTGGCCAATGTGTGTACCAAGAACTTCAGAAATAAAAAATTAGAATTTTAGAGTTTTTTGAAAAAAACGTAAGTTTTTAAACTTTTTCCTCAAATACATATAGCTTATAGCATTTGTACATCATTGGTAGTAGCTGTGTGCTGCAAGAATTTTTTTCACATTTTTTTCAAATTATATATATATACAGTGGTGTTCAAAAGTCCTGCATAGGCGTGAAGAAAACTATATATTTCATACTTCTGCATCTCTACAATGAAACTGATGGAACATATATGTTTTTGTAATCCCTCATTGTGTGCCATACTCATTTTTGAATGTCCCAAGTGTATAAATTGTTATGGTATGCGCATTTTTGATAATTTTTTTTACAGCATAACCATACCTACACCTGTACAGTGTGTAGAATGGTGAACAGGTTTCTAAGTTCATTAACTTCCAATGCAAGTTCACACAGACTTAAATTTTACTTTTTAAGATTTATTATTTTTCTTTAATTCAGAGTCCTGAAAAGGGCCTTTTGAGTGCATCTTTAGCTTCTAATACTTTATTGGCCGCCTTTGCTCTTGGGCACCAACGTGCATCCCTGTGGCATTGAGTGAACAAGCTTCTGCAGATGTTCACGAGTGACGATGTGGTTACAGGCCTGTATCAGAGCCTCAATCAACTCTCTCTTGGTCCTTGGCTGTTTTTTAGATATCTGTATTGATACCTTGTGCCACAAGTTTTCAATTGGATTGAGGTCCAGGGTCTGGGCTGGCCGGTCAATAGTAGCCACCTTGTTCTTTTTTTTCCATTCCGTTACTGTCTTAGCTCTATGACAAGGAGCATTATCATCCTGAAAGATATAATCCCCTGAAAACAGGTGTTGAGCAGAAGGCAGCATTTTCTTATTAAGGATGTCTATGTATTTTTTTGCATTAACCATACCCTCCACAATATGAAGCCTTCCAACACCATTGACTGCCATACAGATCCCAGACCATTACTTTCATCGGATGTTTCACAGAGAAGCTCAGACACTCTGGCTTGTACTCTTCAAGTGGAAACCTTCTCACATAAGACTTGCTATCATTTCCTAAAATGCAAAAAGTGCTTTCATCACTAAATAGCACTTTTTCCCACTCCTCCTTCCTCCATTTTGAATATTTCAATGCCCACAGTTTTCGCCTTTGTCATTGTATGGCTGTCATCAATGGCTTCTTTCGGGCCTTGCACCCTCTCAATCCTGCTTCCAAACATCTCTTCCTAACAGTTGATGTTGCTACCTCAATATTGCCCTTTTCTTGCCATTCTCGCAGAAGCTGAGGAGAGGTGAGCTTTCCATTGGTAAGGGATGTTCTTATCAGTACTCTGTCCTCCCTTTTAGTTGACTTTCTGGGCCGACCAGATCAGGGCCTGTCCTGGGTAATTCAAAGCTGCTTATGTTTCTGCAAAATTCTTACGACTGTACTCTGATTACTGCCGACCTTCCTTGCGATCTGGGGGCCAGTATAACCCTCTTCATGTAGCACCACAACTCGCACACGATCCTCCGCTGACAAAAATATGAAGGCTCCCATCATAAAGCTCTACAGTATGATCCACTAGATAGACCAACAGATAAAACAACAACAAAGCAGCAGATGTGATGCAATGTAATGGAAAGTGATTGGCTGTCATATCCAGGTTATGATTGATCATAAGAACCTCATCTGTGATTGGCTAATTTTGGATCTGAAGCTGTACAATATTTAGTTGTGCTTTCAATTCCCATATTGTTGCAATAATTTCAGGCAAAACTGCTTCAAAAGCTAAAAATATTACAGGGAGAGAATGCAAAATTATATTCTGAACAAAACCATATATAATATGTCATATTAGCATCGAAGATATTCGACAGAAAACGTTTAAAACTTGAAAAATCTATTTATCCTATGCCTATGCAGGACTTTTGAACACCACTGTATATATATATATATATATCCTTTTTTCCTTTTTATTTTTTATCTTTTTATCTTCACATTTTTCCTTCTATTTTCTTACTCGCCCAATTGGTCCTTTCATTTCTGATTTAGCTTTTACTCGGGAACATTTTTCATTGCTACAACTCCTTATAGGTTTTACTTGGAAAAGTGTTAATATACCACCTAGTGGCCAAACTACATTCCTACATTGTACAAATAAATAATTGAAATGAAACATAATATGTATAAATCTATTCATGGTAATATATATAGTATGTGTATGTGTGTATATTTTATTTATTTATATATATATATATATATATATATAAAATGCTTTATTTATTTTCCTCTCTTTTGTCTTTCTTTGTTTGGAGAGGAGCCTAGTACTCAATTCATGAATATGTTTCTCTTATGTCTATTGTGCTAGATTTGCTATTATCTCATGCATATTAGAATGCTTTTTTCTTTGTATATTGATATATCCATTTTGGTGCGGAGAGGAGGGAGAGATTAATTTCCCCATCCCCTCCATTGTCAGTCTTGGCGTATATCGCACTGCACTCGGATGACATTCGAGTTCAGTGCGATATTTCATGTTCACCCATAGACTTGTATGGATATGTGTGAGCCTAGACTTGCTGACAATCACAGCATGCTGTGATTTTTCTCGCCTCTCCAATTAGGACTGAAGAAAAACTTGCAGATCTGATGGGCTAACTGATTGATAACATTGGGCCGAGTTCAAGGTGAGATTTTCTTGCAATGCGCTCGTACGAGTCATAAACCAGTGTGGCCTATGAGGTAGCGCACACCTGGAGGACTTACTTGCAGCGCAATTGATACCAAACAACCGTGTGTTAAAGTAAGTAAAAGTCCAGCAGTTTATTAAAAGTGCTTCATAAACTGAATGTAGTGCATAGTTCACACATATGCAGGACATACACATCATATCTGACTGTCCCAATGGCCGGTATAATACACATTTATCCCGATCAGTCTGTGGCGCCCCGCAACGAGTGCGTTACAAGAGGGTATTGCAGCCATAAATGCAGCCGCAATATTCTCTGACTCAGCAATGATCTGGTTAATTTAGAAATCCAACCCTGCATGCATCACCTAGAACAGAGGGCCAATCCTAGGTCCTGGTGGGTGGAGTGTTAGGGAAGTGTAGTAGAACACACACAATAGTCTAGATAGAACAGAACGTAGGAGTCTGGAATCTAGAGCAGAGCCTAGAACACAGAACTTGGAGAGGAGCGGGGGCTCCGCACCCCGTGCGGGCCCCTGGGCCGTCACCAGTCGGGTGTCAGCACCTGAGGCCTTAACTACCGGGATTGGGCATTATTCACATGGGTTCCCAAAAGACTCCCGTGCCCACAACTCACAGCCGGTTCACTGGTACCGAAGCTGGCAGCAGTTCACCTCTGCTACGCGAACCAGAAGCGTGGAGGAGCAGCTTTACAGGAGCACCCCACCACCAGCCAACTTCCAGTCGTCTAACCAGCGGTGTACCCACTGAGGGATCCAAGGCTCCCCAAAACATCCAGAACGTGCATCATGGATAGGGCATTGAAGCAGCCTCCCCGTACCCGACCTAATATTCCTGGGCGATACTGGCAACCAATTAGTTAGAATGGAGGAACACTGCAGATTTCTAAGGGACACCATCACTGCTGAGTCCACCCGGTCCACTACTCAACCACTGTATGCCATGTACTGCCTGCTGGTTACAGTAAAGACCCGTTGCAGAGACTTTCTGTGTCCGTGCTTCCTTACGAACTGTCCGTCCGCACTACAAGGTAACCGCACGCGTCAACCCTTTTGATCTGCACTACACCGGGCCCCACTACCGGCAGGCGCGGTCCACCCGTGACAAGGAGGAAGGAAGCATCGCCTGTCTAAACCGGAGTCCCGGCCACGGTGAGTCAAGTCCATAGGAGGGAATCACTGACCTTAGGCCCAGGTGTGAGGCCTCCTTCTCCTGGAGGTTCACAGACTCTTGTCTGGTCAGGCTCCAACCAGGTTTGGGCTCCCTGAGCCCTGGGATGAACCAGGCCTCCCAAGGTCTCCTCACCTATCAGAGGCTCTGACAAATCTCTCCTTCAGATCATCAGGCTCTCCACATCCTGGGTGAAGGACCTGTACTGATGTCACAGCCCATGTGACCAGGAGGGAGTCTGCTTAAGTCTACTGTGTCACGCCCACAAGTGGATCCAGGTCTGACAGACACTCCCCGGGCTTTCAAACCTGCATCATAGCACATGTAATGCCTTACCTGAGCTGTGGAACCACAAGTCCCAGCAGCGACACCAGCAAGGCAGCCAGCCGCTGCACCACAGGCCTTATAGATTGCCTTGATAAAGGCCTTTGAGGCTGAAACGTTGACTTTCAATCTGTCTTATCCTGGTTAGAGGTTACTAAATATTATTTGAGCAGCACTGCAGAGGCAGTTCATCTTTCCAGTGCCAAAGTTTCTATTTATTACACTTTGTGATTATGTTATTCTTATGGGCACAAAACTTACGCAGTTATCAGCTGTAGTGTTCATATTCTGTCTAAGGCCTCATTCACACAGAATGTTTGTATTCCGGTATTGTTGATCTGTTTTTGATGCAGTTTCTGCACCTCTGATCCTCTTTTTTTGCAAAAAAAGTTTCAAAAACGCATCATCCATTTGTGTTGCTTTATTGCTCCGTTTTCGGGAGACACAGACCCACAGACAGACACACACACTTTCTTATCCTCCCCAGTGATCTCACGTCTTCCTTCCGGGCACCAGCAGGATCTGCGGAGTACTGACTCTCAGGCTGAGTCACATAGGCAGGTCCTGTCAGTACCATACCTTTCTACCCACCTGTCCTGCTGATGCCTGGAAGGAAAACATCACCGGGGCTTGCCATGGGTTTACCGGGGAGGGTAAGGAATTGGATGTTAGTGGTGCATAAAGTGCACCAGAAAAACGAAGCAATAATTGAGGCTCATTTTTATCTGGGTGAGCTTTCTGCATCACTAACGAAGCAGTCAAAAACTACCGCGTCTGAACAGCAAACTGAAAATCCCATTCACTTTGCTGCAGACGCAGTGACTGATCTGTTTTTAGTGCACCACAAGAAAAGGATCAGAAACATCCAGTGTGAACATAGCCTAAGGGTGGATTTTTTGCAATATCCAGGAAAATTGGCAACATGGTGGCAGCTTTGTTGTGAGAGCTAGGGTCCTGGGTATGCACCTGACCAAGGGATATGCGATGCCCACCTGGGCCATGGGGTACTCGGGACCAGGCCGGTCAGTTCTTTGGGAGATCACGGTGGCGGTGACTTGCATCTGTGGTCCTGGGTGTGCAGTAAAGGGGATATTTATAGGGGATGTTCTAGACGTCAACTGTGGTGTTTGGCCAGCGATGGCAAACGCTGCGGGTTGGGATCGCTGGGGCAGATGATGATGCAGCCGGGATGGTATCGCTCCCCACAGGTGGAGCAGGGCCCCAGGGATAAGTGAGACAGTCTATTAGGGTGGTGATAGCCATTGGGATGCAGGACAGAGTGCACAAGAAATAACCGGAGAACACAGGGGTTGTAGTTTCCTTCACCTTTTACTTGGCAGATGATAATGCACTCTGGGATACTGGTTACTGGTTGTAGGAGGAGTCCGGCCAGCCTGGAAGCATTCGGGGATCCACCACGCCAGTTGGGATTGGAGGCTTTCCTGCTGCACTCTATCAGGTCCCTGCTGTCTGTAGCTATGCTGCGACCCTCTTCCTGCATATTGGTTCTGGCCCATATGGAAGGCAGCACGAGCCTATCACGGGTACCACGGAACTGGTGGCGGCTTCAGGCTCTCAGGATGATGCTGTGGCACCAGGTGTTCAGTGTGGCCAGGATTTGGCTTCTGGGACATTCAGTGCCCACACCGCCAAGGACTCTGGCATCTTTTTTCCTGTTCTCCGCTTCGAGGTGAGCTCTCTCGCAGCTCCACTCCCCAGAGCTCTTCTCTCCACTTCCACTCTCTTCCCTCTCCTCAGACTTACTGACTAACCTCCCCTCCATGCCAGAACCAGGGCAGCTCCCGTGAAGTCGGGTTCTAGAGCTCCTCTTTCGACCCGAAGTCAGGTCTGGTGTTTAGCAAGGTGGTGTTACCTAACGTGGGGATCTCCTCCTGCTTCCAGGTATGACATCACCCCTAGTAAGGGAGGCAATGCCACTGTGCCAACCGGACCACTGGGGTGCCACAGATACATCTGCATGTTGTATGTTGTGACTTAATATGTTTTCCTTGTGTTACCTCCCACACTCAACAAATATACCACAAGGACAATTGGCTTCCTATTAAACTGATATGTGTGTGTCTAAAAAAGAAGGTAAAGTTGATTGGGAGTCTATTAGGGAACCGGAATTAATGTGAATGGTGACAAACCATGTACTGAGTTGCTGATTATGCTGGCGCTAGAGTTTAGCAGGTATTCAGAAATTCAAATTCGCCAAATTCACCCAATTTTCCCCAATTCTTGGATTAGAATCTCAATACTGTAAAGTTTGTTATTGCTTGAAAAATATACACAGGGGAGAAGACTCCACTGATCATAAGAGCTTACACATCACAGTAGAAAGAGAGAGAGGGAGAGAAGGAAAGGTCTCTGCTGAAAAAAATCACCGAAATAGGCCATAAAACTTAAAAAAAAACTCATTAAAATTTAGCCATGTCAAATATCCATTGCACCTAGCAGGAGGCTGCTGAGGCAACGCAGGTGTCTGAATACCGGTACGCAATCCCCTGCAACCCAAGCATGGGGGCGGTTGTGGCACCTGCGACCAGCCATGCTGACAGGGAGCAGAAATATCTACTAACACCTCACATCTTCATCTATAGTGTTTTGTTGCACCTTATTATCTCTTTGCAGTTGAGGCTGAGCCCTCTGGGGGGCGTCTGTCACTTGTGATGCATGTATTTGGTGCAGAACGACACTTGTTTGGCTGCTATCTCTGGGTATACGCCAGGTGTGTTAGCTACAGCTCCTATAAAGCTCGTAACCTACGGTTCAGCGGTTCAGTGATAGATTCCCGTGCCGCGTTCAGGTCCGGTCCCTGTTTCTGACCACAAACGCTCTGTCTGGTATCAGTCCCGGATTCGGGTGCACGGGCCAATTCAGCTCTGCCGGTGCCCCTAGGGTTTTTAGGCTTTCTGGACTCGACTTCTCCTAGCTCTTCACACTAGCTGTTCTACTGTTCTCAGCACTGGTCTCGTGTGCTGTTCAGCTCCACACTTCACTGTTCTAAACTAAACTCCTCTTTTTGTTGTCCCACTGGGCCCTCCCCCCTGGGGTTTTTGCAAGATCCCCTGGGTCCTAAGTGGGTCTGTGGGTTCAGTGTTAAGGACTCCCCCTTACCATCCCCTACCTTGTGACTACTGGAGGACCACACCCTGGCTTGGGTGCAGTACCCCTTTGTGATGTCCAGACCAGTGGGGTGCCACACTTACACTCTACAGGAGAGAAAGAGAACCCTGCTCATTATAAGAGCTGTAAAATCATCGGGTCACCTCTGCTGCCAAGAAAAGATTCGTTCAAATACATCACAAGACGTCAACAGAGATCTAACAGTCAAGATCACCTCAACACTAGACACCACTTTGGCACAACATCCCGTCATAAACCTCCACCACGTGTATGATGACAAACATCTCAGCAACCAAGGAGGCAGCCTTCTAATCAAAGAACTTAAAGACATTGTACTCAACAGAGCCCCCGTACCTGGAACCCTTACAAACCAAAAACTTGTAGAAAGAGCACCTCCAACTAATAGACCTAAAACTGAATATATTCAGGAAAGTGGAAACTGCAACCTGTATTCAAAATTAGCCCATGTAAGACACCACCCGCCCCACACAGAGTGAAGCAGAGCAGTGACCTGGTGGAAATAAAGACTATGCTCATCTCCATGTGCAAGAAACTCGTGATTGACTCAATTGCCTACAACATAGTCACCAGTCAGCAATCCAAGTTATCCTATGCAGGGCAGCTCATTACAAGGTATACAGCTACACAATGTCAGCTTTAATCATCAGTAGCTGGAATATCCTGGGTCTGAACACTTCAGCCATTGTATGCAAGACAAAAACTCAGACTTTAATCAAAGACTGAAAAACATTGATGTACAAATTCTCCCTGAAACATGGACTAAAGCAAATAATGAATCCTTTTTTACCACAGGATGCAGGGAATTCTTTGTTTCCAAGTTCAACTGTAGGGAAGGAATCTGGGCACTAGAGGGCTTTTGCTGTTTGTCCTAGACTTGTATGTGCTGCCAGCAATATGGTGTTGCACAGGTCTGCACAAGGTCCAGTCACAAAATTGGGAGGGAGGGAGGTGCGGGGAGGACGACGGTCCAATTGGACCCATGGAAGCCTAAGCAGGCAAAATGTGCACCCGTCGTCCTCCCCGCACCTCCCTCCCTCCCCACCACATAATGTTTGTAACCCGCACCTCCTAACGGAGCACTTGGATTAAAAGAACCTTCATCAAATGGTGAGTGCCGTCCGTTTCTTCTAAATTTTTGGACAATTCTCTGTTTCCACCGTGAAAAACAAAAACATCAAACAGGGCCGGAGCTCTGGAGTTCCATGAACATATCAGACAGTGAAGAGACGAGACAGCCACATCTGGATAAGAATAAGCCGCTCCATCCTCACCTCTCAGGCTGACATCTACCTCTGTGCAGCGTACATAGCTCCCTCAGAGCCCCCATACTTCACCTCAGACAGCTTTGAGACCCTAAAGACTAAAGCTGCCCACTTCCAGACACTGGGCAATGTTATCATCTACAGAGACCTCAAATCAACAACGTGTAACGCTGTTTGGAAAAACTATGTGCAAGGTTGATCAGATGCAATGCCTTCTTATTTTGGGCAGTGCTCCCCAATCCAGCCTGGATTCGGGTGCACCTCAACACCCTAGGATCCACCTTCGTTCTCAACGGCTTCTCTGCCGTCTGACTCCTCGCTCCCCACAGTAGCTCACCTCAGCTTCATTCCCAGCTTCCTTCTGACTAACTCTCTTTCCGCTCTTTCCACTAACCCCCTAACTCCGCCCACAAGGACTGTGTCTCCATGACAACGGGTCCACCCATGTCCTCACTGCACTAAGGTGTGTGGATGGGTGTAATGAGGGTCCCTTATGTGACATCCCATGTCTCCTAGCAACAGGAATACCACACACTCTTGTGGGTGCAGTACCCCTACGTTGCATCCTGACCAGTGAGGCGCCACACAACCTTAAGGTGCTTTTTTCTGCTGGTTTTAGTACTGTGAACTGTTGTGCACTTAGATAAGTGAGCTGAGAACTACCCATTTTTCCCCTACACCCGCAAGTAACCCTTGCTGTACTTCTTTGACTACTGTTCGTTGCAAAGGCTGAACTGCTGGTAAGGCAGCACCCGGAGAAACTCCAAGACCCTTTACCCCTATGCAGGGATTTGGAATTACAGCGGAGCCCAGCAGGAAGCTGCCTAAAGGTGAGCAGCAGACCAGAGCAAGGAGGTCGCCGCGATGGGACAAGATTTGGAGATCAGGGATTAGCAAAGTCGGGATCCAAAAGCGTAGTCAGAAGGCAGCGTCAAAACCGGGAGGGCGGCAAAAGTACAAAATCGTCAGGCGATAGAAGAGTCAAAATTCCAGCAGGTCAGAGACAATATAATATAGTACAAGCTAGGTAGCTGGAAAAACCAAGACTATATCTGGCGGCTTGCAGGACAGGCCCCAAGGTATTTGAAGGGCACAGTCCCCTCTCATTGGCTGGAGCTCACAGCCTGATGACCTCATCTAGACCGCCCCTAAAACCAGGCCAGATGGTGATGCATGGATGGTGCCAATTACCCTACTTCTGATATAGGAACGAAACCTGCGCCTATCAGACGCCTCTGCAGGGACCTCTCTCCTGTAAGTAGCATCACCCACAGGAGGAGCATGGCAATGCCCAGTGATAGAGGCAGGAACCAAAGGAGCAGGTCCCGGTGAGGACTTGGCCCCTCCATCACCGGCATCACTGGCCGAAGGAATCCAGCACAACCCAGTGGCTGGGGCAGGGATAACAGTCACCGAGTCTCACAGTGACGTGACAATTTGAACTTTCCTGCACTTGAATCTTTGGTGTGGGGCTAACCCTTGCATTATTCACTACTGCCAAACACGAAGGAGCCGTGGCTAAGGCCACGCAAATGTCGCCGTGACCTTTAAAAACAGCCGGTGCAGAGGAGACCCAATAAAATGGTCAGTGTGCCCTGCTCTCACTCAGGGACAAGTTCACTGAATTGGTTTTGGAATGTGATCCACACCAAAGTACTGTTGTTTTGTAATGTTACTGTTCAAGAAAAATGTGCCTTCCTGCTGGAATGAAAGTTTATAAAAGTTGTTATTAAAAGTGTTATTTATTGTTGTTATGCAATTTCATTAAAAAAAAAAAAATGTTCCTGCCTAATACCTTTGTATCTTTTTGTTGAAGTCCAGGATGTACTGCATTTAACTAAGGGGGACTGTGGTGCCCCTGCTGTCTGGTCACTACAGTGGTAGTTTAAAGTCATTGGTCCTAATACGACATCTGAGGATAATTCAGGTATCCTATGATGGACTCCCTATGCATCCACACACTTCCCAAACTCAGATCAGTGGGCTGGGCACAAATAGCCTGCTTAGGGTTTGACAGGCACTGGTTGAAGATAGGGCTTAGCTGTAGTGAGGAGTAGGGAGGGGTGGCATTAAGAGAAAACTAGTCACCATAAACAGAGTCAGACGGTGAATAGGAGTCCATCTGCCAACAGCCTTTGGGCTGTGCAGAGCATGAGCTGCAGAAGAGATGCCAGGACCTCAAACTGTTAGGACTTCATGCCTGGCAGTAAACAGGAGGCTGCTGGGCAGCAAGCTTAGTAGCCACACTGTGGGACTACCAGAGGCACAGTGACTGTCAAAGAGCAAGAGAACCAGTGTGGGTCTGGGTACTCAACTAGTCTGGGTCAACTGCTTGCCTGCTAGTAGCCACAAGGAAGGAAGAGCCACATGGGGAAGCAGAGAGTACCTAGAACCTCAACCTAAGGAGAAAGTCAGCTGGAAGGCCATATACCCATCCATCATAGCGGTCACTAGTTTTTCTCAGACTGACCAGACCGGCGGCCCGATGAACCAGTACCCTGGATCTGTTGATGAACTACAATGCCAAGTAAAAAGGTAGACAATAGAGACTGTCTGCTTGTTTTCTTCCTGCGACTACTTTGCACCCTACTCACTACTACAACCTCCAACACCTTCTAAACCATCATCTACTACAACCCCCTGGGGCCTGCTCCTGTTGAGGGGATAATCCTACCTCACCATCTATCCCCTGGGGACAACACTAGCAGCGCTGGCCATCCCTCGCCAGATACCTCAGATGGCATCATGAACTATAAACTTTAATCCCTTGTAAATATTCCCTAACCCCCTTTTCACATGTCCGGTTAGGGCCACGGGACTGGGCAATTGCCATCGTAATATGCCAACAGACTGCCTGCCCAGCTACTGAGTATACCGGCCCACACGACCACGACAGGAGGAAAAGAGACTACCTGACCACTGATGGAAACATTTATATATTCAGAGCAGATCCGGACTGTGACAACCCAGTGCACACCGACAGGAACAGTTACAGCTGCAGAGTCAATAAAAGTGGCAGAAAAATGTTGAACCTATCCCGAAGCCTTGAACATCTTATCCTCAATGGCCGCACCAAAGGAGACTCATTGGGAAGGCATACCCTAAACTCCCATGTGGGCAGCAGTGTGATAGACTATGCCATCACAGATATGAACTCTACAAATATTGGCACCCTTACAGGCACCCCACAAATACATCTATCAGACCACAAACAACTGCTCTTATGCATCAAATCCACAAACAAATCACCCTCACAAACTCCACAGAAGACCGGCCTCTTTAGTTTGCCGCCATCCTTCAAATTTTCCAAGATGTCGGCCCCAAAAATATATAGATGCCATTAAAAGATCAGAGATCAAGGAGAAGCTCCAACACTTCCATAATAACGTGTATGAACTTAACCCAGAAGGAGTACACCTAGCGGTAAGGGACCTTAACGTCATTCTCTATGCCATGGCAGAAATGTCTGACCTGAAAAGAATCATAAACAAGAAGCCAAGTAAGCAAAATCCCAACAACTGGTTCGACAAAAATGTAAGATCATACAGAAGGCCCTAAGAATGGCCTCAAATAAAAAACAGAGAGAGACTCAAACAACCCCACTTTGAGTGAAGCCCACCACACCATACAAAATTACAAAGACATAAAAGCCATCCTCAGAAAGAAAAAGCAAAACCACATCTTCACCAAACTTCACTTCAACTCCAAACTGAAGACAACATTTTTTGGGAACTATGAGCTACAACATCTGGCTCCAGTACTTCAAGGACCTTAACAAAGAAATCCCAAGTGAAGACCTGAACCGGCACAAAAAAGAGCTTGTAAACAAACTGAAGGATACGGAGGAAAAGTTCAAAGATTTCCAAAACCCTCTGGATACACCAATCATATTAGAGACTATGATGCTGCTCACCTCCTCCTAGTTGAGGTGCTCAGAAAAAAATGAATTGTGTATAGAATATATTCTGGCACACTCTTATGATAATAATAAACAATCAGGGTTGGTGTGATGAACACCATCCCTGATTGTTTATTATTATCATAAGAGTGTGCCAGAATATATTCTGTATACACCAATCATATTGCCAGGAATAACGCAAAGGGTCACACTGATAAAAGGTAAAAAATCCAGCGACCCAGATGGGATCCTCCCAGAAATGCTAAAATACAATCCATCAAACATCGAGGTTGCAATAACAAAACTATTCAATATTGTACTGCAGGCTGGCGACTTCCCCAAAAACTGGAACCAAATCCTCATAACCCTGATACGAAAAAAACAGGGACACGTATGACCTAGCAAACTACCAGGGAATATGCGTCAGCAGCTACCTGGGGAAACTCTTCAACTGTGTCCTGAACAAGAGGATCCTCACCTTCCTCACCGAGCACAAAGTCCTCAGCAAAAGCCAAGCAGGGTTCATGCCAAACCACCGCACCACTGACCACATCTATACTCTGCACAGCCTCATCAGGAACCATGTCCAAAATACAAAGAACAGGAAGATATACACCTGTTTTGTGGACTTCAAGACAGCGTTTGACTCAGTATGACAGGAGGCAATAAATATGATGTCATCCGAAGCTCCTACACTGAGAACAGCTGCAGCATGAGGGTAAATGGAAGGAACACAGCCCATTTCCAACAGAGCCACGGAGTGAGATAAGGATGCAGCCTCAGTCCAATACTTCTTAACGAGCTAGTGGTGACCCTGGAGTCCTCCTGAGCACCAGGACTCACCCTTCATGACAATGAGGTGAAATTTCTGCTGTATGCTGATGACCTTGTGCTGTTGTCACCAACTGAAAAAAGGCCTCCAAGATCATCTGAAAATCCTAGAGACCTTCAGCAGCACATGGGCAATGCCAATCAACCAGAAGAAAACTAAAATCATGGTCTTTCAGAAAAGAAAGCAGAAACCTGCTGGACATAATCCCTTTATGATAGACAACTTTCCATTTACAGAAACCAACAAGTACACCTACCTGGGCCTAGAACTCAGCCAATCAGGGAGCTTTAAGAAAGCCATGGAGTTACTGAAAGACTAGGCATCCAAAGCCTTCTATGCCATCAGAAGACATCAGTACCATCTCAAGGCACCAGTAACTGTCTGGATAAAAATCTTTGACACCATTACTGCCACAGATCCTTCTGTACGGCAGTGAAGTCAGGGGTCCAATCTCATACCCAAACTGGTTAAAGTGGGACGCAGGGCCAACTTAAATATTCCACCTAGAGCTCAGCCGAGCAGAGCTGGGCAGATTCCCACTACACCTTGAGATCCAGAAGAAGAAGCTATCATTTAAGGCTCATCTACAAAGTTGTAGTCCCAGCTCCTGATGCGCCCTAGGGCCGTGGGTACTCAGAACCGGGCTGCGGTGTTTCTGGGGAGTCACATGGGTCGAGACCTGGCTCCGTGACCCTGGGTTCAGCGTTAAAGAGTTCTCGGGAAAAATTATAAAGATTATTATTATGCCTTTACTGGCAATACTGATACAACCACAGGTGATGTTGCTATGAGTCCTTGTAACCTGGGTGCAACTCTGGGTTCTCCACACTCGGCAAGTTCTGAGGCCTCCCTGCTGTGCTTCCTCTTGATGGGTCCCTGCTGCTGCTTAAAGCTGAGTTGCGGCCCTCTCTCTTTCTCCTGCGTGTGCCAGTATGACAGGCAGCTAGAGTACTTCTTTAGCCCCACTTCACGGGCGGCTGCTCCTGGGTTCTTAACGCTGCTTTGCCTGCGGGCACTTGGTGTGGCTGGGGAACTTGGAATTCCCCAGCCTCCGGTATTAGCTGCCAGGTCATTAGGCCCTGCACAGCCTTGGACTCCGGTGTCAATTTCTTGAAGCTTGTTCCTCTGGAGTGAGCTCGACACTGATCCACTAACCCCAGGCTCTCCTCTACCTCCTCAGACCCTTGCCTATGGGTCCCTCAAGGTAGGATTTCGCTTTCCTGGGGAGAGCTTAGCACTGCTCCAGCCTACAGGATGTCTTCCTCAGTACTGCTCCGTACTGAACTGAACTAACTCAGAATTTATAGAGGAGCTGCCCTGAACCCAGGTTTTAGATCTTCCCATTCAGGCCTGGAGGCAGAAAGGTGTTGTGTGCTTGGTTTTGCCTGGTGTGAATACTCTCTATTGCTCTCAGGTATGACATTACCCCCCGAGGGAGATAATGACATTGTGGCATCCGAACTCTGGGGTGCCACACTCATACCATCACAAAGCTTTGCTACACCAGGAAGCTCCAGGAAGCCTCCCAACACAAAGTACCTAAAGCCAGCCTGAACAAGCCACCAACCTACATGGCTTGACAAAGGCGAAATCCGGAAGATGGTACACAAAGAGCAATATCTCAGCATCTAGAGGAATGACATAAATAAATCACAGAAACTAACAATATACCAGAACCTACAGAGGGAGTACAAATTTGCCCCATATCTAGAGAAACTAGAAAATCACAAAAAGCGACAGATTCTGCGCCGGTACAGACTGAGTGCCCACAGCCTACTCATCAAATCCGGGCGGCACCAACAAAACTACAAACCCTTAGAGAGCAGACTTGTGGCGACCCGCAATGCAGGCATCACTGAGGGGTACTGAACTCGTAGAAGCGATGTAGATATCCCAGCTGCAAGCAGATTTTAGGATGATGGGTGGAACCTACACACAAACACCCCCACACTAGATCACATGGTGGGAGGTACCCGGGAGGGAACAAAACCACTTCCAGGGGGAGAAAGGAGGTCTTTGGCCGGAAGCCTGCTGGGCTTCCAGGTCTCTGCCTCCAGGTCCTTTCAGGAGAGCCAAGCAGTGAGTCTGAAGAAGGAGGGTTCCTCGGCTGATGGACCAAGAGGAGTAGAAAGATCCCAGGCGCAGCAGCCAGCCTGGGGAGAAGAGGGACTCCAGAGAGTCCAACCCTGGCAGCTTACCAGGCACCGGAGCCCGCACCTGTGGGATCCTCCAAGGACCACAGAAAATCCGGCGATCTGAGGGTTATATATATATATATATATATATATATATATATATATATACTGCTCAGACTCTTAAGCAACCAGAAGAGGGTACCAGGCACCGCTTCGTGGTTCGGTGGTCGGCCAGTAAAAGGTAGCCTGACGAGAGCGAGGAGAGTGAGAGACAGCAGGAGGTCAGATCCACTGTATGGGGTCAGACTTCACACCGACTACTGGGAAGCAGGGAAGAATTGAAAGAGAAAAGGCCCACGCTGAGGGTTCCATCCAACTACCTGAGATCCGACTGCAGCCACCCGTAGCTACTTGTCATTTAACATCTTACTGCACTGAGGACTGTATTAACGCTGCTAAAGTTCCAGTAAAATACCCGAAGTGAAGTGACTTTGACTCTGCTGCATCTTCTTTCCATGAACTTATTCCTTTCACAGGATTGCTGTCCCGGAGGTCCAGTCCTGCCTGCAGAAGACTACACCATCTCAGCCGCGATACCATCCACCTCCGGCGGACTGTGGCGGAACTGGTGCTAATCACCAGAGACTGCAGATGGCGTCACGACAACTAACAAACTGTAAATAATCCCTTGTAAATACCCCTTTTTAAGTACCTCCCCACCCTGGGGCGACACAGACTCTTCCAGCAGTGTCCCCAGAAGGCCATGGCGGATGAGACCCACATCTTCCTGAGGAACCCCAAATTCTCCGCATTGAGGGACAATCACTTCAGTAGACTGTCTGATCTCCTCACAGACTTAACCTTCATGGAGGAGGAAAAGAAACTGACGATACTACTGGGGGAAGAAGAAAGTGTAGCGGCCATAACAGTGCAATGTCAGTGCCTGCCACATACTAAGAGGAGACTGATATGTCAGGGACTTCTATACCCCACAATGGACATGTTCCTAATCCCCTAAGAAGACCCCGATATATCCTGGATCTCTATATCCCATCCCAGGCAAGTCCCAACCTCATCCCCCTATTTTTACCATTTTTTGGCAATGCTAACAAGTGCTTAGTCCTGCCAAAAATGCTTATTTGAATTTGAGATAGAGAGGACCCTGCTGACCATAAGAGTTTATATTCTACAGGAGAGAGAGAAGACTGCTGATTATAAGAGCTTATATTCTACAGGAGAGAAGACCCTGCTGAACATAAGAGCTTACACCCTACGAGAGAGAGAGAGAGAGAGAGAGGAAAAGAAAGAGAGAGAGAAAGCGAGAGAAAAAGAGAGAGAGAGACAGAGAGAGAGATCAGCCTCCAACTCAGGTGAAATTTTGCATTATAAAAACCTATTGGGCTTCATAAGGCCCTTATATTGTTCTTGAACAGGGGCATTTTCTACCTGTGTCCGCCAGTGCTGCACAGCTATGTGCTGGATCTTATACACCTGTGGTAATGTAACTAAATGGAAACGTTCTGTCCCTATATGTTTGTCCATAAAGTTTACAGCAGATGAAATCAAGCAAACTCCAGCTGCTCCAATTTTTCACCTCAGGCAAGGAAGAATATCTTACACATGACAGTGCTTTATAAGATTTCCAATGTAAAGCTAGGCAGAGAATGTTTCTGGTTGCACAAGTCGGAGAGAACAAGAGTTGTAATAAGACTCATCACGGAGTGAGACAATAGATGGTTGTTCCAAGTCAACTGTGTGCAAGTACAAAGACAATAGGGAAACTATTAAAAAAACATGCAAGTAGACTAAGGAAGACATAATAAAAACATTATAGAGAACTAAAATATGTTTGTAAAGTAGTACATATAAAACTAAAACAAATGAAAACTCAATGAGTGGAAAGAGGAATGATTGGGAGTGACAGAACTGTAAAGGTACCGTCACAAGCGGCAATATTGCCAGCCATTTAGTTGGCAATTCCATAAATCGGCGATTTAACGGTGACAAATCGACGGTGAAGTGTCGCCTGATCACCCTGCACTGCAGTGAAATCAGGCGATAACCACCAGGCGATTTCTGTGCATCATGGCGTTTGACAGGGCGATAATGATGTAGAAAGCGAGCTCAGACCATTTTGAAGCAATTCCTGAGGCGTGCCTGAGCGTTCTGTTTGGCTCGCCCCTTCTGCCGCGATTGGTGGCAGATCCTGCGTTCCCATTGGCTGGCCATGGCTAAGGCGCCATATTTGATGATCTTTGCGTTCTTCACTAGACTCATCATCTTCTTCTTCACAAGTGTGTTGAAAGGCAAAGTATGAGCGTCATGGAGTACCGTATCATAGTGATACTGCGTGTATGCTGATTGGACGTCCTGAAGAAAAGTAAAAAGGCCGAAATTGTACATTGGTGAATGCAAACATACCCTGAAATATATGTGGACTAAGCCAACTGCTATTGCTGTTGGCTGAAATGTGAAAAGCAACATGTTCACCATACACAAATCACAAAGCATATGTCACCAGAAAGGAAATTGTAACACATACATGTCCTCCATTTGCCACGCACGTGCGTCACCCTGCAGTTCCTTCTTCATTTATTGAGGTGACGTTACGGCGTCCAAGAAAGGCACACAACTCTGTTGCACCTTAACTTGTGCAGTCCCTCAAGTCTTGTCAGCGTACTCACAGTCTCCGGCCACATCGCTGATGAGGTGATGGCGTGTGACGCGGCGATGTGGAAAAGGGAAATTGCTTCCAGTCTGTGCCAGGCGATTTCCGGAACACAGGATAGCCGGAGATTGCCCGCAAAATCGCTACATGTGACAGCTCTATAGCGATGTGAAAAAACGTGGCCATGATGTGTGCGCTCACGTCAAATTGCCAGCGATATGGAAGCCATATCGCTGCGTGTGACGGTACCTTAAGATATTGGCTGAATTAGGGTGTGAATAAACCTTTTCAGGATGGCGAACTTACCAAGTGTTCAAGAAGATCACACTCCAGGAAATGATACTAAGAGAGCAAGGCACTACTGTCAAAATGTAGTGGGGTGCTTGGTTAGCTTTTCAAACCGTTGTACCAATAAGAAGATAAACAAGGCACTCCCATTATGGTGAAAGGATGAGATTTTATTCAAAATGTATGTTTCCAGTTGGTAAAACGTTTCGGTCAAACCTTAACCTTCATCAAATTACGTGAACTGAAATCCAGACTACCCGGACGTTTGTCTTATGTGCCCAGTGGTGTCCGCCGCTGTGATAGCACCATCAAAGCAGTGGACACCACTGAGCACGCAAGCCGAACGTTCAGGCAGTGTGGGTCCCAGCAGGTTCCAACATAATGGGAGTGCATTGTTTAACTTCTAATTACTTGAGGAAATGCTGGTATTTTTTTTTTCTGAAGGATTTTTTTTTACCATTATTTGTTTTCCTGTATTCGCCAAGAAGGCAATGCCAGAACTTGTGTCTGGAGCCTTCAAATGAAACATATGAAGTTTACTGAGTGAAGAATACAATCATATGTCTCCACTTGATGATATGGATTCGTCAGGTAAAAGATCAGATAAGATGGCAAAAAAAAAAAATATACCGTATAGTGTCATGGAACCATGCTGAAGACTTCCTCCCAGGACTTCCACTTATTAAAGGGCAGGGAGAGGAGGCAAATGGCATAACCAGTGAGGAGCATCACAGTACAGTTAAAGGGATCTGTCACCTCCAGAACGCCTCCTAAGCTAGCAAAACATGTCCCTGCAGCATCCTATCACTAATCTCACACTTCTTTTGTCTTCTAAAAGCATCCTGTGAAATTGCATAAAAACTTTTAATACTCCCTCATTAGTGATTATAATTAGCAGGGGCTATATTCTTTAGCTTTTAGGGCGGGTTGTTTTGCAGCTCCAGGATCCACCCTCTCTCTGTCTGTGTGCTCTGCATGTGCAGGCATTGCCCTCCCCCCTCTCTATCACTCACAGAATGCAAATCATTAGTCCTGCCTTCAGCTGCACATAACAGCAGCACAGACAGAGAGAGGGTGGATCCTCGAGGCTGCAAAACAACATGCCCTGGTGACTAAAGAATATAGCCCCTGCTAATTATAATCACTAATGAGTAAGTATTAAAGCGTTTTTATGCACTTTCACGGGATGCTTTTAGGAGACAAAAGGAGTGTGAGATTAGTGATAGGATGGTGCAGGGACATGTTTTGGTAGCTTAAGAGGTGTTTTAGAGGTCACAGGATCCCTTTAAATATAGGAGGCAATGTCAGCGCAGTCACAAGACAGAAAGTCTCAGTTCTGACATTTCATTCAGACAAGTAAATATCTACATTTTCATCCCTATGACTCGGCCTTTTTATGATTGGACAGCATCATGGGGGTCGAAAGTCCCCGCCCAGAGAGCTAAAAGAAATGACACTCCCAGTTGAGCAATAAGAGACTTGGCGCCAGTATTTTCAGCTACCTGTATTTCCACAACAGAGTGGAGAAAAAACTCCCAATATTCCTAAGTCACCCAGTAAAATAAGAAAAGCTTTTACTCACCTCCCACATGGCCACCATTCAATGGATATCAGCGCTGGGATTCAGGGCGCTTGTCTGACACCGTTATATCACGTGGGTGATGCGACCAATCCACGATCCCTGATCAGATGTTGCTTATCATTATTTTGTCATGGGGGTACGTCTGGTCTGACAAAATGGAAAAAAACTGTAGCTGGTGCTGACTGGCTGCAGTGCTCTCATGACATAACAATACCACATTAGTGCTAGGACAGCCGGTGCTGACTTTGCTGATATGGCACTAGTATAGATAGGGAATAAAAGCTTTTCTTCTTTTACTGCGGGATGCGAGATATTCCTGCAGTAATTTTTGTTTTAATTAGGATTGAATTAATAGAGAATTAAGTTTCCAAAAACTCTTAGAGAATTAAAAATAGTGTGAAGGTGGCCTTAGGAGGACTTAATTTAACAGATATTTTGGTTAAAACTATTAATACTGTTTTCTTTCGTATGTGTTCTGTAATATCTACATTTGTATTTTTTTTTACGTGATCTGCCATGATGGGATTTTATGGGTCAGTGCAGATAAAACTGACAGCTATCGGGTGGCATTCATGTGTCGTGTTGTCTACTTTTTACTGTATAAAAAAACCAGAAGCTTGTAAATGGCACACTGATGGTAAAAAGGGACACACATGTAGAGGCACCAGTGTGAGGGGCCCGGTGTAATCAATAGCAAGGCAGAGTCAAGGCTACCAAGCAGCCCCGACACATCTGCTTCTGCCCCAGCTGGCTCCTCGGTTCAACAGTTCTGTCCTTTGGTTCCCTCATCAGGGGACTGTGGCACCCCTACAGTTCAGTTACCACAGGAACACCTGGTGCAGGGAGGGATTTCCACATCAGGTAAACTTACACATGCAACACTTTCCACCCCAGACCTGAAGGGGGAGCTCAACTTGCCGACTTCAGGCAAGGTCCCCTATAAATCCAGGCCTGGGGGAGAAGTTAGGCAGTGCAGTTCCAGAGAGAGGACTGTGAAGACACCTGGTGAACGGAGCCTCGCTAGGCCCCGTACTAGAGAGAAGTCTAGCCAATGTAAGGGACCCAAGAGTGAGGGTCGGAGGCAAGGCATACCAGAGACGGAGAGGGGGCAGATGAACCATACCGGTTCAGCCCAGAAAAGCAGCAGAAGCAACCTGGACACCGGAGTTTGAATCTGCAAGGGTCCAGACAGCCCAGCAGAAAAGACCGGAGGACCAGGGAGACTTCAGTCTCCTGGCAGACACTTGTAGCACAGCCACCAACAGAGCTGGGGACCACAGAGGAGTAAGCAGGGCCAAACAGAAGGTTCTCACTGCCTGCTATACAAGAAAGGGACACAGGAGAGGTCAGGGTCAGGTTTCAGACCCAGGACTGGAAAACACACCCACAGCAACAAGGAGGTCTCACAACTCATCGGGTGTGGAAAACCTGAACTGCCACCCGACCACCTGGACTGTACCCTGGATGATACCTTGCAATACCATCAGTAAAATATATGGAAACAAAGCCCCAGTGTGTGTATTTGTCTGTTATTGCGGCCCCTGATCCTGCCATCATCATAGACTGTGTGCCAGCATCTCTGCCTGCAGAGCCACCTTCCTTCCTAGTAGTGCTGACAGGCCAGCCTGAGGAGCCGCACGCTTGTTCCCTTGCTAAGACTGGGACAGGGCTGCCTCCCTGTGTAAAATCCCTACTCATCCATCACTGCCCCAGGGAGCGTTACCAACAAAGCTGCCTCATCATCACCCTGGAGGTCTGCAAGCAGTGCCAGTATCATCATTACCGGATACCGTAGGTGGTGTCACAAACTCTTTATATTTTATTTTAACCCCTTTTTCAGCGATCACCAGGGCCACCGGCCCGGGCACAGGCTGCCCGTGACATCCCCGTGAACTACAGCCCGGGACCGGGTACCCCACAGCCCTGGGGTGGATCAGGACAAACTATTCAGAGTTAATAAAAGTTAAGGTTTTTATTACTATAACGTCCAAATGTGGAAGTTGGGGGTGGGCTATTTACACTGAGATGTTTGGCTGTAGGCTGCTCCTCTGGGTCCGGTACCTCTGAACTTGCACCCTTGAGCATCATTGATGCATCCCATGAATTCAAGGAGTCTGTTGTCCCATCCTATTTCTACCCAGTCAAGGGAAGGCATCCCTAGGATGATTTTCCTTCACCGCAAACACAGTAAAGGTCCATCCGTCTTTGGATCTCTGCTTTAGGCCACCAAACCGTTACTGGATCGGACGGCAACTGTCTTGGTATCCGCCAGGTACACGTCGAGCAGCAGCACTGGGGGAGCATGCTTAGATGAAATTAGGCTCCACAGTCCAGATGCCAGAGCGGGTTCCAGTATGACCCTCATCTTCCATGCAATTCTAAACAGGCTTTGGTTCTTGATATTATGTCTTAATTTGGAACTCTCCTGACCTCTTCCATGCTATATGCTCTTTTATTTACTATGTCTCGCCCACAAGGAACACCCACTATTAATACCCTTGTTTGGTTAATGGGGTTCAGGATGCAGCCTTCACATTTAACCGCTTTACCCCAGAGCCTCGCTTGCATCTTAATCACCAGGCCATTTTTTGCAATTCTGACCAGTGTCACTTTATGAGGTAATAACCCTGGAGCTTCAACCGATCCCAGTGATTCCGAGAATTGTTTTTTAGTGACATATGGGACTTAATGTTCGTGGTAAATTTAGGACGATATTTTTAGTGTTTATTTGTGAAACAAAATGGAAATTTGGTGAAAATTTTGAAAATGTTGTAATTTTCAAACTTTCAGTTTTTATACCGTTAAGAGTAATGTCACATATAACAGTTAATAAATAACATGTCCCACATCTCTACTTTGCATCAGCACAATTTTGGAAACATTTTATTTTTGTTAGAAGGGTTCAAAGCTCATCAGCAATTTCTCATTTGTACAGCAAAATTTACAAAACTATTTTTTTTTAGGGACCACATCACATTTGAAGTGACTTTGTTGCCCTGACAGGAGGAGAGATCCTGGCCTACACTGACTATGGCCAACCATTTGTGCTGTATACAGATGCAAGCAATTTGGGATCAGGAGCCATGTTATCCCAGGTGCAGAGAGGCAAAGAGAGAGTGATTGCCTATGCCAGCAGGAAGCTCCGTCCTACAGAAAGGAACCCTGAAAACTAAAGCTCATTCAAGCTACAGTTCCTCACAGTGGTCTGGGCAGTAACAGAACGTTTTAAGCATTACCTGGCTTCAGCAAAGTTTACCATCTATATCTAGAAACGGCAAAGTTGGGTGCGTTGGAGCAGAGATGGATGGCCCGGTTGTCCAATTACAACTTCACCATCAAGTACCGGACAGGCCACAAGAATGCCAACGCTGATGCGCCATCAAGAATGCCCCACTTACCAGATGCGGGAGAAGACCCGCAGGAGCTGGAAGAGATAGAACTACCTGCTTTTCACTGCACCAAAGTGTCCCAGTGTTCACATGAGGTGAGAATCAAGCGGCCTGTCATGCAGGAGGCCACGTGCAACCCGTTACCCCACCATGGTTGGGTAGAGACACAAGATAGCGACTCAGCCATCTCCCTAGTCTAAGAGATGTTGAAGCAGGCTGACTCATGCCCAGACCCAGATGCTCAACAAGAGGCACAACAGTTGTGGAAAGAGAAGAGCAAGTTGTTCACCTTTCAGGGTAAGCTGTGCAGGCGACACATCAACGCACAAACCCATAAATTGGTGTGGCAGATAGTAGTCCCAAAGAGAGATGTCCAGATGGTTGTGGAAGCGTACCACAATGGAGCAGGACACTTCAGATGGAAGAAGCTGGAGGTGCTGTTACGTGAGAGATTCATTAGGAAAGCCATTGAGAAATGGTGTAAAAACTGTGGCCCATGCAACCTGCGAAGGAAGGATTGTGACAGTCAGAGAGCTCCTCTACAGCCAATTGTCACCAAACAGCCAAACAGCCACTTGTAGCCTTAGATCACGTGAAGTTGACCCCAAGCCGCTCAGGATATGTGTATGCCCTCACCATTGTAGATCATTATTCACGCTTCTTGGTTGTAGTATCAGTAAAAGACCTGACAGCAAAGACCGTGGCAAAAGACTTTTGTACCCATTTTTGCAGACCCCATGGCTATTCTGAATAGGTACTGACAGATCAAGGTCCAGCCTTTAAAGCAAAGGTGTTCCAGGAGTTTTGCAACTTGTACAGATGCAAGAAGATAAGGACAACGCCGTACCATCTACAGACCAATGGAATGTGCGAGAAGATGAACCAGGTGGTAATAGACCTGTTGAAAACACTGCCTTTAGAAGAAAGAAGAATGTGGCCAGAAAAGATGCCAGATTTAGTGGACTTGTACAATCATGTTCCTGTGAGCTCCATCAATTGTACCCCTGATACCTGATGAGAGCAAGACCAGGCAAGTTGCCCATAGACCTAGACATGGGAGTGATAACAACTGAAACAAATCCACCTGAAGCAGATTGGGATGTAGAACATCAACAGAAATACCGTAATGTACAAGAGTGTGTAGAGAGAACCTTGATTCAAGCAAGAGAAAGCTTACAACAAAAATGCTCCTGCAGTTCCCTTAGCAAGAGGAGAGCAAGTTTTAAAAAGAAAGCGAAGAATCAATAAACGATGACCAGTTGGAGGCAGAGCCCTATACCATAATGCCTTCAAACTTTGACAACACCAAAGTCTGCTTAGTCAATAAAGATGGAGGAGAGACCTCAGCAGCAGTATCAAGAAACCATCTTAAGAAATGTCCTGATCAGTTGAAATACAGAAGAGAATTCCCAGATTTACCTAAACCCATGAAACAGAAGGAAGAGATGATCCATACAGTACTTGGAGAATTTCCCAAAACATGGACCCAGATTAATGGAGCCATAGTAGTCCCTGTATTGACATGTCCCCAACGTGTAGCTCCTGAACCGTTTGAGACTCAAGAAGAGCTGCAGAAGAATGAGAGAATCAACCCGCTAGTGGTCAAACTGTCAGTTCCATGGTGAGTCTAAGACAACACTCTTGTATACCTGTGCTACCTAGGTCTACACGTAGAAGTAGACCTAGGTAGCAGACCAGAAAAACAGAAGTACCTGTACTGCGTAGATCCACCCATAGTAACTTAGATCAGATTCCAGCCCGTTACAGGAAATGTTAGCAAAGTTAAGTAAATATGTTGAAAATGTAAATATGTTTTGTGTAATGCAACTATGTAACCCAGTAACCCCCAAGCGTACCGTGCCTACAGGACTTACTGTATGAACTCTTGCATATTGTTGAACATTTATCTTTAAATATGGACCAATAAGCCATAGGACTGGTTGTGGTAAAAACGTTCTTGTATATAATTTTTCATCAGCCAACGGTGGAAGGATTAAACGCCGTAGTGACTATTTTCCAATTTTTGTGGTTTTTCTAAGTTTTTCATTTTTGAGACTCTGTACACTTTATTTACTGCCATTATTATTTATTCTGTTTTCCAAAAAGTGTTTCCTCAGTCCAGGATTACTGAATTTCACTAGGGAGAATGTGGCAACCCCAGAGTCCAATTGCCACAATGGCCTTTCCTCCCTCGGGGAGTAAGGTTATGTTTGGAAGCAAGGCAGGGTATCCACACCAGGTAACCTAGAGCACATAACACCTTCCTGATTCCGAACCAGAAGGGGGAGCTCTAACCTGGGTTCAGGGGAGTCTTCCCTATAAATTCTGGTTGGAGGCAGGGTTAGTCAGTTCAGTTCCTAGGAGAACTGTAGAAGACATCCTGCGGACTGGAGCAGTGTCAGACTCGTCCGAGGGTACTCACTAGCCAGTGTGAGGGACCCATGAGCAAGGGTCTGAGGAGAGGAGTAGGCCTGGGGAGAGGAGCCTGTTAACGGTTCACCCCAGAGTGGAGCGCCAGAACCGGACACCGGAGTGCGATGTTGCAAGGGTGTTCTAGGTCCAGTAGCCAAAACCGGAGGACGGGAGATTCCAAGTCTCCCGACCACCAAAGCACCTGGAGGCACAGCAGCGTTGAAGAGCTCAGAGAGAGTGGCCAGAGGAGGGGTGCCAGAGAAGGGCTCCAGCTGCATGCCATACCAGTGAGACACTGTTTAGCAGGAGTGAAGGGTCGCAGCTTAGCTACAGGCAGCCAGGACCAGCAGGTAGAGGCGCAGCAGGGAGGCTTCAAAACTAGCTGGGTGAGGAGAACCTTAACTTGCTTCTAGGCCACCCGGATTCCTAACATTGACTGTGGACTGTACCCTGACGTATGTGTGGCGCCCCGCAACGAGTGCGTCACAAGAGTGTATTGCAGCCCAGGCAGCAGCAGCAATATTCTCTGACTATGCAATGACATGGTTAAAACTCAGAGCTCCATACCCTACATGCACATCAGCATAGAGGGCCAATAAGGTCCTGGTGGGTGGAGTGTAGAGGTAGTGTGTAGGGAGTAGTGTAGAAGAGAACAACGGAGAGAGGAAGCAGGTCAAGGTCTGCAACGTAGGAGAGGGGGCCTGCACAGTTCCATGCAGCCCCCTGGCCATCACCACTGGTTGGGCGCCATTATCCCGATGCCTCAACAACCGGACTCTGGGCGAATGATTATGGGTCAAAACATCCCCGTGCCCATCTACAACCGGATTACTGGTTCCGAAGCTAGCAGTTGTTCAGCACTGCTATACAAACCAGGAGTGGAGGGACCGCTCTCCAGGAGCACCCCACCGCCGCCGCACACAGAGTCGTCTTGCCAGCGGAGTACCCACCAAAAGGACCCAAGGCTCCCCACAAATCCGGCCAGAATTCACCGGTAGGGAAATTGAAGCAGCCTTCTTGTACCCGATCTGGCACCCCAAGGCGACAACGGCAACACAAACTAGCTTAGAATGGAGGAACACCGCGAGCTCTGAGAAACACCGGTCATTGCTAAGTCCACCCGGTCCGTTACCCGTTGACTGTATGCCATGTATCACCTGCTGGTTACAGTAAAGTACCCGTTACAGAGACTATCAGTGTCCGTGCTTTTTTCAGAACTGTCCATCTCCGCATACTAGAAGGTAACTGCAGCTGCCTCACAACATCTTGTGCAGCTCCTGGCTCCGGGGACTCCCACTCATCCTGTGGGGAGCGTTCCATCTTGCTGCATCCCATCCCCCGGAGGCCCAAGCAGCGACGGTGGACATCACCGGAACACTCACAGGTGGCGTCACCACTTGAAACAACCTTTTAAATCTGTTCAGCCAATATTCCTTTGAATCTGGACCACCGGGCCCCACTTCGGCAGGCGCGGTTCCGTGACAGGAGGAAGAAGCTTTGCCTGCCCCGTGAAGTCCCGGCCACCGGTCTGGTCCCGACATATGCTACTTCAGTAAAGGTAAAGGAAGCAACCCTTGCGTGTCTGTTGGTTATTCACCGCCTTGAGTCCTGCACCCCAACGGCCTACCACCGCCATAGACTTAACGGTTGTCCAGGAGAACCGCTCCACCTGTGGGGAGTGATATCACCACTGCTGTCCATCCATCATCCCTGGAGGTCCACCACCGCAGCACTGGCCCCATTAGCCGGCTACCACAGGTGGTGTCACTATCCCTATCCCTAAACTTTTAAAGACTGATCTCCAGGGTCACGGAGCCAGGTTTCGACCCCTGTGACTCCTCCGGAAGCACCAAAGCCCGGTTCAGAGTGCCCCACGGCCGTGGGGCAGGTCATGGGCGACTCCAGTCCTCAAGGGCTGCAAACAGTTCATCTTTTCAGGATTTCCCTAGCATTTGACAGTTTGAATCATCACCTGTGCAGAAGATTAAATTACCAACTGTCAAATACTAAGGAAATCTTGAAAACCTGCAGTGGGTGCGGCCCTTGAGGCCTGGAGTTGCCCACCCCTGTTTTACAAGGTACTGCAATTTTCAAGCGATCGCTGTGACAGCAGGCACAGTGATCACTTGAAAGCATGATGTACTGAAGACGTCCAATGTCAGGATTGCTAAGGCATAACCAGTACATCCATTGTCGCAAACAGGTTAACCAGTAGAAGGCCATGTATACATGATAGGACATACAGTTTCCAATACAAATGCAAAAGGCAAAGTTCTCCCTTGGGTGACACCTTTGACCCCTCTACACAGAGACTATAGATGGATGGACATTTTTTTTTAACAGACATCTGTGTTTGCACATCACAGTTTTATTATAGCTGCCTGGACCTGACTATCATGGACTATTTCTGATCTCTTATGGAATGACAGAATTTTACTTAAAAACTATTAAGACATGCAGTCTATTTTGTCTGGAATTTCTCACCAGATCATTTCAGTTTTTCTACATTCCAGCCGGAAACGTACTATCTTCACCTCGGAATATGTCTGACAGATTGTCATTAATTATTGACTTTTTTTTTAGCTTTTGTAACTAAATAAAACCAGCTCCTTTACAGATGTTTAAAAACTAAAATAAAATGGTCCTTTTTTTAGTGCATTGTACCCTTAGATAAACTGGAAAGAAGGAAATATAGATTTAGCTAGTGATAAAAGATTGAAACTGTGTGTGTGAAAAAAGGATTCCTGCACAGATAAGGACTCCCCAAACAGGATACGGGGCCTCTCTTCAGCTCCAGCTATGGCCAAATATCTGCAGCAGGTGTCTAGAGGCGAGTGCTGTGCAGCACGTCCGAGGAAGCGGTGCCAAGGCTGGGTGCGGCTCAGCGTGACACAGGGTGTAATTCATCAGCAGGGGCCTAATCCTACGCATTGTGCCCAACACCTCTACATTATCCTCTGCCCTTCAGATGTGACATATACAGGGAGTGCTACACAAAGGAACTGTTATCATATGAAGGAGGAAGAAAAAAGGGATACAGTAGTGAGATTTCTACAGTCATTTTTTAGGGTAAATTTCTGACTATTTAAAGTTGCCAACTGTTAGGCTGTGTGCACACGATCAGTAATTGCAGCGTTTTGGATGCAGCTTATTACAACTGTGTCCATAACGCTGCATTGTACAGTACAAGTCTAGTGGATGGGATTTCTAGAAATCCCATGCTCACTGTGCTTCTCCCCTCCGCAGCGTTACCTCACCTGCAGTGTGGAATACCGCGCTTTTGCATCTCTTCAGCACGTTAATTTAATGTTGCGGAGTCTGAACAGTCACCAGCAGATGAATGCAGGGAGAAGCCGTCCTGCACCCAGTGCAGATCGTGGGCACAGGGTGGCTGCGGTCACCCATGATTTCCCTAGGACCGGAGGTGCTGCGTCCAGTACGCAGTGTCTTCGGATCGTCTGCACATACCCAAACTCTATCCCTTAGGCAGGGTTTACAAGAGCAAATACAAAAACATTCATATTTTATCCTGAGGATGATATTTTAATATCTGTATTTTGTTCTTTCCAATATTAATATATGTATTGCATCTGTGTGTCCATTTTCACATCCGTGTGCCATCCATAACTTTGTTTCGTACATCTGTATGGCATCCAAATGTGGGTTTACCTCTTCCTGCATTCAGAGTCTGAAGACAGCATGACAGTTTGTGACAAAAAGTAACAAAAAAACATTGCCTGTCACTATTCCAGTATTCGTCAGGAATAACAAACCTAATGCAAGTCAATGGGAAACCCGAGCATTTTTCTGGGAAATCTTCTGGAAAACTGTTTGAGTTCCCTATTGACTTGTATTAGGTTAATTATTCATGACGAACAGGGGCGGATTATAATGAGGGCAATCTGGGCTACAGCACGAGGCTCCAGGGGGGCCCCTGACCAGAGTGCCCTCCTTATCATTTGCTCATCAGGCCCACAGAGCTGTGGGGAATTTACCAGTCACGTCTTCTAGTAATCAAATGTACTCGTGTCTTTTGGATGAAGCAGATTCATATGAGAGCACAGAGGAAGGTGATTCTTAATGCAGAGGTACTGTGTGTGTATATATATGTGTCCTGTGTGTGTTAGAAGAAACTGCTTAACTTGTGCAGCCTCCGTGCAGCTCCCAGTGCCTCCTCTCCTGCTCTGCACAGATCAAGAAAATCTGAGTGTGGTAATATATGTGTGTGTCTATCCGTCTGTGTGTGTGTGTATCTATATCTGTATGTGTGTATTTGTATTTGTGTATCTGTATGTGTATGTAGCAGAGCTGTGTGTGTATCTGTCAGGGCTGCAGCATCCTTTGGACAAGTTGAGCCTTCTTCTAAGGCAGCAAGGAGGCAGGGGAGCGGCAACGCTGCAGGTGTGCGGCGCCCTGCACATAGCGGCGGCTGTACTGCTAGCACCCCCCCCCCCATTCCCGCCCTCGCTCTTCGCCTCAGGCGGCGGGGATGTTTACCCCCTGCTATCTGTATGAACATATATTGTACATGTAGCAGATCTAGGTGTGTAGTATGCATGTAGTGTCCACGTGGTAGAGCTGGGTGTGTATCTGTATGTCCATGTATTGTGCATGCAGCAGAGCTGTGTGTATATGTATGTACATGTATGGTATATGTGATCAGAGCTGTGTGTGTTTGTATGTGCATGCATTGTACATGTAGCATAGCTGGGTATGTAGAGTCCTTGTAGCAGAGCCATATGTGTATCTATATGTGTAGAGTGCATGTAGTAGAGCTGCGTATGTCTGTATGTGCATGAATTAGACATGTACTAGTGCTGTTTGTGTCTATATGTGTCTATATGTTCATGTAGTAGAGCTGTGTGTGTGTATTATGTGTAGTGTGTATGTAGCAGAGCTGTGTGTTTACATGTGCGTGTAGCAGAGCCAGCTATGTCTATGGACATGTAGGTATATGTGTTGTGTGCATGCAGCAGAGCTGCGTGCATCTGTATGTGCATGAATTGGGCATGTACCAGTGCTGTGTGTGTTGTATCTGTATGTTCATGTAGTAGAGCTGTGTGTGTGTGTACTATGTGTAGTGTGCATGTAGCAGACCTGTGTGTCTACATGTGTGTGTAGCAGAGCCATCTATGTTTATGGACATGTAGTAGAGCTGTGTGTTTCATAAATAATTTGGAGGGGCGGGGGCGGAATATAAAAGGGGCCCATTAAGACTCTTTCGCCCGGGGCCCACAAAAATCTGGAGCCGGCCCTGATTCAAAGGTAATTTATTTGGTGTACAGGTGTCAGGGATAATGGCCACGTTCTTACAATGCAGCATAGGAGCTGATGATGGTGGCGTTTTTAGTTTAAAACCCTCAAATATGGTGACAGATTCACTTTAATGAGTACTGTCGAATTACATTGGTTATTATCCTGTGTTGAGCAAATAGTAAAATATTCGGGTTTGGAGTATTCATATTGAATACCTGTTACTATTCCAGTCTTCATCATGAATAATGAACCTAATGCAAGTCAATGGGGAACTTGAATAATTTTCCCCATTGATCATTGGTTTGTTAGACTAGTGGAATAGTACCAAGTATTCGATAGAAATAATCCGAACCCGACTATTTTACTATTCGCTCAACACTAATAATAACCATACCAGAACCTCAAATTACAGACACGGTGTTTTGTGGTGATTTCCCCTCATCAGTGCAAAGTATGAGATCTGATCTGGCTGTATGAGAGGGTAAGTGGGGTCTAAGGGGTGAGGTTTCTCCTTGTGGAGAGTGACAATTCAAAGGAACTACCTCAAAATCTTGCATTAGTGAAGTGCTGTCTGTATGTTATTAGCTTGGTATACGGATGCAACGCCCCATTGAGGCCGTGGGGTACTAGGTAACCGGATCGGTGGTTGCTTGGGAGGTCACGGTGGCGGTGATCCAACTGTGGCCCTGGGCGTGCAGAAAAGGAGGTGTATTTACAGGGGATAAGTTTGTGACACCACCTGTGGTTATTCTGGTCAGGGTGACCAGCGCTGCTATTGGTCCTCTGGGCCGGTGGAATGGCTGTCTGGATGGTATTACTCCCCACAGGTAGAGCGTGAGCTCAGGGTTATTGGTAAAAGTCTATGGAGATGGTAGTGGTGGCTGTGTAACGGTGCAAAAGGGCGTGGGGAATAACCGGAGGAGACCAGGGTTGTAGTTCTTTACCTTTACTTGTAAACATGTGGTGCAGTCCGGGGCACTGATCCAGGAGGAACCGAGCAGCCAGGGAGCAGTTGGATTCCACCCCGCCAGGTGTAACTAGAGTCTAATGGGCCCTGGTGTGAAATTTAGACCTTGACCCCTCCCCCCACCCTGCGCACTTTGGTCAGTTGTATGTGCCCTGATAAACATTCAAAATCCCATAAAGACTCATCAATTGACCTCTCCCCTTCATTATGTATTAATGTCCCTCATCCTGGAATATAGCCCTTATCATGATAAATATGTCCTCCGTCCTGGTATATATAACCTTCATCCTCCCGCCACCATAGTCCTCCAATTATTATAATGCATCCCCATATTCCTCCATATATTACAATGTATCCCCATAGTCCTCTATGTATTATTATGAATCCCATTGTCCCCCATTCACAAGGTAACTGACATTGTCATCCAATTATTATAATCTTCCCCCATAGTCCTCCATATACTGTAGTATCATGCACCCTTATAGTCCTCTATACAGTATAATGCCATCTTAGTGCTCCGTATCGCATAATGCAGTCTCAAAGCCCTCCATATAGTATAGTGCACCCTCATATCTCTCCATACAGTGCAGCCTCCTCCCTTCATATACAGTAGTGCAGCCTCATATACACAGTTTCATAACTCAATACTGTATAATGCACCCCCCTCCTCCCCATATTCCTCTGGCCACTGTGCACCAAAAAAATAAATCTGTTCTCACCTCTCCTGGTTACCTTCTCTGGTCTCCTTCGCAAAACTGAAGACTCAGGAAGAGGCGGTGATTGCCTGCGTTCCACAGTGAAACACATAAAAGCAGGAAGTGCCGCCTAATCATAGTGTGGAGGAGGAGGCACCAGCCTCCACTGTGGAACGCAGGCAATCACCGCTGTGGTAAGAGGTAGCGAGGGGTGGGGCGATGTAGCAGTAGTAGGAAACAGGAGGCTCCCCCTCCCCTTCCTGACACACACAGGCCCCAAAGCGGAGTGTGCTGCCACGGGTGCTGGGATCGTTGGTCGCAGGGGGCGGCTGAGGCGCAGGCCCCTTCTAGGTCCGGGCCCTGTCGCAACCGCGACCCCTGCGACAGTGATCATTACATCCCTGGTTTGGGGTCTGCCTGCTGCACTCTCTCAGTTTAGGGTCCCAGTGCTTTGGTGCTACTCTGCGGCCCTCTCTGTCTCTTTCCTCCTTGCTTTACTGTGAACCTGTATGGCAGGCAGCCCGAGCCCCTTGTGGACACTGCCGGATCGCTAGCAGCTCTGGGCCCTATCCGCTGCTGTGCCGCCGGGTTTGAAGTGCAGCCAGGAAATGTACAGTCTACCGTCCTCCAGAAGTAGTCAGCGGGTCTTGCAGGTCTCGACTGACCCAGGACTCTGGCGTCCTTTCTTAACACGGCCTGGAGTGAGCCTCTCAGCGGCTCCTCTCTCCAGGACCTTCCTCGTCGTCCTCCTTCCTAGACTCGACTGACTACTTGTTCCTCCCTCCCAGCCTTTCCCACTCCTAACCCCTTCTCCTACCAGAGAGAGCAGCTCCCCTCAAACAGGGGTTCAGAGCTCCCCCTTCTGGCCGAAGTCAGGAAAGGTGTGTGAATGCTTGAGATACCTCGCGTGGGGTCTCCTTCTGCTCCCAGGCATGACATCACCCCGGTGAAGGAGGCAACGTCACTGTGGCACCCGGACATCACACGGACATCACACGGACATTTCATACACTTGTATTAACGAGCCATAAGACTTTTGGCCACGCATATTTCCCTGCATTAGTTATATGTCTAAATAGGAAAAGTATACAGTCTTTACTGTGCCACCTATGCTATGACTGCACTGTAGTATATCCAGGATACCTTATTTAAGCTAAATCCATTACGTGTTTTGTACTATTTTAATTATCAATTTTCTCTGACTTTTTTTGGTTAAACATTTCTCAGGACACATGTTACATTAAAGGGAATCTGCCAAAAAGAATTTATACCCTAAACTAATAATACGGTTGTATAATTGCTTTTTTCCTGAATAAATTGATATCTTTGCCAGAGACATCCGCCCTGTCATTTCTGAGAAATACAGTCTTAAAGGGGTGGCTGAAGGCAAAAGACATTTTAATCTAAATCCCTATCTATTCATTGCCACAATCTAAACTAATTTGTAATGTAATTGCATTACACATTCCCTATCCTTCTACACCAAATCAATCTACTGTTCTGGTATCCCTACTTCCTGTGTGATGATGTTTCCTTTGAGAATCTCGGTGCATGCTGGGATACTCAAACAAGACCTCATCAGGGGGTAGAGGCTGCGATCACAGTCACAGCCTCTGCTCCCTTCCTGAAATGAAGCGTCATCAGTGACGCCCATGTCAGGGAATGGTCTGGTCCCTACTCTGTCATTGTGTGTTGTGCACAATGACAGCGCTCTCTGTGTCACTGCCTCAGATCAGTAGTAAGGATTTGACAATAGAGCAGAGTGTGCATTGGTATTGTCCATTGGCCGAATACCAGGTGGTCAGAGATCAGCGCTGCCCTGCAAGTTATGTGACTGATTCATGGTTATTGTTATAGCTCACTAAGACAGGGTGTGAAGTGTCAGACAAACAACTGCACACCATTAATGTCAAGAGAGGTGACTCATGGATGCTTTTGATTTGCAGGCAACAAAGTTAAAGAGAATTAAAGAAAGTGTTGCTGAGGAGATTGCCAAGAGACTGTTTTAAAGGTACCATTACACGGTACGAGATTGTGAACGATATCGCTGAAACGTCACGGGTTTGGAGTCGTTCAAACGACATAGTTAGGACGTCGTTGCATGTAACACCACGATACGACAATGATAAATCGTTGGATCGTTGATCGCAGATTTGAGAACATGTTCTCAAATCAGACGATCTTCGATCAGCCAACCTGGTGCATCGTTGTGTGTGACCCGCGATAACAATGTCGTTAACAACTTCGCCTATTCACATCAGTTAACAAGTATCATTCGCTGGGTTGTGTGAACGATAGCTGCTCGCTACATCGTTGGTCCATCGTCCACGATATCTAGATGTGTGACATCTCACCAACGATGTCAAAAAGATGTCCTAACGACCGCGCGCCCATGAGATCGTTGGTGATATCTTTAACGACATTGAAGCGTGTAACGGTACCATAAGAGTTATCCAAATATCAATTAAATTCAGAAAATTAACCCAAAAGTGTTGATAAATTCACTAAAAACTTTAGACAGTAATACAAACAAACCTCAAAACAAGTGTGATTACATCCAAAAATCAGAATAAAAAAATCAGATAGAATGCTGACCAGCAATCAATGGTGTTTATCCTACCCACAGGGGCCCTATAAACCTCTTTCCCTGCCTACCAGCGGAGTTTGATTGCACCCTAATTTTTGCTGGTGTCCCTGCTCACCAGAGGCTTGTCCTGTACTAAAATGGATACATGGATTGACCAATACTAAGGTGAGGGTCACAAAAATAGCAGTGTCTGTATATCGCCCTCTGATCGGGGAATGGATTCGTACCACTGCATGCTACTGATTATTAAAATATTCCCTAACTATCTCCACCTCAACAAGAATATGCACACTTAACAATGTACAAGTCTAATGGTTTTCCCTATAAATATTCTTGGTACGGATCAGTACCAGCCAGTCTGTCCGACTTATCTTAGTGTGCTTTTAAGGCTGGCTTCACACTTGCAGATGCATCTGCAGCATTTTGCAGATGCATCTGCAAGTGTCAGCATGCAGACCGCGGCCCCTATGTTTATAATGGGGCGCACCGCGGTCTGAAAGCACTCATTCATTCCTATATGTGAACCGTCCGCAGGCAGATGCCTGCTTACAGATCACACACTCCCGCCCGCACCATGGACGCGAGATGCATCTGCAAGTGTGAAGGCAGCCTTATAAGAGTGAGGTGGTGCAGCATCCTGTTCTTTACCTCAGCCTCGACGCGTTTCTCCTTCTTAATGGTGAATTTCGTGATATGGGTTCATCATGAGGCACAAAAATTGGGTACACAGCAAACTGAAGTGTGAGTGCATAACCATCTACTAGTCACTTAAGACTCCTCATCCTTACAGGTATTGGGGATGACTTCGTTATTACTCATATTAATGTGTCCAGATTGTTACAGCCGATAAAAAATAGAGTGGACATCAAAGAGAACCTTCCAACAAACCACAGGATATAAAAGAGCACTGTTTGTCTTAGATAATCACAACGGGATAAGGACACTCATTCTAGACAGGAAGGTGGATCCAAATTCCAACCTATAGCAATATGGAACACCAAAGACTCCCACTCCAGATAAGGGCAAATCTCCAGTGGGTCCACACTACTTCCCTGTGACACAGGCCGCAACTATGCGGTACCCAATTTTTGTGCCTCCTTAAAAACCCATATCACAGAATTCACCGTTAAGAGGGAGAAACACGTCGAGGCTGAGAGATAAAGAACAGGATGCTGCACCACCTCACTCTTAAAAGCACACTAAGATAAGTCGGACGGACGGGTGGTACTGATCTGTGTGAAGGATATTTATGGGAAAAACCTTTAGACTTGGACATTCTTAAGTTCTTATTGATGTTGGGGTGGAGATATTTAGGGAATATTTTAATAATGAGTAGGATGCAGCGGTATGAATCTCAATTCCCAGATCAGAGGGTGATATACGGACCCTGATATTTTTGTGACCCTCACCTTAGTGAACGGGGACACCAGCAAAAATTAGGGTACAATCAAACTCCACTGGTAGGCAGGGAAAGAGGTTTATAGGGCCCCTGTGGGTAGGATAAAAACCAGTGATTGCTGGTCTAATCACTGCAAAGGAAGCAATCGCAATAGGGTGTTATAGTTATATGTACAGTTTGGCTATGAAGCCAGTATATAAAACTGCTCACCTTCTCTGGTTGTGTTACACACAACCAGTATGGAAAACGTGGTAGTAGCTGCTTCGAGATACACACTTCTACGTGCAATGTGGTAGGGAAATCCAAGGATTCAGAGGGACAATGTGTGCTTGGTCCGCGTTGCTACAAAAGACACGAAGCCCAGATGCCTGCGATGCTGCTTCATCAGGGAATATTCCCTGATAAAGGAGCATAGCAGGCTCTGAAACGCGTCGGATGGATCCAATAAATTTAAAGTAACCGAACATCTGGGCTTCATGTCTTTTGTAACAGCGCGGACGAAGCACACATTGTCCCTCTGAATCTATTGATTACTGGTCGGCTTTCTATCTGATTTGTTATTCTATTTTATTCATTGATTTTGGATGTAATCACATTGGTTTTGAGGTGTGTTTGTATTACTGTCTAAATACATTTTTGTGAATTTATCTACACTTTTGGGGTTAATTTTCTGAATTTAATTGTAACTTCCCCATACATAAGAAATCTTTCAGACGTATAAATTATCCAAATGTCACCAGTGTCAGCCCACGTTTGTGTATATTAGCTATTCTCCATGGGTAAAGCCAAGGTGTAGCCTCTTGTTATTCTGAACCATGTAAGAATGGTAACTATCAAGCTCATTGCCTTGCTGCAGTAAACCTGGGACTGTCACCTGTGTATGGCTGCATTCCTTCTAACATTGTATATTCAATTTAAAGAGGCTTGCTTCCACTTAATCTGCTCTTATCTTCTATGTGGAGAACTTTCCTTGGTATTAAAGTTTCTATATATCAAAAGGGCATTACCTTTTCTATTCCTATCAATACATTGAGGCTCCAAACTTGCCATTGTACAGTATACAGTATATTCGGATTTGTCCGCCATTCTTCTATTGAAAACAATAAATACCTTATTAGGTTTTTGTTCTTTTTATCTTTCTGTTGTATTAATAAATTCTGCAGCCTATAATATTCTGGACAGTAAAGTAAAACTTGTTCAGACATACCAGACACTTTCAGTATGTGTTTGCCACATAGAAGATCTTTTATGATAATGAATATATTATGGCCCCTCTCCCATCAATGATGCCCCAGACAGCCACCTCCATTGTCTGCCCCTCATACATGCTCTTCCACTATGAGAATCCTCCTGGGCACAGCTTTAGTGACATCGCACCAATCAGAAGAGGGATTTAATCTGCACCAGTCCCTTTTCATGGTCTAGTAATGGTTTACAGCTTTTATATTGCTATATCTATTGTGGTGCTTTACTGACATCTTGTGGCCACTTTGGGTTTTCCGTGTGTTTAATTTACATTTATAGTTAAAAATACACTGCTCAAAAAATAGAGCGTTACTACAAGGGGTGCAGAATGGGGCATAACTACAAGAAGGAGATCAAGATGGGGCAATACGACATGAAGGGGATCAGGGTTAGGACATTACTACAAGAAAGGGAGCAGGATAGGGCATTACTACGAGAAAGGAAGCAAGATGAGGATATTACTACAAGTAACGGAGCAAGATAGGGCATTACTACAAGAAGGAGACCAGGATAATGTACATTACTACAAGATGGGGATCAAGATGGGCACATTAATGAAACAATGGATGAGGGACCACCGCTATGCAGAGTAAGTTACAGTACACCAGATGAGGTTGCAAAAAACAAGGATAATAGCTTATTAACAGTGGGAAAGAGTAAAGCAGGTTCACAGGGGGAAAGCTGTGGCAAAAATACTGCATACAATTACAGCAGTTTCTATCTCAGCAGCACGCTGCCCCAGCTATTACATGTAATTATTCAACAGTCACATTTGCAAAACAGGAAACATACTAAACTTTACTACACTAACAACCTCACTGGACTCTGTTAATCGGGCCACTCGGCTATTATGCTTTGGCTACTGAGGCCTATGTTATGCCCCAACGTGTGCACACACTGGTAATGACTCAAATAATGTTGAGGACACAACAAGTCCAGTCATGGGGCTTGATGCTGTCTTGCTCGGCAGTGGGGAAACCTTTTCTTCCTTCACAGTCCTTGGATCCCTTGAGTCCTGTGGATCAAGTCTTTGAGTCCTGTGCAGAATCTCCAACCTCTGGAACTTCTCAGTCCAGTACTACTTGGCAGTCACCAGGGCTCTCTCACTGTCTGGCCCACTGTCACTTCACAGCCAGTACCATGCCTTCTCAAAGCCTAAGTACCTGCTTCTAGGCAGTGTGTCCTCTGTTACACACAATCAAGCTGACAGCTATCTGGTGTCTTTTTTTCCCCCCAGCTCAGTTTTACTTACAGTTTGTATCATTCATGCACTTCCTGATCTTGATCAGTCTATCTGCACAGTTCAGGGAGGGGGATAGACTAGTCCACAACACTCAGCACACAGGGAAGCACTGTCTCTTGAAGTCATAGAGCAACTGTTCTTACAATGACAACCCTACCTGCATCCCTATTTAGTGATGGTCGCCCTTGGCCATAAGAACATCAGAGCCACCAAAGTCAACAAAATAAGTCCACTCCTTGTAGATTTAAAAGTATTAGATCAGGATTCTTTATGAAGATCGTCCACCTCCCTCATCTTAGATACACACCATCAAACGTCAATGCCCAGGAGAGAAGGGCCATACAGTCTTTGTAAACCAACAAAGAAATCATCATTAAACCTGCAGACAAGGGTGGTGCAATAGTCATGATGAACAAATCTGACTACCTGAAGGAAGCAAACAGACAATTGACGAACACACGCTACTACAAGAAATTGGAGTCTGACCCCACACAGGACTATCACAAGGAATTAAACAGACTGAACTCTTGTCTACCTGACATATTCTTAAGAGCTGCTGACTTAATACCAGAAAGTCCAAGAACAGGCACATTCTACATGTACAGAATTCACAAACCAGTAAATCCAGGGAGACCAATCATCTCATGTGTGGGCACCCTCACCGAACAAATTTCTGGGTGGGTAGAGGGTGTTCTCAAACCTCTGGTAAAAGAGACACCCAGCTACATTCAGGACGCAACTGACCTATAGAACAAACTGTCAGCAATAGGTCCTCTACCAGAAAGAACCATCCTCGCCACCATGGATGTGGAATTTCTGTACAGCAACATCCCACACCAGGATGGGTTAAATGCCTGCAAAACCTTTCTGGAAAACACAGGGATTGATGCTGATTCTGTGGTGGAGCTTACAAAATTCATCTTCACGCATAACTATTTTACATTTGACAACAGCATATATTTACAGGAGACTGGCACAGCAATGGGAAGAAAAATGGCACCACAATGTGCAAATCCTTTCATGGCCAAGCTTGAAGGTGACTTTTTATCCTTTAGTCCTATCAGGCCTTGGGCCTATTACCGTTATACCGATGACATTTTAATCATCTGGACAGAGTCTGAACTACAGCTGAAGATGTTCCATTAACACTTTAAAGGGAACCTGTCACCTGGATCTAAGCCCCTACACTATCACTACCTGTCCCTGCACCTTCCTAGCTGCTCCCTATCTATCCCTCTCTGAGCTAAATCCGCCCTATAAAACTGCAGAAAAATAACTTATAACTTACAGCAGTCCCTGAGGCTGAGGACTGAGAAGGCGGCGCCAGGCTCCATTCAGCCCCTCCTCCATGTAGCAGCACACGCCCCGCTGGGCGGCGTTATTCTTTCTTCATCGCCGCCTCCTCCATTTGGAATCTCTGCTTTACACCTATCATGTTGTGGTGATGCGACCTCGATGTGTCCCCTGACCAGGACACAGCATATGGGAGATTGTATCTTCTGCTTGGTAGCAGCACACACAGGGTGAGCTGCTACTGGAGCTAAGTGCTGATTGAAATCACTGACCCCCAGGTGTGCGGGTGAATAGGAGATGATATGTGCTGCCCTGGGCTGTGGGGAGGGGGTGGAGTGTGTCAGGACAGCAGCAGGAGCTGCTGGGATTGTATGAGGTTCTACTCGGCTGTGCCCCGGTGTAACAGGCCAGACTAACCCCCCCGACCAGAATATACTCGGGGTTAAAGTGGCCTAGGCCAGATTATACCCCTCCGTATACCACAGCAGCTGTAGATCAGGGCTCCAAGCAACACATGGGGGCCCGAGGCAGCAGAAAGTGGCCCCAGGCAGCAGAAAGTGGCCCTACGCAACATACAGGGGCCCCAGGCAGTGCTAGGGCCCCAGGCAGTGCTAGGGGCCCCAGGCAGTACACAGGGCCCCAGGCAGCACAAAGTGGCCCCAAGCAGCACACAGGGGCCCCAGGCAGTACTAGGGGCCACAAGCTACACACAGGATCCCAGGCTACACACAGGGGCCCCATGCAGCATACAAGGACCCCAGGCAGTGCACGGGGCCCCAGGGAGTGCACGGGGCCCCAGGCAGTGCACAGGCCCCAGGCAGCACAAAGTGGCCCCAGGCAGCACAAAGTAGCCCCAGGCAGTACTAGGGGCCACAAGCTACACACAGGATCCCAGGCTACACACAGGGGCCCCATGCAGCATACAAGGACCCCAGGCAGTGCACGGGGCCCCAGGGAGTGCACGGGGCCCCAGGGAGTGCACGGGGCCCCAGGCAGTGCACGGGGCCCCAGGCAGCACAAAGTGGCCCCAGGCAGCACAAAGTGGCCCCAGGCAACATACAGGGGCCCCAGGCAGTACCAGGGGCCCCAGGCAGCACAAAGTGACCACAGGCAATATACAGGGGCCCCAGGCAGTGGGCCACCTGGGGCCACTTTGTGCTGCCTGGGGCCCCTGTGTACTGCCTCTGGCCCCCATGCGCTGCCTGGGACCCCTTTATACTGCCTGGGGCCCTTGTATGCTGCATGGGGCCCCTGTATGTAGCCTGGGACCCTGTGTGTAGCCTGGGGCCCCTGTATGTTGCCTGGGGCCCCTGTATGTTGCCTGGGGCCACTTTGTGCTGCCTGGGGCCACTTTGTGCTGCCTGGGTCCCCGTGCACTGCCTGGGGCCCCGTGCACTCCCTGGGGCCCCGTGCACTCCCTGGGGCCCCGTGCACTGCCTGGGGTCCTTGTATGCTGCATGGGGCCCCTGTGTGTAGCCTGGGATCCTGTGTGTAGCTTGTGGCCCCTAGTACTGCCTGGGGCCACTTTGTGCTGCCTGGGGCCTGTGCACTGCCTGGGGCCCCGTGCACTGCCTGGGGCCCCGTGCACTCCCTGGGGCCCCGTGCACTGCCTGGGGTCCTTGTATGCTGCATGGGGCCCCTGTGTGTAGCCTGGGATCCTGTGTGTAGCTTGTGGCCCCTAGTACTGCCTGGGGCCCCTGTGTGCTGCTTGGGGCCACTTTGTGCTGCCTGGGGCCCTGTGCACTGCCTGGGGCCCCTAGCACTGCCTGGGGCCCTAGCACTGCCTGGGGCCCCTGTATGTTGCGTAGGGCCACTTTCTGCTGCCTGGGGCCACTTTCTGCTGCCTCGGGCCCCCATGTGTTGCTTGGAGCCCTGATCTACAGCTGCTGTGGTATACGGAGGGGTATAATCTGGCCTAGGCCACTTTAACCCCGAGTATATTCTGGTCGGGGGGGTTAGTCTGGCCTGTTACACCGGGGCACAGCAGAGTAGAACCTCATACAATCCCAGCAGCTCCTGCTGCTGTCCTGACACACTCCACCCCCTCCCCACAGCCCAGGGCAGCACATATCATCTCCTATTCACCCGCACACCTGGGGGTCAGTGATTTCAATCAGCACTTAGCTCCAGTAGCAGCTCACCCTGTGTGTGCTGCTACCGAGCAGAAGATACAATCTCCCATATGCTGTGTCTCAGTCAGGGGACACATCGAGGTCACATCACCACAACATGATAGGTGTAAAGCAGGCAGGAGATTCCAAATGGAGGAGGCGGCGATGAAGAAAGAATAACGCCGCCCAGTGGGTTGTGTGCTGCTGCATCGAGGAGGGGCAGAATGGAGCCTGGCGCCGCCTTCTCAGTCCCCAGCCTCAGGGACTTCTGTAAGTTATAAGTTATTTTTCTGCTGTTTTATAGGGCGGATTTAGCTCAGAGAGGGATAGATAGGGAGCAGCTAGGAAGGTGCAGGGACAGGTAGCGATAGTGTAGGGGCTTAGATCCAGGTGACAGGTTCCCTTTAATCAGTTTCATTCCACCTTCAACTTAACACTCAACTACTCCCGCACTGAAATCAACTTTCTGGACACCATCATTAAGCTACGGAACAATGAAATTGAGATATCACTGTACCGGAAGCCAATTGACCGTCCAACATATCTCCGATGGGATAGTTTTCATCCAAAACATATAAAAAACTCTATTGTGTATAGCCATTCCATACAATCGGATATGTTCCAACCCTACAGATAGAGACAATCACCTTCAGGACCTCAGAAAGACCTTGTTGAACCAGGGCTACCATCCAAGAGCAATCGAGAACCAGATTACAAGAGCCACCAGAATATCAAGGAATCATCTCCTACATTACAAAACTAGAGAAGAAAACAACAGAGTTCCTCTCATAGTCACCTACAATCCAAGTCTGGAGGTGCTAAGAGGAGCTGCACGGAAACTGCAACCACTCCTACAAAAAGATGCCTGACTAAAATCAATAATTCCGGATCCCCCACTCTTGTGTTTTAGACAACCTCCGAATCTAAAAAAAAAACATTGTCAGAAGCGCCCTGTCATCTCCAACAGCAACAGGAACCTTTCCCTGCAACCAGAACAGGTGCAAAACCTGTCCATCTATAATGACAACGGACAAGGTAAGGATTCCTGGGACAGATCAGGACTACAAGGTCCCAGCTAACTTCAGCTGCACCACAAGTAATGTGGTGTATTTAATTATATGTACCAAATGCCCAACAGGTGGCATATACATAGGGGAGACTGGGCAAAAATTCAGAACAAGAATGAATTCTCATTGCCACACAATAAAAGAAAAGCGTAAGGATCTACCTGTAGCAAAGCATTTTTGCAGCTCTGACCACAGTGTAACAGACATGAATCTGCTCATTTTAAAAAGTAACTTCAAATCTCAGAGAGAGAGAAGAATTTGGTAATACAAATTGATAATGACCTTTGACAACAGGATTAGATGTCTCACATTGATTCATGTGTTTTTACATCAATTGAAAGGGCATTTGTTTATATCACATCTTTGAACAGATCCCAGTTAGAGGACAATGACATTTTGACACTTCTTACGTGACGTGTCTTGCATGGATTTATGGCTTTCTACATTCACTGAGGAATTTTCAGGTCTCCACCTCCACCTCCACCTCTACAGAGGGGAATAACAACATCGGCAGAACAGACAAAGTGTAATGACCGAAGATCCTATTAAGATCCAGTAAGTCACAGACTGAGACACAGGCAGAGATAACCAACATTTTTTTTACTGATATTGGGATCAAAGTACGGTTCAGTATAGAATGTAATAGTCTCAAAATCCCCTTAAAACAGTACCAATAACAATTTCACACACTCAGCGTTAGCCAACATCAATGCACCGATCTCAGAGTTCCCAGGGTATGTAAATCACACTCAGAACCAGGAGCAAATTTACCTGCACGTTAAACTGATCAAGGATTTAACTTAACTAACTGGAAAGGTGATGTACATCAGATGAGGGCGGTCTGATGGAAGCTCTGAGATGGTGCACTGAGTATAACTTATCACAGCTAATAATGCATTAAACTATATCAATGGTGGCTATACACTTAGCACAGGGATACCATGGTATCTTAAAAGCTACGGTACCATCAACCTCAAGTGTCGTTTCACACAGGCCTATAGTCCAAGGTGGCTGCATCAAGTCCAGAAAAAAAACCTTTGGCGCCAAAAAAACCTTATTGTAAAACAGCAAAATTTCTGTGTCTTGCCAGTCAATGCCAGAGTCACACGTCCGTTACTTTAGTTCTGTAGCCTCGGGATACAGTCTGTGGAACACTCTTTACCAGGGCTTGTCAGGATCCTCTCAATCAGGATGGCACCAGACTCAGTCTCTCCTCAGTCTCTTTTCTGTTAGTGGAACCATGGTCTGCTCAACATACGGTCTCTAGTCCACACAGTTTCCACTGGCTCTGCACTAGTTTCCAGCAAAAACACAAGTTCTAACAGGACAGGGATCAGCCACCCTGCCGACAGCTTGCACAAAAAGTCTTATCAAAGTCCAATCTCCAGGTTTCTCACCACTGTTTGTTTTTAGCATGGCTTTACAGCCTGTCTTTTCTAGCAGGGCAGCTCTCAGCTCCCCTTCACCCTGAGCCTCATTCTCCTATAGACACTGGTTCTCCCCTCCAAGCCCGTGCTGCCTTGCTCCAGCTCTTGTTCAGGCAGGGCGAACTCACAGGGTCCTAGTGCTCCGTTGATGCTGTGACATTCCACACTCCCACAAAAGTACACTGTTCAACATATCTGACTGGTGCAACCCCTACAGTAGACCTTTGGGACCTTCGAAGGGCCTGACTTTCTGGCAAAACTGTGCTGACTTCCAGAGGAACACTTGCTGCACGGATTGCAGAGGGCCCTTGTCGTATTTCTTCTTCATGTGGTGGTAGTGACTCGCCCATGGGATTATTGGCCCCTCCCACAGTGAGATCTCCCACTGTATCACAAACTGTCCGCCAGATGTTATCAACTTCTAAACCGCATGTATGGCCAAAGATAGACAAATAAATTATAGCAAATAGCTAGAAATACTCAGCGATAAAAACGCATGAAAATGAAATTACTGACAAATCTCTAGACACAACAAAATAAACCAGAGATAACTGCTTCATAGAGAGAGATATTAAGATGATAATCCTCCTACCTACATATCAGTAAATCAAAGAGTATAGCTCATGAACAAATAATAACAACATAATTTACCTAAAGACATGACACTGAAAGGGACTGGGATATCTGCAAAGAAATCCATGGGGTAGTGACGGTCACCTTGACGTACGTTCCTCCACGAGGGCTTCATCAGGAGACCTGATCAAATTAAAAATGATTGGGCCTCATAAGTATAAATGGGGCACTGCAGTCATGCCATGTGCTGACTAATATTAGTATACTGAATGAAACCAGTAAGTGACACATAGCTAGCCTCACCCTTTAGTCAAAGCGCACTCTCCCGCGTGATGCAGCGGTCTCCATGCCAGAAGCGCATCCGGCTCAGCGCATGATGGGAGGAACATGTCATCCCCAGAATAAACACAGAGACCAGGAGGCCTGTCAGACAGAGAGATCCATGCAGTGCATGCGCAGTGCGCGACTCCGGGCAATAATGTGGACAAGGAAACACAGGGATGAAAACAGATCTAAAGAGTACTTAGAACATAATTATTGAATTAAGTACTATGAGAGTGGTCACTTAAGATATATATAGTGATTATCAAAAGTCAAATATTACAATGTAAGAGTCCTCAGTGGTTGATACCTTTTAATGACTAACTGAAAGTTGGTATGTGAAGCAAGTTTTTGTGACACTATGGCCCCTTCATCAGGCCAATAATGAGACAAATTCTGAAGACACACACATATATACATTAGCAGGGTGAGATAATGCAGTAAATACAACAGGTGACATAAAGCAGAGTCAGGCTAGGGAGGGGAGAGGAGCTGGGGAGGTGGAAGGGGCCATAGTGTCCCGAATTCTTACTTCACTTACCATCTTTACAGTTAGCCATCAAACGGTTTCAACCACTGAGGACTCTCAGATTATAATATTTTTCTATCTACGGGCTAACACGGTACAAAATTTTTTACCTTTCAAAAGCCAGGCACAGAAAGTCTGGATGAACATTATTCCTAGCCATACAGATTCCAAGCGCGCAGGATAAGGCGGCTCATACCCATCTGAAATGTGACAACAACAAAACACATTAGAAGCACAATAAAAACAAAAATAAGGCCCAATAAGAATGCTAAAATGGCAAAATTCATAAGGATTAGAAGCCGACATTTCCATTGAGACCTGTAGGTGTCACTGTATCAAGTGAAATTATCCAACGGGAGTCCTCCTGCAGGAGCTTACCTCTGATACCCATATGATATTGTTCACATAGATGAACTCACAAGGGAAAGTGGAGTCATACACCACTGCCTCCATGGTGCACCACTATCTTAAAGTTCTTGTCGCCACTAGAGTTCAGGAAAACTTTGTTTTCGGGATAAATTTGCATGCAATGCATTTCCAAAAAGGGTATGATCCCCATGGTGGGCCCTTACTGCCAGGAAGAGTTCTCTTAATGGGAGGAACATAGTGATTGTTCGTCAACGAGTCTCCCAAATTTTGTGAATACCGCCAGGTAACTAAAGGTTTTGGACGCAAACTAGTTCTAAGGTCTTTATCAGTCATGAGCACTGACCAGTGCTTGAGGAGGGTATCTTTTACAAGGCACCATTTGGAATTCTTTTTTGTCGAGTCTTTCTCATTCTTACCCTTCTTTCTACCATGTTGATCTGCCAAAAGGACAGACCTGTCTGATCTAATAACTCTGATGTAACACTTTCTAATGTCTCTATGATTGTATCCTCTTTCCTTGAATCTGTGAGATCTGCAGGTTGCCTATGAAATGCAGGGTCGGTCATCAGAGCAGATAGTTCTGGCTCAAAGAAATTGACCCACAGGAACTAATTTTTTAAACTGAGGTAAGTGTGCAGATGAAGCATGCAGAAGTGTATTAGTAGCTGACTTTTTCCAAAACAAATCTGTTTTTAATGATCCATCACCTAGGTTTGTGAAAAGGACATCCGGAAAATAAACTGAGGACTGTGGCTGTACTTCCAAGTCAATTTCATGTTATATTGGCTGACGTTCCATCTCTGTAGGAAGTTATCCAACTGTGACATGGAGCCCTGCCATATGAAGATAATATAATCTAGATTGAGAGACCATGAGATGACCGCATCATAATAAGTTGAGTCAAGGACCGTATCCTTCCCCACAGCCCCAGGAATAAGTTAGCATATGAGGGTGCACAATTCGCCCCCATAGCTGTACCCCGGAGCTGAAGAAAGGGGGTGCTCCTTGAACACAAAAAAATTATGAGTCAAAGCAAAATGCAACAATGAAAGTATAAAATCAACAAAGTGTGATTCTAAGTTGGTCATTCTCAGAAAAAATCTTCCTGTGGCCGTCCTATGGCCATAGCATATAGAAGTATATAAGGACTCCACGTCACAAGTTACCCACATGTCCTCTAAAAGCTGAATGTTCTCCAAATGACACAGGATATCGTTTGTATCCTTCACATAAGACGGTAATGATTCTACGCATTTCTGCAAACAGAAATCAACAAATCTACTGATTGGTTCACAAAGACCCCTTATCCCGAAACGATATGTCTCCCAGGAGGTATAAGGGGGTCCTTGTGAACCTTCGGAAGCAGGTAGGAGGTCAGAGTGACTGGAAAGTCAGGAATAACTCTTTTTTAGTGATCAATGACCTTTTAAGGCCTCCATCTAGTAGAATTTGGAGGTCTTTAAGACACACAGAGGACTACTTCTGAAGAGATTGAACAAAGAGGATTATAAATTTGTTTAAATGCTTCAGCCTCGTACATAATATGTCGAAACACCATGTTTCCCCCCCCTTGTCCACCCTTTCTATTACAATGTCCTTGAGTTGCTTAAGTTTCTGGAATGCTTGTGTTTGAGAATAAGATTATTGGACCAGCTTTTATTATTAATAATAATAATAATAATAATAATAATAATAATAATTAAGCCCTTAAATACTTCTGTGCCCAACTTCACAAAAATGTCCTTTTGTGGACAGGCGGACAAAGGGGGAAAAACTGTGGAGCAGCGATATAGAAGAGTCGGGCCAGTAGATGTAAAATCACTATGTTCACTGGCCAGTGACTCTAAATAGCCTGTAATTCACCATTGGCTTTTGAAATTTGAGGATTGGCAAAGCATTTGAGGAATGTTTTTTAAAAATTAATTTGCTACCAAAAAGTTTGAAATCTTTTATAGCTGTAAAATAATCAAAATCGCATGTGAGTGAAAAAGACAGACCTTTCAATAAGACCTCCACCTGTGTTGTAGTAAGGGCATGATCCATTAAATTGATTACTTTCAATGCTTTTTCTTCTGAAGTTGTACTTGTTATTTCTTTTGGGTGAAGTAGAAGTACTTGCACGTTTTGTTTTTGATTCCAAATTAACTTGTGCTTCTGGGAGTCCTCCTAAAAAAGGTTTGCCACATTAACCCTTAGATTGAGCAGTGGACTTGTTTTGTTGACTTTGGTGACCCTGATGTTCTTATGGCCGAGGATGGCCATCATTAAGTAGGGAGGCATGTAGGGGGTGTCAATCTTATGAACAGTTACAGCACGCTAAAGCCCTCATTACACATAGTGAGATCGCTGCTACATCACAGGATTTGTGACGCAACAGCGACCTCGCCAGCGATCTCGCCATGTTTGACACGTAGCAGCAACCAGGCCCCCACTGTAGATCGACAATCGTGTCTGAATGGCCTGGACCATTTCTTGATCGTCGGGTTCCCGCTGGGCAGCATGCATCGGTGTGTTTGATGCCTTAATAATGACCTCGTTGGCGACTCAGAAGTCAGCCACGTAGGTCTGAGTCGTCAGACTAGCTGCTGTGTGACAGGGTCCCAACGACCGCCGAGGTCGTTATACGGGTCAACTTATCATTGCTGTGTCGTTGAGTAGATCTGACTGTTTGACATCGCACCAGCGACCACGTAGCGACGTTCCAGCGATCCCTACCAGGTCATATCGTTGTCGGGATCGCTGGAATGTCGCCAAGTGTAACGGCACCCTAACACTTTGAGAGACAGTGCTTCCCTGTGTGCTGAGTGAGTGTTGTTGACTAGTTGGCCCCCCTCCCTGAACGCTGCAGATGGACTGATCCATATCAAAAAGTGCATGAATAATACAAGCAGAAAGTGAAAGTAAAACTGAGCTGAGGGAAAAAGACACCAGGAAGCTACCAGCTTGATTGTGTGTGAGAGAAGGCACGCTGCCTAGAAGTGTCTGGGTACTTAGGCTTTGGAAAGGCACATTGCCGGCTGTGGAATTACTTTGGGCCGGACAGTGAGAGAGCGCTGGTGAACACTGAGTAGTACTGGACTGAGACGTTCCACATGATCCCCACGACAAGAACAACATACCATCCATACATCCGTTACTGGAGCATGATTGGAAAAGATGGAAATACAAATGCACGCTTGTAGACACACTACTAATTCCATTCCCACGTGACAGCGGAGCCTGAGTGGAAGCACAAGTTAGAGGAGGAAGTCGCCAAAGCAACTGGCGAACCAGCACCACCTCAGAAGTGTTAGCCTGGCCAAAATGTGGAAAAATCTCTTCCACAGGCCACAACATCCAGCCCCACCATCTGATATGGTCTGTATTAGCAATAGGCAGCGTTGCAATAACATGGTGGAAGAGTATGTGTCCACATGTCTCCATGTATTGAGTGATGAATCTGCCCCTTTTAAATTCAGGGTCTCCATTTTGGACACATGGCCTTTTGGAGGTGATGGCCTGCCCTGTGGCAAGTGTACTGTTGGAACATATGTTTAGCATGATCCACAGCAAATGTGGGTAATATCACATTCATTAAAATGAGCTAGGCATGGATTCCTTGGAAACTTTGGTCGATCTGTGCTGTTATGTGCCAAAATAAAACACCTTCTTCTGGTTCACACAGGCGACAAGACATTCTGCATAAATTCCTAGGCCCGAGTACTGCTGTAAAAATCGTGAGGTCAGTACAAACAGGCAGTTTGACATTGGATGTCTGAGAGTACCTCCAATTCCTACGCTTTGTCTTCCACCAGGTCCCCTCTTAATTATGGCCGCAGTTCTGACAAACAACAAAAAGAACCAGAATCCTATTCCATTATTCCTACATCAAAGTAAAAAATAGGGGGGGGAAACAAGAGGCGCAATAGTGCCCTATCACTAGTGACACTAGTGTATGTGGGGGGTATGAATTCACTCACATAGCACAGTTGTGAGACCCACAACTGGTGTAAAAGCATTTAGCATTAAATGCAGCTGCTGCAGGACTTTCGCCTTCCACATGCACGTGGGAACCATCCAGAAGTTACTTCAGGGGAAAGGGTTTGTATCAGTGTCCGCGCTGCTGAAATCCCAAGAAAACGATCCGGAAACCATATGTAGGATGCATCAATCATACATTTATTCCTATTTATCATTTATAAATGGATGATTGATGCAACCTACATATTATTCCTACATGGAGTATTCAGGTGTGTCTGCCTGCTTTGAACAATAATTTTTTTAAAGAAAATGCTTTGGGCCCCTGGAATACTCAGTCAACAGCATTGTGCAGGCGTCCCAAGGCTGTAACTGCAAACCTCGCGGCGGACTGCCAGCTCAATCCCAAATCCAACTACGAGCTTTTTAGCAGCAGCAGTTGTAGTTTATATTACTGGAGCTGAAATTTTGGCTCTGTGGGGGAACTCTTAAAAATGTTTATTTTATTCATTTACTTCCTAAGGAACTGGCTATGGTGACAGGAGCCCTCTTAGCTATTTCCCTATCCACATTTATTTCCAGAACAATTGTCCTGATCTTACCCCAATATTTCTTCTTTTTGCCGCCCCCTAGCCCTACAACCATTTTACTGAACAGAGGTTTGGGTCCTCATTGACTTCTATGGGGGTTGGGCTCAAGTTTGCGTCACTTTCTAGGACCGAACCAAACTTCTAACTAATATTTGTCCGAAGAAGGTGAACCCTAACATCCACAAATCTGCTCGTCCCAAATTGTTACAGTACGGCACATTACAACCAAAGATTTCCTTTTTGGTTTATATATGGCAAATAAGTGGCACATCCCAGAAGCAGCTGGCAATCAGCGGGGTATTATACTATAGGGTACTGTACTAGGAAAACAATAGAAAAAGAAAACAAAAAGGCCTGATTTATTTGTACAATATATACACATACAGTATATACTTAACGAAAATATAAACATAACCCTTTTTTGCTCCTCTTTGTCATGAGCCAAACTCAAACATCTAACATTATGTGCACACGATCAACACGCAGTGCCTCCGGACCTGAGGGAAGCCATGAAAACGCTGCCGTTCTGTGCCCACGATCTGCGTTGGGTACAAGGCAGCTGGTAACCCATGCCGCAGGTTAAATAACTCTGCAGAGGGTAGAGGCACAATGGGCATGGGAGTTCTAGAAATCCAATCTACTTTGCTTGTACTATACGATGCAGCGTTTTGGACACAGTGGTAATGTGATGCATCCAAAACGCTGCTATTCTGGATCGTGTGCACGCAGCCTCAGACTTTGCCATGTACAGAAAATGTCTTTGCCTCTCAAATATTGGTCACAAATTTGTCTAAAGCTGTGTTATTAAGCACTTCTCCAAGATAATCCATCCACCTTACAGGTGTGACATATCAAGATACAAATTAGACAGTATGATTATTGCACAGGTGCGCCTTAGGCTGGCTTTTTGTGTACAAAAAAAAAAAGTCAGATCTTTCGAGTTCAGCTCGGAGCAAAAACAAAAAAGTGTACTGTTTATATCTTTGTTCAGTATATACATTTTGACACTATATTTGTATGTATTCCTATTAAAGGAAAAAACTGTCAGGCCAAAAATCCATTTGTAACTGCTATCGTTTTCTAATTCCTCGCTCTAACCTCGCTCTATTTATGTATTCTTTTATTTATATTTCCCTCCTATCATCGGTAAACTTCAAACAAAGAGATTCATTCCATCTGTCACTCACAGTGAGTGATCCACTTAGTTATCTGCTGTCCACTCCCCATAGGATGATTATGCATGTTACATATTCAAATTACTGCATAGGACATCAGTGAAGGGGGGCTGTATCCTCCTCTCTGCCCTCTGTGTTTGCAGCATCACAAGAGGCCAAATACAACACAGAAACTGTCACCGCAGGGATAACTGTTTAGAGCAACAAATGGAGTCTAGATAAGGCAGATCTGTAAGAGCTCTCTCGCTCTGTGTCCTCAACAGAACAGACCTCCTGTAAGTGAAACCTGACACTATACCGTTAGGAGAGAGCTGCAGAGAGGGAGTGCATAATTACATGACAGTTTATACCGCAGCAAGACTACATCTGTTTGCTTATAATGGAGAGGAATGATTCAGGAGCTCCCTGTAGGGTCTGACAATGCTGATAACATGGAAACTACAAAGGATACAATAATGATTTTACTTATTTTTAATAGGTCTGCGCAGGCTCCATTCAAGGGTGATATTAGCATCATACTGAAAAATGACCTGACAGTGTCCCTTTAACATTGTAACGTTTTCAATCTCATTTGTGGAATTGTTGTCAGTATGTACCGTGTTTCCCCGAAAGTAAGACCCTGTCTTACATTTTTTTGGGGGCCAAAAGTGGCCCCCGGTCTTACTTTCGTGGGGGGGGGTCTTACATTGTGTGCCCCAGCAGTGTGGCCTACAGGCCCCCTCCTGCTGGGACACTGCGGGAGCGGGTCGCACGTCACGTGCGCCCGCTCATTAGATATGCACTGCATCCCCCTGTCAATCAGCGACAGGGGGATCAGTGCATTATGTATATGGGCCCCCCTCCTGCTGGCACACTACCCCCCCAGTTGGTGTAGAGAGGCCCCCCCTGCTGATGCTGCTGCTGCACACATCTTACCCTCCAGGGTCTTCTTGCAGCAGCCAGCGCGTCGGTCCTCCGTCCTCGGCTGTCTCCCGGATCATGTGACCCGTCGCAGCGCATGACGTCATCGCGACTGCGACCGGCCGGTCACATGATCCGGGAGACAGCCGAGGACGGAGGACCGACGCGCTGGCTGCTGCAAGAAGACCCTGGAGGGTAAGATGTGTGCAGCAGCAGCAGGGGGGGCCTCAGAACAGGGGGGTAGTGTGCCAGCAGGAGGGGGCCCATATATATAATGCACTGCTCCCCCTGTCGCTGATTGACAGGGGAATGCAGTTCATATGTAATGAGCGGGCGCACGTGACGTGCGACCCGCTCCCGCTTCCTCCGCTAGGGGCCTTACATTAGCCCCCCCCGGTTGTAAGGCCTTATATTCGGGGGAGGCCTTACATTAGCAGGCCCCCCCTTTACCCCTAGGCGGCCTTACAATCGGGGGGGGCTTACTTTCGGGGAAACACGGTAAGTTTATGCAATTACCGTACATCCACTAGTCTTATCTACTCGTGACATTTATTTTAATTCCATCCTACATGTGTTATGGTGGTTTTCTGTTATTAAATGCAAACGTAACCAGAAATAAGTATGCAGGTTGAATTCAAAACATTTTTTTTTTTATTCTATGCCGCACTTGTTTCGGATTTTATTAGAAAGTCAATAAAATATTATTATTAATCGCTGGATGGGGCTGGATGACCTTTTTCTACTGCATCGATATATCTACCTCATATGGCCACTTTACACGCGGCAACAGGAAGATAGAAAACAGCAGGTGTCAGAGACAATTGTACCTTTTACCTTCAAAACACCTTGAAGTGGCTGCGTGTAATTCAGGTATCTGCAAGGTGTTTTGAAGGTAAAAGGTACAATTATCCATGGTTATTGGGCCCTCTCCAGGCTTAAAATGGCAGCTCAGAGCTGCTCCAGAATTGTCGCATCAATTAGATGTGCCAATCTTGGCGCTTACCTGGCTCATCCAGATTGTGGTGCAGTGGCAATCGGGGTAATACAAGAGGTTAATATATGCAACATTATGATGATAGAGGGAAGGGAATGTGTAGCTCACCAGTATACACCCTTGGACTCTCAGGCATCCGGGGCAGTGGTTGGCGTCCACCCAGATAGTAGCAATGAAAAAGGGATCCGGTGCCAATCCTCTTCAGTTAAAACATCAAGACCTTTATTAGGAGTTTTAGTCCCATAAAAACATCAATACATGTAAACCCTTGAGGGGGCCGACAGATACGTTTCGGGGCGTCTGTCCCCTTAGTCATAGGCTCACAATATAACAAAACACATACACATATACATACATACAGGACAAACTCACACTCCTGTGAACAATTTCTAATTAATGATACTAGGTCTTAACCCCTGATATGCTAGTAATCCCGGTTGAAAAAACCTCATTCATGTGATTCATGATGAAAATGAACCCAAGTAAAAAAAATACACATTTAAGTCACAGAAAACAAGAGTTACCATGACCTATTATAATATACCATGTGAGACAGGTTCATTACTGGAATGTAAAAAATACACTTGTTTTATTTGATTCCTGTATGTCTCTCCCCGTGTGCATGATGTTGTTCTGCATGTAAACCACCCCCCCCCCCAAAAAAAAAGCACCTACACACATTTCTTTGTCTTTATTATTTTCATTCAGGGTTTCTTAGATTTATTAATGTGCGAGTATAATGGAGTCTTCAGTGCCATACGTTTCCTCAAGAGGAACAAATATAAATTCCAATACTCTCTTAGGGCCCTTTCACATCAGCGTTTTACGCTCATAACGGCAGTTGCGGTGAAAAAAAAAACAACTGCCACGATTACCGCATAACGGCAGCACTTGCGGTTCACTGGCGGCAAGCCCCATGCATTGTCTATGGGGCTTGCGGCAGGTGCGGCAAGTGCTGTACAGTTGCGGTTTCGGCACTTGCGGACGAGTTTTTCCCGTGGCCGCATCTACCGCAAGTGCCGAAACCACACTTGCCGCATGTTGTAGGGCTGGTTTTGTTTATCGGTTATGGCTACAATCACCAATATCCAGAATCCACCCTTCCTTACCGCTTTCTATTCCTATGCTGATTAACTATATATATATATATATATATATATATATATATGTATATACCGATGACTTAATGAAAACAAGTCTGTTCTAATAAATGAATATTTATCAAACACACCCAAAAAGTCTACAACAATAATATATATATATTCTAGATAGCACGATAAATAATACACAATACAATTACTGTTACAATATGTAAAACACCCAGAGTACTAACAATTATACCCCACTCACGTTATCGAACCATACATGCACACTATATTAGTGATATAACTATCCCTATAGAAGATAGATAGCAATTCAAGGGTTAATTATAAGAGAGCGAGAGAGAGATATATAGAGAGAAGGAAGAGTTACAGGAAAGATATAGAGGAGATATGGGGGTGATACTTAAGGACAGATGTTGATGGTCCTATTCCATGGTCCAAGGTAGAAAGAGAGCGAGTGTCTGGATTCCACCTTCATTTATAGTAAAGATTTCACATACACACCCACATACAACCCACGACTCCGACCTTCTCCGGTATCTTCTGTGGCAAATATGTCCAATCACCTCCTGTAATATGCAGTAATAATCCCCTGCCTGCGGATGGCGTCCTTGTATCAGGGAAGAAAGTCTTGTGTCAAATAAGTTTAACACTCTTTGGTTGGCTCCAGGATGTCTGTCTGAAGAACAATGCTTTATCATACAAAACACCAAAAGCATTGTGCAGCAAGATACATCTCCATAGGCCAGAGACGGGATGTCTACCTGAAGAGCAACGGCCAATACTCCAAACCCACAAAGGCTGTATACATATGTAGATGACATTAGGTGGCAAACTGCATCTGCATTCAAGATCAACACAGAGGATGTGTATTCCTGTATCGTCCAGGAGGCTGCAGGGCCAATATCCATTAAGCATGTCGATGTAACCTTCATCCCTAAAGCAAAGGACATCACACAGAAGAATACAGGCCTTCTCGCCCAATTGATTAACAATGCTATACATGGTTGACCCTTAATAGAGTCCTGGAAATATGCAGCTCTCATAAAATCCAATATGGAGTTCAGTGATTCATATTACAGATGCCGTCAATTCCCCCTCATCATTCTCCCTTTTGTTGGAAAATACGACAAAAAAATGAGTGTGGGATATATTTGCCTACTCAATCCTATCACCAATAACCGTTCACGATGGAATGAAGTAAAATTTTCCACTTAGGTATCTCGACATCACCCATCGCCATCACCTCTCCCCTGCCATTCGCCGTAATCCAGTGTCTCCATCCATAGATTACACCATAGACATCTTTGTCTTCTTGGTCTCTTTGGTTCAGGAATACAGTTCTCTATTTGTCAGTACACTTCTGATCTTGTTGTTGCCAATCTCGAGAAACACGCCTATCCCCAAGTAGTCTTCTTCCCAGCTCGACTGCTTAGACTCTGGAGTTGCTGCACCTTTGTCTCTTGATCGGCCCACAGTGTTTTCCTGTGTTCACCCCTCTCCCTACCAGTTTTTTTTTGCAAGTCTGGTGTGTAGGGACTTCGGGGGATCACAATCTGTAGCTGGGGCTCACCAGGTGGTTTCTTGGAGCACCTCCTTCTTGGGATTAGATCAATCAGGGGATGGCATTCTTCTTAGCTGAGGCACGACTTTCAACAGAGTCTTCTCCTGCAATCTTGATTGAAGTATCTATCGTCAATGTGTTTCTTCCTTGGATAGATAGTTGAATCTCTACTAGGTAAGTCAGAGTTTATTGGGTAGGGGGTGATATCAGCATACCTAAGTTGACTGTGAGAAGAACGCAGTCCAACCGACCTTCAATCCATCCCTTATGAACATTACTGACTCAAGGGTTGAAGTAGCAAATACCTTAGGCAAGGATGGGGCCTGTCCCTACAGAACCTTACTCTTTCCTCATTCATACAAAAAAAAAAAACCCTATATCCCTTCCTCCGCAAACAAATACTATACCAATGTAAAAATTAAACAGTATATAACAATACTATATTTCCCTCCCCCATTCCTTAACCATAAATCAAAGTAAAAGCCAAACAAGATATACAATGTTATGAGGTTTCAGGGCTGAGTTGACGTAATGTCCTAAACACTCTTATCAAATATTATCTCAAGGTTTCAGGACTTTTAGTGCTAGGTCCTGGACCTTCTTCGGCGGTTAAATTCGTGAAGTTCTGCCTGGTTCTCTTGTATCTGGTGGGCAAGTCTCTTTACTCTCCGGTAAACTAGGCACAGTCCAATGTACATACCAAGAACAAGAACCAGAAGAACAATCACAGGGTGGATAATGAAGTTAAAAAACGATGTAGCTGTCGGACTATAACTAAATAAACTTTCCCACCAGGACACCTTAGAGTCGGCATCTAAGGCATTGGTAATCCTCGTTATCTTGGTCTTGTCCTGCTCAAGCTGAATAGTGGCTTGATTCTCAGCCTCCTGAAGATTCCGGAGTATGTCGTCTTCTTCGCTGAAATCTAACAAGAGACGCTTGAGCTCATGACCAAAACCAAGAGGAATCTTTTGAAGCCTCACAGGAGTGTCAGGGCGAATGTCGAGTATCTTCTCCGGTGTCATTGGGGTCCTCCCCTGCTGATCTGCGACATCTAAACCTAAAACGGGACTAAGGGTACAATATGCTCCTGGGAGGAGTATGCCTCTTTTGGTGCAATTAGTGCCATATAAAGAATACGTTACATTTTTCCCTTGGTACCAACACCAATACCCTTGACCCAAATATTTCAGACGAGAGGAGGGTATTGTGTTCGTCTTCATCTCACATGACCCCTCAGAGTCCCAACACTGGTGCCTAAGCACCCTATCTTGACTCCCTTGACAGAGGATAGCATCCTCTTTCCTCCAACATCCGTCTGTATCAAACAAATAAGGATGGCCTCGCTCATAGGTTAGGATGTCTGAGGTTAACTGTGGATGAAGCACCGTCTGATTGCTAACAACAATTCCTATATTCATGGCACTGTACCCCTTTTTGATATTACCAGATACAGGTGCCAAAGAAGACGCCGTGCAGGTGAGATTATGGCACCCATGCCATTGAACCAGCCACCAGTTTGTATGGTTGGCTGCAAACGGGGAGATTAGGGAACTTACTCTTTGTCTGAGATTGAATGTGAAGTGGCCCTTGTATAGATAGGACACTATATCCTTTAGGTTGTCAGAGAGTTCACTCTGGACCTGTGTACATGCTAGGGCAAACTGAACTCTATCTTGCACTTCTACAAGACCTGCAACTAACCTTCTAAACTTCTCTCGTAGAGCCGAAGATAGAGAGGTAGTGGCATCAATGTGCGAATGTTGCAAACCCTCTAAGACATGGTTTACATCAAGCTGAATTCTGAATCCTTCCCCAGCATGTCACGCAATGTCCCCGAGCTTACCTCTCAGGACTTCCATATCCATAGTGTTCAGGGCACCTACTAACAATGCACCTCCACTAATTCCCATCTCTATCAAGTCTCTCCTCCCCCTGAATTTCCTGTGTCGGGGATCATCTTTTCTCACTTCTTGCGCCGCCTCTACCCATCCTCTCATCATGTCAATTTGGTTCCTCACAAACTCCTCACATCTGTGATCCCAGTGATCTACTTTGAAGTCATCTACGGAAATTCGCCATGTATATAGAACGAATTTAGTTCCTGTGATGATCTTCCATGGGGATAACAGTTGAGGAGCTATGGGATCTGCCAATTGGTGGGTAGAAATATTTCAAGAATCCAGGTGCGGTTTGACTGGTTGGAGACCTTCAACCTCATATGGAACCCTTACCACTGTCACACATACTTGTCCTCTACCACTGAACTGGTACCAATGATCGCTATCTCCTGCCGGTAAATGTTGCGGGATTACTGGTAGAGGGAGTTGTTGGGTACCAGTATCATGACACAGAATCCCCTGACATATTGTCCAGGGATGCTGTGGAGCTGCGATATGTGTCATTAGAACGGGATCTTTTGACTGTTCCTCTTCAAATGACACAGGGCAATCTTTTAGTTTGGTTTGCCTCACTGCAATCCGGAATGCAGGGATCTGCTCAGTTCCTGGTTCCCGAAGGACACCAGACACTGCTGCAAACCTGGCCAGTTCGTCGGCCTTGTTATTGCCTATGGTCAAAGGCTGGTCTCCTCTTTGATGCGCTGGGACTTGGATAATGGCTGCCTCCGCTGGGTGTGCCATGCCCCAATCCCACAATTCCTTTAAGACTATAACATGGGCAAGAGGTTTATTCTGGCTGTCCACAAACCCTCGTTTTTTTCCACGTGTTTAGGTGCAGGGTGAGAGATCGAACTACATATGAACTGTCACTATATATAGTTCGATTCCCTGGAGGTCGAAAGAGGAGAGCCTCCTTGACAGCCTCCAGTTCAGCCCATTGTGCTGACATGTGACCTGGCAACCGGACAAGACTCTGGGTGCCTGAGGTCTCATCCAGCACTGCAAATCCGGATACATACGTGCTGTCCAGACAGAAACGAGAGCCGTCAACAAAGATGACCCTGTCTTCTGGATGTCTGTCGGCCCTGACTATTTGTGGTGTACTGGATAGTGATGGTTGACCACACTCATGTTCGGTCCCTGTCATGTTTAACAACTGGGACAGAACATACCATATATACTCGCGTATAAGCCGAGTTTTTCATCCCAAAAATTGGGCTGAAAAGTTCCCCCCTCGGCTTATATGCGAGTCATTACACACGGGCGCCCCCCCCCCATCGGTATACAGGCCCCCCCATCAGTATCCAGGGCCCCCCCATGCTCCGCAAACCTGTAAAGTAAGATCATTATACTTATCACTGTCCTGTCGCCGCCGTCCCCGCTGCTGCCATCGCGCTCCTCCGGCTTCATCCGTCTTCTTCCGGCTTCCTCTGGTCGGCGCAGGCAATGACGTCATTGCCTGCGCCGACCAGAGGAAGCCGGAAGACGCTGGATGAAGCCGGAGGAGCACGATGGCAGCGGCGAGGACGGCGGCGACAGGACAGTGATAAGTATAATGATCTTACTTTACAGGTTTGCAGAGCAAGGGGGGGGGGCCCTGGATACTGATGGGGGGGGCACCTGTATACCTCTGGGGCTGCTGCTGTATACTACCTCTGGGGCTGCTGCTATATATACCTCTTGGGCTGCTGTATACTACCACTGGGGCTGCTGCTGTATATACCTCTGGGGCTGCTGTATATACCTCTGGGGCTGCTGTATACTACCTCTGGGGATGCTGTATACTACCACTGGGGCTGCTGTATATACCTCTGGGGCTGCTGTATATACCTCTGGGGCTGCTGTATACTACCTCTGGGGTTGCTGTATACTACCTCTGGGGCTGCTGTATACTACCACTGGGGCTGCTGTATACTACCACTGGGGCTGCTGTATACTACCACTGGGGCTGCTGTATATACCTCTGAGGCTGCTGTATACTACCACTGGGGCTGCTGCTGTATATACCACTGGGGAGGCTGCTGTAACACTGCTGGGGCCTGTATATACCACTGGGGAGGCTGCTGTATACCACACTGCTGGGGGCTGTATACCTGTGCTGGGGTCCACCCTAGGCTTATACACGAGTCAATAGGTTTTCCCAGATTTTGGGGGCAAAAGTAGGGGGGCCGGCTTATACACGGGTCGGCTTATACACAAGTATATACGGTACTTTGCCTTGTGGTCCACTTTCAGATTCCGGCCACTGAGGTCCATGATCCATTTCCCGAATCTCTGTTGGGAGACTCCAGTGAGTATCTCTGAGTAAAAGAACCAAAGAAGAATGTGGTGTCTGTATAGTCAGAGATCTGAAACCTACAATATGCTTGGTGGTTTTAATGGCATAGTGTATGGCAGCCAGTTGTTTGGCACATTCGTCGAACCCTCACTCGACCGGCGAGAGGAGCCGGAAAAATTATCCCAGTGGTCTACTGTCATGTCCTATCTGCTAGAGAAGGACAACAGAGATAGACTCAGTCCCAGCATGTGCCTGGATGGCCATTTCTCCATCTGGGTTGGGGGTTTGCTAACACAGGTGCAGAGGAGAGGTCTCTTTTCAGAGTTGAAAAGGCCTCAACCTGTGCTTCTGACCAGCCCTGGAGTAAGGGGACTTCTCCTCTGAGGAGTTTATAAAGGGGTTTCGCTTTGGCAGCAAAATCCTCTATGAATTCCCTCATAAAGTTGGCCACTCCCAGGAACTTCCATAAGTCATGTAGAGTGCCAGGCTGAGGTAACTTGACCATAGCTTCCACTCAGGCCGTCACAATTCCTTTGGCTCCAAAAGAGACCTGCACCCCAAGGAAAGTCACCTCTGTTCTGGCCAAATTTGCCTTGTGAGGACTCAGCTTGAGTCCAGATTTAGATAGGAGTCCCAAGAGCTCCCTTAACAGAATCAAGGATTCTTCCATGGTCTCTGTGTGCAGGTGTAAGTCATCTACACATTGCAGGAGACATTCCGGTCGAGAAAACACGCTCAGACGGCCGCCAATGCCTGATGAAAATACGTAGGACTACTGTGGAACCCCTGGGGGAGCACATTAAACATGTACTGTTTGTTCCCCATTGTGAAAGCAAATTTGTACATACAGTTTTCTGTGAGTTCAATAGAGAAGAACCCATTGGCGACATCAATGGTTGAGAATATGCGGCTTTTGCCACTTATCCTCGCCATTATGTCAGGAGTTTGTGCAACTACGGGGGCAGACATCGGAGTGTCCTTATTAAGGACACGTAGGTCTATGGTGAGACGCCACGCATCATTGTCCTTTTTCTTCAAAAGCCATAGAAGGTTGCTGCACTTTGAATTCCCCTCTATGACCACACCCTTGGTCTCCAATTCCAGGACCGTGTTGACTATCGACTGTTGCTTCCGGTGGAAAGCGATATTGACTTTGGGGGGTGGGTCTGGCCCCTGTATGTCCACCTGGACACCAATCAATCTGCTGCAGTCATTTTTACCCTGGGCCCACAGATCAGGATGTTCATACACAATGGGTTTAAGGTCTATATTATGCAAGACCTCTGGCCATTTGTGTTCGAGCATATCAGCTGAATTCTCCATTGCCGGCAAAGGTGGTCCCAGACACTGGCGTTGTATGACACACAAATTGGATTGTCTGGGTCCCTTACACACAATGCAGTTTGCCAAATCTAGGATCCATCCATTTTGGTTCATTACATCAGTTCCGATGACGTTGTCAGAACCAGGGTAATACCACATTGGGATTTTGAGGGCTAAGTGTTTGGCAATCTGGACAATCACTTCCTCAATTCTGTGGGCCTTCACCCCCCTTGTTGGTGATCAAATCCGATCACCACACACTGAGGGCTGTTTGGATGCAAATCATGTTTGATATTGGTAATGGAGATTTCCGCACCAGTATCAAGCATAATATGTGTGTCCTGATCTTTAATTCTGGCTTTTATGTGGGGTCTCCCTGAAGAATCCAGTATGACAGGACATACTGGAGCCAGCTCTTTAGGGATCCCTAATTGTCAATTGATGTTGACAAGATTTCCAGTAGGTACCTGAGAGGTACATACTGCAATTTGGAGATCTTCAACCGTAGTTCTATTTTTGGAATCAGTATATTCCACAACCCCTGAACTATCAACTGGGGTATTTACAGTGGCAACACATTTTGGTGTCTGCTCTTGTAAATATCCCCGAGACCCATCAGCCTGTTCCCCCACTGTTCTGGCATAATTAGGTTTCATCTTGAAACCATTATTATTGCCAGATTTTTCAGGGCTGTTTCGGTTCCGTACCCACTGAGGACAATTTTTCTTCATATGCCCAAATTGCAAACATAGAAAGCATTGAATGCTCCCTGTCCTCTCAAATGGTGGGGCCGTGGGGCGAACAGCTGACTTCTTTCTAGCATGGCGCACACGTTCATCTGGTGATCTAACGTGTACAGGCACATGCTCCCTAACCTTAACGGACTTTTTATTGTGTAGTAGATCTAGTCTACACTGCTCAATAATCATGGCTGCATCAGTGAGCGATGGTTCCCTCGCTGCACTCAACCTAATGGCTCAAGGTATGGGAATTTTTCCACAAACATGCGGGTCATGCCTTGTGGAATACCGATACCTTGATCCATAGTGACCTTCCTGTACACAGCTTCAAACCGACTACACAGCGATAAAGGTTCATCGTGTATAGTTGGTCTGAACTTCATCAGGATCTCTGGAGTAACGTCCCCGTGGCCCGTTGCCAGTGTAATAAGTAAGGAAAGGCGATCTTCCTTATCATTAAACTGTCCATTACTGGGTTCCGTTCTCCCCATTGCCTCATACCTCTGATTGAGGTGTGTAGACAACCACAACTTGAACAGCTCCATTCGAAGTTCTGGAGCCACAGAATATTTATTGCAGTGACCTTCAAAGATATTACATGCAGTAAACACATCTAGACTGGGATCATATTTTGGGAACTCCTTGCAGATCCGTAACAGAAATTTTATCCTTTCCATACTGTTACGGATAGGATAAAATTCCTCTAATCTTACTGAACGATTTGGTGGATTGGAAGTGGTGTGATCCCTTTCCCACCGACCTCCATATTCCCAACTTCATCCTGACCCTGGAAGCTGTCGCTACGTGTATGCTCCCTTGGTGTTTGAGTGAAATGTAGCGACCGTTCCACCTGTCCCCTGGACTCCATAGCTCCGGATGTCATATATGATACAGTCTATATAGGAGTCTAATGCATGGGTATAATGAGACACATGAGACATACGCTTCTTAAGCAGCTCTTGTATTGCTTAATACAAGTTAGTGCATTAACAGGATAAAGTAAATGTAGTTGCAGAGTGCAAGGCAAACAACCAAGGACATCAGGGCATTAAAGCATAGCACAAGTCTCAAGGAAAGCATTCAGAGTCTATTACTTTCCTGTCAGATGTTGCTGGCAAGCAGGAGGATTCTGTGTCCCCAAATGGTTCCAGGCAGAGTGAATCCAGGCTTACATTACTTACCTTACATTACTTCCCCCTTAGGGACAGCCTCTGGATGGCCCTAGTCCAGGCTTTCCCGGGTACCTCCGATGGAACTGGCGGAGTAAACGAGGAGCATTGAGATTGGAGGCTGGCTCCCACGAGTTGTCCTCAGAAGAATAGCCCTGCCACTTTACCAGGTATTGCACCCCGTTTCTATGCAACCTGGAGTCCAGGATCCTTTCCACGACAAACTCCTCCTGGCCATCGATGAGTACCGGAGCAGAAGGGGAAGAAGAACGACCAGGGAATGACTTGGGAGTCGCAGCCTTTAGTAGAGAAACGTGAAACACAGGGTGAATCCTCATAGATTTTGGCAGTTGAAGGCGACAGGCAACGTTACTGACAAGCTTATTAATTTTATAGGGCCCAACGTACTTATGACCCAATTTGGATGATGGTACTCTCAATTTAAGGTTCTTAGTTGACAGCCAGACCAAATCTCCTACCTTGAAGGTTAGTGCAGGTTTACGAAACCTATCTGCCGCTTTTTTATACTTTTAAAACGATAGTTACGGTCCGGTGGGCGCTCAGAGATAGATCAAGGATCCTGTTCAGTAGTAAGTCCTTTATTCCAGAAAACCTCCTTCACCACAACATGTTTCGACGGTATAGTGCCGTCTTTCTCAAGTGGAATGGAGGTAGTACAATGATTACAACAATATATAGAGCAGCTCGATCTACTATTGGTCAGCAATTATCTAAGTACACACCTAACCATTAACCTATTGGTGTCAGGTAAAAGGAGAACCTAGTAACATAATTCTATCTAGCTGTGCATTCATTATATCCATTTCTCATACTTATATTGCTGTATTATAATATACCATATATCTACTCTATCAAATATATATTAAAACTAATTATAAAAACCACATCCTATAACATAAACAATAACATATACATATATATATATATACATAAAATCACTCAATAATATTACTACAATAAAAATAATAAATATTAATTTAAAAATATACATATATATATACATATTTAATACCCAAAAATAATTATGATAAAAAATTATTAAATCATTATAATTGAATAAGATATATGATAAAAGGACGACATCCTGTATCTAAAATTTAATTAATAGTCTAACTGTGTATGTTCTGCTATAAACTAATATGGAATTTGTATTTCAATTCTAAATAACTATATAGCCAATTTAATTCCTTGATACTTTTTCTATTGTTAGGTTGAGGCCCTCTGGATACAGGGTCCCCAATCTATAGATCCAATAACTTTCCTTTTTAATAAGTCTGTTTAATCTCCCCTGACCCCCTTCACGTATATGATCAATCACGATAAGACTCATCTTACTGGGGTCTCTTTGATGATATTTATCGTAATGTTGGGAGACACTATGTTGTTGGAATCCAGACTTAATATTCTGCCTATGCTTATTTAAACGGTTATGGGTTGCCTGTATCGTCCTCCCCACATACTGCAACCCACACGGACATTCTAATAAATAATGTAGGAGGATTGGCAAGTTAATCTATGTCTAATATCAAAGGTCTACCCTGTTGTATTTGACCTAAATTGATTAATTCCATCTTGCAATACATTACAGCACATACACTTCTTATTGTTACAAGAATAACAACCCCATTTCACAGTCAGTGATGGAGCCGAAGCTCCTAAATTATCTAAGTTTCTCTTCATGTCACTAGGGGCTATTAAATTCTTTAAATTCTTATTTCTTCTAAAAATAATGGTGGGTTTCCTAGGCATCCTTGTCCCCAAGAGGGGATCTCCTTTTAAAATAAACCAATATTTGCTTAAGATGGAACGTATAAGGGTCCGAGATTGGCAGTAAGTAGTGATAAAACTCCATTTACTTTTATCATCAGTAGTAATCAATGTTGCTCTCTTATCTGCCATCCTACTTAAGCACTTATCTTGTGTCATACTTCTAGTCCTGAAAAAAGCATCTTTAAGAATTTTTACAGGATAACCTTTTTCCTTGAACCTACTTTTGAGAATAGATGACTCTACCATAAAAACTGAATCTCTAGAACAATTCTTTCGGATCCGCCAGTATTGGCCATAAGGAATATTTTTCAGCCAATCTGGAAGGTGGCCACTGTTAAACTCTAAATAGCTATTTACATCCACTGTTTTGAAATGAGTGGCAGTATAAAGCCCCCCTTCCTCATCAAACCTAATTAATAGATCCAAATATTGAATTTCAGATGCTGAATAAGTTCCGGTAAAGGAGATTCCCCAATGATTGTCATTAAGACTCTCCGTGAACCTCTGAGCTTCAAGAACTGTTCCTCTCCAAATAATAAAGAGGTCATCTATATAACGCCTGTAAAAAACTACCCCTTTTGTTTCAAATAATTGAGAATGATCTCCTGAAGAGGGCTGCGCGATGAGGACGGACTCAAGCATGCCCATGAACAAGTTGGCGTAACTGGGTGCGAATCTCGTCCCCATCGCACAGCCCTTCTCCTGTCTATATATTTCTCCATTAAAGGAAAATACGTTATTCTCTAATATGAATCCAATTGAATTCAGTAGGAATTCTTTCTGGGGTTCCAATAGATTCTTATCATTATTGAATATTTGCTGTATTGCGTCAATACCATGGGTATGTAGAATATTGTTATATAGTGCCGTCACATCTAGTGTTACCAAGACACACCCTGTCAACTTCGGGAGGGACTTAAGTTCACTAATCAGTTGGGAAGAATCCCTAAGATAAGAGTCCAGCTCAATAACATATCCTTGTAGAAATAGGTCCACGTAGTGTGATAGATTACAAGTAACTGAATTACAACTTGAGACTATTGGATGAAAAGGGGGACAATTAGGGTCCTTGTGTATTTTAGGAAGGAAATACATTATCGGCAACCTATATTGGGTTATATCTAAAAATCTCTTCTCTTTTTTATTTAGAATACCTTTATCGTATGCCTCTTTGATCATATGTTTATATTTTCCAAAGATAACTATACTCGGATCCTGTTCTAATTTTTTATAAAAATCTATATCGTCCAATAATTTTTTCCCTTCCTCAATATATCGTTCCCTATCCATAAGGACTATCCCTCCACCTTTATCTGCATTCTTTATCACCAATTCTTTATTATTCCTCAAAGTTTCAATGGCTACTCTCTCTCCCTTACTCAAATTATCTGTTGTTTTTGGTTGTACAATTGTCCTTAATTCTTTCAGAACTAGTTGTTGAAAGGTCTCTATGTGGCTACCTTTATGGTGAACAGGATAAAATTTGTCATTATTATTCTTAATATTAACATGTATATAATCACCGACTGACTTAGGATTAGTCATATCTTTTTGATCCTCTTTACTGCCAATTTTCCTCTCTTCAATTAAAAAAATGTCTGTGGACCGTTAATTTTTGAAAAAAATCATTTAAATCCAAATAAAGTGAGAATGGATCAAGTTTAGATGTGGGGCAGTAAGCTAATCCTTTTTTGAGGAGTGATTTTTCATCTTCTGTGAGGACATATTTAGATAGATTAAAAATACCAATTTCTTTTTCTGAAGTTCCAAATGTAATATTATTATCTTCAAATATTATACAGGTACTATTTTGGATTTCTTCTGCACAGTTTCTTCTTCCAGGGATTTCTCCCTTTCTTCTGGTTGATCCACTACCTCTTCCCCCTCTTCTGATCTTTTTCTTTTTGGGTGGCGCCCTGGTATCAACCGAAAAAACTGAGTAATCTTAGTATCTTTTAACCCTATATTCTTATCCTTATTCCTTATTATAATCTCTTCCTCTAAGGCTCCATTTTCAAGGGTGCTAACCGTAGTCAACTCGTCCAATAAAGGAAATAATTCAAGGGTACTATTCACATTCAATTCTTCTCTGTTCTCATCTGTGTGAATTGAATTAACATTATCAGAGAGAACATTAATAGGTACTAGGGGAATATCTTCAGTGGGTATCTCTTCATTTAATTCCAAAAAATCTATCTGTGGATTAGTCTGTATTGCTTCCTTATAAATATCCTGATACCAATCAGTTTGTGTACTGGTGTCATTGTGAACAGTGATTGCTGCTATATCTATCCCTTCCAGTGTATTCTGTAAACTTGAAACTAATTGATAACAAGTGTCTTGAGTATTTAGTATTTTATGTGAAATGTCAGATTTATCTGATTCCAGATTAATTACAACCTCTTTCCCAATTATAACCTCATTGTTAGTGTCTATGTGTACTGTTTTTTTATGTTTTTGTGAACCCTGTGTACCTTTTTCCAAAAGCTTTTGTGAGCCCTGTGTAACTTTCTCTGAAACCTGGTCAACTAACCCTCCCAATTTTTTAATTTCAGTGTTTCTAGTGTTTTTCACCCCTCCTTGTCCTAATCTATTCCTATGTTTCTCATATTGGGCTCTTTGCTCTTTTGTCTTTAAGAGATCAAAGGATTTCTCTTTATTTAGATCTTTAGTATTACTGAGTTCCCCTACATCTATCAATGTATTATTTTCATTACTTTTATTATTTTTCTTTATCCCCCCAACTTTCTCCTCTGATTCTACTGTAATTTCTGTTGTAACCATATTCTTTTTTATACTTGTCCAGATTCTCTTTAAGCAGATCAAGGTTCCGTTGTAGAGAGGTGATTCTGTCGGCTACAGCTGGGAGAGGTGTATCTATGGGAAATCGAGGAAGGATGTTAGGATGATAACCCAAATTGGCATAAAAGGGTGACTGCTTAGTGGAAGCGCTCTGCGAGTTGTTATAAGAGAATTCGGCCAGTGGGAGCAAATCCACCCAGTCATCTTGTAGGTGGCAGATAAAACAGCAGAGATACTGTTCTAGGGTCTGGTTAGTCCGCTCAGTCTGTCCATTCGTCTGCGGATGAAAGGCAGAAGACAGGTTAGCTTTGATGTCCAACGCAGCACAGAAGTGCTGCCAAAACTTTGAAGTGAATTGCACCCCTCGATCAGATACAACCTCATCCGGTATGCCATGCAGGCGAAACACATTTTGAATGATTAAGTCCGATGTGTGTTTCGCAGTGGGTAGACCCACACACGGAATAAAATAGGCTGCCTTTGTTAACCGATCCACCATCACCAGAACTGTGTTCTTCCCTTGAGAGGTTGGCAACTCCACAATGAAGACCATAGATATGGATTCCCATGGACGGGATGGAATGGGTAGGGGTTGTAATAGACCCGTAGGTGAAGATCGTGGAGTCTTGCATCTAGCACAGACTTCGCAAGAAGTGACGTAATCTGGAACGTCTCTTCTGTATGTGGGCCACCAAAAGAAGCGAGACAGGAATTCTTCAGTCTTCAGAAATCCTCTATGCCCCGCTATCTTAGAATCGTGGACGAGTTGCAGTACTCTCACTCTGACTGCTTCAGGAATATACAGGCGTTGCCCCTGAATCCACACACCGTTCTTATATACAAGACTTACTTCACATGACGGTTGTGCCAGCCAGGGATCCGTATGGTATGCTTCCTTGATGTCGTTAAGTAAGTCTTGATTATGAATCACTCCCAGGAACCTGGAATCAGAGATAACAGTCTTACGAGACGTGTGTGGAATAGTTTCAGTTGAGTAGAGTCTAGACAACGCATCGGCCTTTCCATTACGTGATCCTGGCCTATAAGAGATAACAAAACTGAATTGGTTTAAGAAAAGACTCCAACGAGCCTGGCGAGGAGTCAAGCACTTAGCCGATCTGATAAACTCAAGATTGCGGTGGTCAGTCAAGACGATTATCTTCTGTGCAGCTCCCTGAAGGTGGTGTCTCCATTCCTTGAAGGCTGCGATGATGGCCAACAATTCTCCATTACCCACGTCATAGTTCCGTTCTGCATGAGACAACCGCCGGGAAAAGAAAGCACAGGGATGTAAGACTTCTTTCTCACCTGTCCTCTGGGAGAGGATCACTCCGATGGCACTGTCTGTGGCATCCACCTCTATTATGAAGGCAAGTTCAGGGTTAGGATGCACCAGAATAGGTGCCGTGGTGAATTTCTTTTTCAAATGGGAAGATGCTTCTTGAGCCTGGGGGGTCCAGGTAAAAGCAGAGTTCTTGCGGGTAAGCCGCGTGATAGGAGACACTACCTCAGAAAAGTTCCTGATAAAACGCCTGTAGAAATTAGCAAACCTTATAAAGCACTGGACCTCCTTCACATTCTTGGGGACTGGCCAGTCTTTAATGGCTTGGATCTTACTCTCATCCATACTAATTCCTCGTGACGACATTACATACCCAGAATTTGGATCTCTGTCCGATGGAATTCGCACTTCTCCAGTTTGATATACAGATGGTTTTGTCGAAGGCATTCTAAGACCATCTTCCCATGTCTGTGATGCTCCTCTGTGGAATTAGAAAAAAAAATCAAAATATCATTCAAATAAATGACAATGAATGTATCCAGGAGGCCCCTAAAATGTCATTCACCAAATGTTGGAAAGTTGCTGGAGCATTACATAAACCGAATGGCATTACTAGGTATTCAAAGTGTCCATAGCGTGACCTGAAAGCTGTCTTCCATTCGTCCCCAGGTCTAATGCGGACCAAGTTATAGGCCCCATGGAGATCCAACTTAGTAAAGAGTTTTGCATGCCGTACTCTCTCCAATAATTCAGAGATCAACGGTAGTGGGTAACGGTTTCTGACTGTGATTTTATTGAGCTCCCGATAGTCTATGCAGGGCCTAAGAGATCCATCTTTCTTCCTCACAAAGAAGATTGGTGCACCAACAGGAGATGAAGAGTGGCGTATGAAGTCCTTGGCTAGATGTTCGTCTATATAGTCTTTTAGAGCCTTTAGCTCAGGCCCTGCCAAAAGGTATTCCTGCACCTGGTAATAGGTCTATTGGACAGTCATATGGACGGTGAGGGGGTAGCAGGTCTGCGTTCCTTTTGTCACACACTGTAGTATCCCAGTAGTGGAGTGGAGTGTGGCTCTGTACTGTCTAAGGAATCTATGTAATTCTTGTTGTAAGTCCTTGTGCTCCATAGTAGCAATCCTCAGGGTCTTGTTGATTGATTGCATGAATCGTTCCACTTCGCCATTGGCTTGAGGCCAATAAGGAGTTATTTTCCTGTGGGAGAAACCAAGATAAGTTGCCAATGACTGAAAGTCTGTGCTATTGAATGGAGGTCCATTGTCCGTCTTCACTGTCTCAGGTATGCCATAAGCCGAGAAAATCTTGTCTAATTTTGGTATAACAGCCCTGGCCGAGGTAGTCGAAACATGTTCAATGACTGGAAACCGAGAATAGTCATCCATGACCACCAACAGGTAGGAGCGGTCCGGTAAAACACAAAAATCAACACTGACAGCAGTCCATGGGCTCTTTGGCAGGGGTGTCATTTGTAAAGGCGCACGCCTATGGTCAACTATAGTTGCTTGACAAGGAATGCATGTTTGAATCAATGCCTCTACTTTTTTGTCCAGTCCTGGAAACCATACTTTTTCTCGAAGTAATTGCTTTGCTTTTACTACCCCTTGATGAGCCTCGTGGGCTAGATCAAGTACACGGTCCTCCAGTTTCTGAGGTATCACCAGGCGACTGTCACGCAACAGCAGATTTGAGTCCGACACTGAGTGAATGTCGTGCATTAAAGAAAGCCTCCAAGTAACCTACTCGATCGGGTGGTTGAAGGCGAGCCTCAGCAAGAAAACAGCTCCATTTCTTAGACCGAACCGATTCTATCACCAACTGAAGTTGGGGATCAGAGTCCACCGCCTGTTGTATTTCCTCCATAGTCATAGCTCTTGGCACTGAATGTGCAGCAACGAAATTTGCATGTTCCTCCGCTAGAACAGTTGCTGGAATGTTGTCCTTAGTAGGTTGTAGTATTGGGTGTCTGGAGAAATAGTCCGCCGGGTTTCCAACTCCTGCCTCATATCTCAGTTGAAGATGGTAGTTCTGTAAGTGGAGCAACCAGCGTTCAATTCGTGGAGGGGGCTTGGAAGAGTGTTTGTTGAAAATTGGAACAAGCGGTTTGTGGTCACTTATGACTGTGAACTTGTGTCCAAAGAGGTACAGATGAAAGTGAAGGCATCCCCACACAACTGCAAGAGCTTCCCTTTCAGTTTGTGAGTAGCGCTGTTCTGTATCTATTAATGTCTTGCTTGCGTAGGAAATTGTAGAAATGTTTCCATTGTTGGACACTTGTGTGAGAATTGCACCCAGGCCTACCGGGCTAGCGTCTACAATCAGTTCTGTGGACTTTCATGGGTCAAAGTAGGCCATGACAGTGTCACCAGTTAGGCTGGACTTCAACGCGTCAAACGATGCTTGATGCTCAGTACCCCATGACCAAGGAATATCTTTCTTTGTGAGTTGTCTCAGGGGTTCGGAAATAGTGGCTAGGTCGGGTATGAATCGTCCACAGTATGTGACCAGTCCTAGAAAGCTGCGAACCTCTGAGGCATTTTGAGGTTGACCAGCAGACTTGATGGCAGCTACTTTCTGTGGATCTGCTGACACACCTTGTTCTGAAAAGATGTATCCAAAAAAATTTAATGACGTTTGGTTGAACTCACATTTTGATGGATTGACAGTTAGATTGCAGGCTTGCAATCTCTGAAACACTTGCTCAAGGTGACTGTCATGTTCTTCTTGGGTTGTTCCGTATATGAGAATGTCATCACTGACGTTGAGGACTCCCGCTATTCCAGACAGGACCTGACTGATAACATTTTGAAAGATTTCTGCAGCTGATGAGATACCAAAGTTCAACCTCTTGAACCTACGCAGGCCCATATGAGTACTAAAAGTTGTGATGTACCTGGAGTCTGGATGCAACTCAAGTTGATGATAGCCGGATTTTAGATCAATTTTTGAAAACACCTTTGCACCATTCAGATCTGTGAGACTGTCATCAATAGTAGGCGTGATGTGCCTTTCTCTTTGAATAGCTAGATTGGCATGCCGCATATCCACACAAAGCCGTATTTTACCAGGCTGTTTTGGTTTAGGCGCAACAACGATTGGCGAGACCCAGGGAGTTGGGCCTTCAACCCGTTCAATAACATCAGATGCCTCCAGGTCTTGCAATTCTTGCTCCACAAGTTTGCGGACATGAAAGGGGATGCGCCTGTGAGGTTGGATGGAGGGCTGTATCGACTGATCAATATGTAACTATCTGAACGTCTTTTAGCTTACCAAGGCCTTTAAAGAGACTGGGGTACCTCTGCATAATATGTGGGACTGAAGAACCTGTAACGCTGTTGACCAGGTTCACCAGGCCTACAGACACTGCGCTGCTGCAGCTGAGAAGCGTATCTGCAGAGCACTCCACTACGTAAAAAGTGTCTGTGATGGATTTCCCTTCCGCTGTTAGTTCTGACTGAAATTTGCCACACAGGGGCAACGCAGCTGTGGAACCATAAGGGAAAATCTGTAGGCTGGTATTTTGTAGAGCAGGTCTATTCAGGAGTTGATTATAGATTGTATGACTGATGACGTTGACTGACGCCCCTGTGTCCACCAGGGCTTCTACTGGATTGCCATTTATGAGGGTGATTCGTTTTGGATTGTTAATCATGTGCACAGCCCGAGATCCTTCCTCAGTCACTGAGAATAAGTGAGTGCTTTGAGCCTCGTCATTAAGCTGCAGTGCTTGGACCTTCTGTGACCTGGGCCGTACTGTGGGATGAGCAGATTGCTGTGGTGTAGATCTGCACACTTTTGCAAAATGGTTTAGTTTTCCACAATTATGGCAGGTTGTACCCTTTGCTGGACAAGCGTTCTGGTGAGGATACGACCCACCGCAGTTGTAACAAGTAGCAGCCTGTACTTGTGGATTCTGTGTGAGCTTTGCTATAGAAGATGGTGCTTCTGGCTCACTGCTCTCTATGAGTTTTGCCTGTTTCTCTGCAGTATCATTTATACGTGCTGTGTCTAATAGTTTTGCTAGGGTCATAGTAGGGTCTCGGAGTGCTTGTCTTCTTAACTTTGAAGAAACACATCCTTGTAATATCTGCATTTGGATTTCTTTGTCTACATCTGTAAACTCACAGTAAGCTGCAAGGTGCCGTAGCCGGACATGATATTCATCAATGCTTTCTGTGGCTGATTGCTTTGATTGTCTAAATTTGAAGATTTCAAATGCTGCATTTCTGTGCGGGGAGAAGAGTTTGCTCAATGCTGCTTTGCTGAGCTCATAGTCCTTGTCCTCCCCTGTGTTAGGCAGAGTAGTGAAGATATCATAGACTTGCTCCCCTGTATAGTGTAATAACATGGCTTTCCTTCTTGTATAATCGGCTATGTTTATGGCTTGCAGAAATATCTCAAAGCGCTTCAGCCATTTATCCCAACATGCTGCTAGGTTTGCTTGGGACTGATGCACATCAAAAGCTGGGAATGCAGGTAGACAGGCCATGGTGAGCACTGATGATCTTGTGGCACTGAAATACCTTTAGCTGATGAATGAACGCTTCCTCGTCGCCAATTGAAGTGTTGTAGTGCAGATGATGAGGAATCCAGAAGCACACACAGATATGCTGAACCGCTCAGTCGAGCATCCATACTTTAATGAAATCATCTTCCCCTTTCCAGCTCCCCCTTTTCCTGCCACAGCTCCTCCTCTATCTTACATCACTGTTACTAGGCAGAAAATGCAAACAGCAAACTACAGCAGATATAACAACATTACACACACGTCAGCATACTCTCGGTATATTGCTGGTAGCTCAGAGACTGATGTTGGTCCTTTAGGAATGGAGCAGACTGAAGCTTCTGGACTTATCCGTTTCTCCGGAAAGTGCAGTTCTTTAGTTTCCCAGTTAATGGTAGGATTTGGAGCCTGCAGCCAAGGCAGTCCTACAATAATAGGGAAAGGAGGAGAAGAGATGAGCATAAATGACACTCTTGATGGTCATTACCCATGAGGACCTTCAAGGGCTCCGTCTCCTGATCCACTAGTCCAGAGTTTAACAGTGAGCCATCCACGGTCTCAATCTGTACAAGAGTAGCCTTCTATACTGAACGTACTCTATGTCTCTGGAGATGTCCATAAAATTGCCGCTTGCCCCTGAATCAATCATAGCGGAGGCAGATACCCAGACAGAGTGAACCCTAAGCTTGAGGGGAATAAAGCAATGAAAATTATTGTTCTTACAGCTCAGCTGGGAAACCGCTGAAAAAACCTGAAAGACTGCTGCAGTAACACGTGCATCGGGCTCAGAGATAACAGCGTTCAAGTCTGAGTAATCAATGTCTGTAACCTCTACTCTCTCTGGGGTCTGTGGTTCGGACCTGACAAAACCCCTCTCTCAGCACTCGCAGTGTATGATGGCTGCAGTTGTCTTTCGAGAACGGCTGGGGCAGTTTATAATGAAATGTCCTGACTTACCGCAATAGAAACACAGACTTTCCTTTAGTCGATGTTCCTTATGTGCATCACTGACCCGTCTCGGTAAAGAGTCTACCTGCATAGGCTCAGGTTCCGGTTCTTGTATAATCCTGCTCAAGGACTCCTTAGCTGGAGAGGGAGGAAATAAATGATTAGTGTGCTTTATCTCCGACCATCTCTCTTGTCTGCGTTCAGTAAGCCGAGCATTGATCCGAATACAGTAGTTGATAAAATCTCCTAATGCTGTAGGTGGGTCGGCACGAGCGAGTTCGTCCTTAATCACAGAGGATAATCCTTTCCAGAAAACCGACTTTTTAGCGGAGCTATCCCAAGTGGTGTCGAGGGCCCATCTCCGGAAATCCAAAGCATACTCCGCTACTGAGAGCTTACCTTGGTTAAAGTTAACATGGCTGATTCCACTGTAGCACCGCGGTTTGGATCATCGAATACCTGCCCCATAGCTGAAATGAAAGCATCAAGATTATTTAGACAGTCGTTGTCAGTCTCAATTAGGGGGTTTACCCATGTGAGAGCTTTGTTGGAGAGCAGCATGATTATTGTTAATACTTTAGATCGCTCAGTAAGGAACTGTGGCGCATGAGCCGCAAAAAACAGTTTGCATTGATTAATGAATCCCCTGGACTTTTCCCGTTCACCGCCAAAGCGGAATGGTGGTAGCTTGGGGGATTCCAATACCCGGTGTTGAAGTTGGGGTGTGGACTCATCCTTCCAGAACCTCAATCTGGGTTCGGAAGTCCTGCGTGGTTTGCCCGAACACCTGCAGATTATCCCGCAGGTTTGCAAAGCTGGCCTTCAATGCCTGTAGGTCAGCAAGGATTGAATCCGTCACTTCGCACAGATGTTTAACGGGGTCCTCCATATTCCCTGAAGCTGTACGGCAGAGAGGCTGGAAAGGAAGAAAAGGAGCACAATAGTGTTTACCTGTGGTAACACTCCTGACTTAAAAGAAGGGAATGTGCTCACCTGGAAAGGTTGTGAGAAGCCACAACCACTATCATCACATATATCGATATCTCGGATCCACGGCCTGCAGTGGCTCCCCAATGGCAAAGATCCAGAAATCTCTATGCAGCACTGTCCCAGACCTAGCAGACTCTATTATGGCTCCTGAATCTGTCATATATGATACAGTCTATATAGAGTCTAAAGCATGGGTATAATGAGACACGTGTGACATACGCTTCTTAAGCAGCTCTTGTATTGCTTCATACAAGTTAGTGCATTAACAGGATAAAGTAAATGTAGTTGCAGAGTGCAAGGCAAACAACCAAGGACATCAGGGCATTAAAGCATAGCACAAGTCTCAAGGAAAGCATTCAGAGTCTATTACTTTCCTGTCAGATGTTGCTAGCAAACAGGAGGATTCTGTGTCCACAAATGGTTCCAGGCAGAGTGAATTCAGGCTTCAGACAGCAAGTCACAAACTGGTTGCAGACCTGATTCAGGAGCAAAAGTAAATCAGCTGAAACTAAAATGGCAATTGGCAAGGAACAGGGCAGGGACATCAAAGCTGAGGACTCCATATTGTTTGAGGGCAAAAGTCAATGCACAGGACAGGAAACAAGATGGCTGACAAAATACACTAAATGCAAAGTGTGAGGTAGCAACCGGGGAACCCGCTTGCATAACGACAAAACACGTGTTTATAAGTTTAACCAATGTCTACCCGTTTATTTTTCACATATAATAACATAACCCGGGTAGCATGTTGGACACATATCACATTGACTATAAACACTTTACATAAATACATCATACATTACATAGAACATTGCACATATACATTCACAATAACCCGGGACCTGTAACCACGACTCTCTCCCCATTGGAGCCCTAACACCTGCTCCCGGGGTAGCTACGGCCTCCGGCCTACTTACACATTTTACAGTACATTTATAATAAATACATTTGTTATACTTCGACGATGACCCCTCCGGGTTCATAACAGGGATTGAGCAACCTGAGTACCGGGTATGTCATGTATCCCCAAGGGGCTCCTTCCTGGACGTATCTCCGCCTACATCCCTGTCAGAGTCCACCTGGTTCAACCATGGTGTCCCCACTCTAGGAGCCCTTTTGAAGCCCTGCTTCTGACCTTCGTTACATACGCCTCAACGGGCACTATGGGTCCCAATGGCGGTGCCTGCCGCCTGGCTTTAGTCACCCAGCATGATGACATAACATTACCCCGTAGTCAGGATTCCTGCCTGACCGGGCCTTACATACCGTGTGTGATCCATCATTCAAACGTCCATGGATCACATACATTTCTTCCACACGCGCACAGCCCATCATCCATGGACTGTGGCTCCTCCATGGCCCATTACAGGGACTGGCAAACCATAGTACACGGGAACCTCATCCGTTACCTACTAGGAGCCCTATTACCCCTGTGTCTGGCACCACAGGCACACCCACACCATTAGAGGCCGTGGTTGAGGGACGGGTACCCTCTGCAAGCAGCAGGGCAAGCCTCCCTCTCGTTCCACAGGGACGGAACGCCTCCAACATCATCCATACTGGCTGGGTCACTTTCTCCCCACATTATTATACAATGTTCTTACATAGGTCATCATCTTACATTCAGGGCAATTGCCTAAGCCCCTACATACATCAACGGGTCCTTTACCGACTGCCTAGTCGGACCCAATAGCGATTATGCCCGCCTGGCATTACTCACACACAGCTCACTCCGTTACACGGGAACCGCTGTCTTACCGGGCACGGATCCGGGTCTCACTACCTGTGTCACGGGTCCACCAAGCGTCCCCCAAGGCTCCTTTCCTGGACGTGGTTCACCCCACGCCCGGACCAGTCTCCACCGGGTTCAGCCACGGCTTCCCCACCAGGTGCTATCACAACCGCGGACCTTGGCACCGGCCTGGAGCTAGCATGCTCCCTTCATTCACACAGAGCCTCTGGACTGCTCTGCACTTGGCTGGTTTCAGCTTCCATCTGAATCTCTCAATGAATCCCCCAGCACGAGTCTCAGCTTCCATCTGAATCTGAATCTCTCAATCACTCAGCTGGCTGCCTCTTATCGTGCCAGCCACTCCTACATAGACACACCCCCTTAGCTGCTGGTAATCAGCCTTTCACACAGCTCAGGTTAACTCCCTGTGTTCCGGGTTGTCAGCACTCCCTCCTTACATCCTATTCCTCATGGACTCCTCGATCTTATGAGCCACTCATTAGTAACATGAAACCTTGTGTTCAAAGTTGGTTCACACAGCATTGTCACAGTAAAACCGGCCAGTGTGCACAGGATCATACCTTGATCCTGCATGTGATGCGCCCCGGCCATGAGGACCATGCCGGCGGTGCCTCACAAAAGATAACAGATATAGCAAAAAAGACTGAAAACCTTACACTGGATCTCTGATCCATGGGAGACGTGGACCCTGTTGCTGCGGTCTCCCCATCCTGTGCAGTACCCGAAACACAAACCTGTTTCGTGGGCAAAGGCACCATGCTATTTGTACCAGGCCGTGACAGATTAGAGATGACCTGTTGTAAATTCGCAATCGTTTGCGACTTTGCAGCCAGATCCTCTCTAAGTGTGCTCACTAGTGCATCCATGGATGCAACTCTGCACTTGAACTGATTTATCTCAGTGTACAGACTGAAGAGCTCTCTGTCCATATCAGAATAATAGGTTTCTTTCTCTGATATCTTAGATTCTAACACACAGATTTCCCGGCCCCTGTACACTGGGCCCTTTCTTCTAACTCAGTTTCTAGTGTGTGTATACATTTAATGCTCTCCACACAACAATGGCAGTGTAGGTTATCCGATGTGGAAACTTTGTCTGCCTTTCTTGTGCTAGCAAGTGTTTCCACATGCTTCCGGCCTGCAAATGCTGTCCTCAAAAGTATACACTAATTTTGCCAGCATTTGGAGGGGTTTCTTAGTTTTGTGGAAAACACTTTTACTAATACAAACTCTATCATGTGCGTATGCCTGTTCCAGTAAAGGTGACCAGAGTGTCTCTGTGGACTTATATGTGGTGGGCAGTATTGGGTTAAATGTGCTATTTCTACATAGGTGTTTGAGGGTGGAGAAGTACATACTCACCTGTTCAGAGGCCATGTTGCTTGGTGTCGTCTGTTCCTTCGTCCCTCTTGTGCTGCTTGGAAATAGGTCTTCTTTCTCCGGAACGCCTTCTTTCCCGACCAGCTGGACTCCTCAGATGAACCAAACGTTGATGGTGTTTGAACGAAGTGACATGATGATCTCCCTCGCCGATAGACGTGCGTATCATGTAAAGGAATCAGAAAAATCGTTAAAAATCAGAAAAAGGTTCTCTGATGAGGACTTTGCCCCGTGTCTTACTAAGACTGAAAACTGTGTCACCCGTCTGAGCTATCTGGGCACTGAACGCACAGAATAACGGATCACTTCACCGTGCCTCCTGTTATTTGTATCCATGTTCCCCTTGCCTGATCCGCTCCAGACGATGACCACAGGTTTTCACTACAAAAGACACTAGAACAACACCTCAAACAGTGGGCCTAGGCTCGCCAATATGTTGTAGGGCTGGTTCTGTTTATCGGTTCTTATTGTCGGTTATGGCTACAATCACCAATATCCAGAATCCACCCTTCCTTACCGCTTTCTATTCTTATGCTGATTAACTATATATATGTATATACCGATGACTTAATGAAAACAAGTCTGTTCTAATAAATGAATATTTATTAAACACACCCAAAAAGTCTACAACAATAATATATATATTCTAGATAGCAGGATAAATAACACAATACAATTACTGTTACAACATGTAAAACACCCAGAGTACTAACAATTATACCCCACTCACGTTATCGAACCATACATGCACACTATATTAGTGATCTAACTATCCCTATAGAAGATAGATAGCAATTCAAGGGTTAATTATAAGAGAGAGAGAGAGATATAGAGAGAGAAGGAAGAGTTACAGGAAAGATATAGAGAAGATATGGGGGTGATACTTAAGGCCAGATGTTGATGGTCCTATTCCATGGTCCAAGGTAGAAAGAGAGTGTGTCTTGATTCTACCTTCATTTATAGTAAAGATTTCACATCCACACCCACATACAACCCACGACTCCGCCCTTCTCCGGTATCTTCTGTGGCAAATATGTCCAATCACCTCCTGTAATATGCAGTAACAATCCCCTGCCTGCGGATGGCGTCCTTGTATCAGGGAAGAAAGTCGTGTATCAAATAAGTTGGTTGGCTCCAGGATGTCTGTCTGAAGAACAATGCTTTATCATACAAAACACCACAAGCATTGTGTAGCAATATACATCTCCATAGGCCGGAGACGGGATGCCTACCTGAGGAGCAATGGCCAATACTCCAAACCCACAAAGGCTGTATACATATGTAGATGACATAGGTGGCAAACAGCATCTGAATTCAAGATCAACACAGAGGATGTGTATTCCTGTATCGTCCAGGAGGTTGCAGGGCCAATATCCATTTAGCATGTAGATGTAACCTTTATTCCTAAAACAAAGGACATCACACAGAAGAATACAGGCCTTCTCGCCCAATTGGTTAACAATGCTATACATGGTTGACCCTTAATAGAGTCCTGGAAATATGCAGCTCTCATAAAATCCAATATGGAGTTCAGTGATTCATATTAATTATGCCATCACTTCCCTCTCAACACCGCACCTGCGGCACACTTACCACAAGCCCCATAGACAGGATCCCCCTCGCACCCCTCTGTTCTCACCCGTAGCGTCGCACTGTGTACAGCGACATGTGACAGGGCGGGATGTGTGTCGTCACATCAGCCTGCCCTGTCACATGACCGCTGTACACGGAGAAGACGGGTCAGAACAGCAGGAGGCGTGGAGGGAGGCAGGAAGGCGAGGAGCGAGGCAGGGAGGCCCCCCCGAAGCCATCCTGCCCCCCCCCGGCTACATCTGACTCCCCTTCCCGGCTCCATCCTGCCCCCCGGGCACCATGCCCTGCCGGCTCCATCCTGCCCCCCTGGCTCCATGCCCTGCCGGCTCCATCCTGCCCCCCAGCCTCCATCCTGCCCCCCAGCCTCCATCCTGCTGCCCCAGCTCCATCCTGTCCCCCACCGCCTCCATCCTGCCCCACTCGCTCCATCCTCTCCCCCCACCTCCATCCTGATCCCCCCGGCTCCATCCTGCCCCCCCGCTGTCACCATCTTGCCCCCCCCTGGCAGTTAGCGGTCATGTGACCGGTCAGCTGATCGGTTTCCCAGGCAACGACAGGTCCTAAAGGCCTGTAGGACCTAGAAGACAGAGGTGGAGCGAGCCGGCGGACAGGTGAGTATCCTAACTGAGGATTTTTTTTATTTTCACTTTTACTGTGGAGTAGCAGGTGCCTGGAGGAGCAGGGGTGCCGCGGAGTATCGCCATATACCATAGCGCTGCTATACATGTACTATAATGTACCGCCATATACCATAGCGCTGCTATACATGTGCTGTGTGAGAGTGAGTGAGTGATATTTTGGGATATTTTTAGCCATTTTTTTTGTAAGTCCAAAAACGCATGTGTTAATGCATAGGTCACTGTGTTTTTCAAAAGCGCATGGATTTTTGCTCAGCATCCCAAAAACCGCTGCTAGCAGCGTTTGTGGGTGCAGTAAAAAAGCGTATGCTTTGTTTAACATGGGGCCCTATGGGAAACTCATGCGTTAACGCGTGGTACATATAGGCACCATGCGTTAATGCATATGCATTTTTGGTGAAAAAAAATGACTAAGTCCAAAAAACGGCCAGGAGCTCAGGAGACACTATTGGCACCCTAAATTTAATGGATCCGTTTTTCTAAAGCCTCAAAAAAGTGGATTGCCATGTGTGACCCCAGCCACAGGTTTTTTTTTTTTCTACATAAAGAATTTTTATGTGTTTCTTTTTACTTACACGATTAGCAATGGTGGGGGAGAGTCTCAGACACTTCTCCCATTACTCATCGAGGGCTTTGTGGCAGCTATGATTTTTTTGATAACATTATTCAGACAAAGTTATCCCAGATTGCCACCGCATCAGGGCAATGGGGATGAGCCAGGTAAAGTGCATCTAATGGATGCTATTTTTAGCCTTGGGAGAGCCCAATAACCACGGGCCTCCCCAAGTTGATTTAACTCCCAGCTCTTTGCTTTATATTGGCTGGGTATCAAAATTGGGGCAGTCCCAAACTTTTTTTTTTTCTTATATATTTAGATAATTAAGAAAAAAATCCACGTTTGGTCTCCCATATTTTAATACCCACCAAAGATAAAGCGCACAGCTAGCGGCTGCAGCCTCCAACTGCTGGCTTTATATGCGTTGCGTATGAAATTATGGGGAAACCCACGCCGTTTTTTCCAATTATTTATTTTTACACTTATTGTGTAGAGCAGCCAATCACAGACGCCTGAAAAATAAAAACATACAGAAAGGTGCCCATGTGTGTACCTGTTCTATTGGGCATTTTTGGAGGAGGGGGGGGGGGGTTGTGAGATCACTCACCTTTTCATGGTTGTGCACCTCTGCACAACCACAGTGTGGGCCTCCGGTGTTTAATTGCACACCGCACGATCCTCCAGCTTTCAGGCTTGGCCGATCACATGGGAGAGATGTCACTGCAGGTCCTTCACATTCTATGCTCCGATGCTGTAAACTTGCAGCTCTTACACCTCCCAGAGGAATATAAATGGTGAACGTGGCAAGTATACGTTTTTTTGGTATAGTGCATGAATCCAGCATCCAGGCACAGATTATCCTTTTGGTAATGCTTCTTTGAGAAATGTGGCTCTCACAACATGTTTCGGCAGGTCATCAGGTGATAGCCACAGTATGGTACAGACATTTCTTATATAGATATGTGGAGTTTGTTAGACCACATTCACACACTGCTTTTTTGCTGCATATTTTTACGCACAAGCTCAAAAAAAGCCAGGAGTGGAACAATCAAAACCGGGAGTGGCACACTCAGAGGAAAGGTAGTGCTATGGAATTAATAGTGCTATATAAATGAATAAATATTATATTATTATTATTATAAACAAGTGCTCCACTTATATGTTTAATCACCCACTCCTGGTTTGTGACGAGCTTGTGCTTAAAGTGACCCTAAACCCAGAAGCCAACCCCACATCCCCTTCATACCTATCCATGCAGCTTGTGAACCTGCTGCCATCCATCCCTGTATCTTCCAAAACCGCTGGGGCATTCTTCATAAATCATACTTTTAATATCTCAGTTCTGGGCGTTTCACAGCAATTTTAAAGCCGCAGCAGGCGGGCCTGTGTGCCGCTCTCCCCCTCTTTGTCCGTAATTCTGCACGCAGCGATGGGCGTGCTAAACAACAGAGAGGCAGCTCGCCTCATAGTATGGGCGTTGAAACCGGTATGACGTAATACGCGTCATACCGGTTTCAACGCCCATACTATGAGGCGAGCTGCCTCTCTGTTGTTTAGCACGCCCATCGCTGCGTGCATATTACGGACAAGGAGGGGGAGAGCGGCATACAGGCCCGCCTGCTGCGGCTTTAAAATTGCTGTGAAACGCCCAGAACTGAGATATTAAAAGTATCATTTATGAAGAATGCCCCAGCGGTTTTGGAAGATACAGGGATGGATGGCAGCAGGTTTACAAGCTGCATGGATAGGTATGAAGGGGATATGGGGTTGGCTTCTGGGTTTAGGGTCACTTTAAAAATACGCAGCAAAAAAAGCAGTGTGTGAATGGGGCCTGTGGTTTTTGTTAATCATGCTCTTTAGTCATTAGACTGAGGGCAGATACACCTGCCAACGAATAGCAATGCACAGGTGCAGAAATGACGCTGCCGCAGCGTCATACACCGATGGGGGAAATTTGAATTGAGGAGTCGGGGAAGCACCTGGGAATTCTATTATCACGCTCAGCGGGGGTGATGAACATTCAGCTAGGGGGAAGATGGAGGCCCTGGAGACCGCCTAGAGTGACTACATACATCAGTCAACAGGACTAATTACCATACAAACTTTTAAGTCACAAACTAATTTTTCACAACCATTATAGGAGTTTTAGTTCAGACAGGGATGGTTACGGATGGGCCAGGAAGCTGCAGGAACAAGATAGTGACAGGTTTGTGGGCAAAAACGAGCCGAAAAGTTCCCTTTAAAAGAAAATGATTTCTAGAATATGGGAAAATGATGGCAGTCATAGATCTTTCCTGTGGTCACACAGAAAAAGGTATTTGTTACTTAGATGTATTCACAAAATGTACAGTTGCCACATCTGAAAGTACCGATAGCCACTTCCCACTTGTTTTCTTGGTGTGTGCAGGCTATGTACTAAATGATCTATAAGTGATCTTCTTTTCGAAAAGAAAGAAATGGGGTGATGATTTCACCAAAATCTAGGTCTGCCCTGAGAATATGCCAGTGACTCATTAAAATAGTATTAATTTGATATGATATGTCACTCCAGGTCTATTCCTTACCCACAGCCTCTACACGCAGGCAAATGAGCCTTCACTTAAGCAAAAGGAGGGCGAGCAGGGTGGGGAAAAGAGCTGGAATGATCAAGGCTTCAGATCTACTGTAACCACTTCTATATCAATTCAAACCAAATGCTGATTTCTCAGTAAAAGTGGAATGAGAGACGCATGCTAGTATCTTGCATGCGTCACTCAGAACAGATGCTCCCTATCTGGACAGAAGTGTGTCACTTGCTTGTGTTTCTAAGCAGCTCCATGCTCCCATCCAGAGAGGCAGGGGCTGTTCTTTGGGGTCATGCAAGATACTCACATGCATCTCATATAGTGTGTTTCCACCCTTATGGAGGAAAACAGAAAATATTTTTTAAAAGGGGTTGCCTCAAAGTTTTTATGAGCACACCACTACACCTAATTACTTGTTTTAAAAAAAAGTCTTTATGAACCCTGTTTTAATATGCGTAGCCTCAATTTTTCCTGAGCACCCCACTTCCTAGGATGCTGGTTTTCTGCAGGGTGGATGCTCTTGCTTGATTGACCATCGGGTAGTACTCCATGAGGAAGCATTGCCTCTGCAGCCAGGTTTCAAGAGGCGAAAGTACACTCCATCCATACCAGATTAAGTGTAGTGTTTACCACCTCTATAGCGCAACAAGGGGTGGCCGGTTTACTAGGCAACAACATATAAACAAAGAAAATCAGGTATATCTGGGAAACTGAGGCAAACTAATAAAGTGGGAAGTTGATTAGTTTTACAAGCATTTACAATTGTTTCCTTCTTTAAAAATACCAAGAGAAACTAAAAAGACAGTAAAAGCACAGAAAGGGTCTTATCTGGGGGGAGGGGGGGGGGGGATGGGGGAAGAAAGAGAGTCCATGAAGGGAACAACAGGCTCACCTGGGGTAGTTGTGAGGAGCCACAATTACTACATTAAGCATAGAAACTAGCTGCTGCAGCATACTAGAAGATCCCGGAGAAGACACAGATGGGACAACGCCACTCAACCACAATCAAGACGTCAATTAATGTGGAAGGAATAAGTGATTTTTATTGTCTACACATTTCTGAGAGCAATTTCTCCTTCAGGACAAAAATCATATGTAAAAGGATCAAAAGAAGAGGGAAATGTGTATATATATTGTGAGGTAGCACTCGCTGAGGGGTGCTCAGGATACCCTTTTGGCAGCAGACTTTTACGTTTAAATGCATCCAGCTGGTTTATTAACAACCATAAAACACAACAGCATAGTTCATATAAATCAACAGAACATATAATGACCTCTGGTCTGTTCCAAGGGTGGGTGTGCCCACATGGCGTATCACATCTAATCCATTATGGTGTCCACTGACCTCTTAGTCCATTGTTTATGAAGCTGCTTTTCTGGGATACAAAGACTCCTGTTTGATCCAGTCTCGCAGTGGACTGCAGCCTCCTGAACTCAGGGAGCCATCCCAGGTTCTCTAGCCTCGGTCCCCAGCCATCTTGCCAGGGACGCAGGCTCCCAAGCATTAAGACACAGCCCCCTGACCATGTGCCTCCAGGACAATGGCGTCTGCAGCCACTCCCAAGAAAACACAGAGAGCTTGCTTGCATCCCAGAGACCTTTTCAGATATCACAGACCATGTGACCAGGAGAGAGTCAGCTTATATCCGATGTGACACACCCACGGGGAGGTACGAGGCCAGCCAGGAAACTTCCCCAGCAGACATTTTGGCAATGCAGCGATCTGCTGCCTCACAATATACAGTGCTACCTGAGTTTTCATCTACTTCGGTTATCGCCAGTTTCGGTTTTCGTCGATTTTTTTTATAGAAAAATGTATCTCAGTTTTTGTCGATGCCTCAGTTTTTGTCGCTTTTTCTCTGTACATCGCTAATTTTGTCATAAGAAATGTGATTCCCCTTCCAAAAAATAGAATGTGCACCCCTCTATCCCCTCCTTGGCGTCTTCCATACGCCAAAAAGAGCTTTTATAAAAATAAAACATTAAATGTTTACTTTTTTTTCTTTAAAGTAGTGTTTTATCTTCATTTTACAGTCATTCCTGAGGTCTTCAAGTATGAACCACTATCTTTATTGACTATAAAATGTGTTGTTTTCTGTAGGTTTTTTTCAGTGTCTCCAATCAATTAATTCATTTTACATTGATTCCTATGGAAATTGTTGCCTCAGTTATTATCGGTTTCAGTTTTTGTCTATAGTTTTCAGACGAATTATCGTCGAAAACTGAGGTATCACTGTATGTGTATAATATATTATATATACAGTACAGATCAAAAGTTTGGACACACCTTCTCATTCAAAGAGTTTTCTGTATTTTCATGACTATGAAAATTGTAGCTTCACACTGAAGGCAACAAAACTATGAATTAACACATGTGGAATTATATACTTAACAAAAAAGTGTGAAACAGCTGAAAATATGTCTTATATTCTAGGTTCTTCAAAGTAGCCACCTTTTGCTTTGATTACTGCTTTGCACACTCTTGGCATTCTCTCAATGAGCTTCAAGAGGTAGTCACCGGAAATGGTTTTCACTTCACAGGTGTGCCCTGTCAGGTTTAATAAGTGGGATTTCTTGCCTTATAAATGGGGTTGGGCCCATCAGTTGTGTTGTGCAGAAGTCTGGTGGATACACCGTTGATAGTCCTACTGAATAGACTGTTAGCTGCTTTTTTCTTACCATAATACAAATTCTAAGTAAAGAAAAACGAGTGGCCATCATTACTTTAAGAAATGAAGGTCAATCAGTTCAAAAAATTGGGAAAACTTTGAAAGTGTCCCCAAGTGCAGTTGCAAAAACCATCAAGCGCTACAAAGAAACTGTCTGACATGAGGACGTCCCAGGAAAGGAAGACCAAGAGTCACCTCTGCTGCGGAGGATAAGTTCATCCGATTCACCAGCCTGAGAAGTCGCAGGTTAACAGCAGCTCAGATTAGAGACCAGGTCAATGCCACACAGAGTTCCAGCAGCAGACACATCTCTACTAGTGATGAGCGAGTATGCTCTGTGCGACTCGGTACTCGCACGAGTATCTCGGTACTCGGGGTGCTCGGCGAGCACCGCCGAGATGCTCGGACTGCTCGGTAATAAATAGCGATCTGAGACACATACACTGCTCCCTTCAGTGCACACAGTGAGCTGGCACCTCACAGAGAGCAGATTCATTGTTAGGATACCTCTGGGGGCCACAGCAAGGTGTTGTAGGTTGCAGCGATTTCAAAAAGCCCACCCTCCCGCCCTTTCCCAGAAACACTCGTTTTATAACCGGAAGTCTGTGGGCAGAGCCTGTCACTCATTGACTTACATTGGGCTCGGTGCTCGGCCGAGTACACGAGTATCTTGAGATGCTCGGCCAGAGGACCGAGCACCCGAGCATTTTAGTGCTCGCTCATCACTAATCTCTACAACAACTGTTAAAAGGAGACTTTATGCAGCAGGCTTTCATGGAAAAATAGCTGCTAGTAAACCACTGCTAAGGACAGGCAACAAGCAGAAGAGACTTGTTAGGGCTAAAGAACACAAGGAATGGACATAGACCAGTGGAAATCTGTGCTTTGGTCTGATGAGTCCAAATTTGAGATCTTTGGTTCCAACCACCGTGTCTTTGTGCGACGCAGAAAAGGTGAACGGATGGACTCTACATGCCTGGTTCCCACCGTGAAGCATGGAGGAGGAGGTGTGATGGTGATGATGATGGGGTGCTACGCCGGATGACCTGGCCTCCACAGTCACCAGACCTGAACCCAATCGAGATGGTGTGGGGTGAGCTGGACCGCAGAGTGAAGGCAAAAGGGCCAACAAGTGCTAAGTAGTGATGAGCGAGTATGCTCTGTGCGACTCGGTACTCGCACGAGTATCTCGGTACTCGGGGTGCTCGGCGAGCACAGAGTACTGCCGAGATGCTCGGACTGCTCGGTAATAAATAGCGATCTGAGACACATACACTGCTCCCTTCAGTGCACACAGTGAGCTGGCACCTCACAGAGAGCAGATTCATTGTTAGGATACCTCTGGGGGCCACAGCAAGGTGTTGTAGGTTGCAGCGATTTCAAAAAGCCCACCCTCCCGCCCTTTCCCAGAAACACATCGTTTTATAACCGGAAGTCTGTGGGCGGAGCCTGTCACTCATTGACTTACATTGGGCTCGGTGCTCGGCCGAATACAAGAGTATCTTGAGATGCTCGGCCAGAGCACCGAGCACCCGAGCATTTTAGTGCTCGCTCATCACTACTAAGCATCTCTGGGAACTCCTTCAAGACTGTTGGAAGACCATTTCCGGTGACTACCTCTTGAAGCTCATCAAGAGAATGCCAAGAGTGTGCAAAGCAGTAATCAAAGCAAAAGGTGGCTACTTTGAAGAAACCTAGAATATAAGACATATTTTCAGTTGTTTCACACTTTTTTGTTACGTATATATTTCCACATGTGTTAATTCATAGTATTGATGCCCTAAGTGTGAATCTACAATTTTCATAATCATGAAAATACAAAAAACTCTTTGAATGAGAAGGTGTGTCCAAACGTTTGGTCTGTATATATACACATACACATATATATACATACACACACACACAAAACCAGAAGTTTACTTGCACTATATATAATAAGACATATCTGCATGTTTTTCTCACTATCTGACATGAGATCAGAATAAACCTTTCCTATTTTAGGTCAATTATTTAGGTTAATTATTAATATGCCAGAATAATGAGAAAATGTTTTAAGGCATTTTTATTTCTTTCTGCAAAGTCACATGGTTAAATACACTATGATTACTATGTCTTTAAACAATTTGGGACAGCCCATATGATGATGTCATGTGTTTGGAAGCTTCTGAAAGGTTTATTGGCAAAATCTGAGTTAATTAAAAACAAACCTGTTAATGTATTTTAATGCACACCTGAACCACACTGCTTCTTTGTGTAGCACCATAGGAAAAAATAAAGAAATCAGCCAAGATATCAAAAAGAGAATTGCAGACTTGCACAAGTTTGACTTATCCTTGGGTGCAGTTTACAGATACCTGAAGGTGCCTCCTTCATCTGTAAAAACAATTATACGCAAGTACAAATACGATGGGAATACCTAGTTATTATACTGCTCAGAAAAGAGATGGGTTTGGTGTCCCACAGATGAACATGTGTACCGTATTTTTCGCTTTACAAGACAAACCCCAAATTTGGTGAAGGAAAAGAAAAAAAAAAAAAAAAAAAAAGAAGAATAATTTTAATAGTAAATGGGGTCCATCTTATGATTAAGGAGGTCTGTTCCTCTGAAACGCGTTGCAGCGGCACCCCCTGTGCGCTGTGATGATTTTATAACTTCACAATAAAAGGAATATGAAGCATGCCACTGGATCGTCTCTACAATTTCTTATGACTATTGAGGTGGACACCAACCACTAGATCCAGTGGAGGAGCCTTGTGAGTATATGGGCTGCAGGTCTCCCCTCCCCCCTTCCTGCAATCAGTAATGCATACTGTATGTGTGTTTATACAGTGTATGGAAACTTCTGGTTTCTGGCGTGCAGGAAAAAGGGGATAATTTATTAAGGCCCCATTCACACTGGCGTTTGACAAATTCCGGCAGATCTACCGCATCTGCCGCCTGACGGCCGCACTTGCGACGAGCCCCATGCATTGTTTATCAAACAATATAGGGAAAGACGGTGTTATCCGGTCCGCGCTGCCAGGTTCATTTATATCAAAGAACACCAATGAACGATGTTAAGATCCAAATCTTCCTTTATTCACCTCCTACGCGTTTCAGTGCCCACCTGGCACCTTCATCAGGTGGGCACTGAAACGCGTAGGAGGTGAATAAAGGAAGATTTGGATCTTAACATCGTTCATTGGTGTTCATTGATATAAATGAACCTGGCAGCACGGACCGGATAACACAGTCTTTCCCTATATTGTTTGGTACATCTCCACGTGCGTGGAGCCGGTGGGAGTCCTGCAGCAGCCATCAGGATACTAATCTATGAGCCTTCAAACCAGTTGTGGGTCACACAACTGGAATAGGTGAGTGAATTGCATTTTTCACCACTTTCACGTCCTAGTGTCTAGTGATAAGGGCACTATTGCGCCTCTTGTTCCCCCCCCCCTTTTTTGTCTTTGATGCATTGTTTATGGGGCTTGCGGTCGGGTGCGGCAAGTGCGGTTCTGCCGGATGCAAGTGCGGCCGTTAGGCAGCAGATGCGGTAAATTTGCCAGATCTGCCACAATTTGTCAAAAAAAAAAAAAACTGTGTGAAAGCAGCCTAAAAAATACAAATGGCTTGTTAAACTCAAGTAATAAATTGTTTTAAAGTATAAGAACTAATAAGATACAGATATTTAACAAATATCTGACCAGTTCTTATACTTGAAATCAATTAAATGAGTTTAACAAACCATTTATACTGTTTATTGCACATAGTTCTTATAGTCCATTCCATGTGTGTATAATATATATAATATATATATATTATACATACATATATACACATACATAAATAAAGCCCCTCTTCCTTTGATGCTGGAACATGATTTTAGCCCTGAAGGAGAACTTACTCTCAGACACAAATCATAAAAATCACTTATTCCTTCCACATTAATTGAGGTCTTGATTGTGGCAGTGCGGTGTTGTCCCAGCTTTGTATCCTTGTGGATCTTTTTTACAAATAGGACTAATCTTTAAATAACCATAAAAGCACAGCTGTCATTCAGATTTTATGTTAAGGCAAAAATCATACAGAAACTTAACAGTTTAAGAAAGTTGTTTTTTTTTTTAAGTCATAAAATATTAATCTTAGCGGCCTGTATACAGAGGTGCTGCATTTGTGTTTAGTCCTTAATTAACAAAATTATGTGTACAAGCTTGTGTTACATCATATAACCCACGTGAGACGAAATGGTCACACAAGAATAGAAAAGCAACCAAAAGTTACACTAAAACATTTACAGTGCAATATTAAAATATCTATTAAATGTCACACGCATACACACTGCCGAGCCCTGCCAGAATAGCACGGTTAGCAGTCCTCTGGGGGGAGGGAACCAATTGGTTGAACAGAGGTTGGACATTATAAGACGACTCCAATGACCTTGCCAATAGGGTAAAGATTGTGGCAGTTTCACAAGAGACCACACTCGTCCAGCTTTGGCATCTTCTCAGCTTGATGTGGTGAAGACAATGTCTGACACCAGAAATGTCAATGACTGATGCTCTGTCCTCATAGACCTCGTCTTCCATTATGCATCACTGAACAATCTCAAAATAGTGCAAAATTGCAAGGATGTGTTGTGGCATAAAAATATATCCTGTATACAAAGCCATTCCGATGATGGAGACCAGCATGGAATCTAAGGAGAATTGGTTAAGGAATTTTACCATACAAAACAGTTGTCATGCAAGTAACACAAGAACATAAATCCTTATTAACCCCTTCACAACCTATGACTTAGGGCCGCTTTACACACACCAACTTCTGTGACCAACCTCTGAACAAATCTCTGGTTGCAGTGAAGTCATGGACACATTGTTCCATGTGTACACAGCCACAAAATGGAGCAATGTGTCCATGATTTCACTGCAACCAGAGATCTGTTCAGAAGTTGGACACAGATATCTGTGTGTGTAAAGCGGCCTTTATGGTACCTTTACACGCCGCTACTGGATGGTGGCAACAACCGGGTACTTCACGTGCACGAGCACGCACAAACGGTAATCACACCACCTTTACACGCCGCAGCAAGGTGCGCTACAGTAGGTTACATCTATCTCTGGATACACCGCCGGGTGTCTCAAGTTACCTTCTGCAGAGCACCTTACATTTACACACCGCTACAACAAGCCAATATGGGCGGACCTGGTGCAGCAGGGACAACACATAGGCGTGCCACAATTGTGGATTACGAGACGTCCGTACGCTGATAGGACAAAGCAATAACATCATGATTGGCCAGGCAGCGCAGGAGGCTGATTAATACTTGACGCTCGAGCAATTGTGTAGTGTGACTGGTCAGCTCCTTAAATATGCCGCCCTATGCAGCAACAACCAATCGTAACGCAGGAGCTTCCTCCAATGATCGCTGAAGGGGGGTGGTTTCCCGGAGGCTGTGTCACGCCCCAGGTACATACCAGGTACATAGCATGGTGTAGAAACAACCCTTGTGTTCCTTCTTTACACGCCGATACAGGTCGCTACAATCGCCTGGGTAGCCACCTGTTTCAGGGCAGTGCTCGGAAACAGGTGCCGCTACTGGCGGGTGGCTACAACCGTCTTCACACGCCGCTACCACGGGTTGAATTGGCGGTGCAAGATACATTTCTCTCATGTACCCTGTTGTTGCCACCATCCAGTAGCGGCGTGTAAAGGTACCCGTAGGGTACCTTTACACGTCGCAACATTGCATGCAATTTCACTTACAACTTACTGGTTGCAGTGAAATCATGGACACATTGTTCCATTTTGTTGCCGTGTACAAATGTAACAATGTGTCCATGAGTTCACTGCAACCAGTAAGTTGCAAGTGAAATTGCATGCAATGTTGTGACGTGTAACGGGACCCTTAAGGGTACGTCATAGGTCGTGTCCGTCCCTTTGATGTGAGCTCACATCATTCCCCCTACATCTCAGCTGATCATCAGCTGAGATGTGGAACTAACACATCAGTGCTGTTAACCCTTTGGATCGCGCTGTCATTCACTGGCAGCTTGATCCAAAAGCGCCGCAGCGATCAGAGATCCTGCGATCTTACCTTGCTGTGTCACCAGATGTTATCAGTGTTCACTTCCTGTGAGTGGTTGGAAAGATGTCCCGATGTGCTGCAGCTCATCAGGACATGGCACAAGCGATCGGACAGTGCAGTACTGTGGCGCCCTATGGGGCATCGTAAAATAAATAAAAAAAATAAAGTTTTTAAAAATAACAAAAGTTCAGGTCACCCCCCCTTTTGCGCCATTCAAAATAAAACTAAATAAAAAAAATAAAAAAACGTACGCACATTTGGTATTGCCACGTTCAAAAAAGCCCGATCTATCAAGATATAAAATCAATTAATCAGAGCTATAAACTGCATAACAGAAAAATAAGGTCCAAACGCCAAAACTTCGTTATTTTGGTCGCCACAAGCAAAGCTGGGATCTAACTTGAGGATGGAATCATCTCTAATTTGCATATATGGATCAATGATGGAGAGGGCTTAAATTTCTCCCAGTCTCTTCGTCGTGGTTATTGCCACCAAGAAGACTGTCTTAAGAGTCAAAATTTTTTATCTCTAATTCTTGAACCGGACCAAAAGGAAGGATTGCATCGGACCCTCAGGACAAGATTCAGATCCCACAGGAGGAGAAATTCTCTTGGTGGGTCTAAAGGTACCGTCACACGCAGCAATATTGCTAGCAATTTCACCGGCAATTTGCTGGTTGCAGTGAAATCATGGACACATTGTTCTATTTTGTTGCGGTGTACAAATGGAACATTGTCTCCATGATTTCACTGCAACCAGCAAATTGCCAGTGAAATTGCTAGCAATATTGCCGCGTGTGACGGTACCTTTATGGGGACGTCACAAGCGTCAGTCACCAGCGATCTCATCGCTGGCAACATTGAAGGCTCAGTGCTGGAGAGCTGTCACACAGGCAGACTCACCAGCAATCAGTACCAGTGAGATCGCTGTTAACCATGTAAACAAGCGGGTAACTAAGCGCCATGCGGCGCTTAGTTACCTGCTGTTTACCATGGATACCATTTCCCAGCGCATGCTGAGAGGTGCTGGGAGCTGGCTTCTCGCTCGTCTACCGGTATCACATGCAGCGGTGCTGCGTGTCCACCGGGTGACCATCGCCAGGTTTTAGAGCAGGTTCTAAAACCTGGCGACCATCAACCAGCAATTTATCGCTGTTTGATGCACCCTGTCACACACGTCAATATCGCTGCAACGTGATGTGCAGCAGCAATATTGCACGCAATATTCACGCGTGTGACGTCCCCATTAGTCTCTGGATTGCCTTGACAAATCTGATCAACCAGGGATGGGAGGATAAAGATGTGTCGAAGAAGGCACTTAGTGCAGCAATCTGCACCTTCAAGGTACTTGGTCTAAAGGCCCAGTTACACACACATATAATTGTGCAGAGATTGTTTGCAGATCTCTGGTTTCAGCGAAATCATGGACACATTGTTACATTTGTACACGGCCACAAAATGGAACAATGTGTCCATGATTTCACTGCAACCAGAGATCTGCGAACAATATCTGCACAATTATGTGTAACTGGGCTTTAAAGGCCCCGACACACGTATCAATCTGACCTGCGATGTCGGAAGCGATGTGCGGGTGCACGCTCGCTTCCAACATCGCAGGCCAGAAGTCACACGGCAGGATGTTGCCGATGACACGGCGGTGATGTGGGTGGAGCCATCGCTCGCTGGGCTGGAATCAACCCAACGAGCGATCTGCAGCAAGCTGCGGTATAGGCTGGATCGCCACCAACATGGCTATTGCGGTGTCAGAAGGCACGATTCAGCCTAATCGCTGGTTGCAGATTGACAGGTTTACGTTCATCCTCGTAAACCTGTCAACCTGCGACAAGCGATATATCGCAGTTGCGTCACGCTGTCACACAGCATGACGCACTTACGATATCGCTAGCGAAGTCACTTTTCGGCGATGTCGCTAGCGATATTGACACGTGTGACGCCGGCTTAAGACTTTTGTCAAATCCAGCTTATAACAATGGAAGTCAAGAATCATTGGCATGTCTGGTTGAGAGGCGTCCACTGTGTTGTGGAACTGACAGATGGTCTTCCATACCTTCTTTCAAGACGTTTTCTTGACCACCTTAGCCACTGGAACGTCGATCTTAGGTACAGTGTCCCAAATCTTGGTATCTTCAGGATTAAACTGTAGTCGAGCACGGACGTCTTGTCTTGTGGGATAGCAAGCCTATTCTCAGCATCCTTCCATTCCTCTAGGATCATCTCCTTTACATGGTTATTAACTGGGAAAACCATCTACCTCTGGGTCCTAAGGCCTCCAAACATTTTGTCCTGATGTTTTTGACTTTCTCTGTCTCCTCCACCTGCATTGTGTTTGAATGGCTCTAAATTTACCGTTCCACGGTACGATATCGTGAACGATAAACGTCATGGGTTTGGAGTTGTTCAAATTACATCATTACTACGTCGTTGCGTGTTACACCGAGATACGATTACGATAAATCGTCTGATCGCAGATTTGACAACATGTTCTCAAATCAGACGATCGTCGTTCAGCCAACCTGCTGCATCGCTGTGTGTGACACCGTGATAACTATGTCGTTAACGACTTCACCTATTCACAACAGTGAACAAGTATCGTTCGCTGGGTTGTGCGAATGATAGCTGCTCGCCACATTGTTGGTGCGTCATTAACGATATCTGGACGTGTGACATCTCACCAACGGTCTCAAAAAGATGTCATAACGACCACACTCCCGTGAGATAGTTTGTGACATCTTAGGGGCCTTTCACACATCAGTGTCCATCAGATTTGTGTGCCAAAACCAGGGGAGGAACTTGCAGAGAAAAACTAATTGAAAGATTGACACCTGTTCTGATTTTTGGAGACACTCCTGGTTTTGGCACACAAATCGGATGGAAACTGATCAGTGAAAAAACTGCAGTGTGAAACCAGCCTTAATGACATTGAAACGTGTAACGGTACCTTTAGAATGATCTCCAAACCATCTGAGTTGAACATCTATTTCTTCCATTCCACACAGTGACTAGGACTAAGGATCTCGTAGTTGTCGTCAAAATCACCTGACGGATTGATCTCATCCTCAGAAGATGGGTTTATCATCTCTGGGCCTTTTCTGTCCCAGGCTATCCTGCCCTCCTGAACTTAGGGACAGCAAAGAGGTAATAGAAGTTTGTACTTCTTCTTTAATCATGCTGCGCAATTCAGTCAATAGGGAACCGTGTTCCTCCTTCAGCATGAAGGCTCTACAATCCGTGAATATGTGCTTTACATAAGAATCTGGAAGCACCTCGTAAGACTTCACTGTTGCCTTTTTCCCCATGTCCTCCTCATTTTCAGAAGGTGGTGGTAACTCGGCAGGTTTATCCTATAATAGATGAGGAGTCTAATAAGGTTAGGGTCCATTAAACCATTTCAAGGCTATTGGTGCCACTTACATGACTCTGGGGTGATCAAGGGGGGCATCCGAGTGATGCACATCTGCCATTCTGCACTAGTATGCTGCCAGGGGCGCTAATAGCTGTAAGCCTGCCATACTGCTCCCCAAGTTCCCCTTATGTAGCTTACCTGGATGCCCAGTCATGTTTTCCTGCTCCCCCTGGTGTCCATAGCAATCCGCATTCGAATTCCCCGTGCATACCGCCGACCGAACATGCGTCATCCATGCACTCCCATTTGACGTCAGGTGGGCACCGAACCCAGAAGCCGGTACTGCCCTGAAGCAAGATACCCCCTACGTTATTCTCAGCGCATCCACACCCCTTGCTTCTTTCCTGCACCAGTACACGTGTTACACCCCTGTCCTGTGTAGGGACAGGATAAACAGTGAGAAGGTTGAGGGTGGGAGGGCTTTTAACCTCTTGTGCTTCCTGTCCCTACAGAGGGTATGGGATTACTCCTCCTTTGGTGCCGTCATGTGACGACCTGGAAAAAACTATTTTCAAAAAAATGGGGTCTGTCCTATAGTCCTAGGACAGTCTTATGAATTATAAACTGTGCATCTTAACCAGGGTGAGAGGGTTAAAGGGGTGCAGTGGTTGTGGAGCAGGGTCACAGGAGGCAGGGTCGTGGCAGCACAATGGGGCAATGCTGCAGGGAGCCTAAGGCTGTGTGGCTGGCGTATTCCACAAGTTGTCACCGGGCACCATTAACCTCCCAGTTGTTGACCCGATGGGTGAAAGGAAAATGGCTGCGGAGGCAGTGCCTGGTGACAACCTGTGGGACATGCCAGCCACATAGCCTAAGGCCCCCTGGAGCATTTCACCCCTTAATTTGTAAAAAACTCTTCAGATTATAACACATACCCCATTTTCCCCCAAATGTGGGGGAAGAGGGTGGGTGTTTTTGTAATTCAAAAAATATGGTATCTCCTTTACTTTCTCAAGGAAATGCACAGATATCAGAGAGAGAGAAAAAAATAAGACCATAAAAAAAAAAACAGGCCTTGCGTATCACAATAAAGATGACATTTTTTTTTTTATATCTCAATTTTACAGCTTCTTAAACCATGTGTACAGAAAAAAAAAATTGAAACGTGCCTGGTCAGGACCTTGTTAACGAGTAACTAAACCTTTTATGTTTGTTCACATTTCATTGCCTATAATCAAAAGTATTTGTTGGAACCCAGAATACTAAGCTTATTGCAGATCACATGGATTAATGTGCCAAGTTGCATCGTGGATCAATTATCTTACACAACGTACTGAAAGTGAGATTTATGGCATCTGATGTAATGGTGAGATTCTTCCTATGGCTCATGTCTCCAGCACATTGACTATCAATGGTCCTAACACAGTCTGTTCTGCACAGGCAGCACATGACCGATGGGCTGCTCTCTAACGGACATACTGAGAGTAAAACACGACCGCTTAGAAGGAAAAAAGGTTCCCAGCACGGTGAGCCCTGATATTAAAACTGGGTTATGTTTGGCAGACATTGCCTACTCATCACTATCCCAATAAATGCTCTCAGGTCATGGTGGTCTTCTGCCTGGGAACCCGCCACTCTACAGCTGAGATCTGCTGCCATAGTCACTGCAGGAGGCCATGTCCACAATGATCTCCCCAAACACCTCCTATTCATCAATGTGAAATGCTTTCCTTTTTCAGGTTTAGAAAAACTCCTGTTGGGAAAAAAAAGACCTTCAAGGTAAATTCCTCCTGGAATCAGCTATAAAAAAAAAAAAAAAACATAGTAAAAGTGATTTTAAAAAGAAATGCTTAAACATAGAAACTGCTTAAAAAACAAAAAAAAACCTCCCTCCTAGAAAGGAGCATTTCCTGAATCAGATTCCACTTTAGAAACTAGTTTTTGAAAACCAAAACAAACACCCTATGCCTGAACCCCCTAAGGCTACACTGGCTGATGTGTATATACAGCACTGTGCAAAGGTCAAAGGCAAGGGAGGAAAAAATAAGGCTGAAAAGTAAAGCTCCCGTCACACACAATGACGCAACAGCGATCCCGATAACGATCCTTTAGGGATCGCTGTTGCGTCACTTTGGGATCTCACCAGCGACTTCAGCAACGATCCAGAATGATACAGCAGTCGTTGTTACGTCAAAAAATCAGGGACTTAACGATCTCGATATGAGTGACGGGGGCTTAAGAAGGATTTCCAAAATAGAGAGTGTAAGGCTGGCTTCACACTACGATTTTGTTCCTGTCCGTGTGATCCTGTTTTTTTGACGGACCTCACAAACAGCAACACACAGGCCCAGACGGTAAACTCCAGATGCCATTCCTGTCAGTCCGGAGGGATCTGGACTGACAGAGCTGGGAGGACCCGGGCCTGCAGTACATTTGCTTTAGGAATGTATGAACATACACTTCCAAAATGAAATAAACTAAATCAGTGGGCATTAAAAATAATAAAATAAATACATGCTCACCTGTCGCCGGATCCGAGGCATCCACATCTGATGCAGCAAGGATACTGCAAGGACCTTAATCAACAGCTGATTGGCCGGTAGCGGTCATGTGACTCATCAGCTGATCGCTACCGGCCAATCAGCTTTTAAGGTCTTCACGGGACAGTCACCAGAGAGGTAAGTATTTTATTTTTTTTTATTTTTAACCATTCCCTGACTTAATTTCACTTTAGCAGTGTATGCAGATACACTGCTAAAGTGAAATTATGCACATGTAGCACTGGTACACAGCAGTGCTCTTGTTCTGAGCATGCTCTGTACCCTGGAACCAGAAAACGATGTTGTGTCCCGGACCGGATTAGTTTCTGTCTGGTTTTGTCACTGAAGCCCAAAAACTGTGCAGACTTTGTTTTTGAGACCAGGCAAAAAAAAACAGGACAGAAACAAACCTGGGACTGAATACACAAAACCGGATGGCCATTTATGACCAATCCGGCACCAGAGGGATACATGGGAGGCAAACACAATCCTGTTCTTTTCAAAAACGAACAGAACAAGATCATGTGAAGCCAGCCTAATAAAAAATAAACTATCAAATAAAAAATGCAAAGTCAAGGAACAAAGGAGACACCTAAATCATATCAATATTTCTTCTGGTTACTCTTTGGCCATCATTACTTTTCTAGGTACTTGTACAGTTTAAGGATGTCGGCAGCAAGGTTGTTCCAAACATCTTGGAGAACTGACCACTGATTTTCTGTGTACGAGGATCAAGTAGACATTTCTGTCTCTCCATGTGATCCCAGATTGACTTGATGTTGAGATCAGGGCTCTGAGGGGTCCGATAATCACTTCCAAGACTTGTTCTTCACTCTGAAAATAACTTAGTGACATTTTCTGCATGTTTTGGGTCATTGTCCTGCTGGCGCATAATTTGGAGCCAATCAGATGCCTCCCTGATGGGCAAGTCTCTGCCTGTATTTCTCAGAATTGAGAACACCGAGACATGGGGAACGTTGAAAACTGTAGACGCAGTGGTCGGTCAAGGAAACTTACAGCAACAGAGGAGACAATGTTTATTCTCCTCTTAAATTAGATATCCAGCAGTGTTATCAACTCAGAACTAGCAGCAACTAGTGGGATCTAGCTGTACCCATCTACTGTTCAGAGACATCTAGCCAGAGGCTGTTTTCACAGAAGAATTGCAATCTAAAAGTCATACCAATGATATGGACACAGACAAGTAACTACACTATACACAAACATATGGAACCGGGGGCAGGAAAATGGCAGAAGGTGTACTGACTGATGAGTCACAATGTGAAATGTTTGTATCAGAAGGGTTAATTTACTGGTGAGCGGTACAGTAATGAGTGTCTGTAGGAAAAATGAAGCATGGGGCACGGTATCTAAGTTTGGGGCTCAATTTCACCCAATGGGGTTTAGTCAGGATTAATGGTGACCTCAATACTGAGAAATACAGGCAGATACTTACTCATCACATAATACCATCAGGAAGAGTCCGATTGGCTCCAAAATTATTCTGCAGCAGAAAAACCACAAACATCCAGCCAATGTCTAGAGCAAAGAAGAACAAGTCCTGGAAGTGATGATCCGGCCTCAGAGCCCTGATCTCACCATCATCCAGTCTGTATGGGATTATATGAATATATAGAAGGATCCGCACAAGCCTCATACACAGAAGACCAGGAATCAATTCTGCAAGATGTTTGGAATAAGCTCCCTGCTGAGCTCCATAATATTCTGCGTACAATTACAAGTGGATCTAAAAGTGATGTTTTGTAAAGAGGTCGTCCAGCACTTTAACAGTGATGACCGATCCTTAGTACAGGTCTTCAATGCCTGATCAGCAGGGGTCCGACACTCGGCACACCCCACTGATCAGCTGTTCTCGGTGGAAGCGGTGGCTGGAAACGCTCAGTTTTGAAACTTCTCCATGTTCTTATAGCTGGATACTGTGCATCAGCGACCCTTGCTGCTTTGTGCTCAGATCCCGCTGTCCCCCCCGGCTGCTCTGCGCTCAGTCCCCACTCTCCCACCTGCTGTCATGAGCTCGGCCCCTGTTGTCCCCCCGGCTGCTCTGCGCTCAGCCCCCACCTGCTGTCATGAGCTCGGCCCCGGCTGCTCTGCGCTCAGCCCCCACTCTCCCACCTGCTGTCATGAGCTCTGCCCCCACTGTCCCCCCACCTGCTGTCATGAGCTCTGCCCCCCCTGTCCCCCCACCTGCTATCATGAGCTCGGCCCCCACTGTCCCCCCACCTGCTATCATGAGCTCGGCCCCCACTGTCCCCCCACCTGCTATCATGAGCTCGGCCCCCACTGTCCCCCCACCTGTTGTCATGAGCTCGGCCCCCACTGTCCCCCCACCTGCTATCATGAGCTCGGCCCCCACTGTCCCCCCCCTGCTATCATGAGCTCGGCCCCCACTGTCCCCCCACCTGCTGTCATGAGCTCGGCCCCCACTGCCCCCCGGCTGCTCTCCAGCCCCTGCTGTCCCACCCGCTGTCATGAGCTCGGCCTCGACCTGCTGTCATGATTTCTGCCCCCACTGTCCCCCCAGCTGCTCTCCAATCATGAGCTCGGCCCCCGCTGTTCCACCTGCTGTCATGAGCTCAGCCCCCGCTGTTCCACCTGCTGTCATGAGCTCAGCCCCCGCTGTTCCACCTGCTGTCATGAGCTCAGCCCCCACTGTCATGAGCTCGGCCCCCACTGTCCCACCTGCTGTCATGAGCTCGGCCCCCACTGTCCCCCCACCTGCTGTCATGAGCTCGGCCCCCACTGCCCCCCGGCTGCTCTCCAGCCCCTGCTGTCCCACCCGCTGTCATGAGCTCGGCCTCGACCTGCTGTCATGATTTCTGCCCCCACTGTCCCCCCAGCTGCTCTCCAATCATGAGCTCGGCCCCCGCTGTTCCACCTGCTGTCATGAGCTCAGCCCCCGCTGTTCCACCTGCTGTCATGAGCTCAGCCCCCGCTGTTCCACCTGCTGTCATGAGCTCAGCCCCCACTGTCAGGAGCTCGGCCCCCGCTGTCCCACCTGCTGTCATGAGCTCGGCCCCCGCTGTCCTACCTGCTGTCATGAGCTCGGCCCCCGCTGTCCCACCTGCTGTCATGAGCTCGGCCCCCGCTGTCCCACCTGCTGTCATGAGCTCGGCCCCCGCTGTCCCACCTGCTGTCATGAGCTCGGCCCCCGCTGTCCCACCTGCTGTCATGAGCTCGGCCCCCCCGCTGTCCCACCTGCTGTCATGAGCTCGGCCCCCGCTGTCCTACCTGCTGTCATGAGCTCGGCCCCCGCTGTCCCACCTGCTGTCATGAGCTCGGCCCCCGCTGTCCTACCTGCTGTCATGAGCTCGGCCCCCGCTGTCCTACCTGCTGTCATGAGCTCGGCCCCCGCTGTACCCCTATACTCTCGCACGCTCCCCTCACGGCAGGGGGCGCTGTCCTGACCTCACTGAGTGCAGACATCAGAGGACACAGGGTGCGGAGCTCCGCACACAGTCCTATCCGTACTGATAAGGATACTGAAGATGGTGCGCTCCCACGGCTCCAGCATGTACAGCGCGGTGACCAGCAGGTACTGGTAGTACAGCCACGACATCTGCTTCCATGCGCGGCCCAGAGATCCCGGAGCGGCGGAGTCACAGGACACCTTCATCCTCAGCAGTGAGAGGACACCTCCGGTCACACCTGTGCGATCACAGCCGGGACTCTGCCGCGCCTACTACACCGGTGACGTAAGGGTCGCCAGAGCACCAGTTCCTGTGACGTCATTAAGCCCCGCCCATATCTAAAGAGAGCCATAGTAATCGGCTGCACTCACGTGATGACTGTCAGCAGTCATGTGACCACAGGTGAATGAGTGCGTGCGTGGGTGGGGCTTAGTATGAGCTGATTCTGGGCGGGGCGCTGCCTCCTGTGTCACGTGGGAGGGTCTGATCATTGTAATAGGTCACGTACATGCGTCAGTGACAAGGGCACGCCTGCTGGAGGACGGATCACTGGAGAATGCTGGGGGCGGATCACTCCGCCGCACATTACACATTGTACGCTCTACACCCAGTAACACATGGAATAGTGCTAGTCACATGACCACACCCACACTCTGCATGACAGGAAAGACACTGACAGCGGGAGGAACCACTACTGCCCTCACAGCACGGTTGCATCTAGTTCGGAGTTGATTTTTTGTGGCCCTCAAAAAATCATCTCCGTTCTAGCTGATTCACTAGTGAGCCGTCTAGATCGGAGTTGATTTTTGGAGGCCTCATTTTATCAACTCCGATCTAGACGGCTCATTAGGGAACCAGCTAGATCGGAGTGGGTTTTTTGTGCTCCTCATTTTATCCACTCCGCTCTAGATGGTTCAGTACTGAGGTGACTGGATCGGAGTTGAATTCTTGAGGCCTCTCTGTAGTCACATGTTTTTGGTCAACTCGTTTTATCCACTGCGCTGTAGCTGATTCACCAGTGAGCCGTCTAGATCGGAGTGGATTTTTTGATGATCTCTCTGATCTTCACCATTCTACACAGTGCAAGGTGTACAGCAGGAGGGGGGGACTCCAGGCCTCAGAGCCGCACGCAGTGCAGGGTGTACAGCAGGGGGGGACTCCAGGCCTCAGAGCCGCACACAGTGCAGGGTGTACAGCAGGGGGGGACTCCAGGCCTCAGAGCCGCACACAGTGCAGGGTGTACAGCAGGGGAGGGTCTCCAGGCCTCAGAGCCGCACACAGTGCAGGGTGTACAGCAGGGGGGGTCTCCAGGCCTCAGAGCCGCACACAGTGCAGGGTGTACAGCAGGGGGGGTCTCCAGGCCTCAGAGCCGCACACAGTGCAGGGTGTACAGCAGGGGGGGTCTCCCGGCCTCAGAGCCGCACACAGTGCAGGGTGTACAGCAGGGGGGGGGTCTCGAGGCCTCAGAGCCGCACACAGTGCAGGTTTTCAGGATTTCCTTAGCATTGCACAGGAGTTAGAATCAGATTTATAATTGTATTTATTTCATGCTTTTATTTTTTAGGTTCTTACTTAAGCTGTTATATTTCTTATATATTTCCAAAGGGCAAATTTTTTTTTCATGATTATTTCACCATACATTTTATTATTTTCTCTTTGCAATATAAATAATTACACCCAGCGCTGATTGTTCAGTTTTGCTAGAATTTTTATTTTACTGTATTTCCACAAGTCCCAACGACGACATTAAAGGAGTGGGTGGAGCCATCCCGGCCGCAGGACCGACATTAGAAGAGCCTCGCGGGGAAAACCGTAACAGAGCGCAGCTGACTGTCTTAATAACTTACTATATTGGATTGGATTTTTTGAGTACCTCATTTTAGCCACTCCATTCTAGCTGATTCAGCAGTGAGACGTCTACATCGGAGTGGATTTTTTGAGGACCTCATTTTAGCAACTACATTCTGTACAGTTTGTACTGAGATGACTGGAATTGAGTTTTTCGAAGAGTAGGCAGAGTCTAACAGGGAAAAACGTAACAGAACGCAGCCGAGAGTCCTCATAATATATAAAATTGTATCGTAGTGAATTTTTTGAGGACCTCATTTTAGCCACTCCATTCTAGCTGATTCACCAGTGAACCGTCTAGATCGGAGGTGGATTTTTTGAGGACCTCATTTTAGCCACCACAGTTTGTACTGAGGTGACTGGAGTTGAGTTTTCCACAGAGTGGGCAGAGTATCATGGGGAAAAACGCATCAGAACACAGCCGAGAGTCCTCATAATATATAAAATTGGATCGTAGTGGATTATTTGAGGACCTCATTTTAGCCACTCCGTTCTAGCTGATTCACTAGTGAACCGTCTAGATCAGAGTGGATTATTTGAGGACCTCATTTTAGCCACTCCGTTCTAGCTGATTCAGCAGTGAGACGTCTACATCGGAGTGGATTTTTTGAGGACCTCATTTTAGCAACTACATTCTGTACAGTTTGTACTGAGATGACTGGAATTGAGTTTTTCGAAGAGTAGGCAGAGTCTAACAGGGAAAAACGTAACAGAACGCAGCCGAGAGTCCTCATAATATATAAAATTGTATCGTAGTGAATTTTTTGAGGACCTCATTTTAGCCACTCCATTCTAGCTGATTCACCAGTGAACCGTCTAGATCGGAGTGGATTTTTTGAGGACCTCATTTTAGCCACCACAGTTTGTACTGAGGTGACTGGAGTTGAGTTTTCCACAGAGTGGGCAGAGTATCATGGGGAAAAACGCATCAGAACACAGCCGAGAGTCCTCATAATATATAAAATTGGATCGTAGTGGATTATTTGAGGACCTCATTTTAGCCACTCCGTTCTAGCTGATTCACTAGTGAACCGTCTAGATCAGAGTGGATTATTTGAGGACCTCATTTTAGCCACTCCGTTCTAGCTGATTCAGCAGTGAGACGTCTACATCGGAGTGGATTTTTTGAGGACCTCATTTTAGCAACTACATTCTGTACAGTTTGTACTGAGATGACTGGAATTGAGTTTTTCGAAGAGTAGGCAGAGTCTAACAGGGAAAAACGTAACAGAACGCAGCCGAGAGTCCTCATAATATATAAAATTGTATCGTAGTGAATTTTTTGAGGACCTCATTTTAGCCACTCCATTCTAGCTGATTCACCAGTGAACCGTCTAGATCGGAGTGGATTTTTTGAGGACCTCATTTTAGCCACCACAGTTTGTACTGAGGTGACTGGAGTTGAGTTTTCCACAGAGTGGGCAGAGTATCATGGGGAAAAACGCATCAGAACACAGCCGAGAGTCCTCATAATATATAAAATTGGATCGTAGTGGATTATTTGAGGACCTCATTTTAGCCACTCCGTTCTAGCTGATTCACTAGTGAACCGTCTAGATCAGAGTGGATTATTTGAGGACCTCATTTTAGCCACTCCGTTCTAGCTGATTCAGCAGTGAGACGTCTACATCGGAGTGGATTTTTTGAGGACCTCATTTTAGCAACTACATTCTGTACAGTTTGTACTGAGATGACTGGAATTGAGTTTTTCGAAGAGTAGGCAGAGTCTAACAGGGAAAAACGTAACAGAACGCAGCCGAGAGTCCTCATAATATATAAAATTGTATCGTAGTGAATTTTTTGAGGACCTCATTTTAGCCACTCCATTCTAGCTGATTCACCAGTGAACCGTCTAGATCGGAGTGGATTTTTTGAGGACCTCATTTTAGCCACCACAGTTTGTACTGAGGTGACTGGAGTTGAGTTTTCCACAGAGTGGGCAGAGTATCATGGGGAAAAACGCATCAGAACACAGCCGAGAGTCCTCATAATATATAAAATTGGATCGTAGTGGATTATTTGAGGACCTCATTTTAGCCACTCCGTTCTAGCTGATTCACTAGTGAACCGTCTAGATCAGAGTGGATTATTTGAGGACCTCATTTTAGCCACTCCGTTCTAGCTGATTCAGCAGTGAGACGTCTACATCGGAGTGGATTTTTTGAGGACCTCATTTTAGCAACTACATTCTGTACAGTTTGTACTGAGATGACTGGAATTGAGTTTTTCGAAGAGTAGGCAGAGTCTCACAGGGAAAAACGTAACAGAACGCAGCCGAGAGTCCTCATAATATACAAAATTGTATCGTAGTGAATTTTTTGAGGACCTCATTTTAGCCACTCCATTCTAGCTGATTCACCAGTGAACCGTCTAGATCGGAGTGAATTTTTTGAGGACCTCATTTTAGCCACTCCGTTCTAGCTAATTCACCAGTGAACCGTCTAGATCGGAGTGGATTTTTTGAGGACCTCATTTTAGCCACCACAGTTTGTACTGAGGTGGCTGGAATTGAGTTTTCCACAGAGTGGGCAGAGTATCATGGGGAAAAACGTATCAGAGCACAGCCGAGAGTCCTCATAATATACAAAATTGTATTGTAGTGGATTTTTTGAGGACAGGGATAAACATAACAGAACGCAGCCGAGAGTCCTCCTAAATTCCAACATTGGATCCTAGTGGATTTTTTGAGGACCTCATTTTAGCCACTCCATTCTAGCTGATTCACCAGTGAGCCGTCTAGATCGGAGTGGATTATTTGAGGACCTCATTTTAGCAACTATATTCTGTATAGTTTGGTATTGAGGTGACTGGAATTGATTTTTTCTAAGAATAAGGGGAGCCTCATGGGGAAAAACGTAACAGAGCGCAGCTGAGAGTCCTCATAATATACAAAATAGTATCATAGTGGATTATTTGAGGACCTCATTTTAGCCACTCCGTTGTAGCTGATTCACCAGTGAGCCGTCTAGATTGGAGTGGATTATTTGAGGACCTCATTTTAGCAACTACATTCTGTACAGTTTGTACTGAGATGACTGGAATTCAGTTTTTTGAAGAGTAGGCAGAGCCTCACAGGGTAAAACGTAACAGAACGCAGCCGCGAGTCCTCATAATATACAAAATTGTATCGTAGTGGATTTTTTGAGGACCTCATTTTAGCAACTACATTCTGTACAGTTTGTTGCTGAGGTGACTGGAATTGAGTTTTGTGAGGAGTGGGTGTAGCTTTGAAGGGAGAAGCGTAACTGAGGGTAGTGACAGAGTCCTCATATTTACAACATTGGATCGCAGTGCATTTTTTAAGGACCTCATTTTAGTAACTCCACTCTAGCCGATTCACCAGTGAGCCGTCTAGATCGGAGTGGATTTTTTTAGGACCTCATTTTAGCAACTCCATTGTAGCTGATTCACCAGTGAGTTGTGTAAATCGGCATGAATTTTTTGAGGCCCTCCCCATAACCTCCACTCTGTACAGTTTGGTGCTGAGGTGGCTAGAAGCATTTTTTTTTTCTGAAGATTATTCGGAGCCTCGTCCGAAGTGTCACAGAGCGCAGCCGACAGAGTTTGTTGCTGAATTGACTAGAATGGAGTTGATAGAGCGAGGTCCTCATAGCATAAACTCCAATCTAGACGGCTCATGACGGAAACCACCAGACTGGAGTTAATACCAGGACCTCCTCACAGATTCCAATCTAGTGGCATAATGAATTATATATACTTGTATGTATTATTTCTTTTTGTAATATAATTATGACCCACCCCAGGGCCGTGGGTTACCCGGTCTCGGGTGTTTGGTTTCAAGGGGATATCACGGGCGGCCTGTGCCTGGCCCGTGGCCCTAGTGGTCGTTAAAAAGGGGGTAAAGATTAAAAATAAGTTTGTGACACCACCTATGGTTCCAATCATGTCACCGGCGCTGCGGGACAGTCCTCTGGGGTGATGGTGGAGCAGCAAGATGGTTACGCTCCCCATAGGTGGAGCCGGATTCCCGGGGCAGTGATGGTGTAATTAAGTCTTTTGTGCTGTGAGGCGGCTCCTCAGGTGGTCCTGTCACTAGTGCTGAAAAGGAAGGTGGCTCATCAGCCGAGAGGAATGAATACTCCACAGTCTTTAGCTCTGAACGGGTTTACTGGCAAGTTCTTCGTGCAGGCAAGCAGGTCTATCAGGTCGTCCTGGCCAGGGTAGTCACCAGGGAACCAGGATAGCTCACTTCGGACCCTCGGTGGTGTGCCTGCCATTCCTTGCTTGTCCTTCACTGCGCTCTCTCTCCCCTGCCTCCCTTCAGCGCTCCCGCGCGCAGAGCCTTCATCCAGCTCCCTTGGGCCCTCTCCTCCGGACCCTATATGGTGCCTTATAAGGATTACGCCAGGAGTTCGGCCACAACTTTCTAAAGAAAGCCGGTCCTCCGTTCCAGGACTGAACCCCTCCGGTTGGTAGTCGTACCGGGTCCAGATTCGGGGCACCACAACACCCCCCCCCCCACACACACACACACACATTGCCCCTTGTATAATCCCCACACAGACATACTGCCCCCTGTACAATCCTCCACACACACACTGACCCCTGAATACTCCCCACACACAGATGTTGCCCCTTGAATACCCCCCCCTCCCCCCAAATCATCATTGCCCCTTGTATAACCCCCTCACACTCAGTCATTGCGCACACACAGAGAGAGAGAGAGAGCACAACTCTTCTGTTGACGCTCACCTCTCCTGCTGGCAGTACAACTAAGCAGCTGAGGCAGAGATGTGGGCAGTTTTTTGATATCTTGCGCTATTTCCAAGCGCGTCACGTGATGCGCTTGGAAATAGCGCAAGATATGAAATTTTGGCCACGTTTCTGCCTCAGCTGCTTAGTTATATGAGTGAAGCAGTCGGCCAATAACAGTGCAGCAGTAGCGGGCCAATCAGGGCATGGCTGCTGCACTGATTGGCCAACAGCTCACCTCGTACATCTACACACGCAACTCAGGTAGAGACCTCAGCTCAGCGGTGTAGTGCTGCAGGTGAGGGGCGCGGTGGGCAGGGACATGACAGGGGGGCGGGGAAGCCGACAGCACACCGCGGACCGGCACAAAGACCCCCACGGCCCGTTCCTGGTACAGTAACTCTATTCTAGATGTCTCACTACAGAGGTGTCTAGGTCATAGTTGTTGCACTGAGGTTCATGATTTCAGGGCACACATTACTGTCCATTAGGGCTCATTCAGACATATGCACATCAGTTCCTTCTCAGACCACAATACACAGACTGGCCGAGGCTCTCCCGACCAAAGAATGAAGTCTTCATATATTTCTTTGAGGCTGTCACTCTCGGTTGGGGGAGTCATGGCCAGTCAGTGTTCAGAGATTGAAGCGATGAGCATAGATGTCTGAACAAGCCCATATACAGATTAGGTGTATGTGAGCCTTAGGCGGCCGTCAGACGCTACAATATCGTGAGCGATATCGTTAGCGATCACGTGCACGCACGATCGCTAACGATATCGCTCACATCGCTGGTGAGATGTCACACAGACAGACTCACCAGCGATGTGGGCCATCGAAATCGCTGGTAACTATGGTACACATCGGGTTACTAGGGCCGCACAGTGCTTAGTAACCCGACGTTTACCACAGATACCATCTCCCAGCATAGGCTCTGCCGCTGGGAGATCGTTCATCGTGGTGTCACACACCATGATGAAGCAGATTGTTACATCGTTCATCGCTTGATATGAGCTCCGGCTCTCATATCTGCGATGTCACGATCAAGCGATTTTACATTGTAAAATCGCTTGATCGCACGTAGCGATGCACAAACAATATCGCTTAAGCGATCAAAAAGCAGATCGCTTAAACGATATCGTTTAAGATATTGCAGCGTGTGACGGCCGCCGTAGTGTAAAGTCTGCAGGATTACACAACAATCTGCTGTGTACAGGGCAAAGGCTTCTCTGTTAATGTCAGGGGAGAGAAGGGCGTGGAATGTTCAAATTCCAATGGTTGATTCTTTTGAGTCTCTCTGAAGATAACCACCACCAGAGGAGCTGACATCTCCTTACTAATAGAGAGCACAAGAACATTTGGTCAAACATTCCTGTATGTTACAGTCAGGAGAGAGAACTGTCGACCAAATAATTGTAGGGATTGGGGGTTTTATGGGCCTTAATTTATTTTCACTACATAAATCCTTTATCACCTACCCATTGGGATCAGTGAGTGTCCGAACTCTGGGAACGGCGCAGATCGTGAAAGCGGAGAATTTTTATTCCGATTACAGAATAGAGCAGCTTGTTGGTAGTCTGACAACTGCTCCACTCATTCTCAATGTGGCTGTCTGAAAGAACAGAGGACAGCGCGGCCACCCAATAGGGCAAGAATAAAGCTCAGACTGAGTATGTGTACTGCTGCTCAACTCTAAACGAGATTAAAAGTACCATAATTCTGCTGGATAGAAGTGATAAAGGGATTGTCCGGTCTAAACAAGCTCTCTAAACTCATACTTGAATGCACTGTTGAACAGTTCTTGAAGGGGTTTTTCACTAATTTCACCCTTTTTTTTTGTCCTAAATAACACTGGACTTCTACCACCTATCCTGCTCCTATCAGATGAGCTCTCTGCAGCTTGATATTCTTCTGCTGCGTTTCTGGTTATGCTACTTCCAACCAAAATCATACATACTAAAAAGGGGCATCACTGGCATGGGCAGGGCATGAGTGACAGCAGCCTGGGCACATCACTGTTAGGGGGCCGTCACACGGTGAGATATCTTTAGCGATATTGTAAGCGATCACGTGCACGCGCAATCGCTTACAATATCGCTCACATCGCTGGTGAGATGTCACACAGACAGACTCACCAGCGATGTGGAGCCGCGATCTCGCTCGTTACTATGGTACACATCAGGTAACTAGGCGCCGCGCGTCGCTTAGTTACCCGACGTGTACCATAGTTACCATCTCCCAGCATAGGCTCTGCCGCTGGGAGATCTTTCATCGTGGTGTTATACACCACGATGAAGCAGATCGTGGCATCGTTCATCGCTAGATCTGAGAACCGGACCTCAGATCAGCGATGTCACGATCAAGCGATTTAACATCGTAAATCGCTTGTTTACATGCAACGATATCTTGCCCGATATCGCTTAAGCGATCAAAAAGGAGATCGCTTAAACGATATCGGGCAAGATATCGTTCCGTGTGACGGCCGCCTTAGCGAGATCTGAAAGATTTAGTGCAGGTCTACATATGAGGACTTTGGTGTAGACAGTTTCCCCAACAAATTGCAATGTGTGAACACAGCCAGATGTAGATCCAACCCGCAATTACTGTTTACTAAGGTCACACTTGAGATTTATAATTAAAGAAATGAAAATTCAACACATTCTTTTCTGTTTTATTAAAGCAAATATATAAATAATTCTAACAAAAAGGAGAACGATAAATATATTTATACAAATGTAGAACAATCATCTTAAAAAATCAAGATATAAATAAGTACCATCAGAGATAAGTGACAATGAAAGCAGAAACCCCCTGGACCAGGGACCCCTGCACTTTAGTTGTGAAAATTGTTGAAAAATAAAATTTCTGTATTTATGATAAAATTCTTTCCTTGTTGAATACATTGGAGGACATTGGAGGGTATGTATCCTCTGCAACTCAAGGTCATTCAATCTTGTAGCCATAATACCGGTGTCAGGGCGCTTGTGTCCACGTGAGCCGTCCAGATAGCACTGAAAGGAAAAGAAAAAAAGTCAGATCAGAGGGACCTAGGTGGACCCCGTACTACGGATAACATTTCCAAGGATGGTACAAAAATTTAAATGCCAAAGCCCTACAAGAAAGCCATACAGAAGCGATAAAGTATAGAAAGGGGAGAGGGAGGGGTAGAAGTGGTAGGAGTAGAAGAAGGCAAGAAAGGGAGGAGCAGAAGGAAGTAGAAAGATGAATAGTACCGTGTTTCCCCGAAAATAAGACATAGTAGGGGGCTTGCAGAACTGCTAAATATAAGGACTCCATGAAAATAACCCTAGCAAAGTTTAATATTGTTTTAAGCATGCCCACCTAACAGGGTATGCAGGTGTGATTATACTGTATTTACTGTAACCCGCCCGTGGTAACCACCGCTGTATTTATTCTGGCGCCACACTGAGATCTCCACTGACCAGATGGCAGCAGCTAATATTGTCGCATGAACTTACATGTAGGCTTTTGATTGGTCGGCGGTTTACTGTACATCTACGGCAGCTGAACTAGAGAGCTCAGAGTGGTGGCGGAATACGGTACTATAAACACGACCAGAGGTCCATAGAGAAAAGGTATGCGTTTTTTTTTTTTCAGGAACCGTAATGGGGATATGGGATCATAAAGCTAAATTACTTACCGGACATCTTTTTTTACTGGAGCCATGACAGCACCACCTGAGAGAAGTTCTGCCCATCCAGGACAGGAACCCCCTGAAATAAAAAGGGGCAGTACCCCCTCTCTGCCTAAGTTGGTTACAGAGTATGGAGAGGACTACCAAAAAGCAGGAAAAAAGTTCTCTACACCTTACCATACAATCTGGTGGAACTGGCTTACTGCTGCTCATGAGGGTGTTCACCAGATTCATTGCGAACCCTTGCCTCCTTAGTAACTCCTGCTCGAATTCCAGGCTGGCAGCCGAAGATTCGAGACTTAAGGATGGTAAATCAGGCCTTGTGACAGAAGTGTCAGTCTGGCAGAATCCAGGAATCTGTCACTGACATCTTGGAAACTCAATAAAACCAAGCCCTCTTCGGCCAAAAGGGCGCCATCAGGATGACCCTGGCCTGATCTTCCTGGAATCTTCCACAGGACAGGTGGAATAATTACCAGTGGAGGGAAAGCACAGAGCAGGCTGGAGCTCCATGATATCTGGAGTGCATCTACCGCATAGGGCAGGTCTCTGGGATCTACAGTCATGGCCAAAAGTTTTGAGATTGACACCAAAATGAATATTTTCACCTGATCTGCTGCCCTCTGGTTTTTATTTGTTTGATGTTTCTATCACATACAGAAATATAATTGCAATCATATTATGATACCAAAGGTTATATTGATAGTTAGAATGAGTTAATGCAGCAAGTCAATATTTGCAGTGTTGTCCCTTCTTCAGGACCTCTGCAATTCTCCCTGGCTGCTCTCAATCAACTTCTGGAGCAAATCCTGACTGATAGCCGTCCATTCTTCCATTCTTGTATAATCAATGCTTGCATTTTGGCAGAATTTGTTGGTTTTTGTTTGTCCACCTGTCTCTTGATGATTGACCACAAGTTCTCAATGGGATTAAGATCTGGGGAGTTCCAGGCCATGGACCCAAAATCTCTATGTTTTGTTCCCTGAGCCATTTAGTTATCACCTTTGCTTTATGGCAAGGTGCTCCATCATGCTGGAAAAGGCATTGTTGGGCGCCAAACTGCTCTTGGCCGGTTGGAGAAGTTGCTCTTGGAGGACATTCTGGTACCATTCTTTATTCATGGCTGTGTTTTTAGGCAAGACTGTGAGTGAGCCGATTCCCTTGGCTGAGAAGCAACCCCACACATGAATGGTTTCAGGATGCTTTACAGTTGCATGAGACAAGACTGGTGGTAGCGCTCACCTCTTCTTCTCCGAATAAGCTTTTTTTCCAGATGTCCCAAACAATCGAAAACGGGATTCATCAGAGATAATGACTTTACCCCCAGTCCTCAGCAGTCCACTCCCTGTACCTTTCCCCCAGTCCTCAGCAGTCCACTCCCTGTACCTTTCCCCCAGTCCTCAGCAGTCCACTCCCTGTACCTTGTGCAGAATATCAGTCGGTCCCTGATGTTTCTTCTGGAGAGAAGTGGCTTCTTTGCTGCCCTCCTTGAAACAAGGCCTTGCTCAAAGAGTCTCCGCCTCACACCACCTGCTGCCATTCCTGAGCAAGCTCGGCACTGCTGGTAGTCCCATCCCGCAGCTGAAACAGTTTTAAGATACGGTCCTGGCGCTTGCTGGTCTTTCTTGGGCGCCCTGGAGTCTTTTTGAGAACAATGGAAGCTCTCTCGAAGTTCTTGATGATGCGATAGATTGTTGACTGAGGTGCAATCTATCTAGCTGCGATACTCTACCCTGTTAGGCCATTTTTGTGCAGTGCAATGATGGCTGCACATGTTTCTTTAGAGATAACCATGGTTAACTGAAGAGAAACAATGATACCAAGCACCACCTCCTTTTAAAGAGTCCAGTGTGTCATTCTTACTTAATCATGACTGATTGTTCGCCAGCCCTGTCCTCATCAACACCCACACCTGTGTTAATGGAACAATCACTAAAACGATGTTAGCTGCTCCTTTTAAGGCAGGACTGCAATGATGTTGAAATGTGTTTTGGGTGTTAAACGTTCATTTTCTAGGCAAATATTGAAATTGCTGTTAAGCTGATCACTCTTTATGACATTCTGGAGTATATGCAAATTTGCCATTTGAAAAACTGAAGCAGTAGACTTTGTTAAAATTAATATTTGTATCATTCTCAAAACTTTTGGCCATGACTGTAGAGCAGAATTGGGCTGTCTGTTCTTGCAAGTTGAGAAAAGGTCTATCACCGGAACACCCGACCTACCTGATATCTGTCATAACACTATTGGTCTAGCCTCCATTCCCTTTCTGTGTGCGACTCAGGAAGTCTGCCTGGTAGTTTAGATGCCCCTTGATGTGGAGGCAGATAGGAATATGCCATGGGCCTGAACTATCAGGAGAGGAAGAAACCCCTCTATGGCCTACAACATCCTGAGGTTGGAGAACATGTGGGATTGGTCTGGATCCCACCACCCCTATAACACATGTTCTCCGGACATGAGCTCCCCAACCCACTGAGCTCAGGTCGTAGTTATGTCTGACAATTGAAAAGTCCAAGGAATGCCAGCAGAAAGATGGGAGCAAGAGAGCGAGGGGGGGGGAGCGAGAGAGAGAGCGTGGGGTGGGGGGAAGAGAGAGAGAGAGAGAGAGAGAGAGAGAGAGAGAGAGAGAGAGAGAGGGGGTGGGGGAGCCAGAGAGAGAGAGCGCGCGAGGGGGGTGGGGGGGAGCCAGAGAGAGAGAGAGGGGGTGGGGGGGAGAGAGAGAGAGAGAGAGAGAGAGAGAGAGAGAGAGAGAGAGCGCGAAGGGGGTGGGGAGCCAGAGAGAGAGAGAGCGCGAGGGGGTGGGGGAGCCAGAGAGAGAGAGCGCGCGAGGGGGTGGGGGAGCCAGAGAGAGAGAGAGAGAGAGCCGCGGAGGGGGTGGGGGAGCCAGAGAGAGAGAGAGCGCGAAGGGGTGGGGGAGCTAGAGAAGAGAGAGAGAGAGCCAAGGGGTGGGGGAACGAGAGAGAGAGAGAGAGAGAGAGCGAGGGTGGGGGAGCCAGAGAGAGAGAGCGCGCGAGGGGGTGGGGGAGCCAGAGAGAGAGAGAGCAGCGCGAGGGGTGGGGGAGCCAGAGAGAGAGAGAGCGCGAGGGGATGGGGAGCCAGAGAGAGAGAGAGCGCGCGAGGGGGGGTGGGGGAGCCAGAGAGAGAGAGAGCGGAGGGGGTGGGGGAGCCAGAGAGAGAGAGAGAGCGAGGGGGTGGGGAGCCAGAGAGAGAGAGAGAGAGCGAGGGGGTGGGGAGCCAGAGAGAGAGAGAGAGAGCGAGGGGGGGGGGGAGCCAGAGAGAAGAGAGAGCGATGGGGTGGGGGGAGCCAGAGAGAGAGAGCGAGGGGTGGGGGAGAGAGAGAGAGAGAGAGAGGGGGGGGTGGAGAGAGAGAGAAGAGAGAGAGAGAGAGAGAAGAGAGAGAGAAGGGGGTGGGGGAGCCAGAGAGAGAGAGAGCGCGCGAGGGGGGTGGGGGGCCAGAGAGGGGAGGGCGCGGAGGGGGTGGGGAGCCAGAGAGAGAGAGAGCGCGAGTGGGAGCCAGAGAGAGAGAGAGAGAGCGCGAGGGGAGCCAGAGAGAGAGAGAGAGAGAGCGCGAGGGGGAAGCGAGAGAGAGAGAGAGAGAAGAGAGAGAGAGAGAGAGAGAGAGAGCGCGCGAGGGGGTGGGGGAGCCAGGGGAGAGAGAGAGAGCGCGAGGGGGAGCCAGGAGAGAGAGAGAAGAGAGAGCGCGAGGGGGTGGGGAGCCAGAGAGAGAGAGAGAGAGAGCGCGAGGGGTGGGGAGCCAGAGAGAGAGAGAGAGAGAGAGAGAGCGCGCGAGTGGGGTGGGGGAGCCCAGAGAGAGAGAGGTACGCGGAGGGGGTGGGGGGAGCCAGAGAGAGAGAGAGCGCGAAGGTGGTGGGGGGCCAGAGAGAGCGAGGAGAGGGGGGGGGCCAGAGAGAGGCGAGGAGGGGGGGGGGGGGGCCAGAGAGAGCGAGGGGGGGGGGGGGGGGGGCCGGGAGAGAGCGGGGGGGGGAGGGGGGGGGGGGCCAGAGAGAAAGCGAGGGGGTGGGGGGGGGGGCCAGAGAGAGCGAGGGGGGGGGGGGGGGTGCCATGAGAGGGGGAGGGGGGGGGAGAGGACGAGGGGGGGGCCAGAGAGAGCGAGGGGAGGGGGGGGGGGCGGGAGGGGGCGGAGAGGTGGGGGGTGGCAGAGAGAGCGGGGGGGGGGGGGCCAGAGAGAGCGAGGGGAATGGGAGGGGGGGGGCCAGAGAGAGCGAGGGAGGGGGGGGGGGGGGGGGGCCAGAGAGGAGCGAGGGGGAGGGGGGGGGGGGGCCAGAGAGGCGAGGGGAGGATTAGGCTCTCTGGCGAGATTATCAGACACGGCAGTGTGCACCTCTTCCGCAGCCTCACATGGATTGTACGGACAGCAAACGCTCCACTTGGAGAGATGACAGTGATGAAATGTCTCCACCTGGGAGGAAAGTCCATAATACCTAGAACAGAAAAATAATAAAAGGAAACAAGAATCACAATGAAGACGCGATATGTCTCCTACTTGAATCTATGGGACACTAGCCCCCCCCCCCCCCCGGATGCCCCTGCATACACCCCACACCACAACCAGCCCCCTGGATGCCCCTGTATACACACCCCAACGCCAGCCCCCTGGATGCCCCTTTTATACACACCCCACACAGCCCCCCCTCAGGATGCCCCTGTATACACCCCCACACAGCCCCTCCCCCATATACACCCCACACAGCCCCTCCCCCGTATAACCCCACACAGCCCCTCCCCCGTATACACCCCACACAGCCCCTCCCCCATATACACCCCACACACAGCCCCTCCCCCATATACACCCCCAACACAGCCCCTCCCCCATATACACCCCACACACCACCACCGGCCCCTCCCCCATATACACCCCACAAGCCCCTTCCCCCATATACACCCACACAGCCCCTCCCCCATATACACCCCCCCCACAGCCCCTCCCCCATATACACCCCCACACAGCCCCTCCCCCATATACACCCCACACAGCCCCTCCCCCATATACACCCCACACAGCCCCCCCCCCTCCCCCGTATACACCCCACACAGCCCCCCTGGATGTCCCTGTATACACCCCACACAGCCCCCCCCCATATACACCCCACACAGCCCCCCTGAATAACCCTGTATACACCACATACAGCCCCCCTGGATGTTCCCTGCATACACCCTACACAGCCCTTCCCCCATATACACCCCACACAGCCCCTCCCCCATATACACCCCACACAGCCCCCTCCCGATACACCCCACACAGCCCCCCCCCTCCCCCGTATACACCCACACAGCCCCCCTGGATGTCCCTGTATACACCCCACACAGCCCCTCCCCCATATACACCCCACACAGCCCCCCTGGATGTCCC